>CM060895.1:5710000-6945000 GCA_030762935.1 Hymenopus coronatus | reverse complement strand
TCTCATACATGAATTTGTCAACTCGTGTCCATAGAAACAAAAGAACTTCAGTCACATAGCAACCAGCTTTTGACTGTCACTTTAACCTATGGTACTCCCTTATTTGGCTTCTACTTACAAGGAAGCAAGTAATATGACTATTTCTGCTAATTTTTTTACTGATTAGCATGAAGTAAATAGAAGTATAAGCTGTTTAGGAATAATTTGTTGCAGTGATGTAGAGAAAGTCATATGAATGGTACATATCAAGTTTTTACTTTCTCTACACGTACTATGTACATAATGTATAGAGAAGGTATTGTATTGAACCCAAAATTTCAATACCGAGATTTCACCGGAAATACATGTTTTGGATGCGCCTGAATCCAAAAAAACCTCATGTTTTCCATTCACATGACTTTCTCTGCTTCTCTGCAACAAATTATTGTTAAAAAGCTTATGCTTCTGTTTACTTCATGCTAATCGAGGAGAAATTAGCAAAAATAGTCTTATTACCTTCTTCCTTGTAAGTAGAAGCGAAATACGGGAGTACCATAGGTTAAAGTGAAGTCAAAAGCCGGTTGCTATGCGACTGATGTTCCTTTGTTGTATGGACAGCAGTTGCCAAACTCCTAGTTGGGGGTGGGGGGATTTTCCTGAAAATCTTTGTGTCGCATCCTTGGAAGATACCAAACTTATATACCAAGTTTGGTATTCTACGGTCTTTTACTTTTTGAGCAATGCTGTCCCCCCCCCACACACACACACACACACACACACACACACACACACACGGAACTTTTTTTGAAAATGCTTTTTTGGATTCAGGGGGATCCAAAACATGTATTTCCGGTGAAATCTCGGTATTGAATTTTCTCTATAGACTATGTACATAGTACGAGTAGAGAAAGTAAAAAGAATTTTCAGAAAAACATCCGTGTGTCTACGTGTGTGTGTGGACAGCATAGTTCAAAACGAAAAGACCGTTGAATACCAAACTTGGTATTTAAGTTTGGTATCTTGCTAGGATGCGACACAAAGATTTTTAAGAAAATTCCACCACCCCAACAACCCTTTACGTTTAACTTTGTTTGAAAATGTTGATTTTCTTAAAAATGAATAACGATTTTGATTAAAATATCTTATGTTAAAGATATTTACCTGGCAAATAAAATGTATATCTTCAATTTCCTGGGAATAGCCTCTGAAGACTACTTTATTCTGGATCAATTTTACGGAATTTTGCATAACTTCTAAACAGTAAGATATGGGAAAAAACTTACAACACGAAAACTGTAGAGCAGTTTAAAACACACATTTTATTTTATATACATTTTTTTCGTGAAGTTGATCGTTTTTTCGATATTTCTTAATTTTGGTTTTAGCTTTGAAAAACATATTCTCATACAGGAATTTGTCAACTCGTGTCCATACAAGCAAAGGAACTTCAGTCACATAGCAACCAGCTTTTGACTATCACTTTAACCTATGGTACTCCCTTATTTCGCTTCTGCTTACAAGGAAGCCAGTGACAAAGCTATTACTGATAATTTTTCTCGATTAGCATGAAGTAAATAGAAGCATAAGCTTTTTAACAATTTGTTGCAGAAATGTAGAGAAAGTCGTGAGTGGAACACATCAGATTTTAAAGAATAGTCAATTGAGGAATGGGCAGAGAATGTAAGCCATGTCAGTCGCTTGTTTGTGGACGAGGCGGGCCCGTGTTAATTAAACGTCACATTCCGGGCTAAACTGGTCTGTAATTCCATCAGCATCATCAGCTGCTGCTGCTTCAGAGGAAACCCAAGAACCCTGAACAAGAATATCCACTTTCCATCCAACGGGACTGGGTTCACTTCTCCTTGGGAATCCTCTCTGAATGAAACTTTATTTCCAGGGCTAGGAAGTTCGTGCCTATTTCTTTATGAAGGGTAAGAACGGCCACAGTTTGCAATATTATGCGGCACTACTCACACTAGCAAAGGTCAGCGTAGAGTGCAACCCATTACTGCAGAACAGCTATCACTGCATAACACAGGACCATGTCAGTAGGAAGGAAGACGTTCGAATGACATCTTTGTTCTGCTCAAATTTGGACAAAATTTATTTTATATCCATAGTTAAGTTTTATAGCAGTGTACTTATTTGTGTGCCTATTTAGAAATCAATGACAGTTCCGGTATACAAACTGCAAATATCTAGTAACAGGATAACTTCACTGAAATATATTACTGATTGCAAATTTGTTCAAAAATTACCTAGAACTATCACACTGTTACAGTTCAGGAGGTATGGAGCTGACTGAATCTGCCTAGGTGGTCTGAAAAGTTCTCGGCCTGATAGTGAAAAACGACAATTCATGTTTTCAAAGTAGTTTTATTTTTCAAAATAGTCTCCTCTAATATTTTGTCAAGCGGTGTTCGAATGCCATTATCCCCTCCCTGTAGTGCTCCTCTGGAAGTGCTGTAAAGTACCCATTTACAGCCGCAATTGCTTTGGACGAAAAGCGCTTACCCGCGAGGAATTTCTTCAGTTTTGGAAACAGATGGGAAGTCCGAGGGAGCCATCTGGGGAATAGGATGGATGTTCCAGCACTTCATAATGAATATCTCTCAATTTCCCCACTGTCAAAACACTTTTGTGGGCAGATGCATTGTCCTGATGGAAAACAAGTTTTTTTTTTTTTTTTTTTTTTTTTTTTTCCTTTTTTAACCCGGGTCTGTTTTCACAAATGTTTCTTGCATTCAGTTTGGTTAGAAGTTGAGAGTAGTATTCTCCAGTAATTGTTTTACCTTTATCGAAATAGTCAATCAACAAAATTGCTCCAAAACGCTGACGCCATGATCTTTACCGCCGATGGCACAGTCTTTGGAGCTGTCCACTGACTCGACTGCTGCGTGTATCCATGTTTCTTTCATACTGACGTATCGGCGCAAAAAGTCACTTCTGTTCTTCTCAAAGTGTCGTGCGAATGCGTTTGTTGTCCACGCGGCACTCATCTGGCGCAAAGCTCCTGAAGCAAGCTGCGACCAATACGTTCCTTTGAAGAGCATTAACAATTTCACGCACCTTTGAACGCCGATATTCATGTCATGCACTTTTTCAATGATTTCCGGTGTGGTGACAGTTTTTGGACGTCCTTCGCGTGGATCGCTTTTACGGCCACACATTTCTTCACAGTGGAAAGTGAAGCTGAAGAGTCACCATACACGTTTACAATCCGCAAATGAATTTCTTTTACGAAGAATTTTATCACAGCATGATACTTGAGTTTGTCCACTTTCAAAGTAATGCGCCTACAGTCAACTATTGCCAGGAATGACTTGTGTATTAACATGTGTACCAACGTAAGGAAAAAAATGATGGAAGCAGTGCCGCGATCTGTGGGGGAGAACTTTTCAGACCACCCTCGTATGAAGAACTGTCAAGCGAAATAAACTAATCCATGAGTATCGTACCTGAAAATGAGAAGAACGCAGGGTTCAGCTTGATGTGTCGCATGCAAGCTGCACTTTTAGATCCAAACAAATGCTCTTTGTTTGCTGATACTGAGATGGCAGCACTTCCATAGTGAGGCGGGTAAACGCTGAAATAGCAAATGAATTACATTAAGGAGAAAGTCACAAAGGAACATTCATGCTTCTTCCTAATCTCTTCTTTCCTTTACTCCGACTGTTTTCTTCTGTGTCAAAACAGCCGTTTTTACTTTCTCTACACGTACTATGTACATAGTGTATAGAGAAGGTATTGCACTCCACCCAAAAATTCGACACCGAGATTTCCCGGAAATATATGTTTTAGGGTCCCCTGTATACAAAAAAAGTATTTTCAGAAAAGTGTGTGTGTGTGTGTGTGTGTGTGTGAACACGATAACTCAAAAACGAAATGTCGGTAAAATACTAAACTTGGTATTTAAGTTTCCAGGGATGTGCACGAAGATTTAGAGAAAAATCCCCAAAATCCAAACTACCCTTTACATGGAACTTTTTTTCGAAAATTTTGACTTTTTCAAAAATTGCTATAACGATGTTGATCAGAATATCATATACATTTTATTTGTTAGTTAAATATCTTTAATATATCTTGAATTTTAAGAGAATAGCCTGTGAAGATTACTTTATTCTGGATCAACTTTACAGAATTTTGCATAACTGCTAAACCGTAAGAGATGGATAAAAACTTAACACACAATAAATGTAGAGCACATTAAAACACACAATTTATGTCATATGCACTTTTTTCGTGGAGTTGATCATTTTTTGAGATATTCCTTCTTTTTTGCTTTCAGCTTTAAAAAACTTATACTTTTCTCACACAGGACTTTGTCAACTCCTGTCCATGCAAACAATGGAACTTCAGGCACATAGCAACCAGCTTTTGACTATCACTTTAACGTATGGTACTCCCTTATTTCGCTTCTACACACAAGGAAGCAAGTAATAAGACTATTTCTGGTAATTTTTTCTCGATTAACATGAAATAAATAGCAGAATAAGTTGACAAAGTCCTGTG
Source organism: Hymenopus coronatus (assembly GCA_030762935.1). Classification (NCBI taxonomy): domain Eukaryota; kingdom Metazoa; phylum Arthropoda; class Insecta; order Mantodea; family Hymenopodidae; genus Hymenopus; species Hymenopus coronatus. The sequence goes on along the minus strand of CM060895.1, from coordinate 6,940,509 downwards.
TGAGAAAAGTAAGTTTTTTAAAGATGAAACCAAAAACCAAGAAATATCTCAGAAACGATCAACTCCACGAAAAAAAAGTATAAAAGTGTGTGTTTTAAAGTGCTCTACATTGTTTTGTGTGGTAAAGTTTGTCCGTCTATTACGGTTTAGCTGTTATGCACAATTTCGTAAAATTCATCCAGAATAAAGTAGTGTTCAGAGGCTATTCCCAGAAAATTCAAGATATGCATTTTATTTGTCAGGTAAATATGTTTAATATATGATATTTTAATCAAAATCCTAAGAGCCATTTTTGTGTAAACTTTTCGAAAAAAGTTTGATGTAAAGGGTAGTTTGGGATGGGGTAATGCTTCTCAAAATCTTCGTGTCACATGTCTGGAAGATCCTAAACTTAAATACTCCTTTGGGTTAATCGTACACACGCACACGGACCTTTTTGTGAAAATGTTATTTTTTATACAGGGGACCCTAAAACATATTTCCGGTGAAATCTCGGTGTGCAATTGCTTCTCTATACACTATGTACATAGTACGCGTAGAGAAAGTAAAAAGACGAGGGATAACCAGAACGTGACAGACGATTTGGCATAAGTAAACAATAACGAAAGTTATCAACACAAAACTTTATTTACAAAATTACACTACCTTACTCTATTTCTCAACGCAATCTCTATTCTGTCAAGACATTTATGGTCACGTGGTACAATTTTTCAATGCCGATGCTATACTTTTCTACCGCCAAACAACTTACTCGATTTTTTTAATGCACAAAATCTCCAGCTAATCAATTCTATAAGTAAATAACGCAGGTGTATAGTGATAGTGCAATGAACGAGTCTTCAGTGAGGAAATGACACATAATTTACGAGTAATCAAGGAAGAACATAACAGTGTGTACGTTAAAGATCGGAGTGGAAGTTCATCAATGTTATGGAGCACTTGAAAGCAAATGTTGATAAAAGAATTTAAAAAAAAACAGTGTTTCACTTTGGACAACGTACATGACTTTTTGGATGGAAAAGATTTGGCAACCGATGAAGTGGCCGTGGTGGAAGAACATAACAGCTGTATTGAAACTCCGGTACCACGTGACAATAAATACCTTGATAGCGATGATGACTACATTAAGAAATAGAGTAACTTTATAGTTTTGTGTTGATGACTTTCGTTATTATTTAGTTCTGTCACTTTCAGGACGTTCCCGTATGTATGTGTCATAAATTGTTTGTCTTACTAAGATCTGCATTTTTTATGCAGCAAGAGTTTGTCTATCTCTTACGGTCTACGAGTTTACAAAACTCATGCAAAATGGAGGTCTTCAGAGGCTATTCCCAGAAAATTCAGGATGTCGTTTGTTGCGAAAAACAAAAATGTGCCATTTTATGCAAAAGCGTTTGAGTCATTTTTGAGAAAATAAAAATGATGGTAAAATCTTCCATGTAAACGGTAGTTGGGGGAGGGGCGATTTTCTTGAATATCTTCGTGTCGTATCTTTGGAAGATACTCAACTTAACCACCAGTTTGATATTTAACGGAATGCTGACCACATGTACATTTTTCCAAAAATGCTTTGTTTTTTATTCAGGGACTCTAAACATGCATTTTCAGTAAAATCTCGGTATCGAATTTTTAGATGAAATATAGTGTCTTCTCTATCTACTATATACGTTGAACATACCCGCTAGAAAAAGTAATAGTCTACCGTTATTAGTGTTCGAATAGGTACATTGGTTTTGTCTAGTTCTAGACGGCGCCGTGGCCAAGTGGTTGCAGCGCTCGTCTCCCACCTAGGCGGCCCCGGTTCGATCCCAAACGCGCGCATGTGGGATTTGTGGTGGACGAAGCGGCTCAGGGGCGGGTTTTCTCCGGGTTCTTCGGTTTCCTCCACCATTGCATTCCACCGGTGTTCCATGTATCATCGCCATGATAGTAAAAGCGGGCGTTAAACACTGTCAAAAAATCGTTCACAACCTTTTCAACCATCCATTTAGCTTGCATACATCATCCACTACCTGGCAATGGGCCATGTTCTCCATTCTGAAGTTTCGTGCCTTTGGCTCCCCGACAGACTCCAGAACCCCAGGTATCCGCTTGTAAGTCTTAGGGATGTGTCAGTCCTTCATGCGAAAAAATAATGCAGTTGTAACCACTTGACGTATGGTGGTCTTATGCGGTTGTGCTTCTGAAAATCTTCTGCAATGCTTACACGTGACTATTGCGAGAACTTGAACATTATTGTAAAAGTATACACATTATGTTTAACATTGCGAGACGGAAGTCAACAGACTGACATCGTAAGATAATTATCAGAATCTGTTCTGTCAACTTTGAAGTGGAATCTGACTGTAGAGTTTTTAAAGACACGAATGGCAAAACAAGAAGAGGAATGTTAATGATTTCTTCTCGGAACGTCAGCCAGGTAAGTGTTGGAGCTTTCAACAATGTACTCTGTCACCATCACCAGGGAAAATTTGCTCTGCCTGTGGGATTTATAGCTGGAGGGTAAGGCTGAAGGACCGCCTCGTGCATTGTCAGTGGTCGGCGCTGGCCAATGAGGATTGAGAAGGATGTGCAAAGCGGTTATGAATTATAGGTACCCATGTTTTGCATATTTGCAGATCTTCGTTTTTGTTAAAATTATCCTTGTTTGTTTTTATGCGTATTGCTTCTTTTATCAGTCTGTCATGATGCCTGGTAGTTTTTCTATTTTGTTGGATGAAAAATTGATCTTATGGCGAGTATCCACCACAAATCAAATGGCAAGTTTATCTGCAGTCATTATTCTGCACGTGGGTGCAGTGTCTCAGAAAACAGCAAGAATACTGTCTAAACGCACCAGAACAGTTTTTAAGCCCCAAGCCAAAATCAAACAACTTCTGGACACGGTCAAAGACCTCCGCACTGCCAGTATTTATAAAATGCCATGCGAATGTGCCAGACGGGGAGGACTGTGGAAGAGCGTATCAAAAAACCTCAGCGCTGCATCAGGTTGGGCTACCAACGGTGGTCATAAGATCGATTTTTCATCCAACAAAATAAAGTAAATATGCTACAAAACTTGGCTGTGAGACGCACGGACCGTCACACATGCGTCGGCGTCAAATAAAATCTCAAACCACATTGACACTTATCAAAATAAACACAAAACATACCTTATCACAGGACTGTATCCAATTATTGCGCACTTTATCCCGTTTTTGATCAGGCAAAAAGAATTCAGGAACAAAATTGGGTTTGTCTGTAGCATAATATCGGTTACATTGTGATGACACATGAGCATATAAACAAACCATGCTTCGTCACTGAACAGTATTAATCGTGGATCAATTGTTCTATCATTAACATTCCTCAAAAATCCAGTTATAGACATTTACCCAACTCTGCTGATCACGTGGTGGCAATTCCTGGACAAAGTAGCTTGTATGGTTTGAGTTTTAAAAGTTTTGTTGCTTTCCATGCTTAAGCTTTCGAAATGTCAGTTTCTTGTGCAAGAAGCCTAAGAGATTTTCGAGGTGACCGTTTTAACCTTTCTCGATTTTGTCTAATTTCTGCTCCATAAGCACACGCCTGTTTACCTTTCTTTTCCTATGCCAGCTCCCTCAATTTCTTTACAAGCAAATGAACGGGAACACGCACGTGAGGAAATTTAGTTTCAAATTTCCTTACAACTTCCCTAAAGATGATGTAAGCACATATGTATCGTACATAAACATTCTTTGTGGTACTGTATACTAAACATTGCTAATGTTATTCACGTGTGAACTGGACTAGAACAGAAGAAAGACTGACGCACATGTAACGACAGAACGGATGTAGGATGCGAGCAGGAAATGGCAGGGCAGGTCACACTGGCCGTACTGCTTGCGGCCAAGTTTTGTAACAAACGTACTGTAGAACAATCTACTGGATATCATGACAGTCTTATAAAAAAGCAATGTACATAAAAACAAATAATTTTAACAAAGACCAAGGTCTGCAAATAGTAAAATATGGCTACCTATAATTCATAATCACTTGCCACATCCTCCTCAGACCCCAATGGCCAGCGTCGACCAATGACAGCGCGCGAGGGGACCTTCAGTCTTCCCATCCAGCTATAAATTCCACCACAGGACAGCTAGGCCCCCTCCCCCTCTCGGACACTTCGCTCAGAGATGCCGAAGAGAAACAACCGGTGCTGACCAGCAGCGCTCGCCGGCATCTCCACCGCCTCAGCGGCAGTGAGCACTGCACCTTCGCCACGCCCGCCCACTCCAACGCCACCTGCCGCCGCTGCTTCACCGGCATCCAACGTCACTTCTTCGCCGCCACTGCTGAGCTCCACGTCACAGTGCCGTGGTTCGGGGGGTCCCTCGGGATTTCTCCACCCGGCACCTTCTCGCCGCTGCGCAGTCTAGATGGCCTTCGTGTTTGAGGGCCACTAGAATTATCTGTGACCGGGGCCCAACACCACTGGTTAAAGGGGAGCTACAGGACCGAACAGATCTGGAAGCTGCCTTGGCGGCAGGGTAACCTTATTAGGGCAACTTCTGCACGTCGAGGCCAGCAGACAGGAACGACACCGGCCCTGTTGTCGCTGCTGTTCATGCGGGCACAGCCAAGATGCCTGCTCTTCGCCGCCACAACACCTACACTTCCGCCGTCGTCGCCGGTTCTGTGCCACCTGTGGTGATACGGCAAGCCCAGTGCCCCAGCTACCCCAAGAACAGGTATACATCACCACAACTAGCCCGAACACCACCGACCCCATCAACCAACCTGCGGTAGGAAATCCAGGGCCTAAATAAGGGCATTCAGGACCTCCACGCCTAGGTTCAGATGCTTACGGCCTTGGAGGACAGGCTGCAGGAACAGAACAACACCGCCTCGATTCCAGACATTCACCAAGCAATAGTGACGGCAGTTACAGACGACATCCGGGAAGGAGGTGAGAGCCCTACTGGAGAAGTCGGAACATCAACCAACTCCACGCTTCAACCCAGTCCGTGGATATCACAACCTTAGGCGTGAAGAAGCTCTAAGAACAGTTAACCAGCACTAACTCCATCCTTGACCCCCTATTCCTTCATTCCTCTCCCCGAATCCTCCGCGGTGACAGTCTGGGCCTCGGTCAAGTCTGCGTTCTGCAGTCAGATAAAATATCATCTTGAATCTGCTGGTGCAGTCATGCGGTACCGCCTCTCCTTACTTCCTTCTAATACCGGTGGAGGGTTTTTTTTAGTCGGTATGCCCACATGGGAGACCCCGACTCTCGGGCTTGCCCGGGTCAGTCCTTAAGGTGGATTTTTTCCCCTCCACTTGGAAAAAAGAAGGAAAAAAAAAAAGCTTGCCTCCAGTTCCCTGACGATGGCGACAGAGTACGTAGTTGAAAGCTTGGAAATTAATCCAACACTTAACTGGCTGACATCTCGAGAAGAAATCATTAATAACAAACGCTGGGAAAGTTTAGAGTCCTTCATAAAATGATTGTCTACTGTTTCTTCTTATTTAACATGCTACAATATGGTTATCAGAAGCAAGAGATCTTCCTTCTTCATTCTTCTTGTAAGCAATGAAGTTGAAACCATGAATACACATTTTCTCTTTCTCTCTCTCTCTCTCTCTCTCTCTCTCTCTCTCTCTCTATGTATATTTTCTTTAACTGTGTGTTTTGTGAACTGTCTTCTTCTCTTGAATAATAATAATAATTTTCGTGTGCCACAACAACTAAACACAAATATCCTTTGTTTCCGTTTGCAGCACCAGAGCGCAGCACAAACGCTGGTGAGTGCCTTTCTTGTTTTTATAATAACCTAGGTTTAGTTAGCGATCAGGCAGTCTCAGTAAGTTTTTTGCACACTTTTTTTGCGAGTAGTTCTTGCACGATTGCACACCTACACATTACAATATTAACACTTGGCATGGCGGTCACCTTATCCACTATTGTTATGTCTCACCAAGTGATTTATTGGTTCCTTCACATTTTTTGTGTTTCGAATGTCTTTTTTCCACTAAATTACATACTTGATTTTTGTGGTAGTTTTGACTTTTAACAGCTTTAGTAGGTACCTAAATGTGCATCCCAAATATTAACTTATATTTGTTTGTCTTTACACACCTCTAGATTGGGCGAGGAAGTGTACACAAGGGGTCATTAATATTCGTGACAAACCAAAAAGGATGGTGCAAAAGTAGAACTTGTTAATTACGTTCTCCACTTGGTACATACAGGGTCATGTACTGGTAGAGTGTACTCCTCTAGCCACTGCCGACGAGTACTAAGATATTTTGTTGGACGATACTGGAGCGGTAGATAGGGTTTTTAGCTTTTGATCTTCACTACCTTTTAAGCTTCTATTCTAGTTATATTTTGATTTTCATAGTTTTGACACGTCCCTGGAATGCTAGCTGCAGATTTTAACTGTCTTAGTCTCCCAGTAGTGGATCTTTTTTTTTATCATTTCAGCCTACTTGTTACTTCCTCTACAGTGTGTAGAGAAGGTATTGCACTCCACCCAAAAATTCGATACCCAGATTTCACCGGAAATACATGTTTTGGGGTCCCCTGTATAACTCACATGACTTTCTCTAGCTGTTCTACAAACTTCTTACATACGATAATTCTTCTTTCTGCACCTTGCTAATCGAGGTGCTCATTAGCACAATGTTCTTATTACTTGGTTCCGTATAAGTAGGAAGAAAATAAGGGAATACACTATGGTCAAATGTTTTAAAAGCTGTCGTTACGCGATTGTCATTACAAATCGCTTCTTTTCTTGGCCAGGAGTAGAACAAAAGAAAAACATACACTTCCTGTCTGAGAAAAGCACAAGTACTTCACCACTGAAACTAATAACAATGAGTACCTCGAAAACGGTAAGCTCCACGAGAAAAATGTATATGACATAACTTGTGTATTTTAAAAAACCCTACATTTTTTGTACAGTAAGTTTTTGTCTATCTCTTCCGGTTTACTAGTTATGCCAAATTAAGCACAATTCATCCAGAATAAACAGGTATTCAGAAGCTATTCCCAGAAAATTCAAGATATATATTTTATTTGTCAAATAAATATCTTTAATATATATTTTAATCAACATCGTTACAGACATTTTTAAGAAAATCAAAATTTTCGAAAAAAGTTCCATGTAATGGGTAGTTTGGGGTGGGGTGATTTTTCTCAAAATTTTCGTGTCGCATCCCTGGAAGATACTAAACTTAAATACCAAGTTTGGTATTTTAGCTTCTATTCGTTTTTGATTTATTGTGTTCACGGAATTTTGCATAACTGCTAAACCGTAAGAGATGGACAAAAACTTACCACACAAAAAAATGTAGAGCTCTTTACAGCACACAATTTATGTTGTATGCATTTTTTTCCTGGAGTTTATCATTTTTAATATATTCCTTGTTTTTAGTTACAGCTTTTATCACTTTAACGTATGGTACTCCCTTACTTCACTTATACTTACAAGGAAGCAATTAATAATACTAGTTTTGATAATTCTTCTCGATTAGATGAAGTAAACAGAAGCATAAACTTTTTTTAACAATAATGTGTTGCAGAGATGTGGGGAAAGTTATGTGAATGGGTCACATCAGATTTTTTTTTATTGCTGTTTTATTTTGGTTTTAGCACGTGATTTTTGAAAGGGCGCTAATACCTTGTAGTTATACGCCCCTGAGCTTCAAACGTCATTATTACAGGGTCATTAAATTATAAGGTAATCCCTCTCCACTGCGCGCGAGATGCGACAGTGCTGACCATGTGCTCCCAAACAGGCAGTATAACTAGTTACAGAGCAGCAGAAATCTACAGAACATCACAAGGATTCCTGCTGCTAAGTTTACACCAGATGTCAACATTTGCGTATTTTATCTCAAGATACGTACTTTAGTTCTCACCTGGCACCACTTTCTCGGATCTCTCGCGCATTGGAGAGAGACCGGGTTACCTTAATCACCCTATAGTACGTACGAAGAGAAAGTATTGCATTCCACCCAGAGATTTCACCGCAAATATGTCGGTGTATCTGTGAACACGATAACGCAAAAAACAAATTTGATATTTAAGTTCAGCGTCTTCCAAGAAGCGACAAGAAGTTCCCCCACCTAAATACTATATGCAAAAAAATCTGTGTGTTCCATTTACGTGACTTTCTCTACGTCTCTGCAACACATTGTTAGAACGCTTGTTCCTCTATTTACCTCATGCTAATCCAGAATAAATTAACAGAAATAGCCTTATTACTTGCTTCCTTGAAAGTAGTAGCGAATTAAGGGAGTATCATAGGCTAAAGTGATAGTCAAAAGCTGGTTGCAATGTGACTGATGTTCCTTTGTTTGTATGGACAGGAGTTGGCAAATTCCCGTATGCGAAAAGTATGTTTCTTAAAGCTGAAACCAAAAAAGAGGAATATCTAAAAACGATCTTTTCCACGAAAAAAAAAATGTATATAACATAAATTGTGTATTTTAACGTGTTCTACATTTATGTGTAGTAAGTTTTTATCTATCTCTTACGATCTAACAGTTATGCAAAATTCCATAAATTTCATCCAGAAAAAAGAAGTCTTCAGAGGCTATTCCCAGAAAATTGAAGATAAACATTTAATATGCGATATTATAATCAAAATCGTTAGAGCCATTTTTGATAAAAGCAAACGTTTCGAAAAAAGTTGCATGTAAGGGGTAGTTTGGGGTGGGGGGATTTTTCTCAAAATCTTCGTGTCGCATTCCTGGAAGATACACTGAAATACCAAGTTTGGTATTTTACCGACTTTTGGTTTTTGAGTAATCGTGTTCACACACACACACACACACAGACACACACACACACACGCGCGCGCGCGCACCCGCGTACTTTTTTTCCTGAATATGCTTCTATGGGATACAGGGGAACCTAAAATGAGTATTTCCGGTGAAATGTCGGTATGGAATTTTTGGTGCAATACAATGCCTTCTCTATACACTGTTTACACAGTACGTGAAGAGAAAGTAACAAAACCGTTTTGATTTTGTTTTGAGTAGAAGTTTAAGACTTGAGAATTATCTTACTGCGTTGTTAGTTTATAACTCTCCGAGGTGTTGGAAGTTGTTAATTGGACACCCAGTTTGTGTACAACCTTACACGTCAGATAAATAGACTAAGAACGTAATGCGCAGGCTCAAGCGGTCACTCACAACATCTACCATGACCGCAGATAAACACACAGCTATTTAACGGTAAATGTATGACTGAAATTTCATGAAAAATCACACACAAAAAAAAAAAAAAAAAATAAAGACTTTTTATTTTTATTCCATAAAATAATTTAAACATTCCTGAATACAAAAAAATCTTCTGTGTTACACTAACATGGCTTTCTCTAGCTACTCTTCAAACAAACGTCTTACAAATGATAATTCTTCTTTCAACACCTCGCTAATCGAGATGGACATTAGCAGAATTTTATTACTTAGTTTCTTATAAGTAGATTGGAACTAATGGAATGCACTAGGTTAAAAGTGATAGTCAAATGTTTTAGAAGCTGTCGTTATGCGATTGTCATTACAAATCGCTTCTTTGCTTGGCCAGGAGTAGAACAAAAGAAAAACGGACACTCCTGTCTGTGAAAAGTATAAGTACTTCACAGCTGAAACTAATAACAAGGAATACTTCGAAAACGGTAAGTTCCACGAAAATAATGTATATGACGTGTATTTTAACGAGATCTAAATTTTTTGTATAGTAAGTTTTTTCTATCTCTTACGGTTTACGAGTTATTCTAAATTAAGCAAAATTCATCCAGAATAAACAGGTCTTAAGAAACTATTCCCAGAAAATGCAAGATATATATTTTATTTGTGATAGAAATGGCTTTAGCATGTAATATTTTAATCAAAATTGTTAAGAGCCATTTTTAAGAAAAAAAAATTTGAAAATTTATTCATGTAAAGGGTAGTTAGGGGTGGGGGATTTTCTTGAAAATCTTCGTGTTGCATCCTTGGAAGATACCAAACTTAAATATCAAGTTTGGTATTTAACCGTCTTTTCGTTTTTCAGCTATGTTGTCCATATACACACACACGCGCGCGCGCGCGTGGACCTGTTTCTGAAAATACTTTTTTTGGACTTAGGGGGTCCTAAAACATGTATTTCCGGTGAAATCTCGACATTGAATACAGTACTTCTCTATCCCTATATACATTGTACATACGGGGCTAGAGAAGTAAAAAGGTATAATTGGGTACCATTTTTAAGCTCCTGAAATTAAAGTAGAAACTGTACTGGACTCGACAAGAAAAACATCGGTTCGACGAGATCTCGCTTACATCTTGGAAAGTAAAAACGAAGTTGTGTAGAAGAAAAGCAGCAATACAAGATGAAAAGGAAAGCTGACTCGATTTTAATGTGAGCCATGCATTCAAATCTTTCCTTGTTTTCTCGCTATTGCTATTTTCAGCATTTGCCTTCCTGTAGAAGTTTTCTTGTGTAGCAGTTTTTCTGTTACACAAATAACATTTTCTGTACCTGTTCACAGAGGTACAATGAATAAGAATTGCGTAGGTTTTACTGTCAGATGTATTTAAGTATAGTTTTAAAATTTCAAACACAGAAATTTTATTTTTTATGACAAAAAAAAAACAGATTCATAACGTTAAACATTTTGGAGTCTAAACCAAAGATAACACGGAAAAACCTAGGGCAATTTAAAAAAAAAAATAGATGTATTGTGAACCTAGGGTTAAAATATTAAACCAAAATTTTAATTTTTTTTAATTTTGCAAAGTAATTTTTTGTTGTAAAAACATAAATAAATTTGACTATAACTTCTGTCATTAGAGCAAATTGTACTGTAGCTTACTTGGATTGTAATACACGTGGTATACGTTTCAGAACGCTGATATGATTAGTTTAGAAGTTCAAACTTTCGGTTATACATATCTTGAAGTAGCTATTTCTAACATATAGTATTGCCTTCACAGAGTGTTGTGGCCAGTAATTTCTGCAATAACACCTCAGTCTATGTCAGGTTAGGTCCATAAGAATGTCATCCCAGGACTATTATGGGCCTTTCTGGCGGTAGTTTCAAGATTATCTCCCGCTTATAAGCTGCGTCTCTCATCTAGGAGACGCATCAAGATGCAGTCCACGCTTAGCTTGCATGTTAACCATCTCAATACCCGCATGTCCAGGGACCCAAACAAGTGTAACCTGACAAGCAGGCACAGCGGTGTTTTACAGTTGGGTCCTGCTTACAGTAACAGTGTTTTCACAAGATTTGGAACTAAATATATATCTAATTAATATACTTTTGTTAAAATATTTGTAGATGTAAGTTAATCATCCGGTGCTTCAAAATATTTATTCTAATTTTTTTTCGTAGTAGGCCTAATCTCCCCACATGTAGGACTAACACCCCCCCTAGCATTTACAAGCGGATGCCTATTGGTCAGAAGCTTGTCGGCGAGCCAACTGCACGTAAGCACAGAATGGAGAACCTGAAACGAGGGGTCGGCCCGTAGCCAGGCATGAATGCGAGGAAGTGGATATTAGGAAAGATAACGGTGGAGCAATTGGTGGATGAGTGGCGGGGGAAAGCGGAGGACCCGGAGATAACCTGCCCTGATTTCGTTCAGCAAAACTCCCACATGCGGGTGCTTGGGATAGAACCCGGACCGCCTAGGTGTGAAGCGAGCGGTCTAACCACCCGGCCACAGCGCCACCTTTATTCCAAATACATGTCATTTAAAGTAATGCGAGAACGGCTCGGAATTCACTTCAAGCGAGCCGCTGATTTATTGCTAGCAGTGGCCGTGACATCTGTTGTCTAATTCTGGAACGAGCGGAAATGTACGCTCGCAATAGAGTGAACATTGTAATACATAGCATTTTTAATGTGTGCGAAGTTGAGAAAAAATATGTTTATGAAAAGTTAAATCCGTTAGGAAACTGACATTTACAACAAATAAACCTCGCTATTGTTACAGTAACACGGACACTTTTACTTTCTCTTCATGGTGTATAGAGAAGGTATTGTACTGCACCTAAAACTTCAATACCGAGATTTCACCCGGAAATATATATATTAAAAAAAAAAAATAAAATATGAGTTGTTCCATTCTTATAGCTTTCCCCACAACTCTGCAAAAAAAGTATTATTAAAAAGCTTATGCTTCTATTTACTTCATGCTAATCGAGAAAAAAAAAATAGCAGAAATAGTCTTATTACTTGCTTCCTTCTACGTAGAAGTGAAATAAGGGAGTACCATAGGTTAAAGTGACAGTCAAAAGCTGGTTGCTATGTGTCTGAAGTTCCTTTGTTTGTATGGACACGAGTTGACAAATTCATGTATGAGAAAAGTACAAGTTTTTCAAAGCTGAAACTAATAACAAGGAATATCTCAAGCAAACAATCCCACGAAAAAAAATGTAATAACATAAATTGTGTGTTTTAATGTGCTCTACATTTTTTGTACTGTAAGTTTTTGTCCATCTCTTACGGTTTAGCAGTTGTGCAACATTTCGTAAAATTCATCCAGAATAAAGTAGTCTTCAGAGACTATTCCCAGAAAATTGAAGATATACATTTTAATTGTTATTAAATATAAGAGATTTTAATGAAAATCATTAGAGCCATTTTTTAGAAAATCAAAATTTCGAAATTTTTTCCATGTAAAGCGTAGTTGGGGTGGGGGGATTTTCTTGAAAATCTTCGTGTCACATCCTTAGCAGGTACCGTACTTACATACCAAGTTTGGTATCTAATGGTCTTTTCGTTTTGAGCTATGCTGTCCACAGACACACACACGCATACACATCCGGACCTTTTCCTAAAAATGTGTTGTTTTTTTTTTCTTTTTTTTTTTTTTGCATTCAGTGGGACCGAAAACATGTATTTCCGGTGACGTCTGTCGAATTTTTGGGTGGAATGGAATACCTTCTCTATACACTATGCATATAGTACGTGTAGAGAAAGTAAAATGCCTTTTTTCGGACTCAGGGACCTCTAAACGGTGAAATCTCGGTATCGAATACAATAGCTTCTCTATGCATTACGTACATTGTGGATACGGGCTAGAGAAAGTAATACATTATAAGTATTTTGTGTAGTAATAGGAGGAGCGCATAATAACCTTTGACACGACTAGGAATGAGGTCAGGCTTCAGTATTGTCATGTTGTAATAGGTCATTACCCCACTTGAGTATTCCACATTCTCAGAAATTGCGTGACCAGCTGGTTGCGTAACTGGTCTGGGATCTCAATCAACTTATCAAATAAAACCAACCAATTTATTTAAACCATGTCAAATCACCGATTTTAGAGACGAAATTAGAAGTCCTATCCCACTAGAATCGTATTTAAAGGGCAGGGGATTTCAGGGCTCTAACCCCTAACAAATTTTCTTCTTCTTTTAGTTATTTACGTTCCTCGTAAGAAGGACTTGCAAATCAGCGTTTAGGGTCAAATGCTATTGAGGAAATCGTTTCACAATGAAATGCAAGCGCAGATGCAATGTAAGCGCAAGAGTTTGGACTCATATTATATAATGTAAGCGTTCACATAGAAACAGGCAAGACGCTATGCAACGCAAGAGTGTGCAAACCCCAAGCTTTATCCTTGCGTTGCATGCAAAGAGAAGGAATTCTGGTTCTTTTCTCTATGTATTGCGTATGAATTCAATAAGAAACGATCGCACTGCGAGACTTGGCATGGCCTGCTGTACATGTATACTCTTCTGTTTGGCCGTGCCGCGCCATCTCTAATCTCCCTCAAGCGGCTATCACAGCCTCCTTGCGAATCCTTCTTTGATTTAATGGATGTAACTATCATCTGTGTCTACATTTCTTGGTTCTCATAAATCGAAGACGCAGAGAGATAATTCACAGTTCATTAAATGTGTAGCTTTATCACTTTCTGCAGTCTCTATGCTTGTACTATATTCAATAATGTTGAATGAGCAATTATTGTGACGTCACTGCCGCGAGCGTCAGTTGTTAGCACGTAATGTATTTATTTGTAAAAGATTGAGTGAATTTTCTTATGTGGTATTGTTATTCAGTTGGAAGATATTCGCATGTAACTTGCGGCTCTAGAATCCCGTGACAACTTCTTCCGTTACGATTGCATTGTGAATGTAACATTACTTTCTCTACACGTACTATGTACATAATGTATAGAGAAGGTATTCCATTCCACGCAAAATTTCAATACCGAGATTTAACCGGAAATACACGTTTTAGGCTCCCAGGTATAAAAAAAGTGGGTAAAATACCAAATTTGGTATTTAACTTTATTACCTTCCAGGAAAGCAACACGAAGATTTTGACAAAAATCTCCTCATCATTTAGATTTTCTGAAACATGGCTGTAACGGTTTTGATTAAAATCTCTTCTATTTAAGATGTTTACATAGCAACTAAAATGTATATCTTGACTTTTCTGGGAATAGCCTCTGAAGACTACTTTATTCTGGATGAATTTTACGGAATTTTGTGTAACTGGTAACCGTAAGAGATAGACAGAAACTTACACAACACAAAAAATGTAGAACACGTTAAAACACAAAATTTAATCATATACATTTTTTTCGTGCAGTTGACCGTTTTTTAAATATTTGTTGTCATTACTTTCAGCTTTGAAATACTTAAACCTTTCTCATACAGGAATTTGTCAACTCTTGTCCATACAAACAAAGGAACTTCAGTCACATAGCAACCAGCTTTTGACTATCACTTTAAGCTATGGTACTCCCTTATTTCGCTTCTACTTACAAGGAAGCAAGTAATAAGACTATTTCTAACCCGCCTGGGTAGTGTGTCTGTCTCACATTCAACAGGACGTGAGTTCGAATCTCGCTTAGAGTGAGTTGCCGGATAAGGTTCTTTTTCGGGGTTTTTCCTTATCCTGAGAAGGCGAATGTCGAGTAATTTAAAGCTCCATGGACCCCGAGATCATTTGAGCATCATTTCAACAATTTCATCCATCGTCCGATATGACCAACCAGGTTGAAGAACGTTAAGCTAAAAAAAAAAAAAAATAGGTAGGAACACTGAAAAGTCTGATGTGTTCCGTTCACACGACTTTCTCTACATCTCTGCAACAAATTGTTAAAAAGCTCATTCTGCTATTTACTTCATGCTAATAGAGAAAAGAATATCAGAAATAGTCTTATTACTGGCTTCCTTGTAAGTAGAAGGCAAATAAGGGAGTGCCGTAGGTTAAAGTGATAGTCAAAAGCTGGTTGCTATGTGACTGATGTTCCTTTGTATCGACAGGACAAATACGTATGAGAAAAGTATAAGTACTTTAAAACTGAAACTAATAACAACGAATATCTCATAAACGCTCAACTCCACGAATAATATGTCCATAACATAAATTGTGTGTTTTAACGAACTCTACATTTTTTGTTTACAAAGTTTTTGTCTGTCTCTTACGGTTTACAGTTATGAAAAATTCGTCCCGAATAAGGATGTCTTCTGAGGTTATTCCCAGAAATTCAAGATATACATTTCAACTGTCACGGAAATAACTTTAATATTCGATATTTTATTTTTGAGCAAATAAAACATTTTGAAAACGTTTCCATGTAAAGCGAGTTTGGAGTGGGAGTATCCCTTCTAAATCTTCGTGTCGAATCCTTGAAAGATAGTGAGTTATATTGTCAACACACACACACACACAGACACATACACACATAGACCCTTTTCTAAAAATTATTTTGCGGACTCAGGGGACGTCAAATCATATATGAATATATAATTTTTAAAGCAAACTACAAATTTGATGGAGGAATATTCCTTAAAGTACCCTTAATATTGCTGGAAAAGAAGGAATATCTGGTAACGTTAAATTTAGACGAATTTGGAGCAACCTTGTTTAAATAAAAAACTAAAATGTATTAGGACGTAGAATGTAGGGCGAGAGACACATTAACCCCTGGGGGGGGGGGGTGGAGCGGAAGATTTAAAAATGAACATAAATTCGAAGTTCAGCCGTTGGAAGTGTAAACAAGTTAAGTGAGTTGGTGTAGCATTACAAAAACTGAAAGGGCAGTGCTAACTGTAATGGAGGGGGGGGCGGTTGAGCCCGTAGAGCACAGATATCATCTAATTACTGGCGAGGTTACCGAGCAGGGACATGTCCCTGACCCACCGACACTCTTGCTTCTTCTTATTTTGTTTTCCTCTTCGTCACGACAAATTAAAACATTCTGGTAGACTTTCCTTAAGATAGGGGTCTCATATGTTACACTCACATGACCTTCTCTATGTGCTCTACAAACTTCCTATAAAATATTATTCTTCTTTCTGCACAATGCTAATTGAGATAAACATTAGCAGAATGTTCTTATTACTTAGTTCTTATAAGTAGAAGGGAACTAAAGGAATGTGCTATGCTAAAGTGATAGTCAAATGTTTTAAACGCTGTCGATATGCGATTGTCATTGTAATATGCTTCGTTATTGGCCAGGAGTAGAACAAAAGAAAATGAAGTCCGCGTGTGGTGGTAGCGTGTCTGCCTCACATTTGAGTTCGAATCTCACTAAGGGTGAGTTACCCGGATAAGGTTTTTTTTCTCGGAGTTTTCCCTTATCCTGAGAAGACGAACGTTGAGTAACTTTAAGAGAACATTTGAGCATCATCTCATCAATTTCATTCATCGTGCGATATGACCAACTAGGCCAACAAAAAATCGGGCACTTCCTGTTTGAAAACAAATTAAGTATTGTAATACTGAAACCAATAACAAGGAATGTCTTGGAAACGGTCAACTCCACAACAAAAATGCAAATGATATAAATTGTATGTTTTTAACACCTACTTTTTTTTTTTTTTTTTTGTTGAGTAAGTTTTTGTTTGTCTCTTACGGTTTAGCCGTTATACGAGATTCTGGAAAAATCAACCGGAATAAAGAGATCTTCAGAGGTTATTCGCATAAAAATTCCAAATATAAGTTTTAGTTGTGTTGTGAATAGCTTTAATATAAGGTATTTTAATCAAAATCGTTAGTGCCAGTTTTGAGAGAAAAACAAACTTTTCAAACAATTTGTCTATGTAAAGGGTAGTTGGGGGGGGGGGTTCTCTAAATCTTCGCGTCACATCCTTGGAAGACAGTAAACTAAAATGCTAAAAAAATGAAATGGAAACAAATGTTATTTCATTTGAGGTTATTGCGCTCATCTCATAATCAAGAAATACAAATAATGATCATTTTCACTCTAATTTTGTACTAAATACATTATGGACTGGATAAAACTTGAAATAAACATAGTAATATTGTAATTGAAAGTGCAATTGTGGAACTGACAGTTATTAAAAGTGAAGGTTGGCTGTCACCTTGTTACCAATAACCAAGACAGCAGATTAAACAAACGAACGTCAAGATTTTAAAGAAATGAACATCAGCTACAATAAGATGTTTCGACAATATCTCTCCAGTCAGATGACCGCGATTGCCTAATCTCTGCCATTCCATTGGTGCTTTAACAGTTGAGCTGAACCGGCAGTGAAATCGACAATAATGTTTTAAAGAGTGAACATGTGTGTGTATGTTAATCCCGGAACACTCTCACCCGATTTTGATAATTCCGTCTAACGGAACCTAATACTACAGCCAGCGCAATCCTAAAGGAGTAAACAATATAGGAAGCTCTTTCGAAGTCTTATTGCCCACACAGTCCACTCTTCTACCGCAAAGCAACTATATCCTCTGCTAGAAGAGCCTAAAACAGCGGTAAGTCAATGTTGCCAATATGAAAATCTGCACTTTGTGTTTATTCGAGTAAGTGTAGTCCTCACAGACTATGCTGTTGTAACTAATGCCTTATTTGTTTCCTCAGAAATGCGTTACAAATAATCCATAACACACTGATGTAAATAATTCATTTGATTTTCTACGCCAGTGCGCGCTAACATTGCAGTCTTATCACGACTAATTACAATTCACAACACATCCTAGCTTGCAATTTTCCTACCTTTATGGATAAAAAAAAATGAAAACTTTCTGGAAGCTTGTGGAAACTGAAGGTTCTGGAAGAATCCAGAGTTGCGTTCTCAGTGCTTCTGATTACCGTCGCCTTGTTACGCATTCTAAGGTGTCCAATTGCAATGACTCGCACACCAAAGCATGCGTGAGAACCACTGCACTGTCACAGTATCTCGAGATTTTGAATGTTGGCAACATGCGGGGCGACAAGGATAGAAGAAGCATGATGCTGCAGAAGTAATAAGGTTAAAAAGCTGTGTTTATACAGGGATTATAAATGACGGATATAACAGAAGACGTGTTGTATTTTCCACTTTTTATTTCCCCAGTCCTGTGCACGGAAACGTGCTGATATGAGAAACAGCTGTTTAGGTTGATAGGTGAATGGCACCACTACCTCTGCCACGCCCCCCCCCCCCCAGTTGTGATTGGCAATATGTTTCGCGATGGTGGAGGTCCAGACAGTTTTAAAACATTGCAACATTTAATTCAAAACGATTCGTATCTTAATTTGATTATATTATCCGAGGTTGATGACGAAAGCCGCAAAAGACAGATTGTTAAATGTTTTAAAATAATGAAAATGGTAACTTTGGCATATTTTTCGGAGAAAGTGGATCAGAAATGAAGCAAATCTATCTTTCTACTTTCTCTACACGCACTATGTACATAGTGTATAGAGAAAGTGTTGCACTGCACCCAAAATTCAATACCGAGATTTCATCGCAGATATATGTTTTACGGCCCACCGTATCCAAAAAAAAAAAAAAAAGTTCCGTGTGTCTATGAACACAACTCAACAACGAAAAGTCCGTAAATCACCAAACTTGGTATTTAAGTTTAGTATCTTCCAGGGATACGACACGAAGATTTTGAGAAAAATCCCTCAACCCCAAAATACCCTTTACATGGAACATTTTTCGAAATTTTTGAGGTTCTTAAAAATGGCTCAAATGATTTTGATCAAAATACTGTATGTTAAAGATCTTTATCTAACAAATAAAAATATATATATATATATATATATATATATATATATCTTGAATTTCCTGGGAATAGCCTCTGAAGACTACTTTATTCTGGATGAATTTTAGACAATTTTGCATAACAGCTAAACCGTAAGAGACGGACGAAAACTAACCACACAAAAAAATGTAGAGCACATTAAAGCACACAATTTATGCTATATACATTTTTCTCGTGGAGTTGATCGTATTTCAATTATTCCTTGTTTTTGGTTTCAGCTTTAAAAAACTTAAACCGTTCACCCCAAACTACTATTTAAAATGAAAACGTTTTTGAAAATTTTGTTTTTTCAAAAAATGGCTCTAATGATTTTGATAAAAATTCGTTTAATAAATTCATTCACAGCACAAAATTTATATTTTGAATTATCTGGGAATAGACTATGAAGAGCTTCCTTTTCAGGTTGATTTTTACAGAATTCTGCAAAACGGTTAAACCGTAAGAGATAAATTAAACATTACTACACTAAATTGTGGATCTCGCTATAGCACAGTTAATGTCATATGAATTTTTGTTGTAGAGTTGACCGTTTCCAAGATATTCCTTGTTATTGTTTACAATTGTAAAGTACTTATACTTTTCGGAGGTGTCCGTTTACCTTTTGTTCTACTCCTGGCCAAGCAGAGAAACCAATTTAAATGACAATCGCTTTTAAAACATTTGACTATCATTTTAGCGTAGCGTATTCCTTTAGTTGCCTTCTACTTATAAACAACCACTCTGCTAATGTTTATCTCGATTAGCATGTGCACAGAAGGAAGAAGAATCTTTTGTAAGAAAATGTTGGAACAACTAGAGACAGTCATGTGGGTGTAATACATCAGATATTTTATTTAGCGACCGACTTCTAAAAGTATCGCTTTAGCCTAATGTATTCCTTATTTCCCTTCTACATCATGAATTAGCAGAAATAGTCTAATTACTTGCTTCCTTGTAAGTAGAAGCGAAATAAGGGAGTACCATAGGTTAAAGTGATAGTCAAAAGCTGGTTGCTATGTCACTGAAGTTCCTTTGTTTGTATGGACACGAGTTGACAAATTACTGTATTGGAAAAGTATAAGTTTTTCCAAGCTGAAACCAAAAACAAGGAATATCTCAAAAACGATCGACTCCACGAATATATATATATATATATATATATATATATATATATATATATATATATATATATTCCTTTGTAAGAAACGTTTGCTGAACAGCTAGAGAAACACTTATCAATGGAATACATGAAATTTTGCCATATATATTAGCACAAATGAATGTAGAAAAATTATTACTTCACCTACTCTATATAACTCTGATTTTTCAAAATTTAATGCTTTATTTCTCAAAATCGGAACATTATTTCGTAAAAGGATATGAACGTTTTTGTTATGTACTTTTTAGACACAATATAATAGATTTGAAAAAAGAACATTATATCGCGTGGAGCTTTAGATTGGGTATGAACAAGTTTTGGAATAAAGTTTGTAAGAAAATAAGGTTTAAGTTTAGAATTCTATGAGTTGACCCATTTATAGCTTCGCTTAATTGGTAGTTAAAGTGCGCCAACTGGAGGAAACTATATTTCTTAAAGGTTTCAATTAATGTAATTTTATTATGATTTTTACTTTCTCTACACGTACTATGTATATAGTGTATAGAGAAGGTATTGTATTGCACCTAAAAATTCCATACCGAGATTTCACCGGAAATATATGTTTTGAGACCCCCTGAATCCAAAAAAACATTCTTAGAAACATGTCCATCTGTGTGTGTGGTAGTGTTTAACGCCCGCTTTAACTACTTATGGCACCGCAGGCGGACACTGATGATACATGAATGATGATGGAGCACCGGTCAAATGCGATGGCAGGGGAAATCGGAGTACCCGGAGAAAACCGGCCCCAGCGCCGCTTTGTCCACCACAAATCTCACATGCGGTCGCTTGGGATTGAACCCCGGCCGTCTAGGTGAGAGGCAAGTGGTCTAATCACTCGGCCACGGCGCGACCGTGTGTGTGTGTGTGTGTGTGTGTGTGTGTGTGTGTGTGTGTGTGTGTCATAACTCAGAAACGAAAAGACAGTTAAAAAGTTGGTATTTAAGTTTGATATCTTCCAAGGATGCGACACGAGGATTTTCAAGAAAATCCCCCACGCCAAACTACCCTTTACATGGAACTTTTTTCGAAAATTTTGATTTTCTAAAAAATGGCTGGAACGATTTTGATTAAAATCCCGTATATTACAGATATTTACCTGACAAATAAAATGTATATCTTGAATTTTCTGGGAATAGCCTCTGAAGACCTCTCTATTCTCGGTGATTTTTATTGAATTTTGTATAACTGGTAAACCGAAAGAGATAGACAAAAACTTACATCACAAAAAATGTAGATAACGATAAAACACACACTTTATGTCATATACATTTTTTTGGTGGAGAAGGTTGTTTTTTCGATATTCCTTGTTATTGGTTTCAGCTTTGAAAAACTTATACTTTTCTCATTCAGTAATTTGTCAACTCGTGTCCATACAAACAAAAGAACTTCAGTCACATAGCAACCAGCTTTTGACTATCACTTTAACCTATGGTACTCCCTTATTTCGCTTCTACTTACAAGTAAGGAGGCAATAACACTATTTGTGCTATTTTTTTTTTGTCGATTAGTATGAAGTAAATAAAAGCATAAGTTTTTTAACAACAATTTGTTGCACAGATATAGAGAACACATCAATTTTTTTTTTTAATTTTTCGTCTTTTTTTTTTTTTTTTTTTTTTTTTTTTTTGTCAAATAGCCAAAATGGATAAATACCAATCTTGGTAGGCATTTGAATTACGTTGTCGACACAACGGACTCAATGGTGTTCAAAACGTGTATACCTGGTGATATGTTTGCATAACATTTTTCTGTGGAGTACAATACCTTCCCAACCTGTCAGAGAAAGTAAGTGATGTAGACCGTAAACATAAGAAAGCAGTCTAATGTTTGTCTTGGCAATGATCGGAACGGATCGGATCGGAAGCGAGCGCAGCAGAGCTGCAACTAGGTCGCCCCGGAGCATGTGAGGGGGGGGGGGATCGATCTCAGCTCATCCAGGCCCCGGCCGGGTGCACGGTCTGTAAGAAAACCGCGTTCTTTGCAACCCCACGTGCTCATTTCATTTACCTAACTGAAAATTTGGGTTTTACTTTCTCTACACGTACTATATACATAGTGTGTAGAGAACGTATTGTATTGCACCCATTAGTGTTTAAGTTTGGTATCTTGCAGAGATGCGACGCGAAGATTTTCAAGAAAATCCCCTCAAACCAAACTACTCTTTACATGGAAGATTTTTCGAAATTTTCTTAAAATGGCTGTCTACGATTTTGATTGAAATATCGTATATTAAAGATATTTACATGACAAAAGTATATGTTGAATTCTCCGGGAATAGCGTCTGATGAAGTTTGCTGGATTGGTAAACCGTATGAGATGGACAGAATCTTACCACTCAAATAAATGTAAAAACACACAATGTATCATGTACATGTTTGTCGTGGAGTTTACTATTTTTAGATATTCCTTGTTATTGCTCTCAGTTTTAAAATACCAAACTTGGTATTTAAGTTAAGTATCCTCCAGGGATGCGACACGAAGATTTTGAGCAAAATACCCCCACCCCCAACTACCCTTTACATGTAACTTTTTTCGAACATTTTCAATTTCATAAAAATGGCTCTAACGATTTTGATTAAAATATCGTATATTAAATTTATTTATCTAACAAATAAAATGTATATCATGAATTTTCTGGGAATAGCCTCTGAAGAGTAGTTTATTCTGGATGAATTTTACGGAATTTATAAAAACTGCTAAAGTGTAAGAGATGGACAAACACTTACTCCACGAGAAATGTGGAGGACGTTAAAAGACGCAATTTATGTTATATACATGTTTTCGTGGATTTCATAGGTTTTGAGAGATTCCTTGTTTTTGGTTTCTGCTTTGAAAAACTTATACTTTTCTTATACAGGAATTTGTCAACTGCTGCGCATACAAACAAAGGAACTTCAGTTACATAGCAACCAGCTTTTGACTATCACTTTAACCTATGGTACTCCCTTATTTCGCTTCTACTTACAAGGAAGCAAGTAATAAGTCCGTTTCTGCTAGCTTTTTGAGTTAGAATGAAGTAAATAGAAGCATAAGCTTTTTAATAATATATTTTTGCAGAGATTTAGAGAAAGGCATGTGAATGGAACACGTCAGATCTTTTCTGTCTTTCTTTGAGAACGATTTTATGTTTTTGTTTCCGATAAACCGAAGGCGGCCGGTCCCCATGGCCATGCTCGCTTTGGTGCGTTGTGGGTTCGAGTCCCGCCTTGGGCATGGGTGTTATATGTTTGTGTAAAGGAACAGTAAAGCCAGTAAACTTTGGGGGAGGGTGTAAAGGGGAATACAGCGCCGGAGTCCTGATCAGACTCCGGTAATGTTTATATATATAAAAAAGGCGTGTCGTCTTATGTCTTCCTGCACTATTTTATAGGCTTCTCGTGAATGTTGATATTGAGAGAGATGTGTTTGAGAGTCTTGTTTTGGTTGAGGTTAGATATGGCGGCCGGCGTAACTCTGAGTTTGAAGAGCTTTATCACGGTTGACAGGGATAGGTGTTGTAGTTTAGGAATGTCACATGTGACTTTCGTTAGAGACATTGTGCACCCCTGTACATGCAGGGAGAAAGCGACTCCAGTTGCTTGAAGCAACTTGGGGACCCATAGCGTGACACATGTGGATACCAGTTGCATTCCTACCGAGTAGGGACCGACTTGTACTAGAACTGGGCCGAGCGATTCCTTTTCAGTAATCGATTCATTCGATTCGTTCACGAATCGTCGCCATTCCTTCTCTATATATTACACAGGGGGCTGATAGTCATATGGTGGCTCCTTTAGCATAAAAACAGTAATGTGTATTATAAAAACTTGCTACTATTTCCCATCCATTGTAAACATATTGGGGGGGGGGAAACCTTACAAAGTTTAAGTCTAAAATTGACATGGCGGTATTTGTGTAATGTTAATAATTATTATTGCTCATCACTGTCGCGCCACTAAGTCATGTAATTGTTATAAATACCTCATTATAAGGTAACGCTAGTACCAGAATAAGTATTATTTTCTGCAGGAATGTTTCAGGTAATATTAATGTATTAGAATAATATGTTGTTATACCTGTTATATTGGAGTATAATTGCTTTCTTTGTCGTAACATTGTGTTTCTCAAGCTATTATATCTTGCTAATATAGTGACAATTTAGCTGTGTATATATATTATATTTAAGATACTGCAAAAAAGAAACACACACATATATATATATATATATATATATATATATATATATATATATATAAAACAGTTGTAAATTCTAACGGTTGCTTTCACGCGTACAATAACTCATCCCTGAACAATATGATCGGCAGTGTTCGTTTTCTTATTTATATTTAATTTATATATTCTTATATTTAGCCTCATGGCCTCATCATATTTATTTTCTGACAGTAAAATAAATGGTTATGAATCCCTAACACATCATCGCGCACACTCGCCAGTTTTCGTCGGAGTCTCGGCTTGGTACTTGGAACAGTGGAAGCAAAAGAAAAACAAACCCCAATACCTGATTCTTCAAATCTGCGATTCTTTTTGAACGACGACATCTGCTATGGTTGACACGAGTCTTGCTATTCTTTTAGACTCATGCTATTGTTTTCGATTCATTCGATTCTTTTTGAACGACGATTCATGTTGAGCACGATTCTGGCGATTCTTTTGAACGACGATTCATGCCAAGATTGATACGATTCTTTCGTTGAAGTCATTTATATGAACGATTCGTTCATGAATCGCCCCATGTCTACTGTATATATATTACAATACTGTTTTACAAGTAATTAATGGTTTTGATGATAGCATTTATAAAATTATGAACCTAAATGAATGGATTTAATTGAGTGTAACCCAACTACAGAATGTCCGTGTAGTTTGGACAGGAAACCTTCGTCAAAGTGCACAACTTACTTTAACGTGTTAATGAGATAAACTATGTCATTATGAGAGTTTTCAACGTTTAGTTATAATTGTAAAGCATGTATTTTGGTCTGAGAGGTGTGTAGTCTGGATCACTTATAATCGATTAGTATAACTTTATATTCTCTTTTAAAGATTGAAATTCACAATAACTATTAATTTAGACCTGGAATAATCATCATTTATATATTATTCAGAATGTCCCAGTGGAGCAGATTAACTTTAATATCATCTTATCGATTTCTTCCAAACTTTTGTGAACCCTTTTAATATTTTCAGGTTTTTGTTCCAAATTAAAACAGGATTTGAATGTTCACTGCACAATACATCTGTCACAAAAGCAATAAATTGACTCATTTATGTCAGTAGAGTCTTCATGAGCTCATCCTTTGTATTTATTGCGCTGCATCCCCACATGCAACACAAAAAGTCTCTTCTGAGTTTTGTTTTCATCTTTCTCAGATCTTCCTTTTTCCATTTACAGTAGGGGCCCTAGCTTCTCTTTGGTTCATCTGGTAATTTACATAACTTGTGTAATATGTAATAGTAATAATTAAAAGGGTAACTTCAAATAAATAAATATATATACACCTGATCATTTGGAATATTCCATGTAACTTGGTGTGGTCAAATTACATGACACAACACAACTTTAAGAGTATCACATTTCTTATAATCCTTCCTAAACAGAATTAATGAAGTAAATCTATATAACACTTACCTTAATATATTGCATGTTACGTCGTTTTAGTTTGATTCCCAAAGAAAG
Organism: Hymenopus coronatus; assembly: GCA_030762935.1. Classification (NCBI taxonomy): domain Eukaryota; kingdom Metazoa; phylum Arthropoda; class Insecta; order Mantodea; family Hymenopodidae; genus Hymenopus; species Hymenopus coronatus. The sequence continues at coordinate 6,914,711 of CM060895.1, read as the reverse complement.
ATCTGAGGTGGAAGAAAACACGGTACTAAAAGTGGGACAAAGTTACGTCTGCCCGCCTCGGTAGTGTGTGCTTCACATTCAACAGGTCGTGAGTTAGAATCTCGCTTAGGGTGAGATGCCCGGATAAGGTTTTTTTTCCTGGGTTTTCCCTTATCCTGAGAGTAACTTGAACCCCGAGATCATTTCATCAATTGCATTCAAGCAGGACGTATCGCTTCCCCGCAACAGAAACAGCAACGCTTAAATACTTCTTTCACTGACGAGTATTGCAACAGTTGCTACGGGGCGGTTGTAAGTCTTTTGTCGTTGCTTCCAAAGTTTGTACCGTGTAGTGCATGACCTGATATTATCGCGAAATTTTTGTCGTTTTGCTTACGTAATTTATTATTTCCTCTTCAGTGCACCTAACGAGTGGTTGTCATTTTGTCATGGCCTGTATTAATGTCAGTAGTATTTGGTGGTACACATCAAGTATGCAACAGTTTAGGGAATTTCTGTTGCACGAAACTGTTTCGTGGTTGCAACAGAAACAGATTAAAGTATTTCGCAAAAATAACAATTCATCCCACCACTACTCTCAACAAAGATCACAACTTCCCTCCAAGGCTATTGACAATAGAATACGGAAAATTGGAGGGAATGCTTACAAGAAATGCTACTCAAGATATCCGTTTTTTTTTGTTTTTTGTTTTTTTGTAGCTTGACGTCCTTTAACCTGGTTGGTCATATCGGATAATAAATGAAATTGGTTAAATGATGCTCAAATGATCTCGGGGTCCATGGAGCTTAAAGTTACTTGACATTCGTCTTCTCAGGATAAGGGAAAACCACAATAAAAACCTTATCGGGGCAACTCACCCTAAGCGAGATTCGAACTCGCGACCTGTTGAATGAGGCAGATACGTTACCACCACGCTACATCAGCCCAAAATCCACTCTGGTCCAAATTAGACGGTCTTCCCCTACTAAAGGTTTTAACAAGACTTTATGATAAAATGTTTAAAATAATGATACAAAGAGAAATACTTCTGAAACAATAAAGAGAATTATTCGTCATCATAATTCATCAATCGAGATTGTACAATTGTTGCTTGAATTGGATTTCATGAAGATTTGGAATTCATAGAGAGAACTTGAATAACACATATTTGGAAACATAAAACTGTCGATGAGCAATCCATTAAAGAAGACGCTTCATAAGAAGAGACAGAGAAAACAAACCGTGTGAATGAGGACTAGCACAAGTTGGTACGTCACGCAGTTATTGGGGCCTGCTTTAGGATCAATACTAATGTGGTCGTCATTAAATCAAACAAATGAATAATTAAAACGAGCCATATAATCACAGATCGAGGCTTAACCCAACTACCCATGTTATCTGCGGTTATACAACGCGCAACACATAAAAAAATAGCTCGTGTTCGTGTTTACAATATGAATAAACTTGCAACATCTTCCAAAATGGGAAATATTTTTACTTTCTCTACACGTACTATGTGCATGGTGTATACACAAGATATTGTACCAAAAAATTCGATACCGAGATTTCTCCGAAATATATGTTTTAGGACTCACTGAGTTAAAAAAACAAAACACATTGTGTGTGTCTTGGCAGTATAGCTCAAAAACGAAAAGTCCTCACTTGCTATTTAAGTTCAGCATGTTCCACGGATGTGACACGAAGTTTTGAGAAAAATCCCAAACTACCCTTTACATGGAAAACATTTAGAAACAATTTCGATAAAATACCGTACTATAAAGATATTTACACGACAAAAGTATATCTTTAATTTTCTGGGAATAGCGTCTAAAGACCTCTTTATCCTAGTAAACCGTTAGAGATACACAAAAACTCATTTTATAGCAAATGTAGAGCACTTTAAAACACACAATTTATGTTATATATCTTTGGCCTCAGCTTTAAAATACTTATACTTTTCTCATTTAGGAATCTGTCAATTCCTGTCCATATAAAAGAACTTCAAGACATAGCAATCAGCTTTTAAAGCATCACTTTAACCTATGGTACTCCCTTGTTTCCCTTCTACTTACAAGGAAGCAAGAAATAATACAATTTCTGCTAATGTTTATCTCGATTACCATTAGAAGTTCAACCTTTTAACAATAATTTGTTACAGAGGTGTAGAGAAAGTATTATGAATGGAACATATAAGATGTTTTACTTTCTCTACGCATACTACAGGTAATGTATCTACCAATTTTGTTTGGTATTCTGTTCAACTTGAGGTATCAGGTATGGCTATAATGTTCGCTCATACAGACAAGAACTGCAGCTGCGCCTCCTGTATCATCAGATGTTCAACTGTTCAAGTCAGATGAAGCGAGGTTCTTCTTCAGAGAACAAACAACACCAAAACCCTTGCATAGTTTATGTTGTGGTTTGCAATTGCAATGTGAGGTAATTGGTCCATATTGTGCTGGTCATGCACTAACCGCCATGTTGAAATTCACAAAATTGTGTCATGCCAGAACTCCAGGAGCAACATCTGATTTTAGCAGCATGGTGCTATACACTTCAAAGAATGTTTTTTCTCCAACGAGTGTTCCCCATTCGACTGATTTCCCACTTTCCAGATTTATCTTGGCCGCCCCAATCTCCAGATTTAACAATTCCGGAATACTTTCTGTGGACATAATTGAAAGAAAAAGCATTCTCGCACCGTTTGCAAACCATTAGGAGTTGAAAGATACCATCGGCCAGGAAATCACGGGAAATGGCGCGACGTGCCATGGAGGCATTTCTGCGCCGTCTTCAAGAATGCTCAAATGCAGATGTGGCACTGAGCTGACGTCATACTCAAGTAGTGTTGATGTAAGTAACATCCATAAATGCAAATGTATATTGTATATTGTTTCACTTCTTCATAAATAAAGTAGTTCCACTTTTATTTAGTACTATTTCTCAACCGAAATTGGTACGTACATTACGCGCCATCCTGTATGTACATAGTGTATAGAGAAGGTATTGTATTGCACCCAAAGATCTCACTGGAAATATATATTTTGAGATCCCCTGATCCTAAAAGCCTTTTCATGAAAAGGCACTAGTGTGTATGTATACCTTTCCCTGTATATGTGTGTGTGTGTGTGTGTCTGTGGACAGCATAAATCAAAAACGAAAAGTCCGTGAAGTACCAAATTTGTTACTTAAGTTCAGTATCTTCCAAAGATGCCACACGAAGCTTTTCAGGAACCTCCACCTCCCCAATCACTCTTTAAATGAAAAACGTTTCGAAACTTTGATTTTCTTAAAGATGGCTCTAACACTTTTGATTAAAGAATCGTATATTGACGTGGCAAATAAAATGTATATGTTGAATTTTTTGGGTTTAGCCTCTGAAAACATCTGGATGCATTTTACGGAATGTTGCATAGCTGGTAAACCGTAACGGATAAGACAAAAACTTACGTAACAAAACATGTAGAGTTCGTTAAAATATACAACTGATGTTATATACATTGTTGGTGAACTTGGCCGTTTTTGAGTTGTTCCTTATTTGTATACTCTTCTTTGGCCATGCAAACAAAGAATTTCAATCCCATAGCAACCATATGTGACAGTCGGTTAGCCTAGTGTATTCCCTTATTTCACTTCTACTTACAAGAAAGCAACTAATAAGACTAATTCTACTAATTTTTCTCGATTAAATAGAAGAATAATCTTTTTAACAATAATTTGTTGTAGAGATGTAGAGAAAGTCATGTGAATGTATAACATCAAATTTTGTTTCTTAGTTTAACGTCATTTAACCTGATTGGTCATATCGGATGATGAATGACATGATGCTCAAATGGTCTCGGGGTTCATGGAGCTTAAAGTTACTGGACACTTATCTTTTGAGGATAAGGGGACACCCCGAAAGAAATCTTATCCGGGTTAGTCACCCTAAGCGAGGTTCGAACTAGTGACCTGTGTAATGTGAGGCAGACACGCTACCACCACACTACTAAGGCGTTCTCCAAACTCTTTGTTAGTCCGTGAAATCTACAGCCATTCCCAAAGATTCCTCCAAAAGTCTACGCAGTTTGTATCTATTTTCAAAATAGATGGCGTTGCTATGGCAACTTGGTGTTACGTTGTGAACTGTCAATTGTTACACGTCGCCAAAGCATATTTGGTTCTGATTCATGGATCAGGTTGGGTTTGTCATACATTTCAGTTAGTCATTCAACGTGTTTTCGCTAAAATGTAAAACAAGCAGTATTGTTCGCTTTTTCTTTCTCTAGCACATATGTTCGATATATATAAAAGATAGAGAAGATATTGTATTCCATCCAAAAATTCATAACAAATATTACACCGGAAATATACAAGGGCTGCCCCAGAAGTACCCGACCTAACAAAGAAAGATAAAAAATTTGGGGGAAAAAATCTTTGTTCCTCTACTTAGTGTCCTTTCAGCTCGGTGCACTTTTCCCAGCGATGTTCAATAGCTTCGATACCTTGTTTATAGTGAGAACTATCGAGGTCTGCAGACTCCACCTCTTCATTGTTGCAAATCTTCTACCACCAAGCCATTTCTTCAACTTTGGGAACATAGCGGGGGCTAAATCTGGCACATAGGTTGCACGAGGAAACAGTTCGAACTTAAACTCATAGATTTTGGCCATTACGATAATGGACGTATGAACTGGTGCATTGCCTTGACGAAATAAAACTTTCTTTTTCACTAAATGAGGCCGTTTTTTAATCGATTTCATCACTCAAACGTGTAACAAGCTCGCATAATATTCACCATTGGTGTTTTTTCCTTTTTTGAGATAATCAATGAAAATTATCCAGCGTGCGTCCCAGAAAACTGACGCCATGACCTTGCCTGCAGATGGAACTGTCTTCGCCTTCTTTGGAGCCGATTCCCCCTTCCAATCCACTGTTTTGATCGTTCCTTCATCTAAGTAGAGAAGTGAAGGACCCAGGTTTCATCCACTGTTATGAACCGACGCAAATACTCGGCTTTATTGCAGCGAAACACTCGACTGAAACATCCTCGCGACGCTGTTTTTATTCTATTGTCAGCACACAACTTTCTCATGTCTAAATTTTCAGTCAGTATGGGATGTATAGAACTTTTAGAAATGACTGCAATGTCTGATAGCTCAGGTACTTTCAGTCGACGGTCATCCAATACCATTTTGTGGATTTTCTTTACAATTTCTGGACTGGTAACCTCGTTGGTCGACCACTGCGATGTTCATCTTGGCAGCTCGTACGGCCGCGCTTAAAGTCTGCCACCCAATATTTCACTGCTGTAAACGAAGGAGCAGACTCCCACAAAGTAGAATCTAGCTCAGCTTTAATATTAGTTGGACTAAGACCTTTCAAATGAAAGTATTGCATCACATAACGATGACCAGGTTTATCCATGTTTACAAAATCACTGAGAACATTCAATAATGATGGCTGCTAAACACTGTAAACTGGTGAAACTTCAAACTTAAGCATTCTAAGGTTGGTACTTATTACCATTGTTGTTTGAAGCAAGAACCGGTATGTACACGTCAGGTGGGACAGCCCCGTCCATCACTAAATACATTATAAACTTGCTTTTAAAAGTATCCGTGTTTACTTACATAACCGAAGACATGCAGTGTGTTACGTTTCCTGAACTATATTAATAGGGACGTAGAGCGAGCAACCAACATACTCCATCATAGGTTTCCCAAACTTAGTAGCAAGAAAATTATATATCTTCCGTTAAGAGGTCGCTAAGGTTCAGGTGACAATTTACTTTTTTGAAAATCCTGTTAATTGGAACGTACATAGAGAAAGTATTGTATTCCGCAAAAAAATTCAATACCGAGATTTCACCGGAAATATATGTTTTAGGGTCCCTTGTATATAAAAAAAAAAGGATTTTCAGAAAAAGGTCCGCGCGCGTGTGTGTCCGTGTGTCTGTCAACACGATAACTAAAAACGAAAAGTCGGTAAAATACCAAACTTAGTATTTAAGTTTGGTATCTTTCATAGATACGACACGAAAATTTTGACGAAAATCCCCCCACCCTGTCAAATAAAATGTATATGTTGAATTTTCTGGGAATAGCTTCTGAAGACTACTTTATTGTGGATGAATTTTGTGTAATTTTCCATAACTTATAAACCGTAACAGATGGGAAAAAACTTACAACACAAAAAATGTAGAGCACATTAAAACACACAATTTATCTCATATAGGTTTTTTTTCCTGGAGTTGATCGTTTTTGGAGACATTCCTTGTTTTTGATTTCAGCTTTAAAAACATTTTACTCATACATGAATTTGTCAACTACTGTCCATACAAACAAAGGAAGTTCAGTCACATAGCAACCAGCTTTTGACTATCACTTTAACCTATGGTACTCCCTTATTTCGTTTCTACTTGCAAGGAAGCAAGTAATAAGACTATTTTTGCTGATTTTATCTCGGTTAGCATGAAGTAAATAGAAACATTAGCTTTTTAACAATAATTTGTTGCAGAGAAGCAGAGAAAGTCATGTGAATGGAAGACATAGAATTTTTCAGTTATTATTTTATAAACGTGGTACTTCCACCATTTGGTGTTCTATGTTCAGATATAGGACATTTCTGCAAATGAGAGGATAATCAGTCTTAGTCTCCAGGTTTGTCCAGCTAAGTTCCAAATGTTGTAAGTCGGAGTAGGCTGCCAATTTTGTCTGCAAAAATCCTTCAGCCAAGCGTCTCTAAGGTCTTTCCGAGTTGGAAATTTACAATTCACAAACAATACAGAATCGTTCTGTTGATAATCTATAACATATTTCACTAAGTATACCGTCGAAAAATCACTTAAATAAGTATACTAACCTATGTATTGAAACACATTTTCCTTTCCTTGTTCATTCTTCTGCTATTCGAGAAACTACAACCAAACACCACATACTGGGTTAAAACTTACAGTCTAAATGTACTGCTTAATTGACATTGAACGCCATAAAAGGCGTACTCATCTTAGACGTGTAGAATCAAAATATGGCAGCTTGATAAAACCGTGTTTCACGAACCACAATGCACAAGGTTAGGGCATTTCTGTGGGGTTCAAATCCCGGCTATGGCACTGAATTGTTCAGTCTGACTGTTACGTACCTAGTTGTGCAGGTAGCGTGGTGTGTCCTATCAGCTTTAGAGACCCGCCCGCCGCCTGCGGGTATGTTGTACTTGTAACAAACTCTTGCCTTCCAAATTATGTCACATTGTTGTAGCTGGGCCCTTAATTTGTTTTTTCATTGTGTACGTGGAATAATACAGGCGCAGCAGCGGTCGATGTGACCCTTGGTAGACCACCTTGTGCGACACCAGGGAGAATATACACTCACTCTCGCTTCTTACAAAGATTAACACTTCATATATATATACGCTGTATATTAGCGCAACTGCGGAGCAACTAAACGAACAAACAGTGCACCAATTCTGGTCAACGTACTATAAATGTTTTATATCCAAAATTAAAACAGTACAAAATAGTTATGATACAAGTGGTAAAAACCTGATGTGTTCCCTTCACGTGAGTTTCTCTACATCTCTGCAACAAATTATTGTAAAAAGCTAATGCTTCTATGTCACATACTGTCTTGTAGAGGCAACCCTAGACATCTGTTCCACCAGCAGATATTACAATATCGTTTAGCCGTCAAACAGGTTTGCTCTCGTTCGATCCATATAATTTGACACAATGTCAGAAGGATGTTCGTGTCGATTGGTACTTCAAAAGACGTATATAAGATTGTAACATGGTTCTATGCATACGAGCCGGAACTTAAACAGCAGTCGACTGTCACGATGAACTAAAACTAACAAAAGTTGTTTGCACTCGAAGCGCTTCGAAACAAATGCTGGCCTAGTTTTTGTTCTGACAAACTGGTCATGTGGCTTTTACAGGAACGTAAAACGGTCTTTCTGAATGGTGCACAACCATTTGTTTGCGAGATCAATTCATCAAACCAATGCGAGCGCTCGCACATCTCGTCTAACCACCGAATATTTGAAAATGGAGTTATGACTCATCCGCCGTGCAGTCTTGACTTGACACCGAGCCGTTGATGCGTTCAGAAACCATGTTTTGGGGTCGTCTCAAGCTGCTTGGAAAAATGCAATGACAAATGGTTCGAAAGCATGCAAAAGTGTATCATAAAGCAGAATATTTTCAATGGCCAATTCCTGTATTTTACTTTCTCTACTCGTACTAAGTAGATAGCGTATAGAGAAGGTATTGAATTGCACACAAAAATTCAATACCGAGATTTCACCGGAAATACATATTTTGAGAACCCCTAAATAAGAGAAAAGCATTTTTAGAAAAAAATCTGATGTTTTGCATTCACATGACTATCTCTGCAACTAATTATTGTTAATAAGCTTATGCTTCTATTTACTTCATGGTAATCGAGAAAAAATTAGCAGAAGTAGTCTTATTACTTGCTTCCTTGTGAAGACAAATAAGGGAGTACCATAGATTAAAGTGATAGTCAAAAGCTGCTTGCTATGTGACTGAAGTTCGTTTGTATGGACAGGAATTGACAAATTCCTGTATGAGAAAAGTATAAGTTTTCCAAAGCTGAAACAAAAAACAGGAGTATCTCTAAAACGATCAAATCCACGAAAAAAAAATGTATATAACATAAATTGTGTATTTTAACGTGCTCACATTTATTGTGATATAAGTTTTTTTTCCATCTCTTACGGTTTAGCAGTTATGCAAAATTCCGTAAAATTGATCCAGCATAAAGCAGTGAAAATTCCCAGAAAATTCAAGATATACATTTCATTTGTCAGGTAAATATCTTTAATATACGGTATTTTAATCAAACTAATGGATTACAATACGTTCTTTATATACTATATACATAGTACGCATAAAGAAAGTAAAATTGTAATGAGTTTGCATACATCAATCGATATACATATCATTTACACCACCACTGAACCCCTAAGAAGCATAGTGCCCGCCTGTCAGCAACGTCAGAGAAGTTGCCTAGAGCGCAGGGGTACTCCTCCAATATGCCGGTTGGCTCGCTCGTGAATATTCCCACAGGGACCTGCGTGCCGTGTAGAAAGAAAAGTATGCATATTTCATTACACGGCCACTTGTGTGTTGCTCTTCAAACACTGCAAACTTCCTTAAAAATTAATTTTACACAAAAACGTAGTAAGGTAATCTGCTTAACAAAGTACCTTTATTTTCTTTGATATAGACTTTAAAACTAGCATTATCTTAGGTAATAATTTTTTCTCCGTGGAGCTCTTATTACTATCGTGCTGTCTGTGCGGACGCATCAAATGTATGAACTGATAGACATGGGAAGATAGAAAGAAAATTAAGTTTAAATTTAGTTTTATTTTCTCTACACGTAATATATACATTGTGTGTAGACGTATTTTATTGCATCCCAAAATTAGATAGCGATATTTCTCTACAAATATATGTTTTGAGTTCCCCTAAAAGATGATATGGAAAAATATAATGGTTAATAAAATGTTATTGCAATAGAAGACTATTTCTTTTGAAGCGAATGCTTGTAATTATCCAGATTTTTAAATTTGATCCAGTTAAAACACTAGTTATTGGTAGGGTTAATGCAATTTCAACATAGACAATTAAAAAGATAATGACGATTAGAAAAAACCGTAAAAAGACAGGTAAGCGTGGAAAACAATTAGAAAAAGGTCCGTGTATGTTTGTGCACACCGTAGCTAAAAAAAAGGACTGTTAAACACCAAACTGCAAGGATTTGACACGAAGATGTTGAAGAAAACCTCCTACACCACACTAACCTTTTCATAGATATTTTTTTTTGAAAATTTTGTTTTTCTCAAAAATGGGTGTAACGATTTTGATTAAAATAACGTATATTGAAGCTATTTACATCACAGATAAAACATATCTTGAATGTTCTAAGAATAGCTTTTGAAAGCCTGTTCACTCTGGATGAATGTTGCATACTGTGGTCAGGCGCCTCTTGAAAAGCAGACGCTGTGGGTCATAGAGAAGCCAAAATGGGGGATCAGCCCGGTATCTGGTATGAAAATGCGAAGTGGATGACCTGAAACAGATTGTGGAGCAATTGGTGGAATGAATGGTGGGGACCCCGGGAAAACCTGCCGAGACGCCACTACGTCCAACACAAATCCGACATGCAGTTTCCTGGAATCGAACTCCGCCTCATTAAGCACAAAAATATAAATAAAACGCCCTGTATACGATCCTGGCAATGTAGATGTTAAGCCTATTGTATTCTGCTATTGTCATACGTATAAGCAAATCTTTGTCTTGATTAACGTGAAGAAGAAGAAGAATAAGCTTTTGTAGGAATGAATAAATACTAGCGCGCCTTAAATCGCATGGGTCCACAGACCTTACCTGCTTTTGTAATACACAAAATATTAAGCAATATTAAAACAAAACTGAAAAGCCTTCTCGCCCGGAGGTCCTGGGTTCGATTCCCGGCTGGGGTGGGAAAGTTTTCGTTAACCAGAATTATTCCCTATCCCCCAAAGAGTCGGGAGTTTGAATGTGTGTGTCTAGTAATATAAACTTCACAAGTCAGAGTCCTCGATATGACCATTGAGTTAAAGGGGGCTATACAAATGAAAAACGTAATCACAAAAATAAACATATTCAAATATAGCATCTTAAATTTACAACTCACAGTAAACCGTATTGCGATGCAATAGTGTACCCTATTATAGTAAACGTATACACTTAAGAGGTATATATGGCCCGTTACAGTTGACGTTACCGCTGACGATGGTGTCGCTAGGTTGCTGTAGACTACTGAAGTGTCGCAGGGAGTTGTGGGGATCGAGCGCATGGCACAGTCCGTCACGTAGTACTATAAACAGTGTGCATTTATGTTGACATTCCATTTATCTCATTAACACTAGACAATAAGCAATATTTGTCGGATTTATTATAACACACCTATTGTGTTGTCAGCACTGCTGTAATGAAGTATCGAACATGATGGTGTACAGTGGTGGGTTCACTAACATTTGTTTAATGCACAGTGATTTTCCAAAGACTCTGTACAGTGTATGAGGTAAGAGTTAGTGTGAACGTTCACCACCGGTAATACATGCAATACTAACACCACAACAATGACCGGAAAGGACAACATAAGAAAGTTGAATCACTTTTAGCTCTTCCTTCCCGCTTATCTTCCCTCCCATCAGCCTTCTCAGATCTCAGCTATGTTGCCTTAAGCAGAAATGTACCTATCGTCTTGCATGCCTGCCAGTAGCGTCCAAAATGCACCTAACTCTCCATTACAAATGGTAAATACTTTTCCTCCTTCCCTTCGTTCCCCTACATCTTGGCAAGATATGCACCCTTGACTCTTCCTTCTCGCAAAAACTGCAGATTCTCATAACATTTATATCATCCGCCATGGTCCTAATCTACGCGATCCCCTGTCTAATTAGTTTGGTACCTGTTTTGAAGTGTTGCTACACATCCCATTGCGATTTTGATTCAGACTGTACTTCCGAAGAAAGCTTCTCCATTAATTGCATAATTATTTGCTGTTTTGTCAATATCGCTGGTTCTTAATCTTTTTCCAAACGCTCCTTCTATTTCCCTGACCCGCCATCCAAATGTAAATATCGAAATACTTTGCAAAACTTTGATTTTGATGACCAGATGATCGATATTAACTTGCATTCTGAGCTGTTCTAATTAGAGATTGCTTTCAGTGAACGATTTTCATCTAATATTTACCTGATATGATTTTGCACTCTATCGTTTCATTATGCGCACCGGATTCGCTCATCATTCCGCAGTTGGCCGTACACCTCTTTACTCCCAGAATTCCTTTCAAAAATTGGGTCCTCACACCAGGACGTAAATGCTACCAATGTGCTGAAGCAAATCTTGCGCTCAGCCACCATCTTGTGGCACTACATTCTACCATGTGCATCATATGCAACAAGTGTCAAATTAATTGTTTTTGCAAGTTTTTGAAGTAAAGAACAAAGGACAATGGATGCGGAGAGATCTTTATGTGAAGGAATATTTAATACGATCACATTTTTGGCCTGTCAGAAGTTATTGATAAATTGGTATTATTGCAGTAAACATAGTGGCAATTTTCTTCTAAGGTCTTAGTCAATAATTAGCATTGCATTCCGAGTCCGAGGAACACGCCCCCTATTCTCTCGGTTCTGGTATCATAAGCACATAATTTGATAGTCATTATTTCTCGCGATAGCTAATAAATGGACGAATAAGTAAGAGTTTCTTATAAACCGGAGGAGCTTGCCAATTGTGTCTGCGAATTGGCTGTACCCAAGCTTCTCTAAGGTCTTTCCGAATTGGAAATCTAAAATCTCACAAACAATACAGAATCGTTCTGTTGATAATGTATAACACATTTCACTAGGTATGCCACCGAAAATTTACTGAAATAAGCACCCTAACCTTTGTATTGAAACACATTTCCCTTTCCTTGTTTTTGCTCCTGCTATTCGAGAAACTACAACCAAACACCACACACGTATGGACCATTACACTGGTTTAATACTTACACTCTAATTTTACTACGTAATTGAACATTTAACACCACAAAATCACTTAAGTAACCTAACCTATGTATTGAAACACATTTCCCTTTCCTTGTTTTTGCTTCTGCTATTCGAGAAACAACTACACACGTACTGACCAATATCCTGGTTTAAAGCTTAGTCTAAGTTTACTGCTTAATTGAACGTTTAACAAGAAATATCTTTATTTTTGTATGCACATATAACCCACTCTCGAAAGTGTAGTGACTAATTATGGCGGGTGCGTGAAAATCCTGTTTCACCAACCACAGTGCATAAGGATAGGGTATTTCCAATCTAATCTCTCTCTGTATCTGTGGTGCCCAGTTAGTCCAGATTCCCTGTTTTTCCCCACTCCCATATGTCATCGTGCATTTAACTGTCGCTCCGTATACAATAGGTAGCGTTAGGCCGAAAAATGCAATACCACAGCGGGGTTTGAAACACGGATCTTCCGGTAACCATTTAGCTACCCGACATTAGATTCCACAACTGTCTCGCATGGGATATGTCAATACAAAATAGTTTTGAGATCTCCTTATGGTGGTTTTCCGGGAACAATGCGAGTCAGATGGAGAATTTTATGTCTGGTTGGTATGGTAGCTCAGTGGTTGTGCTATACTATTTAGGACCTATAAAAGGACTTATATATCTGTAGATTTGCTGCAAACGCACAAAATGAACATAACCACGCTAGTGATGTAATAATGGGCTTACCTCGTAAACTGCAGGCAATTGTTTTCCACACAAAACTCGCAGATATGTGTCAGGGTCTCTGAAACAAAACAAATATTTTGATGTTTTCCATTCACATGACATTCTCTATACCTTTGCAAATAGTATGGTTAAAAAAAACTTCTTCAATTTACTTCATGCTAATCGAGAAAGCATTGTCACAAATAGTGTTATTACTTGCTTCCTTGTAAGTAGAAGCGAAATAAGGGAGTACCATAGGTTAGAGTGGTGGTTGTTATGTAACTGAAGTTCCTTTGTTTGTATGGACACGGGTTGTCAAATTTCTGTATGAGGAAAGTGTAAGGGTTTTAAAACTGAAATAAAAAACAAGGAATAACTCAAAAACGATCAACTCCACGAAAAAAATGTATATTACATAATTTGTGTTTTATCGTGTTCTACAGTTTTTGTGTGGTAAGTTTTTGTCCATCTTTTACGGTTTAGCAATTATGCAAAATTCCGTAAAATTCATCCAGATTAAACTAGCCTAGAAAATTCAAGATATACATTTTATTTGGCATGTAAATATGTTAAATATAAGAGATTTTTGTTAAAATGTTTAGAGCCACTTTTGATAAAATTAAGATTTTGCAAATTTTTTCCATGTAAATGGGTAGCTTGGGGTGGGGAGATTTTCTTATAAATCTTCCTGTCGCATCATTAGAGAATACCAAGTTTAGTATTTAACGGTCTTTTCGTTTTTGACCTATATTATGCAAAGACACGCAAAACATATATTTCCAATGAAATCTCGGCATCGAATTTTTGGTTGGAATACAATAGTTTATGTATACAGTAGATGTAGAGAAAGTGATGTGAATGTAAGACATGAGGGTCGAGGCGCTGATAATAGCCCGACTCGCGACCCCAAGGTCGATCCCACACAGATACTGAGAGCTGAGTAAGCGTTAGTCTTTTGTCTTGCCTATGGAGCAATCAATAAACTGGAAGCCTCCCGCACTGCGGCGCCAAGTGGCTTGCGTCAGCAGGGACCCCTCCCGGGTTCGAGTCCCTCATGCGTTCTCGCTAATAAACTTCTGGGAGGAAGGGTTGAGCTGAGAAAATAAGTGTAAGTAATTTCAAGCGTCAAGGTTTAATGAATACCAGTGACTCAATCGATAGTTCAGAAAAAGGCAGGAAAGGCATCTCTGCATCAAATTATTGTTAGAAACCTTATACTTCTATTTACTTAATGCTAATCGAGAAAAAATTAGCAGAAATAGTCTTATTACCTGCTTCCTAGTAAGTAGAAGCGAAATAAGGGAGTACCATAGGTTCAAGTGATAGTTAAAAGCTGGTTGCTATGTGACTGAAGTTCCTAAGTTTGTATGGACAGGAGTTGACAAATATTGTATGAGAAAAGTATAAGCTTTTTAAAGACGAAAACAATAAAAGGAATATCTCAGAAATGGTCAACTCAACGAAAAAAAATGTATATAACATAAATTGCGTGTTTTAATGTGCTTTACATTTTTTGTGTCGTAAGTTTTTGTCCATCTCATACCGTTTAGCAGTTATGCAAAATTCCGTAAAATTCATCAAGAATAAAGTAGTGTACAGAGGCTATTCCCAGAAAATTCAAAATATACATTTTATTTATCAGATAAATATCTTTATTATATGATATTTTAATCAAAATAGTTAGCCAGTTTAGAGAAAATCAAAAATTTCGAAAAAAGTTCCATGTAAAGGATAGTTTAGGGTGGGGGTATTTTTCTCACAATCTTTGTGTCGCATCTCTGGAAGATACTAAACTTAAATACCAGGTTTGGTATTTACCGACTTTTCGCTTTTGAGTTATCGTGTTCATGGACACACACACACACGGACCTTTTTGTGAAAATGCTTTTTTTTTTTGGATACAGGGAACCCTAAAACATCTATTTCCGGTGAAATCTCGGTATCGAATTTTTGGGTAAAGTGAAATTACTTCTCTGCACACTATGTAGAGAAAGTAAAAATGGTATATTTTTTCGCAACAATCTCTCTTTAGCTCGATGCAATTTCCCCAGCCTTTCTCCAAATGTTATACATTTTGCAAGGAGTGGGCCTTCAAAATAGGCATCTGTTTGGGAGCCTCGTTAGCCGTGAATCGTTTTCAGGTTTGAAAATTTAAAAAAAAGCCATGGGAGCCTGCAAAATCTGGCGAATAAGTATGACTTGTAATTCGAACCCTAATTCTATATTTTTCCCATCGAAACTGCGCAGGTGTACAGTCTTGCATTGGCTTGATAGAAGAGAAATCTTTTCTTTGCCAGTTGAGTTTTTCTCCGTTCAACCGGTGCAATTACGATGCATAATACTCTTCATTTATCGTTCTTCCTTTCTGCAACTTATCCATATAGATGATTCCATGTAAATCCCCCCCCCCAAAAAAAAACGAGGCCATCAGCTTGTCTGCAGATTTTACCACTTTTGCCTTCTTTGCAGTCGGTTTGCCTTTAAATACCTACTGTTTCGATGTACTTTTGTCTCTGGAGTATAGTGCTGTATCCATGTTTTATCCACAGTTATGTATCGACGCAGAAGCTCGTCAGGATTGCGACAGGCCAAAACAGCTTCCGAATCCATCACATGATTGCGTTTGTTCTCCATTGAGAGCAAACGCGGCACTCATTTTGCCGAGACCTTTGTCAGACTTAATATTTGGTGCAAAATTGAGAACACAGTATCTTGTGATGTGCCTGTGGTCTCGACTATTTCGCGCACTTTGATTCGTCGATTACTCAAAATAATATGTTGGATTTTGTCAACAATTTCTTAGAAAGTCGCTTCTACTGGACGTCCGGAACGATGTTCATCATTTCTGGATGTACGGCCACGTTTAAATTCATTTATCCAATTGTAAATTGTTGTAAACACAGGAGCAGATGTGCCATGAACTTCACCCAACTCTGCTTTTATCTCTTTCACTGTTAAGTCTTTTAAATACAAGTGTTTAATCACGCACCCGAAACTCGTTTTTACTTTCTCTACACGTACTATGTACATAGTGTATAGAGAAGGTGTTGCACTCCACCCAAAAATTCGACACCGAGATTTCACAAGAAATACATGTTTTGGGTCCCCCTGAATAAAAAAAAAACCAGTTTTATAAAAAGGTCTGTGTGTCTGTGGACAGCATAGCTCAAAAACGAAAAGACCATTGAATACCAAACTTGGTATTTAAGTTTGGTATCTTCCAAGGATGCGACAAAAAGATGTTCAAGAAAATCTCCCCAGCCCCAACTACCCTTTACATGGAACTTATTTCGAAAATTTTGATTTTCGCAAAAATGGCTCTATCGATTTTGATTAAAATGCCATAATATTAAAGATATTTACCTGACAAATAAAATGAATATTTTGAATTCTCTGGGAATAGCCTCTGAAGACTACTTTATTCAGGATGAATTTTACGAAAATTTGCATAACTGCTAAACCATAAAGGATGGACAAAAACTTACCACGCAAAAAATTTAAAACACTTTAAAACACACAATTTATGTTATATGCATTTTTTCTTGGAATTGATCGTGTTTGAGATATTCCTATTTTTGGCTTCAGCTTTTAAAAACTTATACTTTTCTTATACAGGAATTTGTCAACGTCTGTCCATACAAAGAAAGGAACACCAGTCGCACAGCAACCAGCTTTTGACTATCACTTTAACCTATGTTACTCCCTTATTTCGCTTCTACTTATAAGGAAGCAACTAATAACACTGTTTCTGCTAATTTTTTTTCTCGCTTCGTATGAAGTAAACAGAAGCATAATCTTTTTAACAATAATTTGTTACAGAGATGTAGAGAAAGTCATGTGAATGGAACACATCAGATTTCCCCCCCCCCTTTTTTTTTAAAGGACAAGATTGTTGATTCAATCGCCTACGACAACGAATCCACATCTGGATATTGCTGAAACTGTAACTGTCATCTAGTAAGAGACGACGGTTACTAAATACAAACTGTTTTCTTTGTTGGCGCCCCTGGTAGATGAAGGACTGGTATGTTTAATGAGCCAGCGGCCGTCTTGCACGGAAGAGATCGCGTGAGTGGAGCTCAAATAAACATTATCTTGGAGGAGCAGTTTACGACCTTCACCGCTGAGGAAACTGGGTCAGGACCACAGATCAATATTCACAAGATTTAATATTTCTTTAATGCGGCGATCACATAGTAACAACCTGAGGCATTTCTTTACTTAGAGGTCTAAAAACAGCCCAGATGACATTTGCTACTTCAAGAATCAGTGTGCACCAGACACATGCCCTTAGCTCAGCGTGTACCCACCACAGATACTGAGACAGTACTTTCTCTACATCTCTGCAACAAATTATTGCTAAAAACCTTATGCTTCTATTTACTTCATGCTAATCGAGAAAAAATTAAAAAAAAGTAGTTTTATTACTTGCTTCCAACCGAAATAAGGGAGTACCATAGGTTAAAGTGATAGTCAAAAGCTGGTTACTATGTGACTCAAGTTCCTTTGTTTGTATGGACAGACTTGAAAAATTCCTGCATGAGAAAAGTATAAGTTTTTCAAAGCCCAAATTAAAACGACGAATATGGAGGGGGGGGGGGAGCAACTGCACGAAAAAAAAAAAAAAAAAGTATATAACATAAATTGGGTGTTTTAATGTGCTCTACGTTTTTTGTATTTTTGCCCATCTCTTACGGTTTAGCAGTTATGCAGAATTCATCCAAAATAAAGTAGTCTTCAGAGGCTATTCCCAGAAAATTCAAGATATACATTTTATTTGTCAGGTAAATATCTTTAATGTACGATATTTTAATCAAAATCGTTAGTCACTTTTTAAAGTCAAAATTTTCGAAAAAAGTTCCATGTAAAGGGTAGTTTTCTTGAAAATATTTGGGTTGCATCCTTGGAAGATACCAAACCTAAATACCAAATTTGGTATTTAACGGATTTAACGGTCTTTTCGTTTTTGGGCTATGCTTTCCACAGACTCACACTCACACACACAAGGACATTTTTCTAAAAATGCTGTTTTTGGATTCAGGGGGACCAAAACATGTATTTCCGGTGAAATCTCGGTATTGAATTTTTGGGTGCAATACAATACCTTCTCTATACACTATGTACATAGTACGTGCAGAGAAAGTAAGATATACTGTGTCCAAGCTATAGGACACAAATGCTCGGCATTGACAGCCAAATAAGGAAATTGCTGTTATTTTCATATGACAGAAAAGGGAAACTCCAAGATTATGCGATACTGTTTTCAGATAGCTGTGTGGTCAAGCGCATGCGCGTCGATAGAGACTACATTAACAGGACATGTTGCAGAACTTCGTTACTGACCAACTTCCCCCAGGATCGACTTTCCAGCAAGATGGGGCACCTCCCCGTTATCATCGACAAGTGCGTTCCTGAATGACAATTTTCCGAATATGTGGATAGGAAGAGGAGGAGCCCTTGCTTGGTCATCGATGTCAACCGATGGGACTTCTTTGGATTTTTTTCTGGGGATTTCTGAAGTGTTGTGTACGAAGGTGACAGACCAAGCACTAAGAGGCCGCTACAGAACACTTGGCGGAAGGCTGATCACCAAGCTGCACACAACGGGTTGCATCGACCATCTCTTCAAGACAACGTCAATGCTCATTTGTAATCATTGGCGGCAACATTTTTTGAAGCGGGTATTGCAAAGCTTGTGCACAGGTACGATAAATGTCTCAAATCTTTTCGGTGATTATGTTGAAAAGTAACCATTAGTGTACAAAACTTCTACAGGGCGTCCAGAGCGAAGCTCATCACTAGTGCTTGTACGTCCCATTTTAAACTCTACAGCCCACCTTTTAATCATTGAATGTGAAGGGGCAGAGTCCTTCAATGTACTATCCATTTCCTCCTTGATTTCTTTAGGCGTTAAGCCTTTCAAATGGAATTATTTAATTTCTGCTCGTTTTTCCAAATCCTCCATTTTCGTGAAAACTCTAAATTTGTTTTATTTAAAATATTGTCATTCGAAAACTAAAGAAGTTATTGACCTGTAACTATAGATACAAGCCTTCATGTGGCCCCACAAAAAGAAATCCATTGGCGTCAAATCAGAAGAGCTTGGTGACCAGGCAGTGGATCCAACGACTGCCGAATGTGGCTGTCGTACATGATTCCCAAAATGAGCTGGTGCCCCATCATGCTGATACCACGTGTTCATTCTGATGTTGAGAGAAAGCGGATGTGGTAACTCACACAGAACATATTGAAGAAATACTAAATAATTATTGGCGTTCAGTCAATTGGGCAAAATGTATGGTCCCACAAGGAAGTAATCTACAATCCCTGCCCAGACATTGGCACTAAATCGCTGTTGATGTAATTGCAGAATCGTGGCATAGGGGTTTTCGAAGCAGGAATTGAATATTCTCTCACGTATGAAGCATGCTTCATCCGCGAACAACACACGGCTTGCAAACTCTTGTTGGAGTGTGCATTTGTTCAAATAACAATTACAGAGGTTCACTCGGAGTGGATAGTCACCTGGTGTAAGAGCATGGACGCTCGCAAGGTGATACAGATGCAATAGCACTTCCTGCAAAATTCTCCAGATCGTGACATGGCCAGTATGAAAGTGTCGCGCGATCTGCCGAGTACTCAGCGAAGGATTAGCTGCAGCACGGTTACCTTGGGTTCAGGTGTTCGCACAGCACGCCTCCGTCCTTGCCCATCTGCGTAATCGCTTAGTCTCTGATGACTACTGATAAATGTCGTATGGTGAGGACACTGGCGCTTTGGAAATCTTTCCCGGCAAACGACCACATGTTAATGCTTCATCAAATGCATGTCCGCCATGTGTAACGTTCCATGTCTGCCGCACTTCCCAAACGTCACTGTTCTGTTCACATTACAACTGAAGCAGTACGCAGAGTAACAGAAGGGGCACACTGCGAAGTAGACAAACGTGCTGTAAACAATAGCGAATGCTTGTGAGCTCTGGAAGTAAACAAACCTAGTGATAGTAACAAACGCCTCCAATTCCATCGCAGCCCATACGTTACTTGGCAGTGGATAGATAACCTTATGTGAATCATATTTTGTCATGTTTTGTCGGTCTAATTTAGAAACACCCCATATCTGCCATAAACTCTTGAAACCAAAAAGGCACCATACAGTTTCGTCAGAAGTATATTGAGGAAGTGTTCCTCCCATCCGTCTCTAAGTGTGCATACACGTTTCTGTGGATTCTTATTATGAGCACCTATTTCATCATGACAGACTGTCCACAACTGCATGTCTCAGTAAAGGATGAATGGACTGAAACGTTACGTCGGAGCTCAAACGTTCTCTCCTCATTCAGGAGCTGCATTGCGTTTGGAAACACCTCTCTTAAGCTACTTGATCACCCTCTGCCACTTATTTCCAGAAGATATTCCTGTATGTAGGATTTAGGGTCATGAATACTCAAAGCGGAATTTGACCATGACCACCAAATGGAGCGGACCACTCGCCTTAATATTTAATGTTTTGTTTGTTAAGGTCGTGTCAATTATCAGCATATCAGCGCCGCAAGTGTGCCAAAATTTCGCCACACAGGAGTTTTACATGCTAGTAAATCTACTAACTTAAGTACTCACTTTTAAGGAGACTTAAAACCATGGTCTGAGTCGCGTTTGAGCCCGTGATCTTGAGATCAGACGGCCAGTTCCAAACCGACTTATCCGGATGATGCGACGGAACCGCAGGAGACTATATGCCCGCAGACAGAGACGCGCAAAAGTCCCTAGCTATTTCAAGCTTGACGACACGGTCGTACCGCCCGGCTGCTCAGATAGGCCGAGCTGGGGAGAACGCGTCCCACCTTAGGTCTTCAGAGGCTATTCCCATAAGTTTCAACATATACATATCCTTTGTTATATAAATATCTGAAACATAAAATCATTTGAGCCATTTTTGAGAAAATGAAAATATTAGAAAATGTTCCATGTAAAGGGTATTTTGGGAAGGTTTTCTTGGAAAACTTTGTGTCGCATCCTTGGAAGGTAGTGAATTTAATTACCAAGTTTGGGTTTACCGCCTTTATGTTTTTGAGTATTCTGCACACACACACACACAGTCGTACATATTTCTAAAAATGCTTTATCTGGATTCAGGAGGTCTCAAAACATATTTCCGGCAAAAGCTGGACATCGCATTTTTGGGTGGAATATAATACCTTCTCTATTATCTATATCCATTCAGAGAAACTAAAAATATTTATTTCGATACTGCTTTAATCGATGCATATGCAGTCAGAAGAAAGGCGATTATCCGCATATGCCATCACACCGATGATTTTAGCTGTGCCCTTCCCATCCTTACTACAGGTATATTTGAATGGATGAGAATCAGGATTATTCGGAATACTTTAGGAATTAAGACGAATAGTGGCGTATTAAGTACAATACTATATGCTAATAATGTTGCACACACGCTATTTGCACTGCTCCACGCTGAAATAAAAGAAGTGGTGAATCACCAAACACTGTGAACTTCTGGGCTTGCAGTTATTGTTGCAGGTGTCTCTAACCTCATAGGGGTTTTCCCCCTTGACTTAAACAAGAACATTCACGTGAGATTGATGCGACACCGACGAGGGAAATGTTTTAACTTCGACTGCTCTTCAGCAACATTGAAGACGTGTTGTATATCTCACGTAAGTCGAGTTCGTGCTACTTATTGTAAAACTTATTTCACCTCATCTATATTTGCACTTAACTCTGTTCTCACGCTTTATTCAACAGATGCCTTGCCACCGCTCCGCTGGAAGAGTCGATAATGCAAATCGAGGATGACACAAGGGCAGATGTCGCCATCTCTCGTGCTCTTAGGTAAACACTTGCCTAATATGAAAATGTGCTTGTGTCAGTATTTGTTAATACTTTTGTATGCCACACGACCGGACGAAATTAAAACGACTTTGTCAAATTATATACCATGTTTATATGTATTGCTAACAATGCACCCGTGATATTAGCTTGTGTTAAATTCACTCGCTTTTTCTACCCACTGCTCTAAATTCAGGACGGCCACCGATAACGTATAAATTATTGCCCACCATGAACAGACACAACATATAGAAACCATGTAATAATTAGACAGTAAAGCAATAACAATAAGCTAATAGAAAAAATTGTAAGAGGGTCGGCTGATAAGTCCTGGGCCTCTCACAGATATGGCACCACTAGGCCAGTTAGACGGTAGCATCGTATAGTTGGACTCTACACTAGCTTGTATTCATAGTTACAGGTCAATATGTTCTTTAATTTTCGAATGGCAACATTTTAAACAAGACAAATTTAGAGTTTTCACGAAAATGGAGCATTTGGAAAAACGAGCAGAGATTATATACTTCCATTTGAAAGGCTTAACGCCTAAAGAAATCAAGGAGGAAATGGACAGTACATTGAAAGACTCTGCCCCTTCATATTCAATGATTAAAAGGTGGGTTGTAGAGTTTAAAATGGGACGTACGAGCACTAGTGATGAGCCTCGCTCTGGACGCCCTATAGAAGTGACAACTCCAGAGATCATTGAGAAAATTCATCCTTTAATACTGGAAGACCGCACATTAAAGTTGTTTGAGATAGCAGAAGCTGTAAACATATCAAAAGAACGTGCAGGCAATGTTTTAAGTAATGTTTTGGGCTTTCACAAGGTGTGTGCAAGATAGATGCCGCGTTTGTTGACACCTGATCAAAAGTTGCAAAGAAAAACTGCTTCTGTTAAGAATGTGGAGCTCTACCGTAAAAATCTCAGTGAATTTTTGAGACGGCTTATTACCATGGATGTAATTTGGATACATCACTATACTCCAGAAAGTAAATCACAGTCAAACAGTGGATCGCGTCAGGTGAACCAACTCCAAAAAAGGCAAAGTCAATTTTGTCAGCTAACAAAGATATGGCGAGTGTGTTCTGGGATGCACAGAGAATTACTTTTATTGATTACTTAGAAAAGGGTAAAGGTATCACTGGTGACTACTACGCAAGCTTACTGCAACGTTTGAGGGATAGATGAAAAGAAAAATACCTCATTTGGGGGGGGGGGGATCTTGTTTCTCATGACAATGCTCCGGTCCATCGTTCAGTCATTGCAATGGGAAAAATGTGCGAATTAAAGTTGGAATTGCTTGAACATCCACCATCAATAGAATAATAGAAGGAGGTAGAAGTCAAAAACTTATATTATTTATTCGAGGAAATGCTATATATGGTATTCGCCAGATCTAGCACCCAGTCACTACCACCTGTTCCCAAACCTCAAAAAGTTTCTTGGAGGACGAAGATTTCACAGCAACGAGGTAAACATTGATGCGGAAAACAGTTGTTTTGAGGACCTTGATAAATCGCACTACAGAGATGGTTTAATTACATTAGAACACCGATATGACCAATGTATTAGCCTTTCTGGAGATTGTGTTGAGAAATAAAGCATAAACAATTTTTAAGTAATGTTTTCATTGAGAGGCCCTGACTATCAGCCAACCCTAGTATCTGAGAATTAGAATTAGTCTATAGAATCCCTGTAGGGCAAGAGCCTCTTGTCTGGCAATGTGGCTGTTCTGGCAATCCCGCGTAGCCATTTCGGAAGGATTCTCATTCTTTTCATACCTCCTTCTTTCTCTGCGATCGTCCAATTGTGTCCAAAGTGAAATTTGAGATCGTCTGCCATCTTTTTTTCTGCCGACCTACTCTCCTTTAGCTGGGTCTTGGATCCCAGGCTGTCGTCTTGTGTGCCCATCCTCATTACGTGGCCCGCCCACTTCCATTTGACGTAGGTGACTGATGATATTGTTGCGTCTTTGAGGCCTGTCATCTTAGTTCTTCGTTGCAGATTATCAGGTATTGTAAAGCATCTAAACATTGGATACCGAAATTTGACCGAAAATACCTGTTTGGGACCTCCATAATCCCCCCAAAGCATTTTTAGAAAAAGGTCCGTGTGCGTGTTTTTTAATAGTGTTCAACGCCCGATTTTACTACTTATGTCACTGATGATACATGGAAAGAAGATGGAGCACCGGTGGAATGTGATGGCGGGGAAAATAGAGAAAACTCACACCTGCGCCGCTTTGTCCACCAAAAACCCCCTTGTGTTCGCTTTTGTTCCTGCCCGGGCCGCCTAGGTGAGAGGCGAAAGGTCTAACTCAATGGTTCCCAACCGGTGTGCCCCGGCACCCTAGGGTGCCGTGTGATTGGCTAAGGGGTGCCGCGAGATATTGAGATAAACAAAACAAAAAATACCTTCTACTGAAGCCTTAAGTCTTGTAAGGTCTTGAAATAAAATAAGTCAAATCAATTACTCTCATGCACGGCAGATGGTGATAGTGGTCGATTCATTTCAATAATTCAGTTATACTAGTATCCCACAGATGGCATTACAGCTATACCTTGCCGAACATTCCTGAGACTACTCGCTTCCTCACGAACATTCCCGAGACTTCGACAGATGAATATATAAAAGTGTACGCCGCTTGGCGTTTTCAGTTGTCTTCCTCGCGTTGATTCACAGTGTTTAGCTATGGATAAGTTCATTGTTAAACGTAAACGCCAGGACAGTGAAAGTGAACAGTCGGCTCCTACTGCTTGCTTTAGGAACCCAAATCTTACAGTTTCTCCCGGATCGTCGAATTCACCACATAAAGAAGACAAACGAAAGAAAAGAACATACCACGACAGTTACTTAGCGTATGGATTTAAGTGGAATAACAACGAGGAAAACCCTATCCCTGTGTGTTTAGTTTGTGGCGAAACACTTAGCAACGAGGCCATGGTACCTAGCAAACTGAAGCGGCATCTTACAACAAAGCATCCTAGTGTGTCACAGAAAAGTATAATGTATTTTTCACATATATTAGAAGGGCAGAAGAAAACAGCTGTGCGAATGGTAAAGAGAATGACCATAAGTGATACTGCTCTTGAAGCCTCATTTAAAGTAGCAGAACTGATAGCTAAAAAAAAAGAAACCTCATACTCTTGGAGAGGAAATCATTGGCCCTGCATGTCAAGTTATAGTTTCAACAATACTTGGCGAAGGAGCAGCTAATCAAATTTCGAAAGTTCTGTCCAACAACACAATCAGCCGCAGGATATCTGAAATGTCATGCAATATCAACGAACAAGTCACGGATAAAATAAAAACTTATAGAACATTTGCTTTGCAAGTAGATGAGAGTCTCGATATTGGTGACAAAACCGCAACTCCTTGGTTTTATCAGATATATTGATGAAAAAGATATTAGTGAACAGTTTCTGTTCTGTAGACCGCTGGAGACTACAACCACAGGTCATGATATTTTCGTTTCTATTAATTCCTATCTCAATGACCATGATCTTTCATGGAAAGACTGTTGTGGTATATGTACAGATGGTGCACCATCTATGACTGGGAAAATTAAAGGTTTTACTGCCAGAGCTCTCAATGAAAATCCATCCATTATTATAACTCACTGTTTTCTGCATAGAGAGGTATTAGTCGTGAAAGCGTGTAATGAAGATTTTGCTGAAGTGTTTAACCAAGTTGTGAAAATGGTGAACTATATGAAGTCTCGACCTTTAAAGTGCAGAATTTTTGAACAGTTATGTCGCGCAACGGATGCAGCTCATACCTCTTTGTTACTTCATACATAAGTAAGGTGGTTGTCGCGGGGTCGTGTATTGAACCGGTTTCTCGAACTTAAAACTTTTTTTAAGGATGAAAATCAAGACAAATTTCATGAGCTCTTACTAAGTGATTCTTGGTGTTTTGAACTGTCGTATCTGGCAGATATTTTTCATAAGCCGAATGAACTGAATGTTTCGATGCAGGGTCGACATGAAACAATAATCTCCTCAATCAATAAAATGAAAGGTTTTAAAAGAAAACTTAGTATTTGGAAGTCTGCAGCTCAAAAAGGAGATTTGTCGAACTTTCCATCTCTTCTTAATGTGGCAGGAGATAAAGATCTGGGTAAACTGAAAGACCGCATTTGTGATCACTTATCAAGATTGCAAGATGCAATAGATGCGTACTTTCCAACTATTTCCACTACGAATCTCGACTGGGTTGCCTCACCATTTGATTTCGTAGATACTGCAGAGGAAATAGATTTCACTGCTTGCGAACGAGATGAATTTATTGATCTTTGCGCTGATTCCGCGCTCAAAGGTAAGTTCAGCAAGAGTGAGGCGTCGGTGGCTAGTTTTTGGCTTCAACGGAGAGAGGAGTAACCAAGAAAGCAATTAACGCACTTTTGCCCTTTTCAACATCCTATCTATGCGAGCAAGCCTTCTCTGCTATGGTGACAGTAAAATGCAAAGCAGGAAATAGACTGAATAACCTTGAGGATGATTTGCGTGTTTCACTGTCAACTGTAAGACCTGACATCACATATCTGTGCTCTAAGCATCAATCACAAGTTTCACATTAATCATTAATCGAACAAAATTTATTGATGTATTTTTACTCAGTGATTGTAGTAAAGTTTACTGTATTATGTTATGGTGTACGTTATTATTATATAATATTTCAATAAATTAACATATTAAGCTTAATTTTCTTTTAATTCAAGGAAGGGTGCCCCCTGGTGTTTAATGTTATTCCCAAGGGTGCCGTGAACTTCAAAAGTTGGGAAACACTGGTCTAACTACTCCACCAAGGCGCAGCCCTGTGGGTGTGTCTGTGGACAGCTTAGCTCATAAACGAATAGACATCTTCAAGAAAATCTCCCCACCTCCAACTACACTTTACATGGAAAAAATTTCGAAAATTTTGATTTTCTCAAAAAGTTTGGTATTTAACGGTCTTTTCGTTTTTGAACTATGGTGTCTACAGTCTCTCCCCCCCTCTCTCTCTCTCTCTCTGTCTCTCAAACACATTCACACACACGGATCTTTTTCAAAAACTGTTTTATTCAGGGGGACCCAAATCATGTATTTCCGGTGAAATCTCGATATCGACTTTTTCGGTGGATGCAATACCTTCTATATGCACTATGTACATGGTACCCGTAGAGAAAGTAAAGATCTACTTTGTACTTCGAATTGCTTCATATGTACAGACTCACAATCCAACACAAAAAGGTGGTGGTGTTTTTTTTCAAAAGTCTCAGTTAATTTTATCAAAGAACAGTTTTAATGCTTTTATTTACAAAAAAAAAAAAAAAAAAAAAAAAAAAAAACTATTTTCTTTATAGATACAATGTGCTCATTTATGATATCTATTAATATAAATGTTGGTAGGAAGGTAGAAGATGCAGAACTTGTGAATGTGTAAAATAAGCAATAAATAAATATAAAGAACTTGCAAATGCCTGTTTCCATAGAACATTTATTGAAAGAGCATGCAAATATGACCCCGATCTTTTCCGGATTTGTTCGCATAGCACTATCTGGCGAGGGTTACATGAACTACGAGTTCCTGACGTCACTGATCATAGCTTTTGCTGGAAGTGAACCCCTCTGACGTTCTAGTGCTCTTGTTAATTACTGCATACTACTACGTTTCGATATCGATCTGCCGATAAAATCGACCCTTGCTGTGCCGAGGTATTGCAAAGCGTTATCGAACACACGGCGTATGAATGGAATAGTCTGAATCCCGACCATTCCGATAATTGTTTCACTGCCTGTATCGATCTGGAGAAAACGTCAGGGCGCGAGACATTAAAAGAAACACAAATATAAAATATCTATTTATATTTTATACCTATTACAGAATGTTTAATTCGTTATTATTAAATCACAAGGTTTTTACGCAATATCTGCGATAAGTGGAGGGCAGCTAGTTCGCTTTCTCAAGATTACGGAGAATCGATATACCCTAGCTTGCCAATGTCAGTTATCTCAGAAACTATTTAACATAATGTTAAACATTTTCAATGTATACTCAGTATATCTTTACTGTTGATTGATGAAAAATAAATACCTAGGCTGATTAGAAGGAAGCGTATGATTTTAACTTTCTCTGCACGTATTATGTACATAGTGTGTAGAGAAATTCGATACCAAGATTTCACTGGAAACACATGTTTTAGGGCACCTGTATCCAAAAAAAGCATTTTCAGAAAAAGGTCCGTGTATGTGTGTCCGTGTGTCTGTGAATACGATAACTCAAAAACGAAAAGTCAGTAAAATACCAAACTTGGTATTTAAGATCAGTATCTTCCAGGGATGCGACACGAAGACTTTGAGAAAAATCCCCCCCCCCCCAACTACCCTTTACATGAAACTTTTTTTCAAAAATGTTGACTTTCTTAAAAATGGCTCTAACGATTTTGATTAAAATATCGTATATTAAAGATATTTACCTGACAAATAAAATGTATATCTTGAGTTTTCTGGGAATAGCCTCTGAAGACTACCCTATTCTGGATGAACTTTACGAAATTTTGCATAACTGCTAAACTGTAAGAGATGGACAAAAACCTACCGCACAAAAAAATGTAGCGCACATTAAAACACACAGTTCATGTTTTATCAATTTTTTCATGCAGTTGGTCGTTTTTGAGGAGATATTCCTTGTTTTTGGTTTTAGCTTTGAAACACTTACAGGAATTTGTTAACTCGTGTCCATACAAACAAAGGAACTTCAGTCGCCTAGCAACCAGCTTTTGAGTATCGCCATAACTAAGGTACGCCTATTTCTGCTAATTTTTTCTCGATTAGCGTGAAGTAAATAGAAGTATAAGCTTTTTAACAGTAATTTGTTGCAGAGATGCAGAGAAAGTTATGTGAATGGAACACATCAGATTTGTATTTTTTCTACACGTATTATGTACATAGTGTATAGAGAAGGTAGGTATTGCATTACACCGAAAAATTGATACCGAGATTTCACCGGAAATACACGTTTTCGGTCCCCCTGAATCCAAAAGAAAAGCATTTTTGGGAAAAAGGTCCTTATGTGTGTATGCCTGTGGACAGCATAGCTCAAAAACGAAAAGACATTTAAATATGAAAGTTGGTATTTATGTTTGGTATATTCCAAGGATGCGACACGAAGATTTTCAAAAATATCCCCCCACACGAAACTACCCTTTATATGGAACATTTTGATTTTTTCAAAAGTGCCTAACGATTTTAATTAAAACTTTTTTTATTGAAGATATTTACATGACAAAGAAAATGCATATCTTGAACTTTTTGGCAATACCCTTTTTATTCTGGATCGTTTTTGAGATATTTTATTTATTGATTTCAGGTTTAAAAACCTTTACCTTTCTGATACAGGAATTTGTAACTGCTGTCCATACATAGTCACATAACAACCAGCTTCTGACTATCACTTTAACCTCTAGATAGTCAAAAGCTGGTTGTTATGTGATTGAGGTTCCTTTGTTTCTATGGATAGTTGACAAATTCCTACATGAGAAAAGTAGTTTTTAAAGCTGAAACCAAAAAACAAGGAATATCCAAAAAACGACCAACTGCAGAAAACAAATGTATATGACATAAATTGTGTGTTTTAATTTGGTTTACATTTTTTGTGTGGTAAGTTTTTGTTCATTTCTTACGGTTTAGCAATCATGCAAAATTCCGCAAAATACATCCAGAATAAAGTAGTGTTCAGAGGCAATTCCCAGAAAATTCAAGATATACATTTTATTTGTTAGGTAAATATCTTTAATGTAAGATATTTTAATGAAAATCGTAAGAGCCATTTTTGAGAAAATCAAAAATTTCGAAAAAAGTTCAATGTAAAGGATAGTTTGGGCAGGGGGAATTTTTCTCAAAATCTTCGTGTCGCATCCCAGGAAGATACTAAACATAAATACCAAGTTTGGTATTCAACGGTCACACACACGGACTTTTTTCCAAATATGCTTTTTTTGGATTCAGGGGAACCCAAGGCGTGTATTTGCGGTGAAATCTCGGTATTGAACTTTTGGGTGGAATACAATACCCTCTCTTAACACTATGTACATAGTACGTATAGAGAAGTTAAAAAGTGAAAAACAGTAAAATAACTTGATGCCTTTGTCTCAAAGTGTGAAAATGTTAGGCACATGTGTTAATAAATTGCTTAAGGAATCCTGAATTTGAAATTAGGAAATACGATGCAGGTAGACGAGGGGCATTCTGTTTAAAATGCCACGCATGCAATAGTAAAACTACTGCGTGCTGCTATATTTACCTCTAACGCCCTAATTAGACTAATTACCTAGTTACGTGTTTCTGCATGTCATAGAAAAGACTTGGCTATAGATATAGCAGAAACATCAAGGTAAAAAAGTAACAGCGGAGAATTTTACCTCGACAAAATGAAGAGTGACAGAATACGAAATAATGCATTTTGTGCAGTAACTCGCTGAAAATAGATTCAAAATATCTCGGGAGCAGTACTAATGAAGAAGTGAAACGATTTGCCTCAGTTTTAAGTGAATGGTTGGTTGCGATCTAATGTTGAGCAGTGGCAGTGAAGAAGACGACCAGATAAAAACCTAAAATTCTTTTATATCCAGTTCAGCACAGTGGCAGACTAGGTAACTCCAAATGATGGCACGATGTGGCGCTTTCTCAAACTACTACATCATTATAAAGACAGGAAATGATTTTTACTTTCTCTGCTACATATTGTAAGTAGAGGAAGCCTTGTACGCCACCCAAAAATTTCTATATCTACCAACATTTCACCAGAAATATATCTTAGGAGCATCTGATTAAAAAAATCCGATGTGTACCATTCACATGACTTTCTCTATATCCCTGCAACAAATTATTCTTAAAAACCTTATACTTCTATATACTTTATGCTAATCAGAAAAAATTAGTGATAGTCAAAAGCTGGTTGCTATGTCAATGAAGTTGCTTTCTTTATATGGATCGGAGTTGACAAGTTCCTGTATGAGAAAAACTTAAGTTTTTCATAGCGGAAACCAAAAATAAGGAATGTCTCAAAAACGACGAACTCCACGAAAAATGTATATAACATAAACTGCGTCTTTTAACGTGCTCGACATTTTTTGTGTAGAAAGTTTTTGCCCATCTCTTTACGGTTTAGCAGTTATTCAAAATTCCGTAAAATGCATCCAGAATAAACTACTCTTCAGAGGCTATTCCTAGAAAATTCAAGATATGCATTTTATTTGTCAGGTAAATATGTTTAATATGCGACATTTTAATCAAAATCGTTAAAGCCATTTTTGAGAAAATAAAAATTTACGAAAAAAGATCCATGTAAAGGGTAGCTGGGGATGGGGGGATTTTTCTCAAAATCTTTGTGTTGCACCCCTGGAAAATACTAAACTTAAATACCAAGTTTGGTATTTTTTCCACTTTTCGTTTTTGAGTTATCGTGTTCACAGACACACGGACACACAAGCACACACACGCGCGGACCTTTTTGTTAAAATGCTTTTTTTTGGATATTGGGGACCCTAAAACATATATTTCCGGTGAAATCTCGGCATCGAATTTTTGGGTGGAGTGCAATACCTTCTCTATACACTATGTACATAGTGCGTATAGAGAAAGAAAAAATAATGTTTACTTTCTCCACATTTAATATGTACATTGTGAATAGAGTAGGTATTGTATTGCACCCAAAATTTGATACCGAAATTTCAACCGAAATATATGTTTTGGGAGCCCCTGAATCCAAAAATAGCATTTTAGAAAAATGCCCTGTACGTGTGTTTGTAAGTATATGCGTGTCTTTGGGTAGCATTGCTCAGAAACGAAAATTTCGTTAAATACCAAAGTTGATTTCCTGTAACGATTTTGATTAAAATATCGTATATGAAAGATATTTACCTGACAAATAATGTGTATATCTTGAATTTTTGGGAGTAACCCCTGAAGACTACTTTATCCTGGATGAATTTTACAGAATTGCTTAACCGTAAGAGATAGACAAAAACTTACTGTATAGAAAATGTAGCTCGCGACAAAACACACAATTATATACTATACATTTTTTTTCGTGGAGTTGATCATTTTTGAGATATTCTTGGTTTTTCGTTTCTGCTTTGAAAAACATACTTTTCTCATACAGGAATTTGTCAACTCCTGTCCATACAAACAAAGCAACTTCAGTCACACAGCAACCAGCTTTTGACTATCACTTTAACCTATGGTACTCCGTTATTTCGCTTCTACTTACAAGGAAGCAAGTAATAAGACTATTTCTGCTAATATTTGTTGCAGAGATGTAGAAAAGGTCGTATGAGTGGAACACATAGGATTTTTTCTTATAGAGTTGACTATGTTTGAGGTATTCCTTCCTATTGGTTTTAATTTTAAACTAGGTATATTCTCAGACGGGATCGCCTTTCGTTTCGTCTATTTTTGTTTTTTGTTTTTCTAGAAATGCAAAGCGAACCGAACTTTATTTGTTCACAAACGATCAGGTTTTAAAATATTTGACCATTGCTTTAGCCTTGTTTACTTCCTTAGTTGTCATCTACTTACAAGGAAGCAAGTAATAAGACTATTTCTGTTAATTTTTTCTCGATTAGCATGAAGTAAATAGAAGCATAAGCCTTTTAACAATAATTTGTTACAGAGATGTAGAAAAGATCATGTGAATGGAACACATCAGATTTTTTTTAGTTATACTGTTTACAGTTTCTCTTGCTCTCTGTTAACTCTGAAACACACTGGGATCAGAGGACCTCAGAACATGTATTTGCCGTGAAAACAACTGCTTCTCTACGTGGCTGTCTATATGAAAGTTGCTAGGGTGTATATTACTGTTTGATCGAGTAGCGACAAGCGACTCGTGTCAGATGTGGAGCCTCAGCATGTATCTCAGCTGACAAACTCAAATAAAACTCGTTTTAGAAAACCACATCGCTTTGTCCGTCCAACCGCTGCATATGTAGCTACCATCCACCTGGTGGTAGCGTGTCTGCCACATACTCAACAGGTCGTGAGTTCGGATCTCGCTTAGGGTGAGTTTTCCCTTATCCTGAGAAGATGAATGTCAGTAACTTTAAGCTCCATGGACCCCGAGCATCATTTCAACAATTTCATTCATCGTCCGATATGGCCAACCAGGTTTAAAAAAATAAAACCACGATCGGATAGAAGGGGAGAGCAAAGTGCAGGGAAATTGTATACAAGTCGTTAGAGCAGCATGCTGGGACCATACAGAACTGATTCCCTGGAAAAGTGAAGACACGGGCGCTCAAGTCCATAAAGAGAGGCGAAGAGGAGCCGCTTACTCGCATTATTTAAAGCTTATGCATGGGTGCACGTTAGAAAACCCAGCCATCATTTATATAACATTAAGGGTAGAAGGTACAGAACCGACGTAGGAAAATGTTCTTTTGTTAATAGCACCATTAAAGATTGGAATGAATTGCCTGTAGCAGCCTTTCAGAGCTGCCCTCTGACCTTAAACAAGTTTAGGAATAATTTAAAGACAATAAATTATTAATATTACAGTAAATATTGTGAACTAATTAAGGATCTCAAAACAGTATTACTGTATATTATTATTATTAATATATATATTAGTAATGTATAGTATTAATGTTGAGGCTTCATAATAACTGCTTATAAACTAGCTGGTAATTGACATAAGTATTGCTATACTGAGTAATAAGTAGTTAAGCATTTCAAAAAAAAATATGTATATGTAATATGATAGTTGTATAATTATTCGTAATTTAACTTAAGATTATTATTGTAAGTGAATTTTGTATATTTAACTCTGCCACCGGACAGCACCCAATTGCCCGAGAATACATACATACATACATACATACATACATACATACATACATACATACATACATACATACATACATACATACATACATACATACATACATACATACATACATACATACATACATACATACATACATACATACATACATACATACATACATACATACATACATACATACATACATACATACATACATACATACATACATACATACATACATACATACATACATACATACATACATACATACATACATACATACATACATACATACATACATACATACATACATACATACATACATACATACATGCATGCATACATACATACAGATTACACGTGAATATTTCCTAAGTGCCATTTGGATGAAAATCCAATATGTGGTACTTTCTTGTTAATGCATTACCAGAAACGGTCTGATTACTTTCTTGCTTAAGTAGAAGGGAATACATTAGGATAAACCGGCAGTCAAATGTTTTAAAGTATGGTTGCTATGGCTTTGAAAGTTATTTCTTTAGCCAGGTGTTGACAAGTTCCCGTATGAGAAAAGTTTGAGTATTTTAAAACAGTCAACTCCACGAAAAAAACAACAACAAACAAACAAACGTATATGACATAAATTCTGTGTTTTAACAAAATCTACATTTTGATGTAGTAATTCTTGTCTTTCCGTTTACTACTTATTCAAAATAAATAAATAAATTACAAATTCATTCAGAATAAAGAGGTCTTCAGACACTATTCCCAAAAAATTCAACATATACATTTTATTTTTCATATAAATATCTTTAATATACGATAATGGTTAGCCATTTTTACTTTCTCTATGCGTACTATGTACTTAATGTATAGAGAAGATATGCATTCCACCCAAAAATTCGATACCGAGATTTCACCGGAAATAGATGTTTTGGGTCCTCCTTAAACAAAAAAAAAAAAAAAAATCAGAAAAGAGGCCGCGCGCGCACGTGTGTATATGTGTGTTTGTGTCTGGAGACAGCATAGCTCAAAAATGAAAACACCGTTGAATACCAAACTTGACATTTAAATTTGGTAATATCAGGATGCGACACGAAGATTTTCAAGAAAATCCCCCCACCCCCAATTATCCTTTAGATGGAACTTTTTTCGAAAAGTTTGATTTTGTTGAAAATGGCATTAACGATTTTGATTAAAATATCGTATATTAAAGATATTTACCTAACAAATAAAATGTATAATTTGAATTTTCTGGGAATAGCCTTTGAAGACTACTTTATTCTGAATGAATTTTACGGAATTTTGCATAACTGCTAAACCGTAAGAAATGGACAAAAACTTAGCACACAAAAAATGTAGGGCGCTTTAAAAGACACAATTTATGATATATATCTTTTTTTTTAGATATTCCTTGTTTTTAGTTTCAGCTTTGAATAACATACTTTTCTAATACAGGAATTTGTCAACTATTGTCCATACAAACAAAGGAACTTCAGTCACCTAGAAACCAGCTTTTGACTATCACTTTAACCTATGCTACTCCCTTATTTTGCTTCTAATTACAAGGAAGCAAGTAATAAGACTATTTTTACTAAATTTTTTTCTCGATTAGTATGAAGCAAAAAGAAATTTAAGCTTTTTAACAATTTGTTGCAGATATTAGAGAAAGTCATGTGAATGGAACACATCAGATTGTTTATCTGTTAGTTACATCACTGGAAATTTCCAAAAGAATTTTCGAAAAAGTTCCAAGTTAAGGGTAGTTGGGGGTGGAGGGATTTTCTTGAAAATCTTCGTGTCATATCCTTGGAAGATACGAAACCTAAATGCGAAGTTCGGTATTTAACGGTCTTTTCGTTTTGAGCTATGCTGTCCACACATGGACTTTTTTTTTTTTTTTTCAAAAGATGCTTTTCTTTTGGATTCAGGGGGACCCAAAACATGTATTTCGGGTGAAATCTTGGTATCGAATTTTTGGGTGGAATGCAGTATCTTCTCTATACACTAAAGTAAAAGACGTTTTAGAGGAAGCAGTGGAATATGTGGGGCTGCAGACGGACATCAAGTTAATATGGCAACGGCGTACCGAGACAGTCAGGTGTAAGCAGGAATGTCAATCACAGGGTAATTGCTCAGCAATTCTAGTCACGAGGTTGAACGATTGAGATCAGGCTCAACGTTGCTGTGTCGTTAGCTTGGGCACCCCTGTTTGGACGAATCATCCCTTTAAGCACCCAATCATGGCCGAAATGACAATGTACTACTTCTTGGCCGAGCTAATGCAGCATGCCAAGTTGTTATCGCTTCTTCAATTTGCTGTAGCTTCATAAAACTGGAAGAAGGTTCAGGAAGTGCGGCAGTTTTACTGGAGTCACTTACGGTTGGCGCAGATTGCACGTTTTAACGACCTCATACCGCAGTTGTTACCTCAACATGGGTTCAGCTGTTCTTGCAAAAACTTTATCGAGATAAACGTTTATACAATTAATAGTTTCGCGTACATTTCATTGTATAATCGAGAATAAAATAATAATAATAATAATAATAATAATAATAGTTATTATATTGGTATTGTTATTTTTTCTGGTAGTCGGCTTACCAACGTATGTAGGACTGACACATCTCTAGGACTAAGCGGGTGTCTAGAGGTCAGAAGCTTGTCGGGAAGCCAACGGCACGAAACCACAGAATAGAGAACCTGGAACGAGTGGTCGAACTATAGCCAGGTATGAGCGTGAGAAAGTGGATCATAAAAATGTGAGCGAAATGGATGATAGGAGAAGCAATGATGAATCAATTTGTGGAATGAGTGAAGGGGTAAACCGGAGGGCCCGGAGAAAACTCATCCAGAAACCGGTTCATCCACCACAAATCACAGTTAGCGGGCGCTTGGGAACGAAGAGGTGGGAGGTCTAACCACTCGGCCACGACGCATGAAAATCTGAAGCGTGCCATTCACGCGACTTTCTCTAGCGGAAAATGCCAGGCTAAAGCGATAGTCACAGATTTTAAAAGCCGTTCACTATGTGAAACAACTGAAGTTCGGTTCGCTTTGCATGTCCCCGATTGAGAAAAGTTAATTGCCTTAAAGCTAAATGCAAAAATCAAGAATATCTCGAAAAACGTATATGGCATAAATTGTGAGTTTTAAAGAAATCTATATTTCTATGTAGTAAGTTTCTATGAACTCTTAGGCTTTAACCGTTATGCAAAGTTCTGGAAAACTCAACCAGAATAAAGAGGTCTTCAGAGGCTACTCCAAAAAAGAGCAGATATACATTTTATTTGTGATATAAAAATCGACTTTTTTAAGAACTGAAGTTCCTTTGTGGAGAGGAGTTGACCAATTCAAGGAATAACAACGAATATCTAAAAAACCGATCAACTCCACGAAAAAAGTGTATATTACATCACTTGTGTGTTTTAACGAACTCTTATCCATGGTTAAGTTTTTGTCTATCTCTTACGGTTTGCCAGTTATGCAAAATTCACGCAGAGGCTGTTCCTAGAAAATTTAAGATTTATATCTTATTTGTTATGTAGATATTTTTAATATACAACATGTTAATCAAAATCGTTACAGCCATTTTTGAGAAAATCAAGATCTTCGTGTCGCCTCCTTGGAAGATACTAAAATATCAATTTCAGAATTTCTCGGACTTTTCGTTTTTTAGCTATGCTGCCCACAGACACACACAGTGACAGGTAGAAGAACATACACACGGACATTTTTTTTAAAAAATTTTATTTTGATTCCGGTGAAATCTCTGTATAAAATTTTGGGTGCAATACAATAATTTCTCTACACACTATGCACATAGTACGTGTAGAGAAAGTGATACGCGGTGTAAGATGAGAAGCCGCCCCGGTATTTGCCTACGGGCTGGGAAAACAATGGAAAAACCAAAGTGGGCGGTCAATGAGAATGGAACCCGGAGTGTGAGCCTCACATATTATTGTAGAAATTAAAAAGTAGCCTTAAAATAGACGACGTTGCATTATAAAATTCAGTGTAGTAAGATGTTTATTATAGGA
Source organism: Hymenopus coronatus (assembly GCA_030762935.1). NCBI lineage: Eukaryota > Metazoa > Arthropoda > Insecta > Mantodea > Hymenopodidae > Hymenopus > Hymenopus coronatus. The sequence goes on along the minus strand of CM060895.1, from coordinate 6,876,772 downwards.
AAAGCAGTAATACGTAGAAGTGGAGTTATAACTAGAAGAATTTTCCGGGCTGAGAAGCCGTGATCTGCCGGAGTTTCCAGGTCCAGACGTTTCGTTCACGATTGCGGTGAACATCTTCAGTGGCGTGGTGTAAGTCTTCTCGGTGAAGATTTGGTAGTAGTGACTCGGCTGAAATAGCGGCAGTATTTATACTCAGGCTGCTCTCACGCGATTGGTCCGGCTGGGGCTGCAAGAGGGAGGGGGTTTGATTTTGATTCCTGATTGGTTCGGATGATCTCGTTGGGTTTGTGCCTGTTTGATGTTCCCAAGTAGCGGATACCAGACAGAAGGGAAACAAACAATTCAATATCATGAAACAGCCGTTCTCTCATCTGTGCCTTATTACCAGCTAAATTACAATGTGAAGCAATAGAAACATCCCAATAACTTTAATAGGAAACAAGAGACTCAAAAACTGGCATTCGCTACTTGAGAACACCAAACCGGCACAACTCCAACGAGATCATCCGAACCAATCAGGAATCAAAAGCACCGAAGTGGCTAATCCCCTCCCTCATGCAGCTCCAGCGGGACCAATGGCGTGAGAGCAGCCTGATTATAAATACTGCCGCTATTTCAGCTCCTCTTCACCAAGCGCCGCTTTCCCGCATGGCTTGCGGGCATCCGCGGTATCGAAGGAGCACCTCCACAGCTGCTACGGCTAAGCTCTTTACAATCCTTAAGAGTTGCTGGGACATCAACATTTACAACCACAAAAATAAACATTTGATTCTGCAAGACCATCACACCAGCGGTGCGCAAAGGCCGTTGCACCATTACTGGCAACCGTTGAGGATCAAAACTTGCTTCCTCCTGTCCCTTCCCAACCGCCATCCTGCAAACCCCACATTCTCGTCAGTGCGTGGTTAAATTCTTCTTAAAGAGTAGGAACACGTCTAACCCATCATCGGGCTGCCCTCAGCCTGCTAACTGCTCGTTGCGTTGCGCTACCAAACCAAACCTTCACCGAGAAGACTCAGACCCCGCCACAGATGATGTTCACCGCAGTCGTGAAGGAAACGTCTGGACCTGAAAACTCCAGCAGACCACGACTTCTCAGCCCAGACAATTGGACTCCGGCTGTGAAAGCTTACGACTACAGAGAGGTGGAGTTGTTAATTTATTTGTATAATTCAGTTGAAGTTAGTGTTGCATGAGGAATGTGTTATGCAAATAGCGTCTCGATATTCACTTGAGTCACGAACCATGTTACTTGTTGCGGGTTGCTTCTCATGTTGCAAAATGAATGATATATCGGGTTGTTGTTTTACATAAACTAGCTATTCATTTGTCTCCACGTCATCAATCAGTATAACGCCTTCTGGTTAGTTATCATAGCACACAATTCCTTGCACTAGTTGCATAACACCATCTAAGTATGAAATAAAATAGTTATAGAATCGGCACACGTTTATTAAGGTTGTGTATGAAAATAGTATTACTACTTGCTTCCTTGTGAGCAGAAGGTTAAAGTGATAGTCAAAAGCTGGTTGCTATGTGACTGAAGTTGACAAATTCCTGTATGAGAAAATTAAGTTTTTCAAAGCTGAAACCAAAAACAAGGAATATCTTAAAAATGATCAACTCCACGAAAAAAATGCTTAAATTGTGTGCTTTAACGTTCTCTGCATTTTTTGTGTGGTAAGTTTTTGTCCATGTCTTACGGTTTAGCCGTTATGCAAAATTCCGTAAAATTCATCCAGAATAAAGTAGTCTTCAGAGGTTATTCCCAGAAAATTCAAGATATACATTTTATTTGTCATGTAAATATCTATAATATACGATATTTTAATCAAAAGCATTAGAGCCGTTTTTGAGAAAATCAAAATTTTCGAAAAAAGTTTCATGTAAAGGGTAGTTTGGGGTGGGGGATTTTCTTGAAAATCTTGGTGTCGCATCCTTGGAAGATACCAAAAGTAAATACCAAGTTTGGTGTTTAGTGGTACTTTTCGTTTTTGAGTTATGCTGTCCACACACACACAGACACACGCGCGCGCGCGCAGGCACAAACACCACACATACACCTTATTCTGAAAATGCTTTTTTTTAATTCAGGGGGTCCTAAAACATATATTTTCGGTGAAATCTCGGTTTCGAATTTTTGGGTGGAATACAATACTTCCTCTGTATACAGTATGTACATAGTACGTGTAGAGAAAGTAAATATGTTAAAAATTTTGTTTTTGTTAAAAATATATCTAAAGATTTTGATTAAAATACCGTATATTAAAGATATTTCTATGACCATTTCGTTCATGACACGTGATCGTAGGAAGTGGCCAATCCAGTAAATTGGCGCGTAAAATTCCAACCAATCGGAACTCATTTTCTCTGCATTTTAATCGTTTTTTATCACACCCACGTGCATTTGAACTAATGTTCGTCTCATAATAATAGTATCAGTGTACAGTTCCGTAAGCTCTATCGCTGAAATAGACATAATTGAAAACTCAGAATACTAAAAACAAGTGAGTGTGTGGAACCAGTTAAATAACGAATTCTGTAAGCTACGAGGCAGGCCATGATTTAGATATGGACATCAAATATACGTCAAGACAAATGGAATATTATTCTTCGTGTCCATAAGTCCATTTTATTCACGAAATAGTCTTATTAAATACAAGAAGTTTCTCGCGAATTTATCGATAAAAGCTGGAGCTGTCGTTATATTACTTATTATAAATAGGTAAAATGTATATCTAGAATTTTCTGGAAATAGCCTCTGAAATGCTCTTCATTGTGGATTTGTTTAACTAGTAAAGTGTAAAAGATGTTAAATAACATAGCGCAAGGTCGGGTCAAAAAGTGGAAAAGTATCCATGGCTGACAAGTCTCTAATATAAACTCCGGTTTCTTTATATGCTTATGCAGAGTAGTCTAACTACTGTCCAGTATTATATATACTGAGTTTGTTAATAGTGCTGCACGACCCTGTTCGAGGTTGGGTCAAACCGGGTCAGTAGAAATATTCGGATATCATTCGACAACAATACATTTCCCGCAGAAAATTTATGTAAGATGTAATTTTGTCATGTTGAGCTACTGCATTTTCATTAACTGTATAGTCGCCTGCAGAACGAGACCCGCTTTCAGCATTCTGCCTTCATTCGTACTACCCAGAAAATCTCCCAAGAATAAGTTTATTTTCTTTGTGCTTTTGTGTTGCGCATAAAGCTCATCCATTCGTAATCCTAGTTGGCTTTAAAATGACGTATCCAGCGGTTGCAAGCGCTGTGTCGTATTGCTTCAGCGGATCGGAGAGACATTCTAAACTGATATGTGACCATCTAATAACCCAAATGCAGTGTCCAGAATAATCCAATTGAGTGTTAAAGTGTTTATGTCAATTAATCCATCCGACATTATGACCAAAGACCTATTAGTTACATTCTGATGTCCACTGAGAGCTGTTTTTCGCTTGCACTTCTCCATCTATGATATAAACGATAAAAAATGAGAGAAAAAATTAAGAATCGACTTCAAAAATAAAGAAGAAAATCTGATGTGTTCCATTCATATGACTTTCTCTACATCTCTATAACAAAATATTGTTTTAAGCTTATGCTTCTATTTACTTCATTCTAATCCAGAAGAAAAATAACGCAAATAGGTGGTTTTTGCTTAAGGTCCTTTAACCTGGTTGGTCATATCGGATGATGAATGAAATTGGTGAAATGATACTCAAATGATCTCGGGGTCCATGGAGCTTAAAGTTACTCGACATTCGTCTTCTCAGGATAAGGGAAAACCACAATAAAAACCTTATCGGGGCAACTCACCCTAAGCGAGATTCGAACTAGTTTTATTACTTGCTTCCTTGTAAGTAGAAGCGAAATAAGGGAGTACCATAGGTTAAAGTGATAGTCAAAAGCTGGTTGCTATGTGACTGAAGTTCCTTTGTTTGTATGGACAGGAGTTGACAAATTCCTGTATGAGAAAAATGCAAGTTTTTCAAAACTGAAATCAAAAACAAGGAATATCTGAAAAACTATCAACTCCACGAATATATATATATATATATAACATAAATTGTGTTTTAATGTGCTCTACGTTTTTTGTGTGGTAAGTTTTTGTCCATCTCTTACAGTTTAGCAGTTATGCAAATTTCCGTAAAATTTATCCAGAATAAAGTAGTCTTCAGAGACATTTCCCAGTAAATTCAAGATATAAATTTTATTTGTCAGCTAAATATCTTTAATATGTGTTATTTTAAACAAAATAGAATCAATTTTAAGAAAATCAATATTTTCGAAAAAAATGTCATGTAAAGAGTAGTTAGGGGTGGGGGATTTTCTTGAAAACCTTCGTGTCGCATCCTTGGAAGATACCAAACTTAAATACCAAGTTTGGTATTCAACGGTCTTTTCGTTTTTGAGCTATGCTGTCCACAGACACACACATAGGACTTTTTTCTGAAAATGTTTTTTTTTTTTTTGGATTCAGGGGGACCCAAAACATGTATTTCCGGTCAAATCTCTGTATCGACTTTTTTGGGTGCAATACAATACCTTCTCTATACACTATGTACATAGTACGTATAGAGAGAGTAATATTGACCCTTTTCACCCGCAATAATGTGACCCTATTCACCTGAAATGCGGATTTCATTTTTATTGTGTTGGTACGCTTACACAACAATGATATGGTGAGAACACCGACATAACCTCGGACAGAATGGATTAGCTTGACAGACAACTAATGCTCAATAAATAATTTATAAAATTATTCCAACAAATTCGACATTACTTCTATACTATTTTAAAGAGGGAAAACAAATACGAAGTCACCTCAAACAGCACATGTTAACTACACAAGAATTAAACCCGTCTCACACTGATTTCTTATTCCAATATCTGGAAGAAGTTATAATTGTTGTCGCTAGATGGCAATAGTTATTTCACTAATTCTTGTTTGGTAGCGAGGACAAAGTATAAACAATTGACCCTATTCGCCTTCTGACCTTACCCTACATAGCTGTCATGAATACACCCAAGTATTGTCATATACCTTTTATGTAGACTTGAACCGTTTCCGAGATATTTCTTGTATTGGTTTCAATTTAAAACTACTTAAACTTTTATCAAATAAGAAGTCCTTTTTCATATCATGTTTCTTTTACTCCTAGCCAAGCAAAGATAACCAAATTTCAATTGTTTCACATAGCGACCGTCATTTTAGCCTAGTGTATTCCCATATTTCCCTCCTACATTCACGGAAGCAAGTAGTAATAGCATTTCTGCTAATTACTTTCTCTACACGTATTATGTACATAGTGTATAGAGAAGGTATTGTGTTCCACCCAAAAATTCGAAACCGAGATTTCACCGGAAAAAAAAAGTATTTTCAGAAAAAGGTACGTGTGTGTACGTCTGTGAACACGATAACTCAAAAACGTAAAGTTGGTAGAATACAAACTTTGTATTAAAGTTTAGTACCTACAAAGGATGCGACACGAACATTTTGAGAAAAGTATCTTCACCCAAGACTACACTTTACGTGGAAAATTTTCGAAAATTTTGATTTTCTGAAAAATGTTCTAACGATTTTGATTAATATTCCGTATATTAAAAATATTTACATGGCAAATAAAATGTATATTTTTAATTTTCTGGGAATAGCCTCTGAAGATCTCTTTGTTCTGAACGAATTTTGCGAAACTAGTAAACGTTAAGAGATAGACAAAAACTTACATAAATAGTGTAGATCACGTTAAAACACACATTTTATGCCATATACGTTTTTTTCGTTGAATTGGCCACTTTTAAATTGTTCCTTGTTATTTGTTTCAGATTTAAAATACTTAAACTTTATTTCACACTCCTGGCCCAGCATAGGAACGGATTTCAACCACGTGACAACCAGCTTTTCAAACATTTGACGGTCGGTTTAGCCTAGGGTATTCCCTTATTTCCCATATACTTACAAGGAAGCAAGTAATTAAGATAATTTCTGCTAATTACTTTCTCTATGCGTACTATATAATTAATGTATAGAGAAGGAATTGTATTGCATTCAAAATTCAATACCGAAATTTCACAAGAAATATATGCTTTGAGCCCTCCTGAATAAAAAAAAAAAGCATTTTTAGAAAAATGTTCGCGTGTGTCTGTGGGCAGCATAGCTCAAAAGTGAAAAGACCTTTAAAAATCAAACTTTGTATTTAAGTTTGGTATCTTCCAGGGTTGTGACACAAGGATTTTGAGAAAATCCCTCCACCCAAAACTACCCTTTACACGGAAAAAATTTCGAAAATTTCGATTTTCTCAAAAATGACTAAAACGGTTTTGATTAAAATACCTCATATTAAAGATATTTACATGTCAAATAAAATGTATATCTTGAATTTTCTGAGAATAGCCTCTAAATGCCTCTTTATTCTGAACGAATTTGGCTGATTTTTGCGTAACTGGTAAACCGTAAGAGATAGATAAAGACCTACTAAAAAAATTTTATATCACGTTAAAATACCCAATTTATTTCATATACGTTTTTTTCGTTGAATCGACCATTTCTGAGATATTCCTTGTTATTTGTTTGAGATTTAAAATTCTTAAACTTTTTTTTTTCCACAAGGAAGCAAGCAAGCAAGCAATAAATTAAGACAATTTCTGCTGATTTTTATCTCGATTAGTATTAACTAAGAAGTTTGTTGGCACAATAGTTAGAGAAAGTCATGTAAATGGAACTTACTTTTATTCAGGGGTCTCAGAACGTGTATTTCCGTGAAATCTTGCTATAGAATCTCTTAGTAGAATACAAAACTTTTCCTACATATTTTAGAGACAGCAAAACTACGCTCTTGTTAGAATAGCATGTAGAAGAGTGAGTAGAGAACGTGTTGTGATTCTTGATCAAACAGATTATTATGAAACACTCACGTGCACATTGGGGCAGGGCACGTAGTAAAAAAGATGGCGGCGCCACATTTTTGTTTCTGCCCCAACTTTTATTTTTATGGCTCTTTCACCTGCGAATCGATTACTCGAGGCCACGTGACCCTAGTAGTTGTTACGTCAGCGGCCGTGACGTCACATACGTGTTCCTGGTACGGAGCACATCTCTCTGTGCATCACAATCCTTACGTACTTATTTACTATACAACAAATCTGATGTGATCCATTCACATGACTTTCTCTTACAACCCCTCAGTAAATTATTGTTAAACACTTTATACTTCTATTTACTTCATATTAATCGAGAAAAAATTAGCAGGAATAGTCTTATTAGTTATTTTCTTGGAAGTAGGAGCGAAATAAGGGAGTACCATAGGTCAAAAGCTGGTTGCAATGAGACTGAAGTTCCTTTGTATGGACACGAGTTGACAAATTCCTGTATGGGAAAAGTAAGTTTTTAAAGATGAAACCAAAAATTACGAATATATAAAAAAATGATCAGCTCCACGAAAAAAAGTATATAATGTAAATTGTGTGTTTTAACGTGCTCTATATTTTTTTCGTGGGGTAAGTTTTTGTCCAATTCTTACGGTTTAGCAGTTATGCAAAATTTCGTAAAATTCATCCAGAATAAAGTAGTCTTCATAGGATATGCCCAGAAAATTCAAAATATGCATTTTATTTGTCGGGTAAATATCTTTAATATAGGATATTTTAATCAAAATCATTAGAGCCATTTTTAAGAAAATCAACATTTTCGAAAAACACTCCATGTAAAGGGTAGTTTTGAGTGTGGAGATTTTTCTTAAAATCATAGTGTCGCATCCCTGGAAGATACTAAACTTGAATACCAAGTTTGGTATTTTACCGACGACCTTTCGTTTTTGAGTTATCGTGTTCAGACACACGGACCTTTTTCTGAAAATGCTTTTTTTTTTTTTTTTTTTTTTTTTTTTCTTTCATACAGGGGAACCTAAAACATATATTTCCGGTGAAATCTCGGTATTGAATTTTTGGGTATACAATACCTTCTCTATGCACTATGTACATAGTACATGTAAAGAAAGTAGTATAACACATTGCCTGGGTAGTGTGGTGGTAGCGTGTCTGCTTCACATTCAAAGGGTCGTGATTTCGAATCTCTCTTACGGTGAGTTACCTGGATAAGGCTTTTTTCCATTATCCTGAGAAGACGAACGTCGAGTAACTTTGAGCTCCATGGACCTCTAGATCACTTGAGCATCATTTCACCAATTTCATTCATTGTCTTATATGAGCAACCAGGTTAAAAGACGTTAAACAAAAAACAAAAAACACACTGCATATCCGGTTTCATTATATTATACAAAAATTAAGATGGGAATTCTAAGTAATAGTTTTGAGAGATAGTTTCTAATTATTGTATGTTGTTTATTACTTTCTCTAGCACGTATGTACATGACAGGTATCGTATTACATCCACCAACGAAACTTGGTATCTTTAGCGTTTTCCAAGGATGTGGCACAAACATTTTCCAAGAATATCCCCGCATCCCTAACTGCCCTTTGCATGAGACATTTTTTGAGAAATTTGTCTTTCTCAAAAATGGCTCTAACGATTTTGATTAAAATATAGTGCATTAAAGATATTTACATACAAATAATATGCATATTTCGAATTTTCTAGAAAAAAACATCTGAACAGCTGTGTATTGTGGATGAGTTTGCAGAATTTTATAAAATGGGTAGACCCTAAGATAGAGGTAAAAACTTGCAACATAAAAACATAGCTCTTATTAAAACACATAATTTATGTTTTCTTGTATAATTGGCATCTTATTGGCTTCTATTTTAAAGTACCTAAATTTTGTCAAACGGCACCGTGCAAAGCGAACCGAACCTCAATTGTTTGACATAGTGACGACATTTTAAAACATTGATCGTCGCTTTAGCCCAGTGAATTCCCTTCTACTTATAAGGAACGAAGCAACAAGACCGTTTAGCAGGAAGTAGACAGAAGAATGAGCTTGTAAGAAGTTTGTTTATGGAATAGCTAGAGAAAGTCAAGTGAATGGATCACACATTTTTACTTTCTCTACACGTACTATCTACATAGAGTATTGCATTCCACCCAAAAATTCCATACCGAGATGTCACCGGAAATACATCTTTTGGGTCCCTCTGAATACAAAAAAAAAAAAAACATTTTTACAAAAAGGTTCGTGTGTGTCTGTGGATAGCATAGTTCAAAAACGAAAAGACCATTGAATACCATACTTGGTATTTAATGTGGTATCTTCCAGAAGAGTTTCAAGAAAATCCCACCTTCCCCGACTACCCTTTTAATGCAAATTTTTTCGAAAATTTTGCTTTTCTCAAAAATAACTAACGATTTTGATTAAAATTTCGTACATTAAAGATATTTACCTCGCAAATAAAATGTATATCATGCATTTTCTGAGAATAGCCTCGGAACATTACTTTGTTCTGGATGCATTTTAGAGAATTTTGCATAACTGGTAAACCGTAAGACCTGGACAAAAACTTTACATACAAATTTGTAGAGCACGTTAAAACACAGAATTTGTCATACACGTTTTTTTCGTGGAGTTATCGTTATTTAGGTATTCCTTGTTATTGGTTTCGGCTACTTTTCTCATACAGGAAATTGTCAAGTCGTGTCCATAGAAACAAAGGATCTTCAGTCACGTGGTAACCAGCTTTCGACTTCACTTTAACCTATGGTACTCCTTTATTTCGCTTCTACTTACAAGGAAGCAAGTAATAAGACTATTTCTGTTATGTTTTTTCTCGATTAAAATGAAGTAATTAGAAGCACAAGCTTTTTAACAGTAATTTGTTGCAGAGATGTAGAGAAAGTCATGCGAATGGAACACATCAGATATTTTTTATTTCGTATAAAAGTTTGTCTGCAAACTTTCAGCTATCTACTTTAATTGTTCAATATAAAATGTTGCTTATTGTGCAGTTTTCCTGTTTCACGTGGTAAGCATGCTTTTAATGTTCATTCAAATGAAGTTTGTTGTTTTATATTGAAAGTAAAAGCAACAGAACTGAACGCTGCTTAATTTTTACTTTCTCTAGCGCGTTTGTACAATGTACGTAATAGGTAAAATCGATACCAAGATTTCACTGGAAACTTACGCTTTAGTTGGATAGGTAGAGTCAGACTGAAAAATCAATGCTGTTACCGGTATTTGAACCACGGTCTCTAGCCGGTTGCTCCACCACTTAGCTACCATAACCTAACATTGGATTTCTGAACTGACCAGCATGTTTCACGGTAAACCACAAGGTGTGATAAAATTATTTTGAGATGACAACCATGGTAGCTCAGAGGCAGAGCAAGATGGAGATCGGGAGATCCGTGGTTCAAATCCCATCTGTGGCGTTCAATTTTTCACTCTAGCTCAACCCATCGTGAATTTAAATTGTTTCGCATAGCGACCATCTTTTACAAGATTTGACTATCGCTTTAGCCTAATGTATTTGCTTATTTTCCACTTTTTTATAAAGAACTCAGTAATAGCGCAATTTGTGGTAACGTAGATATTGATTAGCGTGATGGTGGTATAGGAATAGTTTGTTTGCAGAGAAAGTTATGTGAATGGAAGGCATCACTCCGTGTTTAATTGGCTACTCCAACACTTAAATAGGGCAGGGGAAAAGTGCACCACTTTTGTATAGAGAAAGAAACTAATAATGTTGGGGATGATGTCAGTAAGGAGCAAATCTATTGTCCGTCGCTTCAAAAATGCTTACAAAATGTACATCAAAACAAGAAAAAACGTTTGTATAAACATATGTCCCACGATTTATTACAGTTCAGAATGCAGACATTTTAAAGTGACAGTTGATTCTATTGTCAACTTGTTAGGAGGTGTTCCACACAAGCACCACTTACAGCAAATGTTCTGCTGTGCATCTAGACACGCACGCATGGAATGTCAAATACTCCCATTTGGTGTCGCAGGCTTACATGACACGTACACTAATGTTTCATCTAGGATATCCGCTGTATAGATCAATGGTTTAATATGCCGCCGAAAGATAAAAATCCAAAGGATGAGGTCGGGGGAACATGAAGGCCGTGGAACTGGATCGCCTCTACCTATCCATTTATCGTACTAGAAACCAGCCATGCTAAGAAGAAGCTTTCTGGGCAAGTCATAATTTCATGCTACACCGCCATTTGTGGGCGTCGAGCAGATTCCCCGTTTCCATGGCGCATAGAGACGAACTCACGAACTACAAATTTAGATCCGATCAAGGAAACATGGTAACGATTCCTTATGCTTCTTAGGTGTAAAGTAAATCATCATGTCTCATCTTTGGATGATGCCAAACTTAAATACCATTTTTGGTATTTATTCAGACTTCACATTTCTTAGTTATTTTGTACACAGACGAGCCCGCGCGCGCTCAGGCACGCACACAAATAGGGACTTTTATTATTATTATTATTACATTATTATTATTACATTATTATATTATAATATTATTATATTATTATATTAAATTATTTATTATATTATTATTATATTATATTGTTATTTTATTATATTGTTATATTATTATTTTATTATCTAATAATACAGTGAAACACTACATTCACACATGCTTGTTTTTATTACGGCGCCTTAATGTTTTAACCTTACATTGGATCTAGTCTCTAATGTTAAATAAAAGAAAAACGTATACACAATTAGCTATTGATAGGTGAATTTACTCTCTGAAAATAAAGGTTGTGTAACTGAAGTGGAAAACAGGTATCGTGTTCGGTCTCTTGTATGTCATCACGGGTTGTAGTAAAACTCTGGAAACTGCCTCTCGGCGAGCACGATTCCTTTTCACTGATATGCAATGAAGGGGCTCGCTCGCGCTACCCGTCGAGATGAACGAGCACTTCACTTCAGTCTCCTGTATTCCTATTCTGGTAGTTGCAGTATAAGATGCAAGGAAAACACTTCTACACATGTTTATTTGAAGTAGTGAACAAACAGCAGTTTGTAAGAATAGTGTGTAAAAGAGTGGGTAGAGAAAGTCATATGAGAATGTGTTTGGCTTTATGTGCATGTTTAATTTTTCAGAAATATTCGCTAGCAGAAACAACGCTTAGCATGAATTATTTATGGAAGCAGATGTGATTTGCATATGTACGTATAATGTCTGTTGCATGCTGGATGACATAGAATTAGTGTCTATATAATAGTAATAGTGCGCGTACTGTACTTGTTCATTTGAAATTATGATTCTGCAATTGTTTGCCGAAAATTTATTTTTGTATTCCACCCAAAAATTCGATACCGAGATTTGATCGGTAATACATGTTTTGGGTCCCCCTGAATAAAAACAAAATCATTTTCAGAAAAAAGTCCGTGTGTGGACAGCATAGCTCAAGGAAGCAGTAATAAGACTGGTTCTGCTAATGCTTATCTCGATTACCAGGAACAGATAACAAAGATATTTTGAATGAAAGGTTTGTTTACCGAAGGACATCCCTTCTACTTACAAGGTGCCAAGTAAGTCATGTGAATGGAGCTATCAGATTTTTTCCATTGGGATAACCTCAAGTCCGAGAGATTCCACACTGATTTGAAAATGGCAATCCAAGAAGAGATTCTTGTCGTTCCCAATGCCATTGTATTGTTAAACTGCAGAGAACTGTTATAATATTGCACCGACGTCTATTTGGGGAATGTTATATTCAAGAAATAATGTCATGTACATCTTGCAGCTAGTAAAAATATGATGTGTTCCATTCACATGACTTTCTCTACATCTCTGCAACAAACTATTGTTAAAAAGCTTAGGCCTCTGTTTACTTCATGTTAATCAAGAAAACATTAGCAGAAATAGTGTTATTTCTTTCCTTGTAAGTATAAGCGAAATAAGGGTGTACCAGAGGTTAAAGTGATAGGCAGAAACTGGTTGCTATGTGACTCAAGTTTCTTTGTTTGTGTGGACAGGAGTAAACAAATTCTCGTATGAGAAAAATATAAGTATTTTAAAGCTGAAACCAAAAATCAAGGAATATCTGAAAAACGATCAACTCCGCGAAAAAGAATTATAAAACAAATTGTGTGTTTTAATTTTCTCTACATGTTTATATGTTAAGTTTTTGTGTATCCAAAAATGATTTAGCAGTTATGCAAAATTCCGAAAAATTCTTCTAGAATAAAGTAGTCTTCAGAGGCTGTTCCCCAGAAAATTAAAGATTTACAGTTTACTTGTTAGGTAAATATCCTTAGTATACGACATTTTAATCAAAATCACTAGAACCATTTTTGAGAAAATCAAAATTTTCGAAGAAAGTTCCATATAAAGGGTAGTTGGGGGTTGGGGAATTTTCTTGAAAATCTTCGTGTTGCATCCTTGGAAGATACCAAACTTAAATACCAAGCTTGATATTCAACGGTCTTTTTGTTTTTGAGCTATGCTGTCCACAGGCACACACACACGGACCGTTTTGTAATTTTTTTTTATTCAGGAGGACCCAAAACGTGTATTTCCGGTGAAATCTCGGTATGGAATTTTTGGGTGCAATACAATACCTTCTCTATACACTATGCACATAGTACGTATAGAGAAAGTAATAAAATGTTTATAGTTGTGCTTATATTGTGGCATTCGTGTTTTGATGTGCCATTTCTCGAGGCCCACCCTATATATGCTAGAGAAAGTAAAACCAGCTTTTATAAGAAGCTGTGGGACATTTTTGTTATGTGGACAAATGTTTCATATTGAGGAAATTGAATAACTGGAATGAAGCCGGTTGTTTAAACTTGGACGAATTGAACTGTAGGATTCAACAGAAGAAGAAGAACGCGGTGCCTGCAGGGAAACGTTACAATAAAAACAACTTGAGTCAAGATTAAGATTGCATCCTCTGCGCTCTACAGGCTCACAATAAAACATCACTTTATTCATCCGGCATTTGCTCTGCAGGAAATCTGGGGTTTTCCATTCACATGACTTTCTCTACAACAAAACACTGTTAAAAAGCTTGTGCATCTATGCTAATCCAGAAAAAAGTAGCAGAAAAAGTCTTATTACCTGCTTCCTTGTAAGTAGAAGCGAATACCATAGGTTAAAGTTATAGTCAAAAGCTGGTTGCTATGTGACTGAAGTTCCTTTGTTTGTATGGACAGCAGTTGACAAATTCCTGTATGAGAAAACTATAAGTTTTTTAAAGCTGAAACAAAAAACAAGGAATATCTAAAAAACTATAAACTCCACAAAAAATGTATATAACATAACTTGTGTGTTTTAACGTGCTCTACATTTTTCATGTAGTAAGTTTTTATCATAAATAATGTGACGTAGGCGCGAGGTGCAGCGAGAGTTATTAAAGCTGATACATTTATTTATTTAATAAAAAAGTCGGATGTGTTCCATTCACATGACTTTCTCTACATCGCTGCATCAAATTATTGTTAAAAAACTTTTGCTTCTATTTACTTCATGCTAATCGAGAAAAAATTAGCAGAAATAGTCTTATTACTTGCTTCCTTATAAGTAGAAGCGAAATAACGGAGTACCATAGGTTAAAGTGATAGTCAAAAGCTGGTTGCTATGTGACTGAAGTTCCTTTGTTTGTATGGACACGAGTTGACAAATTCCTGTGTGAGAAAAGTATAAGTTTTGCCAAGCTGAAACCAAAAACAAGGAATATCTAAAAATGATAAACTCCACAAAAAAAAAAAAAAAATATATATATATATATATGTAACATAAAGAGTATGTTTTAAACTGCTGTACATTTTTTGTGTGGCAAGTTTGCCAGTTATGCACAATTCTGTAAAATTCATCCAGGATAAAGTAGTCTTCAGAGGATATTCCCAGAAAATACAAGATATACATTTTATTTGGCAGGTAAATATCTTTAATATACGATACCTTAATAAAATCGTTAATTTTTTAGAAAATCAAAATTTTCGAAAAAAGTTCTATGTAAAGGGTAGTTGGGGTGGGGGATTTTCTTGAAAATCTTCGTGTAGCATCTTTGGAAGATGCCAATCTTAAATACCAAGTTTGGTATTTAACGGTCTTCTCGTTTTTGAGCTATGCTGTTTACACACACACGCGCGCGCGCGCGCGCGCGCGCACACACACACACACACACGGACCCTTTGCTGAAAATGTTTTTTTTTTTTTTTTACTTCCGCGGGACCCAAAATATATATTTCCGTGAAATCTCGGTATCGAATTTTTTGGGCGGAGTGCACTACCTTCTCTATACACTATGTACATAGTACGTATAGAGAAAGTACTACCTATCATTTGGGGATAGGTTCATTACATTGAAACCAGAAAATATTAGTTATTAATAACAGTTTACGTTGAACGGCTTTCCAGGTGCAACCCAACAACTTCATTTATGTATATGTTTATTCATAGAAGGCGTTGAGCCATTGTACCCTGGTCTTGTGTTGCCATTGGTTGCTTATTTACGTTTGTCATTTGTGTAATGCACTCACCCAGCATGCCTTACAGGGACTTTATTCACAACACTGTTTCAGATTTACTAGTAGATAAGCAAATAAAAAACCTGATGTGTACCATTCACAGGACTTTCTCCATATCCCTGCAACAAATAATTCTTAAAAAGCTTATACTTCCATTTACTTTATGCTAATCAGAAAAAAAAAATAGCAGAAATAGTATAATTATTCGCTTCCTTGTAAGTAGAAGCTAAATAAGGGACAACCGTAGGTTAAAGTGATAGTCAAAAGCTCGTTGCAATGTCAATGAAGTTCCTTTGTCTATATCAACAGTTCCCAACCGGTGTGCCCCGGCACCCTAGGGTGCCGTGTGATTGGCTAAGGGGTGCCGCGAGATATTGAGATAAACAAAAAAAAAATACCTTCTACTGAAGCCTTAAGTCTTGTAAGGTCTTGAAATAAAATAAGTCAAATCAATTACTCTCATGCACGGCAGATGGTGATAGTGGTCGATTCATTTCAATAATTCAGTTATACTAGTATCCCACAGATGGCATTACAGCTATACCCTGCCGAACATTCCCGAAACTACTCGCTTCCTCACGAACATTCCCGAGACTTCGACATGAATATATAAAAGTGTACGCCGCTTGGCGCTTTCAGTTGTCTTCCTCGCGTTGATTCACAGTGTTTAGCTATGGATAAGTTCATTGTTAAACGTAAACGTCAGGACAGTGAAAGTGAACAGTCGGCTCCTACAGCTTGCTTTAAGAAGCCAAACATTACAGTTTCTCCCGGGCCGTCGAATTCACCACATAAAGAAGACAAACGAAAGAAAAGAACATACCAGGACAGTTACTTAGCGTGTGGATTTAAGTGAAATAACAACGAGGAAAACCCTATTCCTGTGTGTTTAGTTTGTGGCGAAACACTTAGCAACGAGGCCATGGTACCTAGCAAACTGAAGCGGCATCTTACAACAAAGCATCCTAGTGTGTCACAGAAAAGTATAATGTATTTTTCACATATATTAGAAGGGCAGAAGAAAACAGCTTGCGAATGGTAAAGAGAATGACCATAGGTGATACTGCTCTTGAAGCCTCATTTAAAGTAGCAGAACTGATAGCTAAAAAAAAAGAAACCTCATACTCTTGGAGAGGAAATCATTGGCCCTGCATGTCAAGTTATAGTTTCAATAATACTTGGCGAAGGAGCAGCTAATCAAATTTCGAAAGTTCCTCTGTCCAACAACACAATCAGCCGCAGGATATATGAAATGTCATGCAATATCAACGAACAAATCACGGAGAAAATAAAAACTTATAGAACATTTGCTTTGCAAGTAGATGAGAGTCTCGATATTGGTGACAAACCGCAACTCCTTGGTTTTATCAGATATATTGATGAAAAAGATATTAGTGAACAGTTTCTGTTCTGTAGACCGCTGGAGACTACAACCACAGGTCATGATATTTTCGTTTCTATTAATTCCTATCTCAATGACCATGATCTTTCATGGAAAGACTGTTGTGGTATATGTACAGATGGTGCACCATCTATGACTGGGAAAATTAAAGGTTTTACTGCCAGAGCTCTCAATGAAAATCCCATCCATTATTATAACTCACTGTTTTCTGCATAGAGAGGCATTAGTCGTGAAAGCGTGTAATGAAGATTTTGCTGAAGTGTTTAACCAAGTTGTGAAAATGGTGAACTATATGAAGTCTCGACCTTTATAAAGTGCAGAATTTTTGAACAGTTATGTCGCGTAAAGGATGCAGCTCATACCTCTTTTGTTACTTCACACAGAAGTAAGGTGGTTGTCGCGGGGTCGTGTATTGAACCGGTTTCTCGAACTTAAAACTTTTTTTAAGGATGAAAATCAAGACACATTTCATGAGCTCTTACTAAGTGATTCTTGGTGTATTGAACTGTCGTATCTGGCAGATATTTTTCATAAGCCGAATGAACTGAATGTTTCGATGCAGGGTCGACATGAAACAATAATCTCCTCAACCAATAAAATGAAAGGTTTTAAAAGAAAACTTAGTTCTTGGAAGTCTGCAGTTCAAAAAGGAGATTTGTAGAACTTTCCATCTCTTCTTAATGTGGCAGGAGATAAAGATCCGGGTAACCTGAAAGACCGCATTTGTGATCACTTATCAAGATTGCAAGATGCAATAGATGCGTACTTTCCAACTATTTCCACTACAAATCTCGACTGGGTTGCCTCACCATTTGATTTCGTAGATACTGCAGAGGAAATAGATTTCACTGCTTGCGAACGAGATGAATTTATTGATCTTTGCGCTGATTCCACACTCAAAAGTAAGTTCACCAAGAGTGAGGCGTCGGTGGCTAGTTTTTGGCTTCAACGGAGAGAGGTGAACCCTAACCTAATGAAGAAAGCAATTAACGCACTTTTGCCCGTTTCAACATCCTATCTATGCGAGCAAGCCTTCTCTGCTATGGTGACAGTAAAATGCAAAGCAGGAAATAGACTGAATAACCTTGAGGATGATTTGCGTGTTTCACTGTCAACTGTAAGACCTGACATCACATATCTGTGCTCTAAGCATCAATCACAAGTTTCACATTAATCATTAATCGAACAAAATTTATTGATGTATTTTTACTCAGTGATTGTAGTAAAGTTTACTGTATTATGTTATGGTGTACGTTATTAATATATAATATTTCAATAAATTAACATATTAAGCTTAATTTCTTTTAATTGAAGGAAGGGTGCCCCTGGTGTTTAATGTTATTCCCAAGGGTGCCGTGAACTTCAAAAGGTTGGGAAACACTGGTCTATATGGATAGGAGTAGAGAAGTTCCTATATGAGAAAAGTATACGTTTTTCATAGCAGAAACCAAAAATAAGGAATGTCACAAAAATGACGAACTCCACAAAAAAAAATGTATATAACATAAATTGTGTGTTTTAATGTGCTCTACATTTTTGTGTAGTAAGTTTTTGTCCATCTCTTACGGTTTAGCAATTATTCAAAATTTTGTAAAATTCATCCAGAATAAACTACTCTTCAGAGGCTATTCCCAGAAAATTCAAGATATACATTTTATTTGTCAGGTAAATTTGTTTAATATCCGAAATTTTAATCAAAATCGTTAGAGCCATTTTTGAGAAAATCAAAATTTTTCGAAAAAGGTTCCATGTAAATGGTAGTTTGGGGTGGGGGGATTTTTCTCAAAATCTTCGTGTCGCATCCCTGGAAGATACTAAACTTAAATACCAAGTTTGGTATTTACCGACTTTTCGTTTTTGAGTTATCGTGTTCACGGGCACACACACATACACACACACACACACACACACACACACACACACACACACGGACCTTTTTGTGAAAATGCTTTTTTTGGATATTGGGGACCCTAAAACATATATTTCCGGTGAAATTTCGGTATCGAATTTTTTGGTGGAGTGCAATACTTTCTCTATACACTATGTACATAGTGCGTATGGAGAAAGTAAAAAGAGTTGGTTTTTGCATAATGGGGTCCCAGCGCATTTCACTTTAATCGTTGAAGAAGCATTTGTTGAGTCATTAGGTACATGCGTATAACAGACATCAAATTATTATATACAAGTAAGAGTCAGTCATATAACAATTCATCCAAGTTGTAAACTATACTGTCCATCAACCATTTTTTACTTTTTCTATACGCACTAAGTACATAGTGTATAGAGAAGGTATTGCACTCCACCCAAAATTTCGATACCGAGACTTCACCTCAAATATATGTTTTAGGGTCCCCTGTAACCGTGTGTCTTTGAACACGATAACTCTAAAACGAAAAGTCGGTAAAATACCAAACTTGGTATTTAAGTTTACTATCTTCCAGGGATGCGACACGAAGATTTTGAGAAAAATCCCCCCACCCTAAACTACCCTTTACAAGGAACTTTTTTCGAAATTTTTTATTTTCTTAAAAATGGCTGTAACGATTTTGATTAAAATACCGTATATTTAAGATATTTAAATAACAAATAGAATGTATATGTTGAATTTTCTGGGAATAGCCTCTGAAGACTACTTTATTCTGGATTAATTTAACGGAATTCTGCATAACTGCTAAACGGTAAGAGATGGACAAAAATTAACCACCCAGAAATGTAGAGCACTTTAAAACAATCAATTTATCTTATATACATTTTTTCGTGTAGTTAGTCCTTTTTGTGATATTCCGTGTTTATGGTTTCACCTTAAAAAACATACTTTTCTCATACAGGAATTTGTCAACTCCTTTCCATACAAAGAAACTTCAGTCACATAGCAACCAGCTTTTGACTATCATTTCAACCTATGGTACTCCCTTATTTCGCTTCTATTTATAAGGAAGGAAGTAATAAGACTATTTATACTAATTTTTTCTCGATTAGAATGAAGTATATAGAGGCATAAGCTTTTTAAGGATAGTTTGTTACAGAGATGTAGAGAAAGTCATGTGAATGGAACACATCAGATTTTTTTATTTTAACCTTAAAGAGTATTACATTCAGATCTCTCAGGAAGCTGATTATAGACTATAATGCTGGTTATCAAATAGCTATGTTTAGTGTATGGAACATGTAGTTTGTCTGGTATTCAATGTGTGTACATGTCTGTTCAGTTTAAATTGATTTAAATTCTTGTGCTCCTATAATAATAATTGTAATATATAGCAATTGTACACCGTTAAAATGTCCTGTTGCATAGAAAGTGGTTTACATGGAGCATTGTAAGAAGTATGACATAAAATTCTCATGGCTTTCATTTGTGGAAATAGAATATCATTTAATTTATAACAGTTCCCATATGCTAACAGTCCTTAGCTAAAAACTCTTTTAAACAAAGCAAGATATATTTGTTTTAAATAGATACAAAGTACTTTGTTGTAAATGGTTCTCAGTAAATACACGACTTTGCATAACGTTTTAGAGACTTTTTCAACATGTGAAGTCCAGGTTAATTCTGTGTCTAAAACCATTCCTAAAAGCTTTACACTCGTGAATTCAACATCATTTGAGCTTTGTCTAAGGCTAAAAATAATGTTTTGCATTTTGTCACAGTTAGTTGAAAAACCATTTCTAGAGAACCATTTAGTAGCACCCTGAATTATGTCGTAACAATATTATTTAAAACAGCAAATTCACTATGTGTAAAAATAAAAGTGGAGTCATCAGCATATAGAATCGACTTAGCAGGTATATTACATGGCAGGTCATTTGTCATAGTAAGAAATAGAAATGGTCCTAAGATAGTTCCTTGTGGTACTCCAACATCAATTTAGTCACTTGTACTTCTTAAACTGTTTACAAAAATAGCAGGGGTACGCCCAGTTCAATAGGTGTAAAAGAAGTTATACTTGGTATTTCTAATTCCATAGTATTCTAATTTCATTAGCAATAAGTCAGTGGAATGCCGCGAAGAAGCTCTTAATGTATGTGCCTGAAAAACCATACAACAACGGCAGCGAGTATTTGACGAGAGGAAGACAATGTTGTTTGTGTTGAACACCTCCGACAACGTCGAAATAGAATAATGTATCACTTGATAATGTTTTGAAGCTCAATAAATAGAGAATGGAGAGTTTTGAAGCACATGCTTGAATAAACATTTCTTGTTGAGAAACTAGCCCCCAATCTTTGTAAAAGTGAATCATCCTGTGTGTAGTGACCTCCCTCGTTTAACTTCTGTCAAACGGGAAGCCCCGATCCGTGTTTTTTTTCTTCTAGCCATGGAAGGAGAACCGAATTTCATTGACAGTCGCACAAAGACGACATTTAAAAGATCTTTTTATCCAAGTGTATTCCCTTATTTCCCTTCTACTTATAAGGAACTAAGTAATAAGACCGTTTCTGCTTGTGTTTATCTCGAGTAGCATGAAGTAGATAGAAGAATAAGCTTACTATCAATAATTTGTTACAGAGATGTAGAGAAAGTGATCGGATTTGTAATTGAAGTGGCGTTTGTTGCAGCACGCGAGTAACGCAGCCACGTCGAGTCAGACGAGCGTCGGAGGCGGCTCGGGGGCCGGGGGTTCAGCGGGGAGTGGCGCTACCTCCCGCCCCCAGCCTGGACACTCGTCCTCCAACCACTCGGGTACCAAGTTCCGCCATGGCCTGTTACAGCTCATGATCCACACCATCGACCCTCTCCACGATGGTAAGTACCTCAGCTAGCATCTGCTCCGGCCGACTTTACCTCTCCGTGAAACATGGGCAATAGCAGTGCTTAGAGAACTCAATCACTTTAGCATGAACCCTTACTACAAAACACCAGCGATTTGCCGCAAATAAACAATAACGAGAGTTATCAACACAAAACTCTATTTATAAAGTTACACTACCTTACTCTGTTTCTCAACGTAATCGTCATTGTCACGTGGTACACATGTTATACTCTTCCACCGCTAAAGATATCAGCCAAGATGTCACTGTCACTTTGAGGTCTTCATCAGCTGGGAGATCTTTTCCATCCAAAAAGTCGTGTACGGTGTCCAAAGTGAAACACTGGTTTTTTCTGAATTCGTTTATCAGCAGTTACTTTCAACTCCTCCATAGAGATTGTTAAACTTCCACTCCGGTTTTTATCGTACAAACTGGTTCTTCCACGTCCAATTTCCTCGCTAAAGACTCGTTCATTACATTATCACTATACACTTGCGTTATTTACCTCTAAAATTCGATCTACCGAAAAGTTTCTGCATTCAAAAAACCGAGTAAGTTCTTTGGCGGTAGAAAAGTATAAAATCGGCATTGAAAAATTGGTACCACGTGACAATAAATACGTTAACAGAATGAAGATTATGTTGAGAAATAGAGTAAGGTACTGTGAATATAGAGTTTTGTGTTGATATGTTTCGTTATTATTTAGTTATGTGAAATGGTTTGTTACATTCTGGATGTATTACTGCTTCTTTTCAATCGACTGCGTAAAAGAATTCGGCACTACAACATATGTATACAATAATTGTGTAGACTTCAGTCCACTAGTGCAGCTTGCATCTTCGGCCCTGTCTGTACTAAACTGAACTCACTGTCGAAACGGAACTTTCTGCACAAAGATGCCTCTTTTTGCTTTCTCTGGCACATACGTACAGCGTAAGTAATAGGTAGCGACGGTTTTTTATTGCACCCAAAAACTCTATAGGTACCGAGAGTTCAGAGTAAATACAAGGTCGAATCAATAAAAAATTAAGCGTGTGCCTCTTTGTTGTGTTGATGACATGCTGATATTCAGTGAAAACAAGTTACAGGTTTGCACCAGCGTGGAGCAGTGGAGTGTCTTTAGATTTTTGTCAGCATAAGGATTAAAGCCAAGAGAAATTTACCACCAGATGGCAGTGAAATATGATGAAAGTTGTTTGAGTCGAACACAAGTGTATGAGTGGGCAGACAAGTTCAAATGGGGAGTTCCAAAACCAAAGTTGGTGCGAACTGAAAGAAGTGTTGGCACCACATTGAATGCCAAGAGGTTAAAATATAAACAGTGAGATGTACGCAAACCTTATGTGACAAAATTTGAAACCAACAATTTTGAGGAAGTGGCGTGGACTGATGTCCAGTGGCGTACTGTCACATTAGATACCATAAAAAAAACCTGAGGTTGGTCTGTTCCCCCCCACCCCGTATTCTCCGGATCTGCCAGCTGAAACAAGCTCTTATTGGCTCAAGGTTCGCAGATGAAGTCCAGGCGGCCCTACATATCTGGTCACACGTCATCAAGAATTCTTCTCATGAGGAACCTCTTCATCAGGCTTGAGCTTCTTTTGCGTGCCATAAATGTGCTACACGGGACCACCGAAGGAAGCCATGCAAGGATTTTTACGCCCGCCGGGTTTGAACCCGTGACATCATAACACTACGGAGCGCGACTGGGGTAGAGATAACGTTGAAAGATAATAACTGTCTTATTCCATTCTCATAATAAAAACTTAAAAAGTATAGAAATTGAATGTTTTGAAAACCCCTAAATAAAAAAAAAGTTCAGGAATGTCTGAGGACAGCAAAACTCAAAAACGAAAAGTCGATTAAATATCAAACTGGCGTTTAAGTTCAGTATCTTCTAAAGAGGCGACAGGAAATTAAAAGAAAGTCCTATCATCCTCTACTACCCTTTAAATGGAATATTTTCGGAAATTTTCGAGTTTTTAAAAAAGTTCGCTGTGATTTTGATTAAAACAATGTATATAAACGCTTACATGGGAAATAAAATGTATATCCTGAAATTTTTGTGAGTAGCCACTGAAGTCCTTATCATTCTGAATCAAGATATTCCTTGTTATTTGTTTCAGATTTAAAATAATTATACTTTTCTCAAAGAGGCAGCCCACATCCGCTTCATATCTCATTTGTTTTAGTCCGACCATGGAAAGCAAACCGGATTCAACGACAATAGCATAGCAACCACATTTTAAAACATTTAACATTCGGTTTATCCTAGGTTTATTCCCTTCTACTTACAAGGAAGCAAGTAATAAGACTATTTCTGCTAATGTTTATCTCGATTAATGTGAAGTAGATAGATGAATAATTTGTAGCCCGCCTGGGAAGTAGTGTGTGTGCCTCACATTCAATAGGCCGCGATATCGAATCTCGGATAAGGTTTTTTCGGGGTTTTCCCTTATCTCGAGAAGACGAATGGCGAGTAACTTTAAGCTCCTTGGACCCCGAGATCATTTGAGCATCGTTTCACCAATTGCATTCATCGTATTATATGACCAACAAAATAATAATAATAATAATAATGATAATAATAATAATAATCTGTTGCATCATTACATTTATTAATCCGATAGTCGGAAAGAATCGTGAAGTATATTGACTATTTTCGTCAGTATTATTCATATTATCATGACTGGTAGTTAAAAATGGTTCTTTCACACTAGCCCTGTGGAAGACAAGAAAGAGTCAGACGGAAAAATGTATTGTCCCAATTGAGGTTTGAACCACGGATCTTGCGTTTTTGTTTTTTGTTTTCTGCAGCTGTTCTAACTGAGGTTCCATGGGATCATGCCGGCAGGACATTAAACTCCACAACTGATTCATATTTTTTCCAAGTAACACACGATATCGCAAATACGAGATACATGATCTCATTGGATACTTACACTGTCATGAGAACTTCAGTTCTCGGACGTTATAGCACAATCACTTCATGCTACGTTCCCAAATTCCTGTGGTTAGGAAGAACAGCGAGGTAATGACAGTAAAGTACGATAGAGCTCACCATTGCTACTTGATTTGCACAACAGTCAGCATTTTTGCAATATAATTTGCCTCCCATGTTCTGATACAAATCATTAACGAATATTTAAAATTTTCCCGTAGTCGACTTGCCTTCCCCTAGTACTTACAAGTGTATGTCTAGGGGTCAGAAGCCTGTCGGGGAGCCAATGGCACGAAACCACACCCAGGCAGCCAGACATGAGTGTGGATGATAGGAAAGGTGATGATGGGGGTATTTGTGAAATGGGTGGCCGGGGAAACCTGAGGACCCGAAGAAATCTCGTCCAAACACCGCTTTGTTCACCACAAAGCCCATGCCGTCCCCTGGGATCGAACCGGGACTCTTAGGTGAGAGACGAGCGACTGCGGTGCCACCCACATATTATTTGCTATCCAAATTATTAACTACTAAGACTATACAAAAATAAAAAATATCTGATGTGTTCCATTCATATGACTTTCTCTACATCTCTGCAACAACTTATTGATAAAAATTTTATATTTCTATTTACTTCATGCTAATCGAGAAAAAATTAGCAGAAATAGTGTTAATACTTGCTTCCTTGTAAATAGAAGCGAAATAAGGGAGTGCACTAAGCTAAAGTGATAGTCAAATGTTTTTAAACCTATCCCTATGTGAAATAATTAAAATCCCTTCTGTTTTGTATTCACGGAAGTAAAACAAAAGAGATGAAGTAAGGGTTCCCTTGAGAAAAGTGAGTATTTAAAGTTCAAACCAATAGCAAGGAGTAGCTCAGAAACGGTTAGCTCTACAAAAAAAATCTGATGTGTTACACTCACATTATTTTCTCTAGCTACTCTACAAACAAACGTCTTACAAAAGATAATTCTTCTTTCAACACCACCCCATTCGACATAAATATTAGCTAAATATTTTGTTACTTAGTCCCTTATAAGTAGACTGGAACCAGGAAAATGCACTAGGCTAAAGTGATAGTCAAGTGTTTTAAAAGCTGTCGTTATTTGATTGTCATTGCAAATCGCCTCTTTGCTTGGCCAGCTGTAGAACAAAAGAAAAACGAACACTGCCATCTGTGAAAAGTATAAGTACTTCACAACTGAAACTAATAACAAGGAATAACTCTGAAACGGTAAGTTCCACGAAAATAATGTTTATGACATAGATTGTGTATGTTAACAAGATCTATATTTTTTGTACAGTAAGTTTATTTCTATCTCTTACGGTTTACTAGTTATTCTAAATTGAGCAAAATTCATCTAGAACAAACAGGTCCTTAGAAGCTATTCCCAGAAAGTTCAAGATATACATTTTATTTGTGATAGAAATGGCTTTAATATGTGATATTTTAATCAAAATCGTTAGTCATTTTTAATAAAAACAAAATTTTCGAAAATTTTTCCATGTAAACAGTAGTTAGGGGTGGGGGGATTTTCTTGCAAATTTTGGTGTCGCATCCTTGGAAGATACCAAACCTAAATACCAAGTTTGGTATTCAACCATCTTTTCATTTTTGAGCTATGCTGTCCTCACACACCTTTTTCTGAAAAAGCTTTTTTTGGACTCGTGGTGTCCTAAAACATGTATTTCCGGTGAAATATCGACATCGAATTTTTGGGTGGAATACGAGACTAAGGAAAGTAAATTGTGTCTTTTAGTGTGATCTACATTCATTTCTTGTGTACTAAGTTTTTGTCTATCTCTTACGGTTTACAAAGTCATGCAGAGACTATTCCCAGAAAATTCAAACTAAACATTTTGTTCGTCATTAAAATAGTTTATTCATATGACATTTTAATCAAAATTGCTCAGCCATTTTTGAGAAAATCAAAATTTTCGAAAGAAAAAAAAATGTGCCGTGTAAAGGATAGTTGTCCGTACGCACGCGCGCGCGTACACACACACACACACACACACACACGGACTCGAACATTTTAATAATTTATACAATTTTTACTTTCTCTATATGCATTATGTACATAGTGTATACAGAAGGTAATGAACTCCACCCAGGAATTCGATACCTAGATTTATATGTTTTAGGGTCCCCTGTAACCAAAAAAAAGCATTTTCAGAAAAAGGTCCGTGTGTGTGTGAGTCCGTGTGACTGTGAACACGATAACTCAAAAACGAGAAGTCGCTAAAAAACCAAAGTTGGTATTTAAGTTTAGTATCTTCTAGAGATGCGACACGAAGATTTTGAGAAAAATCCCCCCACCCCAAACTACCCTTTAGATGGAATTTTTTCGAAAATTTGGATTTTCTCAAAAATGGCTCTAAAGATTTTGATTAAAATTTCGTATATTAAAGATATTTACCTGCCAAATAAAATGTACATATCGAATTTTGTGGGAATAGCCACTAAAGAGTACTTTATTTGGATGAATTTTACGAAATTTTGAATAAGTGCTCAACCGTAAGAGATGGACATACACTTACTGCACGAAAAATGTAGAGCAATTTAAACCACACAATTTATGCTATATACATTTTTTCGTACAGTTGATCGTTTTTAACATTTTCCTTGTTTTTGGCTTCAGCTTTGAAAAACCTAGTTTTCTCATACAGGAATTTGTCAACTCCTGTCCATACAAACAAAGGAACCAGCTTTTGACCATCACTTTAACCATGGCACTCCCTTATGTCGGGTCTGCTTACAAGGAAGCAAGTGATAGGACTGTTTCTGCTGAACTTTTCTCGATTAGCATGAAGTAAAAAGAAGCATAATCTTTTTAAAAATAATTTGTTGCAGAGATATACAGACAGAGATATAGAGATATAGAACACATCACATTTTTACTTCATCTACAGGTACTATATACATGGTGTACAAAGAAGGCATTGTATTGCACCCAAAAATTCAATACCGAGATTTCACCGGAAATATTTGTTTTGGGTCCCCCTGAATCTAAAAACAGCATTTTGGAAAAAGGTCCGCGTGTGTGTGTGTGCCTATGGATGGCATAGCTCAAAAACGAAAAGAACGTTAAATTCCAAACCTGGTATTTAAGTTTAGTATCTTCCAAGGATGCGACACGAAAATTTTCAAGAAAATCCCCCCACCCCCAACTACCCTTTACATGGAAGTTTTTTTTAAACTTTTGATTTTCTAAAAAATGGCTCATAACGATTTTGATTAAAATGTCGTATATTAAAGATATTTACCTGGTAATTAAAATGTATATCTTGAATTTTCTGGGAATAGCCTCTGAAGACTACTTTATTCTGAATGAATTTTACGAAATTTTGCATAACTGCTAAACCGTAAGAAATGGCTAAAAACTTACCACATAAAAAATGTAGAACACATTAAAACACACAATTTATGCTATTTAATTTTTTTTTCTCGAGGAGTTGGTCGCTTTTGAGATATTCCTTATTTTTTGTTTCAGCTTTGAAAATCTTACACTTTTCTCATACAGGAATTTGTCAACTCATGTCCATACAGACAAAGGAACTTCAGTCACCTAGTAACCAGCTTTTGACTTCACTTTAACCTATGATACTCGCATATTTCGCTTCTACTTACAAGGAAGCAAGTAGAAAGTCTATTTTTTCTCGATTAACATTAAGTAAATAGAAAAATATGCTTATTAAGAATAATTGGTTACAGAGATATAGAGAAAGTCATGCGAATGAAACACATCAGATTTTTTTACTTTCTCTAGCCCCCCTATGGACAATATACATAGGGATACAGAAGTATTGCATTCTACCCAAAAATTCGGTGCCGAGATTTCACCGGAAATACATATTTTATGATCCCCTGAATAAAAAAAAAACAAAAAAAAAAGCATTTTCAGGAAGAGGTCCGTGTGTGTGTGTCTGAGGACAGTATCGCTCAAAAACGAAAAGACTGTTAAATGCCAAACTTGGTATCTGCCAAGGATGCGATAAGAAGATTTTCAAGAAAATCCCCCCACCCCTAGCTACCCTTTACATGGAATTTTTTTGGAAAATGTTGTTTTTCTTAAAATGGCTCTAACGATTTTTATTAAAATACCACATATTAAAGCCATTTCTATCACAAATAAAATATATATTTTGACATTTGTGGAATAGTTTCTAAAGGCCTGTTAATTCTGGATGAATTTTACATAATTTGGCATAACTTGTAAACCGTAAGAGATAGGCAAAAACGTAATTTAAAAAATATAGATCTTGTTAAAGTATATAAGTAAGGTGATATATATTTTTTTTTCGTTGAGCTTACCGTTTTCGGCGTATTCTTTGCTTTTAGTTTCAGTTGTGAAGTAGTTATACTTTTCTCAGACGGAAGTATCCGTTTTTCTTTTGTTCTACTTCTGGCCAAGCAAAGAAGCAATGACAATCACATAACGACAGTTTTAAAACATTTGACTAGCACTCCATTCTACTTATAAGTAACACAACAATAAAATGGTGCTAATGTTTATCTCAATTAGCATGGTGCTGAAAGAAGTTTGTTTGTAGAGTAGCTAGAGAAAGTCATGTGAGTGTATCACATCACATTTTTGGGTGGAGTACAACGTCTAGAAGGTATGTACAACAGAGGTTGTTAAATACTAAGAGAATATGTAATTTGAAATGGAGCAGTTTTGTTAAGAACGAGTGATTCTACTAAATACGAGAATACAATCCCGTTGCCCCCGTGTAGCTACATACAATCTGCGAACAAACACAAAACGCAGAACCGATAGAATTTCCCCTAGGACTGGTAAACATATATTATTCATTCCGAGGAACAGCATTTATTGATTATTCCGTTCAGACATATCTGTCTGTTTTTAATTATCTTCGGCTGCAGTCTAGTGCTTTCCTATACAGTAGTGCAGCGTAGCAGTTAAAAATATCATGTGTTTGATTCACATGGCTTTTTCTACACCGTGCTGATTCAGATAAACATTAGCAGAAATAGTCTTAACACTTGCTTCCTTGTAAGTAGAAGTGAAATAAGAGAGTACCATAGGTGAAAGTGATAGTCAAATGCTGGTTGCTATGTGACTGAAATTCCTTCTTTTGTATCGACAGGAGTTGACAAATTTCTGTGTGAGAAAAGTATAAGATTTTTAAAGCTGTAACCAAAAACAAGAAATATCTCAAAAATGGTCAACTCCACGAAACAAATGTATGTAACATAAATTCTGTGTTTTTGGTTTCACCTTTAAAAAACTTCTACTTTTCTCATACAGGAATTTGTCAACTTCAGTCCATACAAACAAAGGAACTTCAGTCACATAGCAACCAGCTTTTGAAGAATACTTCAGCCAAGCTAGTTCCTTATTTCCCTTCTACTTGCATGAAAGCAAGTAGTAAGACTATAAGATAGTCCATAAGTAAAGAGTTGTTCGTTTTCCATCTTGCAGTGCCTTAAAGACTCTGACCAAAGAATAGAAAATGATTCCAGAGATAATTTGTTTATTCATAATAAGGTAACGTGTGCAGTACACTGCATCTTTGAAACGGAAGGTACTCAAGTTGTTGAAACGTGTTTACCCATCACTGTGTAAATCTGAACAGGTTTCATGAGGTAAAGTTCAGCCGGAGCATTTTCCAAATGTGTCAATGGTCTCTTAAAATATTTAGTGTCTAACACAAATAACTTTCTAATTTTTGTTCATGTTGTTCTTATAAATGTGTGTTGAAGGGCACTCGATACTCAGATTGGTAATTTGTACTAATGTTGCACCATTTTTATCATAGATTTGTTCAACTTAACTTTCCAACAAAATAACATTTAAATAATATCGAATCTGATGCGAAATTCCAACGTCATAAAAATTAGAAATCTTTGATATTATTTATGAAAATTCTTTAAATTTTTAGTAATATTAAAATGTGTTTAGAAAGAACAGTATTTTCTAAATCGTGTATTAAAGTATCAAAAGTATTTTCAAAGCTAACTCCGAGTCTGTAAGCCTGTAATGGTTACCATGTTAACTTCATACACCCAAGGTTGCGGATTCAAACCAGGCGGAGGACGATGGATATTTCGGGCGTAAAAGTCCTTAGCATGGCTTCCTTCGGAAGAGAAGTAAAGCCGTTGGTCTCGTGCCATTCATTTACGGCCCGTAAAAGAACTTAAGACCTCTGAACAAAATTAAGCGGTCTTTCACGCCCAATATAGAATGGGACGCTGAGAACCAGAACAGTTAAATAGCGTCCATATATAAAACTATTTTTATTTAGTCTGTAAGTTACCTCACCCTATTATATACTTATCTGTTTAATGGTGAAGTTATTTTTTATTCACAAATTCCAAAATTACATATTGTGACCACGACCGGCATGGAGACGTTCTGTATCGCGTTTTGTGGTGGTCTGTTCCTCCGGTTAGCTGAAATATTGACTGATTTGAACAGTCAGCCTTTTTTTAATCTAGATTCACCACACGCTCAAATTCCGACACTTCCCCGACTGCTTTTTCATTCTGGGCCCTGGTATTCTTCTCTGGGATACAATATTTCATATCAATAAAATATTGCCTAGATGTAAATATTTCAGATAAATTTAAGCGTCAAATTTGTATATTTAAACCAGTTGTTTGAGGATATTTCCCAAAAAATTCCTAAAAGGATTCATTTGTCGCACACGAAAATTGAGTATCGAGTACCCTTTAAAAGTGAACTCCACAGATAATATTTATTTGAAACAGAAGGTTAGGTATCAGAGTGATTTACAAAATTCGCGTAATGTGCTAGCCCTGTGCTATTTAGAGCTCCGGGGGCAGAGAATTCCCAGGTGGACGTAAACAGGTAACTTACTGCATGACAGATATAAACTAAAGTTAAGCACGAAGTTTTGGAATGATACCTATAGTAACATTAGCACTAAAACCAACACCGGTTTAGGTGCATGAATGTACTAGGGTAGGTAGTTTACTTTTAGAAGTGTGTGACGTCACCCCTGCACTCCCCGAGACGAACGGAGGAAC
Source organism: Hymenopus coronatus (assembly GCA_030762935.1). Lineage (NCBI taxonomy): Eukaryota > Metazoa > Arthropoda > Insecta > Mantodea > Hymenopodidae > Hymenopus > Hymenopus coronatus. Next base: position 6,845,268 of record CM060895.1, on the reverse strand, counting down.
ATATCCTCACTTCGTCTCCTACTCTCAAATTCTTCTGATTCTGTTATAAGTGACTTACCACCGTTGTATATTAATTGTTTGGGCTGTGGCCAGCCTGTTTTCTTACGGGAAGCACGCAGTTTTGAGTCGGATATTCGTATTACTTTCAATTCAAGCGACTTAGAACTACAATAGCATCAAGGATGTTGGAAATGATGCCCAGACGTCTTTCACACCTTTTAACGTTTGTATTAATATTTTCATGGTCATGTACGTTCAATAAGTCCTTAGAAATTATTACCAAATTATTTTTCGTAGATGTTTTACTTTCTCTACACGTACTATGTACATAGTGTATAGAGAAGGTATTGTATTCAACCCAAAAATTCGATACCGAGATTTCACTGGAAATTCATGTTTTGCGTCCTCCTGAATCCAAAAAAAAGAAGCATTTTTGGAAAAAGGTCCGTGTGTGTTGTGGACAGCATAGCTCAAAAACGAAAAGACCGTTAAAAACCAAACTTGGTATTTAATATTGGTATCTTTCAAGGATGCGACATGAAGATTTTCAAGAAAATCCCCCAACTACCCTTTGCATGGAACATTTTTCGATAATGTTGATTTTTAAAAATGGCTCTAAAGACTTTTATTAAAATATGGTATCTTAAAGATATTTACCAGACAAATAAAATGTATATGTTGAATATTCTGGGAATAGCCTCTGAAGCTACTTTATATTATGGAATTTTACATAACTTCTAAATCGTAAGAGATGGACAAAAACTTACCACACAAAAAATGTAGAACACGTTAAAACACACAATTTTAGCATATACATTTTTTTTCGTAGAGCGGATCGTTTTGGTGTATTCCTTGTTTTTGGTTTCAGCTATGAAACACTTATACTTTTCTCATACTGGAATATGTCAACTCCTGTCCATACAAACAAAGGAACTTGTGTCACATAGTACGAATAGAGCATGAATGAAGGTGTTGCTAGTGATTTAACGCGGAAGTGTTGCAATTAACGGCGAGCAGAATGGAAACTGTCAATGGCGTGTTATTCCATTTCGATAACGACGCGGCAATTGTTTCATTCACGGGTGACAGTTTTCCTTCATGAATAACGATCAGTAACCCTGCTGCACAATACACTGCAAGCGCCTATTCTTACACCGTTTCATTCCACTTCCGTCCAAAATGAAATGATGAATCAGCCGCTTTTTACTATGCGCAAAGTGTATAGAGAAGGTATTGCATTCCACCCAACATTTCGATACTGGAAATACACGTTTTAGGGTCCCCTGTATCAAAAAGAAAGTATTTTCAGAAAAAGCTCCGTGTGTGCATGTGAGTGTGTCCGTGGGCGAACACGAAAATTCAAAAATGAAAAGTCGGTACAATACCAAACTTGGTATTTGAGTTTAGTATTAATTATATCGTCAACAAAGTAAGCAGAGGTATATTTGTGTTACGTGTTGTAAAAATCATGTGTGTTCAAATGTTTTGTTACCAATTTATTACAGACAAATTCATAGCCATTTGAGTTATGGTATTTTATTTTTGGGCAGCCATGCTTTAGCTAATTAGATACTTTATTACAGAAAATGGCCATTCGAAATTTATATGGTGTAGCCCCCAGAACTGATTGTAAAGCTTTAATTGTTAAGTTGGGTGTTTTAACTTTGACTTCATTGCTAAGAAAAATAGTCATAGATGATATCTATGTTCCGAAATCCATCTTCATCACACCAGTACTATTTCCAATACTTACATAAATATAGTAAGATTCAAAATTCCTTTGTGATAATATCATTAAATATATTTAACAACCTTAGTAACAGCACTAAACTCCCTCCATTGAATCTTTTAAGAGGTCAGTAAGACCCTTTACATGCAACTTTTTTTCGAAAATGTTGATTTTCTTAAAAATGGCTCTAACGATTATGATTAAAATATCATATATTAAAGATATTTACCTGACAAATAAAATGTATATCTTCAATTGTCTGGGAATAACTTCTGAAGACTACTTTATTCTGGATGAATTTTACGGACTTTTGCATAACTGCTAAACCTTAAGGGATGGACAAAAACTTTTTTTTTTTTTTTTTTAAATTAGGAGTCTTCAATCTTTGGATTGGTGTGCAGCGACTCTCCATTCAGATCTTCTCTGCTTTCCGTTTTAGTTCTTCATATTTACTGCATTTCATATCTTCCATAATTTGTTTTATATATTGTGATCTTGCTCTTCCTTTGCCACTTCTTCCTTCTATCATACCTTCTATTATAATATTCAGTGTGCTCTGATGTCTTAATAAATGGCCTATTAATTTTTGTTCTTCTTCTTTTAATTTGGTTCCAAATTCGTTTTTCCGCTTCTGCTCTTTTATATACTTCTTCATTTTTAAATTTGTCACTCCATTTAATTTTTAGCATTTTCCTATAGCACCATGTTTCAAATGCTTCTATTCTCTTTCTTTCTGCTTTTAAAATTGTCCAAGTTTCACATCCATATAACATAATACTCCATACATATGTTTGTAATAAATTCTTCCTGGTTTCAAGGCTAATATTGTTTGCAGTAAATAGCTGGTACTTTTTATTAAAAGCAAGTTTTGCGTGTTGTATTCTACTGGTTATTTCTGTTTTGCTCCTTCCATCGGCTGTTATTTTGCTTCCTAGATATTGAAATATTTCGGTTTCTTCTAACAGTTGTCCATTTAGTTTAATTTTTGTGATACTATTCCCTTTCTTCTTTTTGTTTTTGATTTGTTAATGTTTAAGTTGTAGTTGTTCGCTAATGTATTTTCTAATTTGTTTATGAATGTTTCTAAATCTTTCTTGTTCTCCATTAATATTGCAATATCATCTGCAAAGTGGAGCATATTGGTTTTTATCCCCTGTATCTTTATTCCAGTGTCCATTTCTTCCGTGATTTCATTTAGTGCACTCTGTATGTACGCATTAAACAGTATTGGGGATAGTGCACATCCTTGTCCCACTCCTTTTCTTATATGGACTATTTCTTGGTTTCTCCCACAGTTTATAATTGCTTTTTCATTTTATATAGATTCCTAAAACCCCAGGTTTCTAAGCACTCCAAACATTTTGATCCAATCCACATTATCAAATGCTTTCTCTATATCTATGAAAGCAATATATGTTCTTTTATTCTTACTTAGCCTTTGTTCCAGTATTAGTCTCATTGCTAATATTGCTTCTCGAGTGCCTGTGTTCTTCCTAAATCCAAATTTATCATCTGTTATGTATGTATCTATTTTATTTTCTATTGTATTATATATTATTTTTGTTAATATTTTGGATGTATGCGACATTAAACTTAGTGTAGGTATTGTTCACATTTTTCAGCATTTGCTTTTTTTGGGATTGGTATAATTTTACACATTTTAAAATCTTCTGGTAGTATTCCAGTTTCATATATATCAAATATGAGTTCATAGAGTGTCTTGACAAAAACTTACCACACAAAAAATGTAGAGCACGTTAAAACACACAATTTATGTAATATACATTTTTTTTTCGTGGAGTTGATCGCTTTTAAGATATTCTTTGTTTTTGGTTTTACATGGCTTTGAAAAATGTATACTTTTCTCATACAGGAATTTGTCAACACGTGTCCATACAAACAAAGGAACTTGAGTCACATAGCAACCAGCTTTAACCTAGTGTATTTCCTTTTTTCGCTTCTACTTAGCAGGAAGCAAATGAAGCATAAGCTTTTTAACAATAAATAGTTGCAGGGAACACATGGCGCTGTGGACAGAGGGATCCAATGCTAGGATACAGAAGCTAACCATAAATCTGTGAATGAAATGTGTTAGGCCGGTAGTGACGTCACGGCGCGGACCGTCCCATTGTGCAGTAGCAGCAAGCTACCCGGAGATCGAACCCGGGTCACACTAGACACGCGACTTTAAATAATTAAACGCGCTTCCCTCTACATAATCGATATCTCTGTGGCTTCGGAAATCTCGCCAGACCTTTACATATTACATTTGTGAGCGATTTTCATTATTTAAAACATTTTGTTTCCACCAAGACGGAGCACCAGTGCATTTCATCTTTAAATGCAAGAGGATACCGCACTAATACTATCAGGAAACTATTCATTAAAAAAGTTATGTGCTCCATTCACATGACTTTCTCTACATCTCTGCAACAAATTATTATTAAAAAGCTTATGCTTCTATTTACTTCATGCTAATCGAGAACAAATTACCAGAAATACTCTTATTACTTGCTTCCTTTTAAGTAGAAGCGAAATAAGGGAGTACCATAGGTTAAAGTAATACTCAAAAGCTGGTTGCTATCTGACTGAAGTTCCTTGACAGGAGTTGACCAATTCCTGTATGAGAAAAATACAAGTTTTTCAAAGCTGAAACCAAAAACAAGGAATATCTAAAAAAACGATCAACTCCACGAAAAAAATGTTATAATATAGATTATGTGTTTTAATGTGCTCTACATTTTTTTGTGTTTTTAAGTTTTTGTCCATCTCTTACGGTTTAGCAGTTATGAAAAATTCCGTAAAATTGATCCAGAATAAAGTGGTCTTCAGAGGTTATTCCCAGAAAATTCAAGATATACATGTTGTCAGGTAAATATCTTTAATATACGATATTTTAATCAAAAATTTTAAAGCCATTTTTTAGAAAATCAAAATTTTTGAAAAAAAATCCATGTAAAGTATAGTTGTGTGTGGGGGGATTTTCTTGAAAATCTTCGCATCTTTGGAAGATACGAAACCTAAATACCAAGTTTGGTTTTTAACGGACTCTTCTTTTTTGAGCTATGCTGCACACACAGACATACAGACACACGGGCATTTTTCTAAAACTGCTTATTTTTGGATTCAGGAGGTCTCAAAACATGTATTTCCGGTGAAATCTCGGTATCGAAGTTTTGGTTGCATTGCAATCAATAGCTTCTGTATACACTATGCATATAGTACGTATAGAGAAAGTAAAAATGACACTACATGAATAATTATTTGCAGGAGTCATCTGTGTCACTGGTTAAGAAATGTTGTGGTAGTTTCTCTTATTCTGATTAACTTAGAGCGCTGGATAGTTTTACCGATCTCATTCGTTCATCGCCAACCAGGTTAATTCCTCATGTCGCATTCTTCAACTTAAATACCAAGTTCGGTATTTTACGCACTTTTCGTTTCTGAGTTATGTTCAGGGAAAACCGCAGGAGCCCACCTTTTCCCAATACCTATGCTATTTTTTGTTTTTTTATACAGGGGGACCCTAAAACGTGTATTTCTGGTGAAATTTTGGTAACGGATTATTTGGTGCAGTGAAATACCTTGTAGAGAAAGTAAAAATATCTTATGTGTTCCATTCACACGACTTTTTCTACATCTCTGCAAAAATACTAAGAAGCTTGTGATTTTATTTAGTTCACGCTAATCGAGAAAAATTAGCAGAAATAGTCTTATTACTTGCTTCCTTGTAAGTAGAAGAGAAATAAGGGAGTACCATAGGTTAAAGTGATAGTCAAAACCTGGTTGCTATGTGACTCAAGTTCCTTTATATGAACAGGAGTTGACAATTTCTTGTATGAGAAAAGTACAAGTTTTTCAAAGCTGAAACCAAGAGCAAGGAGTGTTTCAAAAACGATCAACTCAATATAAAGTTTGTGTTTAAATGCCCTCTTCATGTTTAGTGTGGTAAGTTTTTGTGCATCTCTTACGGTTCAGCAGTTATGCAAAATTACGTAAAATGTATCCAGAATAAAGTAGTCTTCAGAGGCTATTCCAAGAAAATTAAAAATATACATTTTATTTGTCATATAAACATCTTTAATATACCATATTTTAATCAAAATCGTTTGAGCCATTTTTGAGAAAATCAAAATTTTCGAAAAAAGTTCCATGTAAAGCGCCGGTGGGGGTGGGGATTTTGATGAAAATCTGCATGTCGCATCCTTGGAAGATAATACCAAGTCTGCATTTTTTGGATTCAGGGGGTCTGAAAACACATCGGGTATCGAATTATCGGGTGCAATACAATACCTTTCTCTATACGCGTAGAGAAAGTAAAAAGTGATATTGGGAGTATAAGGATGTGGTTGATAATGTTTGTTACTTACCGATTATTGGGTTCAGGGACTTCAATGAATGTTTAGTTGACTACCAAGGTTTCATCAGTGGGCATATACCCTTGACTTGAGGTGCAAAACGCGAGCTTTAAAGGGACTGTGTCTATTTTTACAAGGGAAAGCAGAGTTTTCCAGTGGGTGTTATACCAACACAATGTTTGTTATCAGTCAGTAATCACGTCGTTAGCACGCAAGGGGCGCTGCAGTCGCGTGTGTGTGCACGAGGCGAGTATAATTATCGCTCTAAGCTGTGAATTAACTTCCCTCTCTCATATACCAAACTTATAAACTAAAATTTACTGCCAAATTTTGTTACATCTCGCATATTCCTTACTTCACTTAAATAATTCCTTAAGGCGGTGCTTCTATGATATTTGACCAAATTAGCAGAAATAGTCTTATTACTTGTTTCCTTGTAAGTAGAAGCGAAATGAGGGAGTACCATAGGTTAAAGTGATAGTCAAAAGCTGGTTGCTATGTGACTGAAATTCCTTTGTTTGTATGGACAGCAGTTCACAAATTCCTGTATGAGAAAAGTAGAAGTTTTTCCAAGTTGGAACCAAACACCAAGGAATATCTAAAGATCGATCAAATCCACGAAAAATATGTATATAACATAAATTGTGTGCTTTAACGTGCTCTACATATTTTGTGTGGTAAGTTTTTGGTTACCTCTTACGGTTTAGCAGTTATGCAAAATTCCGTAAAATTTATCAGAATAAAGTAGTCTTCAGAGCCTATTTTTAGACAGTTCAAGATATACATTTTATTTGTCTGGTAAATGTCCTTGATATGACATTTTAGTCAACATCGTTCAAGCCATTTTTGAAAAAATCACAATTTTCGAAAAAAGTTACATGTAAAGGGTAGTTGGGGGTGGGGGACATACCTTGAAAATCTTCGTGTCGCATCCTTGGAAGACACCAAACTTAAATACCAAGTTTGAAATTTAACGGTCTTTTCGTTATGAGCTCTACTGTCCACAGACACCCACCCACCCGCATACACGGACATTTTTCTAAAAATGCTTTTTTTTTTTGCATTCAGGGGGTCTCAAAACATATATTTCCTGTGAAATCTCGGTATCCAATTTTTGGGTTCATTACAATACTTGTCTCTACACTATGTACATAGTATGTGTAGAGAAAGTAAACATTTGGCTGTTGGTTTAGCCTAGTGCATTCCTTTATTTCCCTTCTACTTAAAAGGAACTAAGATAATGTTTTATATGAAATAGAAGAATAAGCTTTTTAACAATAATTTGTAGCAGAGATGTAGAACAAGTCATGTGAATGGAACACATCAGTTTTTGACAAATTTGGTTTAGTTTAAATTATTTCTGCGATGTGCATTACTATCTGATGATGAGCATACAGTGCGATGAAAATGTTTTAATGTGATGCAGCCAAAGTTGGTAATTATGAAGGCTTTTACTGAACTTTCTGTTTTTACGACTCTTTGGATATTTAACTCGCATGTTTTAGCAATGACCTCTGTAACTAGGTCATGTAAGCAGATGGCGAAGGAAATGAAAATATCTAACTTACAAAACGTGGAGGGGTTAAAACGAGAGCGAAGTTTGAGCATCAATCTGGCTGTAAAAAAAAGATATGCCATGTTAGAGAAGAATTATTTCTGTTTGGGGAGGAGCAAATCCTTGTTCCACAACAAGTTTCTCAAACTGCTACAACTTGACTCAAACGAGATTTACGTGCTAGGGATCGTGTTCACGTCGGCGTTTACGTTAATGCTTTCTAAAACAGCCAAACATATCTTAACGTAATACATGCGTGAAATTCGGAATATAAACAGTATGTCATTGTTGAAATGTATACATATTATTACATATAAGTGATATTTTTACCATTTTTCAAAATTCTACGTTGAATTTTTATTTATACTATGATTTGTATTGTCTAAATTCTTTTTAATAAAAGGACTCCGACCTATGCATTTTTACTTTCTGTACACGTACTATGTACCTATGTACTTAGAAGGTATTGTAATGCACCCATAAATTCAATACCGGATTTCACCGGGAATATGTTTTTGGACACCCTGAATAATAAAAAAAAAAAAAATTGAGAAAAATGTCCGTGTGTGTGTGTGAATAGCATAGCTCAAAAACGAAAAGACGTTTAAATACTAAACTTGGTATTTAAGTTTGGTATTCTCCAAGGATGCGACACGAAGACTTTCAAGAAAATCTCCCCACCCCTAACCAGCCTTCACCTAGAAAATTTTTCGAAAATTTTGTTTTACTTAAAAATTGCTCTAACGATTTTGATTAAAATGCCACACATTTAAGCCATTTCTATCACAAATAAAATGTAAATCTTGAATTTTCTGGGAATAGCTTCTAAAGGCCTGTTTATTTTGGATGAATTTTCCTTAATTTAGCATAACTAGTAAACAATAAGAAATAGACAAAAACTTACTGTACAAAAAATGTAGATCTTGTTGCAATACACAAGTTATGTCATATACATTTTTTTCGTGCAGTTAACCGTTTTCGAGTTATTCCTTGTCATTAGTTTTAATTGTGAAGTACTTATACTTTTCTCAGACGGAAGTGTCCGTTTTTCTTTTGTTCTACTCCTGGCCAAGTAAAGAAGCAATTTGTAATGACATTCAGATAACGACAGCTTTTAAAACATTTGACTATCACTTTAGCCTAGTGCATTCCCTTAGTTCCATTTTACTTATGAGGAAGTGAGTAACAAAATTCTGCTAATGTTTATCTCGATTAGCATGGTGTTGAAAGAAGAATTATCTTTTGTAAGACGTTTGTTTGTAGAGTAGCTAGAGAAAATCATGTGAGTGTAACGCATCAGAGTTTTAAAAATAACATAAACATTTTGATTTTTACAGTAAATGAGTTAAAAATGTATGTTTTTTTTTTTTTTTTTTTTTAAACTGTTAACGCTCCCTTTTACAACGTTGACATGTTTAATTGTGTACACTAGTAAAAGAACGCTATACAAGAAAATGGTGTAAAAACATTGTTTATTTTTGGATAGGAATAGGGAAACAAAATAAAATAAATGTTGGTCCATTTAAGAAAGCAAGCTTCCCCTTAAATTACCATCCAGACCATTAAAACACAACACACGGTGTTGACTTAGTCCCGTCCAGAAAGTGACACACGATTTGGCATAACCAAAGATATCAACACAAACCTTTGTAAATACTAATTTACGCTACCTTACTCTATTTCTCAACGTAATCGTCATTGCTATCAAGGTATTTAATGTCACGTGGTACACATGTTATACCCTTCCACCACTAAAGACCTGAGCCAAGATGTCGCTGTCACTTTGAGGTTTTCATGGTTGGGAAATCTTTTCCATCCAAAAAGTCATGTACGGAGTCCAAAGTGAAACACCGGTTTTTCGAATTCTCTTATCAACATTTGCTTTAAACTCCTCCATAACGACTGATGAACTTCCACTCCGGTCTTTATCGTACACACTAGTTTTTCCTTGATTGCTTGTAAATTATGTGTCATTTCCTCACTGAAGACTCGTTCATTACATTATCACTATACACTTGCGTTATTTGCGTATATAATTAGATCGGAAGAACATTTTGTGCATTTAAAAAGCGAATAAGTTCGTTGGTGGTAGAAAAGTATAACATCTGCATTGAAAAACTGGCAACAATAAATACCTTGATAGCAATGACGATTACGTTGAGAAATAGGGTAAAGTACTGTAAATTTTTAAATGAAGTTTTGTATTGATAACTTTCATTATTAGTAGTCGTAAGCTAGAAGAATTTTCCGGGCTGAGAAGTCGTGGTCTGCTGGAATTTTCAGGTCCAGACGTTTCGCTCACGACTGTGGTGAACATCTTCAGTGGACGCTGCGTTGCATGGTACGATGTGTTGTACAACACAACAAGTCTGCAGAGCTCTACGTCCTCGCATCAGCCAAGTACAAGAAGTACCCAAAAGAAAGGCACTGCCTTCCTGCTGCCATATTTCAAGAATGTCACTGACAGAATGGAACGCCTTCTCAAGCACCATAATATTGAAACAGTGTTCAAGCCAACAGGTAAAGGCATTATTACGCTCCGCCTAAGACCCCAGGTACCCTCCTACTTCGGCTGGGGTCTATCAGATCCCCTGCTCTTGTGGTGCGGTATACATAGGTACCACGCAACACTTGGCTTATGGAACACAAGAGATGCTGCCGTCTAGGTCAGCCCGAGAAGTCTGCGGTCGCTGAACATGCACTTTGGGCAGAAGGGGGAACACACAATTCAATATCATGAAACAGCCGTTCTCTCAGCTGTGCCTTATTACCAGCTAAATTACAACGTGAAGAAATAGAAACATCCCAATAACTTTAATAGGAAAGAAGAGATTCAGGAGCCAGGAGCAGGAACTAGTCGCCCGAGTGTACTCCGGCGGGGGCAAATCACCACGGTACCTATCCGCTTTTCTCGCGGATTTACCCGTGTGATATAAAAGATGTAATCTTATGCAAGCGTTTTTGTCTGTGTCAAAGTAATTGGGCAGGGTGTTTCCCTCTGTGCAGCCGGCGCGGGCTGACTTACCTATCTGAGTGGCCACCCACCCAGAGAGGGACCAGGCCCGATGCTGCTTACCTTGGCCAGCCGCTTGCGGGCTGTCAAGGAAAGCAGTGCCGGCTAGCGGGGAGAACTAAAGGGATATAGGTACGGGGTGGGGGAAGCCAGTGTTGCAGATCTGGTCGGAGTACAACTGGATGGTCACCCGTCCGAGTCGTGACCATGCCCGATGCTGCTTAACTTGGCGGAAAACTGGCATTCGCTACTTGAGGCACAAACCCAACGAGATGATCCGAACCAATCAGGAATCAAAATCAAACCCCCTCCCTCTTGCAGCTCCAGCCGGACCAATCGCGTGAGAGCAGCCTGAGTATAAATACTGCCGCTATTTCAGCCGAGTCAGTACGACCAAATCTTCACCGAGAAGACTTACACCACGCCACTGAAGATGTTCACCGCAATCTGGACCTGGAAACTCCGGCAGACCACGGCATTCTCAGCCCGGAAAATGCTTCTAGTTACACTTTCGTTATTATTTGGTTATGTTGAATCCTCTGTCACTTTCTGGATGGCCGTCGTATCAGGCAACTTTTATTGAAGACTTTGTTTCTACAACACTTGGTTTTGCAGATATTGTATATCGCAGGTTAAATTGTCCACTCTAGAATTTCAGACGTGCAGCACGGTGGCTATCTAAAACTGATATTGTACAGTGGTAGGGAAGTTCGTTACTAGAACCAAAATGAGCTTCAAGAGGAGACAATTTGGTAGTGCAAACTGATGCTATTGATTTTTTTACTCTGCTCCAAATATAGCTCGAAAACGCCGTTGCAATGCATTAAAATGCATGGTGTTCCCACCAAAGACTGTGTCGGTAACAGAGAGCGAAGTAGTTCACACACGTTTACAGCAACTCTCGTTTAGAGCGCTTGAATACAGTAGTCGGGTCCATATTGTGCTAGTCTCGATGTGTAACACGGTCACATGACTTTCTCTACCAATGTCATATATTTTAAAATATGGTTGCTATGGGATTGAAATCCATTTCTTTTGCGTGGCCAGGAGTTGACAAGTTCCTGTATGAGAAAAGTTTAAGTATTTTAAAACTGTAACCAACAACAAGGAATATTTCGAAACGACCAACTCTACGAAAAAAATTGTATATGACATAAATTGTGTGTTGTAAAGAAATGAACATTTTTGTGCAGTAAGGTTTTATCTATATCTTACGGTTTACCAGTTATGCGAAATTCAGAAAAATCCATCCAGAATCAAGAGGGCTTCATTCTGCTATTCCCAGAAAAGTCAGAATATACATTTTACTTGTCATGTAAATGTCTTAAAATAAGAGATTTTAATGAAAATCGTTAGCCATTTTTGGGGGGAAAATTCAAAAAGTTGTCCATGTATAGGGGATTTTGTGGTGGGGGGCTTTTCTTGAAAAGTTTCATGTCGTATCCTTGGAAGATACTAAACATAAATGCCAAGTTTGGTGTTTAACGGTATTTTCACACACACATCTTTTTCTAAAATGCTTTTTTCGAAATCAGGTTACCTCAAACTTATATTTCCCGTGAAATCTCGACATAGTATTTTTGTTTGGAATGCAATATCTTCTCTAGCTACTATTTACATTGTATAGTAGAGAAAGTAATAACAGGCGCTCATTTGTTTCGATGTGTTGGATTTGGTTCATCTTGGGACACCCAAATAGTCGACTGCTGTTTATGTTCCGGGTCACGTGTATAGGTGCATGATTCGTCACCTGTATCAACCTTATGTATGTCTTTTGAGGCCCAACAATTGTATTTCTTGAGCACCAGTCAACACGAGCATCCTGTGGGATCTAACAAGAATAAACCTTTTTCATTACTTAAATGATCATGCTGGTGGAACTGTTGTCTATCTTACAGTATGAAGCATGAGTAACTTGCATTATCAGTTTTTGCACAGCATCAATGTTTTCTGGAACAACAACTGACTTTCACGAACGGCGGCCACGATTAAATTCGTTATACCAGCGCTTCACACTGACAGAGAGTGACACTTCATCACCAAATTTAGTATTAAGTTGATCTTGTCTTGATAATCATAGCCCGAACATTTTCACGGATTAATTCCATCTTTTCGCTGAGGCACAATTTTAAAGCGACACAAATAACGCTCTGAAGTAGGTTAAGGTCAATAACGTGAAACACCAGATGCCACCCACAGCAATCAGTCTTGCCAAGGTTCGCAATATAAATGGTGGCCCTCTTATATAGTTGAAGATGAAAATTGGGGACACTTTTATAGTCCAACCTAATCCGCTCCTGCATTGTAATAAAAGTTTCGTCAATTAATTTATTGTTAACTATTATTTTATGTGCTAGTAACGAATATTTAAACTTTAAACAATAAGTCATTTTGAGATACTGCTTCTATCTAAATGAATGTTTCACTTCAAATAGTTTGGTTATTATTATTATTTTCTGTAGCACGCATGTACAATGTATATGGCAGGCAGAGCAGGTATTGTATTCCACCTAAAATCCGATACGAAATTTCACCGGAAATACATGTTTTGATACCCTTGAGTCCAGAAAAAATCATTTTTAAAAATATGTGTATGTATAGAGGGGGTAACATAGCTAAAAGCGAAAAGGGCCTTAAATACCAAGCTCGTTTTTTCCCCCCATCTTTCTAAAGAAGCACAATATTGTTGATTGAATCGCCCATGGGAACGAAACCACGTGATGGATATAGCTGAAACGTTAACTGCTACGAAACTTTTGGACGCTAGGATTTTAATTTCTTGGATTTTATAAACGCTTGTTGAACGCCCCTAGTACATACATTATAAATGACTAATTGGAAATTCCCCAATATATTATTATAATTTGCATTTTAATTCTAATATTTTGTACAAAATAAGAAACCACATTTTCCTTTTTGGCCCATATACATACCAAAAGCTGCATTCACTGTATTGCAGAAAGTAAATATTTCATGTGTTCCATTCTACAACTCTGTAACAAATTATGGTTAATAAGCTTATTCTTCTATATACTTCATGATATACGAGGTGCCGTGGAAGCAAAAGCAGGAGTTAAACGCTACAAAAATTATAATAATAAACATTATTACTTGGTTCTTTATCAATAGAAGAGTAAAAAACCTAATGTGTTCTATTCACATGACTTTCTCCCAAATCTCTGCAACAAATTATTGTTTAAAAGCTTATGCTTCTATTTACTTCGTGCTAAATAATAAAAAATGAGCAGAAAGTCTTATTAGTTTGGTATTTAAGGGAATGTTCGTTTTTGAGCTATGTTGCCCAGACATACCTGGATAATTTTTTTTTTTATTCAAGGTGTCCCAAAACATATATTTCCGGTGAAATCTCGGTATCGAGTTTTTGGGTGCATTATAATACCTTCTCTATACACTATGTACATTGTACATGCGAGCTAGAGAAAGTAAAAATCTGATGTTACACTCACATGACTTTCCCCACATCTCTGCAACAAATTATTGTTAAAATGCTTATGCTTCTATTTACTTCATGCTAATCGAGAAGAAATTAGCAGAAAGTCTTATTACGTGCTTCCTTGTAAGTAGAAGCGAAATAAGGGAGTACCATACGTTAAAGTGATAGTCAAAAGCTGGTTGCTATGTGACTGAAGTGGCTTTGTTTGTATGGACACGAGTTGACAAATTACTGTATGAGAAAAGTGTAAAGCTGAAACCAATAACAAGGAATATCTCAAAAAGGATCAACTCCACAAAAAATATGTAATTAATATAAATTGTGTGCTTTACATGTTTTGTGTGTTAAGTTTTTGGTTAGGTCTTACTGTTTAGCAGTTATGCAAAATTCCGTAAAATTCATCCAGAATAAAGTAATCTTCAGGGGTTATTCCCAGAAAATGCAAGCTATACATTTTATTTATCACTTAAATGTCTTTAATATACATTTGAATCGAAATCGTTACAGCCATTATTTAGAAAATCAACATTTTCGAAAAGAATGCCATGTAAAGTGTAGTTGGGGGTGAGGGGAATTTCTTGAAAGTCTTCGTGTTGCATCCTTGGAAGATACCAAAGCTAAATACCAAGTTTGGCTGTAAAGGGACTTTTGGTTTTTGAGCTATGCTACCCACAGACACACAAACACATACGGATATTTTTCTAAAATTGCTTTTTTTCTTTTCTTTTTTTTTATTCAGGGGGTGCCAAAACATATATTTCCGGTGAAAACTCGGTATTGAATTTTTGGGTTGATTACAATAAATTGTGTATAGAGTACGTGTAGAGAAAGTAAGAATGTGTCGATGGTGACCCAGTAAGGATTACGTTACACTGTTTTAGCGGCGGCTCAAAGGCGTGACAAGGACAGAAGAAAACACGAGCAGCTTGCAGCTAAATGGACCTCGAGGGATGCATCGTTATATCGCGCTTTCCACCTTCATGCAACATATTATCCTGTAGTGCAGCTTTCTGCCAGGCCTGTCTCTACCAATGTGGTATGGCACCATTACATTTGTCTTGACATAAATCATGGCCTGCCTCGTTGCTTAACTGGTTGCACACGCTCTCTCTTGTTTTTAGTATTCTATTTGAGTGATATCACTGCACACTATAGCATCAGTTCAAATGCACGATTAAAATGCAGAGAAAACGAGTTCCGATTGCTTGGAATTTTACGCGCCAATGTACTGGATTGGCTAGCCACTTCCCAAGATCACGTGTCATGAACGAATGCTACCAACACAAAACTTTATTTACAAAGTTGCAGTATCTTTCCCTATTTGTCCATTCTGTCAGGACATTTATTGTACGATTTTTTTCAATTCTTCTACCACCAAAGATCTGAGCCAAGATGTCACTGTCACTTTGAGGTCTTCATGGCTGGCAAATCTTGTCCATCCAAAAAGTCATGTAAGGAGTCCAAATTGAAACACTTCTTTATCAACATTTGATTTCAACTGCTCCATAACGACTGATGAACTTCCACTCTGGTCTTTATCGTACACACTGTTATGTTCTTCTTTGATTACTTGTAAATTATGTGCCATTTCCTCACTGAAGATTCCTTCATTGCATTATCACAAAACACTTGCGTTATCTCCAATAAAATTCGATTGGCCGAACTTTTCGTGCATTAAAAAAAAAACTGAATAAGTTCTTTGGTGGTAGAAAAGTAATACACCGGCATTGAAAAACTAGTACCACGTGACAATAAATGCATTGATAGTAATGACGATTATGTTGAGAAATAGAGTAAGGTACTGTAAATTTTGGGGGGATTCTTTTTTGTAGTTTTAACGTCTTTTAACCTGGTTAGTCATATCGGACGATGAATAAAATTGGTGAAATGATGCTCAAATGATGTTGGGGTCCATAGAGCTGAAAGTTACTCGACATTTGTCTTCTCAGGATAAGGTAACTCACCCTTATCGAGATTCGAACTCCCGACCTTTTGAATGTGAGGCAGACACACTACCCAGGCGGACAATCGTAACTTTGTAAATAAAGTTTTGTGTTGATAACTTTCGTTATTGTTTAGTTATGCCAAATCGTCTGTCATAGTGTATCGATTACACAAATGATACTAAACTATAGAGGAATTCCACTAAAATTGAACGTATAAGTTTTATTTGTCATACAAATAAGAAACTTTTTGATGGTGTTTAACGCACGCTTTTACTTGTATACCACCGATATTGATGATACGTGGAATAAAGATGAAATGCAAATGGAGTTTTATGCTGAGAGGCCTGTTTATCAGGCTTGAGGTAAATGTACGACACGGGACCAATAGCTTTACTTGCCTTCCAAAGGAAGCCGAAGCCGTTAGTATGGTAACCATTACACCACGGAGTGAACCCTCTCCTGCGCTGTTTTGTCCACATAAAGGCAGAGTTTCTTAACTGCTTTGCGTTACATCCTTAAAAGATACTCAACTTATTTGAAGATGCACATGAGTTAACATTATTTTTACTTTGTCTACAGGGACGACGTACATAGTGTATAGAGAAGGTATTAAATTCCACCAAAAAATTTGATACCTAGATTTGACCGGAAATACATGTTTTGGGCTCCCCTGAATAAAAAAAAGCATTTTGGCAAAAGGTCCGTGTGGATGTATGTGTCTGTGGACAGCATAGATAAAAAACGAAAAGACCGTTGAATAACAAATTTGGTATCTTCCAAGGATGCGACACAAAGATTTTCAAGAAAATCCACCCACCCCCAACTACCCTTTACATGGAAGTTTTCTCGAAAATTTTAATTTTCTTAAAAATGCATCTAACGATTTTGATTAAAAGATCGTATATTAAAAATATTTACTTGACAAATAAAATAAACATCTTGAATTTTCTGGAATAGCCTCTGAAAACTACTTTATTCTGGATGAATTTTACGGAATTTCGCATAACTGCTAAACCGTAAGAGATGGACAAAAACTTACCACACAGAAAATGTAGAGCACGTTAAAACACACAATTTATGTTGTATACATTTTTTTCGTGTAGTTGATAATTTTTTAGACATTCCTTGTCAATGTATTCAGCTTTGAAAACTTATACTTTTCTCATACAGGAATTTGTCAACTCCTGTCCATACAAAGGAACTTCAGTCAAATATCAACCACCTTTTGACTATCACTTTAACCTATGATACTCCCATATTTCGCTTCTACTTACAAACAAGCAAGTAATATTACTATTTCTGTTACTATTTATCTTGATTAGCATGGAGTAGATATAATAATAATAATAATAATCGTATATGTTCTATTCACGTAAGTTTCTTTAGCTATTCGAAATACAAGTTGTTCTTTTATGTACATCATGCTTATCGAGATTAAATTAGCAGAAATTGTCTTATTATTTACTTCTTTGTAAGCAGAAGGGGAATAAGTGAGTACACTAGGCTAAAGTGATAGTCAAATCTTTTAAAAGCTGGTTGCTATGTGAAACAATTGAGTTTTGGTTCGCTTTGCATGGTCCGGTTTGAGAAAAGTTGACATGAATTATGTGTTTTAACGGTTTTACATGTTTTGTTAATTGAATTTTTGTCTATTTCTTACCGTTTAACCGAATTGTAAAATTCTGCAAAACTCATCCAGAATAAAGAAAATTTATCCAGAAAATTCAAAATATAGACTTTATTTGTGATGTAACTAGCTTTAATATAGTTTTGGTATTTTAATCAAAATTGATAGAGCTGTTTTGGAGAAAAACAACATTTTCAAAACAAAAAAAAAGGGGGGGGGGGTAGATTGTGATGGGAAATTTGTTGAAAGTCTACTTGTCGCATGCTCTCCTCTTTCTCCCTGTGGATTCCTTTCCAATACCTGTCTAGCTATATTTGCACGTTCCTTTCTCGGTATATGTCCAATCGATAACCATTTACACTTCTTTATTTATCTTTCAATTTTTAACCGGTTTGTTATTTCCTACAGTATAGTGTTGCTAATCATGTTTGGCCACCAGATTAACCTTGGTAAACACAAATCCCAAGTTTGGTATTTAACAGCATTTTCGTTTTTGAGCCATGCTTGGCCACAGTCACATACGTGCATGTACCTCTTCCTACAAATGCTTTTTTTTTTTTTAACTCAGAGGACCTCAAAATACGTATTTTCGGTAAAATCCCGACATCGTATTTTTAAGAGAAATGCATGTACGTACTACAGAAAGTTATACAGTGTAACTTATACGCTTTTCAAGGGAGACTACTAAAATACTGTATAAATGAGAAAACATGTAACTGATTTTCTATTCTGGTATGGACCTCATCCAGAATGTTGAATGTTTCACCAAGAGTTAAGCATTTTCTTGTTTGGTTCCTTGCTGGTTGATATTCACACACGGTTCTTCTCCTGTTTGTAACTTCACATTAAATAGATAAGTGACTGTTGGAACAATATGACGACAATGAAACGATAAGCGTAAATGAAAATCGTAAACCAGGCAATTCCAAGGCTACACACAGCAAGCATACCACCACACGTTTTTTTTTTAAACATATAAATAGGTACATTTTGTGTATGGGGACCGGAAAAAGCGACGCATTACCGAGAAAACGTACAATTGAGCAACATTTTAATGGAGAACGACTGTCCCTAAAATGTTGGCGTATATTATGTGCGAGAAATGTTGAAGTGAATAACGTACAAGAGTAGTTTGTTCGCAGAACACATTGGCTTTTTGATTCAGTGAACCTAAAAACGTGTATTTGCAGTGAAATCTTGATTTGAGTTTTTGAATGGCATACTTGTACCACTTATTGTCAGTAGTAGGAGGCAGCTCTGAAAACTGGTCATCTGTTGAATACTTTGTGAAGTTTCAATTATCTGAAGCCCCTTGGATCTAATCGGGGATGAAAGTACCCGGTGACCTTTCATTGTGAGAAACGAGGCAGCTTAAAGCCCCTGCTGGGATCGATGCGGCGGACACAAAACGTTTTGAGAAATAAATGTTCTGTCTGATCACGCGAACCAGAATGGCACTCTTGCCTTTATCAATTAGACACGCACGCACGGCAAACTGCGACAGTGCTGCAGTCTTATGGTTTATATGTGCAGCTCTGATTATCAGGAGTTCCTTTATGACTATGGGCAAGTAACGAGAAGCGGTGCTCAGAGAAGGCTTCCCTCTGGCGGACCTGGGGAGAGGCGGCTCAGAGACAACTGCCATTCATTTGTTTCACACTACATTAAGCCTGCTCGAAACATGAATGGGGAAGAGAAACCAGTAAAACCACCATTTGTCATGAATAAAAAAGCTTTCTTTATTACTCCAACAAACAATTCATTATTTCTTCCACTGATTACAAATAAAAATCTGTTAACCAATAAATATCGCTATACACTACCATTTGAAACTGACTTTTGCGGGTTTTACATCTGTCAATGACGTGGCAAGAAGCTTCCAGAAGCAGTCATATGTGCAAACTTACACAGGTGTAACAATACACGGCTTCGGTTAAAAGGAACTTGCCGACAGCAGACGTGTCCAGTCACACAAGTGTAAGAATTGCAAGCTTCGATATCAATGAACTCGCCGACGCCACATGGCAACAATCAGCTGGGACTTCCGAAGCAAGCCGTTCACACATGAGCGGCGATTACGGCTGCAAGTCGTCACAATACGTTAAAAATATGGTATTTTAATGAAAGCTCTCTTTGGGAAATATATGTCAAACTGTTTGCATGTAAAGGATAGTTTGAGGTGGGGCTTAGCTTGAAAATAATATACGTGACGCATCTTTGGAGGATGTCAAACTTGAATTTCGTGTTTGGTATTTAAACGATTTTTCGGTTTTGATTTGTGGCTTTATACACACACACACACACACAGCGACGTTCTCTTTAAGCTTATTTTTGTGTCCAGGGCCCTAAAAACATATACTTCGTCATAATATGGGTATTTGGATGGGATGTTATAATAGGTGCTTGCTCTATTTGTTGTAAGTACATTTAAAATCAATTAAAATTAATTTACAAACGAGAGAGAAAGTGAAGATATTAAACTGAACAAACGTTAAGCGAATAGTTGAAGATATCACTTGGTTGAAATCCATAGAAATGTTAAGATGAGTACTAAAATGTATAATTTTTACTTTCTCTGCACGCACTATGTACATAGTGTATAGAGAAGGTATTGCACTCCACCAAAAAATTCGATACCGAGATTTCACTGGAAATATATGTTTAGGGTCCCCTGTATCCAAAAATAGTATTTTCAGAAAAAGGTCCGTGTGTGTGTCAGTGTGTCCGTGTGTCTGTGAACACGATAACTCAAAACCGAAAAGTCGGTAAAATACCAAACTTGGTATTTAAGTTTAGTGTCTTCCAGGGATTCGACACGAAGAATTTGGGAAAAATCGCCCCACCCCAAACTATCCTTTACATGGAACATTTTTCGAAAATTTTGATTTTCTAAAAAATGGCTCTAACGATTTTGATTAAAATGCCGTATATTAAATATATTTACCTGACAAATAAAATGTTTATTTTGAATTTTCTGGGAATAGCCTTTGAAGACTACTTTATTCTGGGTCAATTTTACGGAATTTTGCATAACTGCTTAACGTAAGAGATGGACAAAAACTTACCACTCAACAAATATAGAGCACGTTAAAACACACAATTTATATTATATACATTTTTTTCGTGGAGTTGATCGTTTTTGAGATAGTTATTCCTTGCTTTTGGTTTCAACTTTAAAAAACGTATACTTCTCTCATAGAGGAATTTGTCAACTGCTGTCCATATAAACAATGGAATTTCAGTCACATAGCAACCAGCTTTTGACTATAACTTTAACCTATGGTACTCCCTTATTTCGCTTCTACCCACAAGGAAGCAAGTAATAAGACTATTTCTGCTAATGTTTTCTCGATTAAAAAATAAATAAATGTAAATGGTGAGTTATTTATGGATGCTGTTTAACTGCTGCGGTTCTCAGCGTTATTCTAATTGGATGTGAAAAACCGTTTAATTTTGCTCAGAGGCCTCTCTATCAGGCTTGACGTTCTTTTACGTTCCGTAAATCTATGACACGGAACCAACGGCTTTACTTGCCTTCCGAAGGAAGCTATGCTAAAGATTTTTACACCCGAAAAAAGGCATCGTCCTCCGCCGGGTTTGAATCCGCAACCTTGGGTATATGAAGTTAGCATGGTAACCATTACACCACGGAGATCGACTTTCACGATTAGCACATCTGAAGTAAATAGAAGCGTAATCTTTTTAACAATAATTTGTTGCAGAGATGTAGAGAAAGTCATGTGAATGGAAAACATCAGTTTTTGGCACTTTTCTATGCCTACTAAACACCAGAATACAAGACAGAGTATTTCAAATGTAACGCTACGACTGCAGTAAGAACCCCACGACGGAATAAATGCCTATTTTGGAGACGTTTGTGGGGCAATAACGTTTACTGTATACAAACGCATCGTTCTCGAACCCCTGAGGCATAAACACTGTCTGAAAGCCGGGCCTGGATGGTTATGTAGTCTCTGTAGACCCGTCTCACCACGGTGGCGGAGAAGTTGCCTAACAGGCACGGGGACATCCAAATGCTGCACTTTCTCCGTCAACACCAAACTGGCGTTGCATTCGCATGACTTTCCCCTCGTTCTTCACACACAAGCTTATTCTTCTACATACATCTTGTCAACAGAGTTATATGTTATACGTTTAAGAAAAGTACGCTAAACTAAAGTGAATGTCGAATTCTATAAAAGTGAATGACTATGTGATCTCGGACGCGCCAGCATGTGTGGTTTAATGAGATCTACATTTTTGCTCATCTCTTACTAATTGCCAGAGTGAAGAGGACTTCCTAGCTGTTTCCATAAAAATCAAGGTATACATTTTTACTTTCTTTACACGTACTACGCAAGTATAGAGTGGGTAGACAAAGTATATTTTACCAAAAATTCCATTTGTAGTTTTCACCGGAAATATACGTTTAGAGGTCCCCTGATTCCAAAAGGCGTGTTTGTGTGTGTGTAGACAACATAACTAAAAAATCTTATGTGTTACACTCACATGACTTTCTCTAGCTCTTCTACAAACTTCTTACATAAGATATTCTTCTTTCTGCATCTTGCTAATTGAGGTACTCATTAGCACAATGTTCTTATTAATTAGTTCCTTATAAGTAGGAAGAAAATAAGGGAATACACTAGGCTAAAGCCGTAGTCAATGTTTTAAAAGATGTCGTTAGGGGATTATCATTACAAATCCCGTGTTTTCTTGGCCAGGAGTAGAACAAAAGAAAACCGCACACTCCCGCCTGAGAAAAGCATAAGTACCTCACAACTGAAACTAATAACACTGAATACCTCGAAAATTGTAAGCTCCACGAGAAAAATGTATATGACATAACTTGTGCATTTTAACAAGACCTACATTTTTTTTTTTTTTTGTATAGTAAGTTTTTGTCTATCTCTTACGGTTTACTAGTTATGCCAAATTAAGCAAAATTCATCCAGAATAAACAGGTCTTTAGAAGCTATTCCCAGAAAAATCAAGATATACATATTATTTGTCAGCTAAATATCTTTAATATACGATATTTTAATAAAAACAGAGCCATTTTTAAGAAAATCCAAAATTTCGAAAAAAGTTCCATGTAAAGGGTAGTTTGGGGTGGGGGATTTTTCTCAAAATCTTCGTGTCGCATCCCTGGAAGATACTAAACTTAAATACCAAGTTTGGTGCTTTACCGAGTTTTCGTTTTTGAGTTATCGTGTTCACACACACACACACACACACACACACACACACGCACACGGACCTTTTTGTGAAAATTCTTTTTTGGATTCAGGGGACCCTAAAACATATATTTCCGGTGAAATCTCGGTATCGAATTTTTGGGTGGAATACAATACATCTTTATCCCTATGTACATTGCACATACGGGGTTAGAGAAAGTAAAAACGATAGGATGCGACACGAAGATTTTTAGCAAACTCCCCGACCTTACTTTTCTTTAAACGGACAATTTTTTGAATTTTTTTATTTTCTCAAAAATCAATAACGATTTTAGTTAAAATACATGGTAAATAAAAGGTTATCCAGAGTTTTCTGAGCATAGCCTATGAATGACCTTTTTATAACTGCCGATACCCAAGAGACAGACTAAAATTTAATGCACAAAAAATATAGATCTTGTCAAATCACAATTTATGTCATACACATTTTTGTTTTGCCCGTTTCCAACATATCCCTTTTTTTATTTTAATTTCAAAATACCTGTTTTTCATAAGTCGTCTTCTTTTTTTTTCTTTACTGCTGGCCACGCAAATAGAATGGAAATTCAATGGCAATTGCATAACGATAGCTCTTAAAATATTTAACTATTGCGTTAGCCTAGTTTTATTATTATTATTATTATTATTATTATTATTATTATTATTTCTGTTCTACTTATAAGTAGGTTATGCGCCCATTCTGCTTATATTTTGTTCATTAGCATGAAGTACATAGAAGAATAGTATTTTTTAAGAAATTAGTTTGCAGAATAAGTAGAAAATCTGATGTAAATGGAACGTTTCGTGGAAATATATTGAATATCTGATTTTTAATCAAAATTTTTAGGTATTTTTGAGAAATACTTGATAATTTCGAAAGCTATGTTCTATGTAAAAGGTAGTTTGGGATAATTGTGTTTCCTTGAAAATCTTCCTAACTCACCGAAAT
Organism: Hymenopus coronatus; assembly: GCA_030762935.1. Taxonomy (NCBI): domain Eukaryota; kingdom Metazoa; phylum Arthropoda; class Insecta; order Mantodea; family Hymenopodidae; genus Hymenopus; species Hymenopus coronatus. The sequence goes on along the minus strand of CM060895.1, from coordinate 6,821,421 downwards.
AATTTGCGAGATTGTGCACGTGACTGATATAAGTAATTTGAGATCGGCGATGCCGATAAACATAACGTTAAACGTGTATCAGGTGCTGACAAGTCGGTGATAAAGCAAAGCAGCTTGAAAAAATGTCTTTAAAATTGCTGCCCCCCCCCCCCCGAGTATAGAAATATAGATTTTTAGCAGCTCGTTACGTTTAAGGTCGCAAAAATGTGTAAAATCTAAAATAATCACTTGACAGTGCGACACTGATCATTCGTTAACTACGTTCTTGAGTTATGTAGCCTACTCTGGAGGAGGTTTCTCAACTGCTCTGGTGGCTTAATGCGTAACACGAGAAGCTGCTATTGCAGACGAAGTGCCGCGATACGTGGCGTACTGGCACTTCTAGCCGTTACTTGGAAATGTCAACAAGGAGGACATAATTATTTATTTAAGTGATGTGAAAACGTTGCTGCACTCTTAGTGTTTGGTGCCCCTTGAAGATGCCAGACACACATTTGACAACGCCAGCCGCGAAAGCCTACACATTTATGCTTCCTGTCTAGCTTTGCTGGTCCATACACACGTTTTTATAAACAATGTACATAGTAGTTAGAGAAGGTATTGTATTCCATCCAAAAATTCCAAATTCTTTGAGCAGATTTAACCGAAAACATGTTTTGAGGTCCTCTGAGTCCCAAAAAGCATTTTTAAAAAATAGCCCGTGTATACCTGTGGGTAGCATAGCTCAAAAACGAAAAACGCGTTAGGTTCACAATCTTCCAAGGATACAACACGAGATCTTTAAGAAAATCCCTCCACCCCCAAATAACGTTTAATGGCAAACAATTTCGAAAATGTTGATTTTCTCAAACATTTCTAACGGTTTTGATTAAAATACTGTATATTTATATTGCAAATAAAATGTATATGTTGAATGTCGAGGGAATAGCCTCTACAGACCTCTTTATTCACGATGAATTTAATGTTGCCTAACTGGTAAGCTGTAAGATATTAAAAAAAAAAAAAGTAAACTTCTTAATAAAAGATGTAGATGTCAAAACACACAATCTGTGCTCTGTCATATACTTGTTTTTAAGGGTTGACCGTTTTCGATATATTTCTTGTTGTTGGTTTCAGTTTTAAAACACTTGACACCTGCTCACGCAAAGAAACGCATAGCAAGCACATTTTAAAACATTTGACTGTCGGTGTATTTCTCTCCTACTTAATAAGGAACTAAAGACCGTTCTGTTATGTCGATTAGCACGAAGTAGAAAGAAGACGAAGCTTATTAACAATGATGTAGAGAAAGCCATGTGAATGGAACACATCAAAACATGTACTGCTAATGAAATGTCTGTATCGAATTTTGGGTGGAATATAATACTTGCTCTAGTTACTATAAAGAAACTAAAATGGTGTGTAGGCAAATAAGTGAAAGCTTTTATCCACTATTACATATATTTGCTTTCTCTATACGTACTATGTTCATAGTGTATAAAGAAAGTATTGTACTCCATTCAAAAATTCGATACCGAGATTTCATCGCAAATATATGTTTTAGGGTCCCCTTTATCTAAAAAAAAAAAAAAAAGCATTTTCTGAAAAGGTCCGTATATGTGTCTGTGTGTCCGTGTGTCTGTGAACACGATAAAACAAAAAGGAAAAGTCGGTAAAACGCCAAACTTGATATTTAAGTTTAGTATCCTCTAGGGATGTGACACGAAGTTTTTGAGAAAAACCCCACCACCCGCAACTAGGCTTTACACGGAACATTTTTCGAAAAATTTTATTTTCTTAAAAATGGCTCTAAGGATTTTGATTAAAATATGGTAAATTAAAGATAATTACATGACAAATAAAATGTATGTCTTGAATTTTCTGGGAATAACCTCTGAATACTACTTTATTCTGGATGAATTTTACGGAATTTTGCATAACTGCTAAACCGTAAGAGATGGACAAAAACTTACCTCATAAAAAATGTTAAAGCACACAATTTATGTAATATATATTTTTTTTTCGTGGAGTTAATCGTCTTATGAGATATTCCTTGTTTTTGGTTTCTGCTTTAGAACACATACTTTTCCCATACAGGAATTTGTCACCTCCTATCCTACAAACAAAGGACCTTCAGTCACATATCAACCAGTTTTTGACCATCACTTTAACCTAAGGTACTCCCTTATTTCGTTTCTACTCACAAGGAAGCAGGTAATAAGACTATCTCTGTTATATTTTTCCTGATTAGCACGAATTAAATAGGAGCATAAGCTTTTTAACAATAATTTTTACAGTGATACAGAGAAAGTCATGTGAATGGAACACATTAAAGCGTGTACTACTGGTGAAATGTCTGTATCGAATTTTGGGTGGAATATAATACTTGCTCTAGTTACTATGAAGAAACTAAAATGGTGTGTAGGCAAATAAGTGAAAGCTTTAATGCACTATTACATATTTTTAATGAAGTTGAGATGGCGCCATGTTACAAAGCAGCTTTGGCCGGCAGCAGAGAGCTCTAATTTCACAAAGATCATTATCGGAAAAGAGAGGCTTCGTAGAGATTTAAAGTGAAGCGAGAACGTTCCAAATAGAATGCAGTCTTGTTCTCTCCTTTGATATTGCGAGCACTTTGCTTCCAGACAAAGACTGGCCTACGTAATTTAACACTTTTATTTCTCACTTAATTTTTCCAAATAAATTCTCTTGTTTCTATATCATTAGCATTATAATGTATTTTATATTGTTTCCGTAATAAGAAAGGTCTCTCCTTTGATCTCTGTTACGAGATTACAAGCCTCTTTTGTTGATACTTTTCCAATAAAAAGAAATACTTTATAGGTAAGAATATTAGTTACAGCAGCGTCTCGTGAAAATGTCTAGCATTTCTAGAAATTTAAAAACCTTTAGCTTGGTTCCTATCGGGCGCGTAGAGCTTAAGGGGAGCCCAAATGTTGCCAATGTTAAACTTTGACCCATTATCTCACCAACTATTTAACTTAAGGAGCTACATTTTTACTTTATCTACACGTACTATATACATAGTGTATAGAGAAGGTATTGCACTCCACCCAAAAATTCGATGCCGAGATTTCACCTGGAATATGTGTCTTGACACCCGCTGAATAAAAAAAAAAAAAAAAAAAAATATATATATATATATATATATGTATTTTTTTTTTTTTTAGAAATATGTCCGTGTGTCTGTCTGACTATCAGTCTGTAATGTGTGTGTCTGTGGGCAGCATAGCTGAAAAACGAAAAGTCCATTAAAAACCAACCTTGATATTTGTGTTTGGTTTCTTTCAAGTATGCGACAGGAACATTTTCAAGAAAATCCCCGCCCCCCCCCCCCCCCAAAAACTGCCCTTTAATTGGAACTTTTCGAAATTCTTGATTTTCTAAAAATGGCATTAAAGATTTTGATTAAAATCTCTTATATTTAAGATTTTTACTTGACAAATAAAATGTATATCTTGAATTTTCTGGGAATAGGCTCTGAAGATTACTTTATTCTGGATGAATTTTACGAAATTTTGCATAACTGCTAAACCGTAAGAGATGGACAAAAACTTACCTCACAAAAATATACAACACGTTAAAACACACAATTTGTGTTATATACATATTTTGTGAGTTTGGTCGTTTTTGAGATATTCCTGCATTTTGGTTTCAGCTTTAAAAAACTTAATACTTTTCTGACACCGGAATTTGTCAACTCGTGTCCATACAAAGGAACTTCAGTCAAATAGCAACCAGCTTTTGACTATCACTTTAACCTATGGTAGTTCCTTATTTCTCTTCTACTTACAAGCAAGCAGGCACTAAGACTATTTCTGCTAATTATTCTCAATTAGCAACCTAATCCCCCCACCCCGTCTTCCCTTTACATGGAAAAACTTTCGAAAATGGCTGTAACGATTTTGATTAAAATATCGCATATTAAAGATATTGGGCTGGCAAATAAAATGTATATCTTGAACTTTCTGGGAATAGCCTCTAAAGGCCTCTTTGTTCTGAATAAATTTTGAGTTAGCCAAAAACGTAACAGACAAAAATGTAGAGCTCGTTAAAACACATAATTTATGTTAAATACTTTTTTTTCGTGTAGTTGACCGTTTATGAGATATTCCTTGTTCTTAGTTTCAGGTTTAAACTACTTATAATTTTCACATACCGGAATTTGTGAATTTCTGGCAGTGCAAAAAAACTGATTTCATCCACACATCAACCAGCTTTTAAAAGATTTTACTACGTTTTAGCCTAGTGTATTCACTTAATTCCCTTCTACTTACAAGCAAGCAAGTAATAATTTATTGAGGAGATGTAGAGAAAGACATTTAAATGGAAAACACCAGATTATTTTTACTTTCTCTACACATACCATGTACATAGTGTATAGAGAAGGTATTGCATTCCACCCAAAAATTCGATTCCGAGGTTTCACCGGAAATACACGTTTTAGGTCCCACTTAATAAAAAAAATCTGATGTGTTCCATTCATATGACTTTCTCTACATCTCTGCAACAAAGTACTGATAAAAAAATTTATTCTTCTATTAATGATAATCGAGAAAAAATTATCAGAAATAGTCTTATTACTTGCTTCCTTGTAAGTTAAATTGAAATAAGGGACTACCACAGGTTAAAGTAATAGTCAAAAGCTGGTTGCTATGTGACTGAAGTTCCTTTGTTTGTATGGACAGAAGTTCACAAATTCCCGTATGGGAAAAGTGTTTTTTAAAGCGAAAACTAAAAGCAAGCAATATCTTAAAGACAACCATCTCCACGAAAAATATATATATCATAAATTGAGTTTTAATGTGCTCTACATTTACTCTGGTAAGTTTTCGTCCAACTCTTGCGGTTTAGCAGCTAAGCAAAACTCCGACAAATTCATCCAAAATAAAGTAGTCTTCAGAGGCTATTCCCGGAAACTTCAAGATATACATTTTATTTGTCAAATATCTTAAATATACGAAATTTTAATCAAAATCGATAGCGCCATTTTTAAGAAAAACAACATTTTCGAAATTTTTTCCATGTAAGGGGTACTTTGGGGTGGGGGTACTTTCTTGAAAATCTTCGTGTCGCATCCTTGGAAGATACCAAACTTAAATACCAAGTTTGGTTTTTAACGGTCTTTTCAGTTTCGAGCAATGCTGCCCACAGACAAAAACACACACACACGGATATTTTTCTTAAAATGCTTTTTTTTGGATTCAGGGGTCTCAAAACACGTATTTCCGGTGAAATTTCGGTATCGAATTTTTGGGTGCATTACAATACCTTCTATATACACTAGGTACATAGTATGTATAGAGAAATTAAAAAAAAAAATTGGAAAAAGGTCCGCGCGCGCGCGTGTGTATGTAGAGAACATAGCTCAAAAACGAAGAGACCGTTGAATACCAAAACTTGGTATTCAAGTTTGGTATCTTCCAAGGATGCGACACGAAAGTTTATAAGAAAATCCTCCCACCCCCAACTAACCTTTACATGGAACTTTTGTAGAAATTTTTGATTTTCTCAAAAATGGCTAACGATTTTGATTAATATATCGTATATTAAAGATATTTACCTGACAAATAAAAGGTATATCGTGAATTTTCTGAGAATAGCTGCTGATGACTATTTTATTCTGCATGGATCGTGTGGAATTTTGCATAACTACTAAACAGTATGAAATGAGCAAAAATTTACTACACAGAAAATGTAGTTGAAATAAAACACACAATTTATGTAATATACATTCTTTTTTCTCGTGCAGTTGATCGTTTTAGAGATATTTCTTGTTATTGGTGTCAGTTTAAAAAACTTACACTTTTCTCAGATAGGAATTTGTGAACTCGTGTCCATACAAACAAAGGAACTTCAGTCACATAGCAACCAGCTTTAAATAATAATTTAGTCTATGCTATTGCCCTTTTAATTTCATGGAAGCAAGTAGTAAGACAATTTCTACTATTTTATCTCGATTAGCATGAAGTAAAAAGAAGCATAGTTTGTTGCGGAGCTAGTCATGTGAATGGAACACATCAGATTTTGTTTCTTGATTGCTACATTTATATAGCGCATTTAACATCTAATGTCATATGTTGGGTTTAACTCGTTTTATTTTTCTCAAACACACACACACACACACATTCATAGGGAATAATTCTGATTAAAGAGAAATTCTCGCCCCATCTGCGGGACCTCCGTGTGGGAAGTCGGCTCGCCGACCACTGGACCCTGGAGACAGTCAACAGGCAAGTTTTGCTTGACATATTCTATTAATAGTCAGAGACCTTCACTGGTGTTACAGAGTCTGTTATAACATGAAAGCGTTGAACTTTACGTGGTCATATTAACTTCATTAAGACTTATGTTATATGGGAAACCTCCCCACTTTTGATTTGTGTGAGGTTATTAAGGCCAACTTCCTTAATTTATTCGCTACAAGTTGGTAATATGCATCGGAAGTAGATTTGGCGCTGGGAAAGTTTTGTCTTAAACGTTTCTCACAGACTTGGCAAGTTTTGCAATAAACATAATTACGTTAAAGTGAGAGTGAACTGCTACGGCTTCTTGGGAACTTGTTTATGTTGGCCCAGACTTTCTTAAGTGCTAAGTGTAAACAAAGACATTGGTGCGGGGCCGAATTTGAGTCTCGAGTACACTACTTTCACTCGTCTCTACAGTCTATAGAGAAGGCACACCCATCTACATCTCTGCAACAAATACTTGTTAAAAAGTTAATGCTTCTATTTACTTCATGCTAATCGAGAAATAGTCTTATTACTTGCTTCCTTGTAAATAGAAGTGGAATAAGGGAGTACCATAGGCTAAAGTGATAGTTAAAAGCTGGTTGCTATGTGACTGGAATTCTAACGCTTGGCTTAACAATAATAACATAATGAAGAAATGGTGTGTATCCGGTTGTTTGGTTTACAACAGAGAGGCTTCTTAAGCTAAATACTGACAACGTTATTATGACTGGTCGGATAGTAACTCGTAGGTTTTAACTTAAGAGATGTGTCAACAATGAGTGGTCATGCCAGGATGCCCGCCAAGTCGGTTCTCGCGTCCAGTTATATAGTTCGGGCATTTCCGGAAGCGCTTTACAACATGGCGAAGGTAATACCGAATATAGCCTGCATTGCCCTAATTCCAAATTGAAGGGGCCAATTAGCATAGTGCATTTGCATTGTTCCAGAACATGCCGTATGACGTGATCAGGAGCAAAGCTCCCTGTTGCTCTGTGCATGCACGAAGTCGATGTCATTATGATTTCCACGGGTTCTGCCAGCGGAAAGATAAGACTGCAGTCTTCCTGTTATTTACACAATCTAACAAAGTTTCTGTACTTTAAGAAATGTTAAAATTAAATTTTAATTGAATCTCGAGCACCATGAATAAAATATTCTCAAAATAATATGAGTTACAGCACTCGCCAATCACACAATATACTTACACATCCTTTGTCAGAAAAGTTCCAGGACAGTTAGTAAAGTATGAGAATGCATATATGTTCCTCCAGGTCAAACAGTGCAACAAACTACACCGAACTCTTGAAGCGTTTGCGACAAGCAATTCGACGCAATTTGTGGCATTCTCAGGCCTGGTTCTTCCTGCACGACAATGTAAAACCCCTCACTGTTTTATCTGTTACCGAATATCTGGCCAGACATTGCATTACTACAAATACATATCCGCCATATTCACCCGACCCCTCACCGTGTGATATTTTCTTGTTTCCGCGAGTGAACAAGTGACTAAAAGGTAAGCTTCATCAAGATATCGCAGACGTCCAACAAGCATTGCAGTTGAAAATGTTACCGCATGCTTCCAACACTTCCAGAAATATGGTAATTGTGTACAGATGGTCAAGGGGACTACTTCGACAGGAACTAGGAATTGCACTTGGTAACGGCAATTTTCTACTTTTTACGACCTCTGTCCTGGAACTTTTCTGACAAAGGAAGTATGTGTATCCTGAAAAGAATATAACTAGCTGACAAATGAACACATTTCCTCTCATGTTTTGTTGTCAAGGACGATTTAATACAGTCTGGTTCACGTTTATTGAAATGTAAATAAAGAGTAATAATCTTGATATAACTTAAAATCAAGCCCGCCTGATAGCGTGTCTTCCTCACATTCAACAGGTTGTGAGTTCGAATCTCGCTTAGGGTGAATTACCCGGATAAGGGTTTTTTCGGGGTTTTCCCTTATCCTGAGAAGACGAACTTTAAGCTCCATGGACACCGATATCATTCGAGCATATCACTAATTTCATTCATCGTCCGATAGGACCAACCAGGTTAAAGGATGTTAAGCTACAAAATAAATAATAGAATCACTAATATCAAAATATGCCTACAATCGTACACAAATCAGAGATATCCCTACTGTATTACAACACTCAAGGGCATGACGTCACACCATGTACTACTGTTTGATGCAGGGCTTGCTCTATAAGCCTCGTACCCCTTTCCTCACCGCCACCTGCAGTTTCTCACTGCGAATTGTGCCGAACCTAGTTGGAACGATGTACGGTACACAGAACCACTGTTTATCGGTTTTTCACAACTGCGTCAAGTGGCTCTGGCGTTTCCGTCTGAGACTGGTATTCGGGAGGTCGTGGGATCGATTACTATGTCCGACCTCTCTGACCCCTTTGGGGGTTTTCCCGGATCACTAGGCAAATATTGGGGAGCTTTCCTCATTCCCCGAACTTAACTCCGTTTCATCCAGCCGGTCACTTTTCAGTGTTGTGTCAGCGAGGACTACGGTGGTGGCGCTCTTCCGTGGTGGTGATTGCGCTCTGGAAGTACAGCTCTCGGTGGCCGTTGGAAGTCGTCTGTGGACTTACGGAATTTGGTCAGAGCCGGGGAGCGGGCTGTTAGCGCTCCCCGCGACGAGATGAACTGCTGGGAATACGTTAGGCATCCTCCATGGTAGCTGTATCTTCGCCGTCTAGCTCCGACCGCTCTTTAAAATTACTCACATTTCATATATCCTCTAGGGGTCTGACATAATAACCTAATGGCTGCAGTGCGGGATCCCCTCCGGCATCACACACACATACACACACACAAACAAGCGCGCGCCATTTAGATGGTTTACAGGCCCTGGATTATATGTTCCAGAACGGCATCTCAGTTAATTAGCATTCACATGTGTTTAACGGAAGACTTGATTCATAACGTGACGCACGAGCTACGGCTCACCTATATTGGAATTCGGTGTCGGAAGTTGTGAGAGAGAATCAGAGAAAAATAAATGCGGCAGCGTTCTCGTCCTACGTAAACAACAAAGTACTATCGGGAGATAACAGAATCTCAACTTTCCCTTCTCCTCACTTCTAGAACCTTCTAGAAACTTATGGGAGATTTCAGTCTGTATGAGCGAGCGTTCTCGCGAGGCAATGCGTTTCTGATGCAACAAGAAGTTCTCCAAGGGAGTTACTCCGAGGTATTAGGAGAACTTTTGTGTCGAACATCGCAACGGGTGAAACTACGAAGTCAAGTGTATTGTATTTGGTTACGTCACCTAGGATGTGAATGACGTGAGAACAGAATGTGATGAAGGTTTCTAATAAACGTTATCCTGTTTTGGAACTTGAACAATTTCAAGGTATCACACTATATACGCACTTCGCTCTCCTGTGTCCCGCTTACGTCTACAACGAAACCTGTATTGGAATTACTTCGAGTGGCCACAAAAATAAGCTTTCGTAAATGCAGCTTGTATAAGAGTATAAAAAAGTCAAATTGATGTGATACCTCCAATCTTCATATGACTATAAATCCTGTATTTTCAGCAAAATAGGTATAAATTTTGGTTGGTATACAATAATTTGTATTTTTCCTGTTCATCAATATTGTACAAAGTGTTTAATGCAGCGAGTTAAATTAAACTTAATTCGTACGGGCTATCTTTTGACCGATAATACTGATTTACATGTGACATGTTTAACTTTCTTATTAAATTTGTCATATACTTTTCTACTCGTACTGTGTACACACTGTATAGAGAAGGTACTGTATTGCACCTAAAAATTCATTACAGAGATTTCTCCGAGAACACGGATTTTGGGACCTCTATAACAAAAAACAAAAATTTTCAGGAGAAAGTACGTCTTGTGTCTGTGGACACAATAACTCAAAAACGAAAAGGCGGTAAAATACCAAACTTGGTATTTAAGTTTAGTATCTTCCAAGGATGTGACACGAAAATTTTGATTGAAATCCCCCACCCCAAATTACCCTTTACATGGAAAAAAATTAGAAAATTTATATTTACTAAAAAATGACTAATAATTGTGATTAAAATACCATATATTTAAATTATTTATATGACAAATAGAATGTATATCTTCAATTTTCTGGGAATTGCCTCTTAAAGACCTCCTTATACTGAATGAATTTTGTTGAATTTTGCGTAAGAGGTAAATCGTAAGATATGAAGGAAGCGTACTACACAAAAAATGTAGATCACATTAAAACAGACAGCTTATGACCTATGCGGCTTTTTTCGTGGAGTTGATTGTTTTTGACATATTCCTTGTTATTAGTCTCAGTTTTAAAATACTTATACTTTTTACTTTCTCCACACGTATTATGTACATAGTGTATAGAGAATGTATTGCATTCCACTCAAAACTTTGATACCGAGATTTCACCGGAAATACATGTTTTGGATCCCCCTGAATAAAAAAAAAACATTTTCAGAAAAAGGTCCGTGTGTGTCTGTGGACACCATAGCACAAACACGAAAAGACCGTTGAATACCAAATCTGGTATTTAAGTTGGGTATCTTCCAAGGATGCGACACGAAGATTTTCAAGAAAATCCCCCACCCCAACTACCCTTTACAGGAACTTTTTATCGAAAATTTTGATTTTCATAAAAATTGCACTAACGATTTTCATTAAGATATCGCATATTAAAGATATTTACGTGACAAATAATATGTATATCTTGAATTTTCTGGGAATAGCCTCTGAAGAATACTTTATTTTGGATCAATTTACGGAATTTTACATAACTGCTAAACTGTAAGAGATGGACAAAAACTTACCACACAGAAAATGTAGAGAACGTTAAAACACACAATTTATGTCATATACGTTTTCTTCGTGGGGTTAATCGTTTTTTGGGATATTCCTTGTTTTTTGTTTCAGCTTTAAAAAAAACTTGTACTTTTTCTCATACAGGAAATTGTAAACTCCTGTCCATACAAACAAAGGAACTTCAGTCACATAGTAACATATTTTTGACTATCAGTTTAACCTATGGTACTCCCTTACTTCGCTTCTACTTACAAGGAAGCAAGTAGTACCAATATTTCTGATAAAATGCTCCTTAATTAGCTTGAAGTAAATAGAAGCATAAGCGTTTTAATAATATTTTTTGCAGAGATGTAGAGGAAGTCATGTGAATGGAACATATAAGATTATTCTTAATGTTGATTAAAATATTCAAAATAAATTTCGATTTATTATTGTTTTTTTAAAGTTTTTTCAAGTATTTCGTAAAGTAATTGGGTAACCAGGAACTGTTACTTATCATATCTCTGTTCCCAATATACATTCTGGACATAGTACGCGATATGTTATTGCGTTGTTTATGGCTTTAACTCTTTCGGGTTTTTCAAAATATGTTCTGCATTTATTTCACTTATACGTATCTATTTTTTTTACTTTCTCCTTATGTACCATGTACATAGGAATATAGAAATATTGTATTCCACCCAAAAATTCGTTGCCGAGGTTTCACCGGAAGTACATGTTTTAGGACCCCCTGAGTACAAAAAAAGCATTTTCAGAAACAGGTCCTTGTGTGTGTTTCTGCCCTCCTGTGTGTCTGTGGACGTCATAGCTCAAAAACGAAAAGACCGTTAAATACCAAACTTGGTATTTAAGTTTGGTATCCTCCAAAGATGCGACACGAAGATTTTCAAGAAAATACCCCAACCGCTAATTTCTCTTTACATGGAAAAATATTCGAAAATTTTGTTTTTCTGGAAAATTACTCTAAGGATTTTGATTAAAATACCACGTTAATTATCACAAATAAAAAGTTTATCTTGACATTTCTGGTAATAGCTTCTAAAGTCCTGTTTATTCTGGATGAATTTTGCTTAATTTGGCCTAACTAATAAACTGTAAGAAATAGACAAAAACTTACTGTAAAAAAATGTAGATCTTGTTAAAATACACAGGATATTATATATACATTTTATTCGTGGAGCTTGCCGTTTTCGAGGTATTCTTTGTTATTAGTTTGAATGCTGAAGTACTTTTACTTTTCTCTGACGGGAGTGTCCGTTTTTGTTTTGTTCTACACCTGACCAAACAAATAAGCGATTTACAATCACAATCTAATAACGACTGCTTTTAACACATTTGACTATCACTTTAGCATAGCACATTCCCTTAGTTTCGTTCTACTTATAAGGAACTAAATAATAACATTCTGCTAATGTTTATCAATTAGCGTGGTGTTGAAAGAAGAATTATCTTTTGTAAGGAGTTTGTAGAGTAGCTAGAGAGTGTGATGTGAGTGTAACGCGCATACTAACGTCAGAAGACATCAAATTCTTAAAAGGGTCATGTTGGTGCAAATCAGCGTCGGGACTTGAAACTGTCTTTAAGCCATAAAGCAAGGAATGTTGAGCAGCACAAATGTCATTAAATATGGAAGTAGTCGTGAGCTATTTCTGGTCACTTATCGATTATTGCACGGTAACTGTTTTATAAATATTTGCGTCGAGATTGGAAGTTCATGGACGAGCCTTGTGAGCGAGCGTGAACAAACATTATCATGATATAGAACGAGTTGCACACACTCAGCAACCCGTTACTTGTTTGTGCTACATTCATGTGATTTTCTCTACTCCCTCTTCAACAAAATACTTTTTTAGACGGTTGATCCTAGAAGTACAGTGTGCGCACAAATTGCGTATAACTCCATGGCACGACAGCTCACAAGGAACCTTGGCCTACCGCTCGGCCGCTGCTTGCAGTAATGGAGGGTGAGACGTGGTCAGCGCATGAATCCATCCCGACCGGATAATGCGGTCCGCATGACCTAGAGTCCTATTTCTCCATCAAGTAGCTCCTCAAGTAGCCCCCTCCCGGTTCAGGTCTCCCAGCGGGGGGAAAATCCCCGCGCCGGTACTGGGAATCGAACCCAGGTCTCTCGCTGGGCAAGCAGCAACGCTAAGGAGACGACCACACCCCTACATTAAATTGAAACTGGCTTGAAATAAAAGTACAACTTTGCAATATTTATGTAATTAAATGTTTCTCCTTACATGTTAGGGCTCCAAAACATGGGTTTGTGTCCCCCAATGTCTCTGCACAGCCGCATCTTACTCAACATCACTGTCTGGAAAGCTACTCGCACCGCATTTTGCAGTTGTAGCGTACCGCTGTTTCCGCACCTTCTCTTTGATCTAACCCCATAGTACATTATCTGGAGTTGTTAGATCAGGGCTCCTTGGAGGCCATGTAAGATTGTCCGATTCTCTACCGATCCAACGACTGCGTTCAGACTTTGTAGAACAGCCACTGCGAAGTGAGCTGGCGCACCATCATGTTGAAACCAAACACTGTTTAAGATTCCCGCATTTTGCAGCTGTGGGAGGAGCCAGTCGTCAATCACCTGGTGATAAGTGTTCTGATTAACAGGATGGGTGAAACAGATGTGTTTGTGTCATTCCGGCCCAGACCATGACATGTGTTTCCTCATGGTTGGCAGCACGTTTCCTTAAGGATTTAATCGGAGATTGTTGGATAGATATTTCCACGTCAGCACAAAGTCCAAGTCTGGTGGATGGTCTTCCACTGCCCGTTAAAAATGCTAACGTCTTCTTTGTCGGTGCTGCTTTCACAAACTGTGCAACCAAATCGCACACAGCGAACACTCAATTGTGTAATCGCTTGTATCAGCCATTCTTTCTCAATATCTCGGCATCAACTATTTTGATTCATAAGAGCGACAGCAGTCGAACAATCCAAGTCGTCAACAACGGGTATCTGACGGGAGAATAATACGAATATATACTAACCTCAAAAAACATATTTACTCCCGTAATTTTAAATTTAGTGCAGGGGTATACGGACTTTGTGCGCACACTGTAGATTTACCAGATGTCAGTACTCTTAAAAGTAGAAAATTCTGTCTATAACACCCCAATGTAGCCAACTGTGGTTTACGCGTCCACGGCCTCATTCAAATAGACTATGACTCTGAAAGCTCGTATCGATCCATAAAATGGTGGATGAACATGGACTCTGCTGAACCAGACGAAATTATGTAAGCAGCGGAGAGACAAAAGTTACAACTGCAACACTGCCTCTGTTGTATAGAATGATGTTCTGTACGAGTAAGTCATGTTGGCAGCACTGATGCTAAGCAAGGCAACGACTGAATATCGCGCACCATTAAGTATGAGCTCGGTAAATCTATTTATAATTATAATATGTCTATAAATATTGAGAACTGTCTAAAAATAGTGTATGACACAATGATAATAGTTATTTATTATACAAGTGGGTAAACAGAGAGTTAATCCATGACGCGACCCAAAGGGGAGAAGAGTGGATAATAGAGGTTTGTCCACTTGTACAACTCATTATTTTATCCTACAGATATGATAAATTAATATATGACAAATATTCAGTTAATGATTTTACAACAGATAGTAATAAATTACATAAGGTGTTAAATTGCGGCGTTCTTATAGTTATAAAATGTGGTAGGCTATGTATGAATACTAATTTTGTTTTTATTACTGCTATTTGGACATTGAGAACGTTAATATATCGGTTCCAAATGGTATATTAAATGAACCAAAAGAAGCAATTCAGGCTTAATTACCGTCGACTTCATGGAAATTATACGAAAAAGAGTTTCAACAATTTAAGGATTGGCAGATACGAAGAAATGTTCCCGGCAGTATGAATGTGGAAACGAGTGTTCCTATTTGCAATGATATAAATACTGGTAGTCCATTTGGTTCACTTTCATGTAGTTAAAGAATAAAAATTTCATGTGACCCATACACATGACTTTCTCCAAATCAAATTATTGTTAAAAAGCTTATGCTTTTATTTACTTCATACTAATCGAGAAAAAGTTAGCAGAAATAGTCTTACTGATTGCTTCCTTGTAAGCAGAAGCGAAATAAGGGAGTACCATAGGTTAAAGTGATATTCAAAAGCTGGTTGCTATGTGACTGCAGTTCCTTTGTTTGTATGGACACGAGTTGACAAATGTAGTACAGTCGAAATAGTGAGTTTTTAAAGGCGAACCGGCTCCGAAGAAGGCGAAGGTGATGAAATGTGCAGACAAGGTGATGGATCATCTATAGAAAGGAAAAACGATAAAAGGATAGTATTATGCACCGTTATTGCATCGGTTGAACAGAGAAATCAAGAAAAAAACGCCCTCATCTGATAAGGAAAAAGGTTATCTTCCATCAAGACAATGCAAGGGAGCACACCTACTTATTTGCGACAGCTAAAATTGCAGAATTATTAAAACATCCACCATACTCATCAGATTTGGCCCCCAGTGACTTTTCTTATATTTCCGAATTTGAAATAGCTGTTCGGTGGAAAACTATTCACGTCTAACGAAGAGGTCATCTCCCAAACTGATTCCTATTTTGAGAACCTCCCGAAATCCTA
Organism: Hymenopus coronatus; assembly: GCA_030762935.1. Taxonomy (NCBI): domain Eukaryota; kingdom Metazoa; phylum Arthropoda; class Insecta; order Mantodea; family Hymenopodidae; genus Hymenopus; species Hymenopus coronatus. The sequence continues at coordinate 6,805,754 of CM060895.1, read as the reverse complement.
TTTTTGGAAGGCTTAAAACAGTTGGAGAAACTCTGGGGAAAAATATGTTTTGAGACCTCCTGAATCTAAAAAAGGAATTTTTAGAAACATGTCCATGTGTGTCTGTGTAACTGTGGGCAGCATAGCTCAAAAACAAAAAGACCCTTAAAAACCAAACTTGGTATTTAGGTTTGATATCTTCCAAGGATGCGACACGAAGAGTTTCAAGAAAGTCCCCCTACCCCCAACTACCCTTTACATGGAACTTTTTTCGAAAATTTTGACTTTCTCAAAAATTGCTCTAAAGATTTTGATTAATATGTCATATATCCAAGATATTTTCACGACAAATAAAATGTATGATTTTTCTGGGAATAGACTCTAAAGACTACTTTATTCTGGGTGAATTTTACGGAATTTTGCACCACTGCCAAACTGTAAGAGATGGACAAAAACTTACCATACAGAAAATGTTGAGCACATTAAAACACAAAATTGGTGGAGTTGGTCGTTTTTAAGATACTCCATTTTTACTTTCAGCTTTGAAAAACTTATACTTTTCTTATACAGGAATTTGTCAACTCGTGTCCATACAAACAAAGGAACTTCAGTCAGATAGCAACCAGCTTTTGACTATCACTTTAACCTATGGTACTCCCTTATTGCGCTTCTACTTACAAGGAAGCAAGTATTAAGATTATTTCTGCTAATGTTTTCTCGATTAGCATGAAGTAAATAGAAGCATAAGCTTTTTAATAATAATGTGTTGCAGAGATGTAGAGAAAGACTGGTGAATAAACACATCAATTTTTTTTGGATGGAATAGAATACTTCAGAAAGCATAATGGATAGAGTAAAATTAAACTTATGTTGAAGAAGTGACAGAAAGATTGGGTGTAGTTAACACATTTCGGATGAAATAAAGGCGCATTGTGCCTGCACTTAGTATTGAGGTTCGGTATTTGCGTTGCCTAACGATGAGAGTACGTACCTGTTAATTGAGGTCAAGAGCAAAGACAGAGGTCACGTTGTGTCTTGCAGGATGAAGAAACACTGTCCTATTGATCGTGTGCTGCCGCCTGCAGTCTGCATAGCGCAATGTTCGTCATCACTTTCACCCTTATCATTAATAATGTAACACATCTTTTGCAATAAATTGGTCCATTTGTTTCTTTTTGTTCTTGTTTATTTCAATTGTTATGGTTACTACTACTAGGTGAATTGTGTACTAAGGCATTGCTAACTGCTGGAATCAAAATAAATTTGCTGAGAGAATCAATTGCTGGTATATCAAAATTCATTGCATGATTTTTATACTGAATCCAAATATTTTTTAGAAAAATGCGTGTGTCCTGTCTGTCTGACTGTCTGTGGACCGGCGTAGCTCAAAATAAAAAGACTGTTAAAAACCAAATTTGGTATTTAGGTTTGATATCTTCCAAAGATGCGAGAAAATCTTCCCCACCCGAAACTACCCTTTACATGGGGAAAAAAATCGAAAAATTTGACTGTCTTAAAAATGGCTCTAACGATTTTGATTAAATGTTTTTATATTTAAAACATATACTTGCGAAATAAAGTGTATATGTTGAATTTTCTGGGAAGAGCCTTTGAATTTTACGAAATGTTGTATAACTGCTAAACTGTAACAGTTGGACAAAAACTCGTCACACAAAAAATGTAGAACACGCTAAAACACACAATTTATATTATATACATTTTTTCGTGGAGTTGATAATTGTTTAGATGTTCCTTATATTTGGTTTCATCTTTAGAAACTTATGCTTTTCTCATACAGGCATTTGTCAACTCGTGTCCATACAAAGGAACTTCAGCCACATAGCAACCAGCTTTCCACTATCAATTTACTTCCTTATTTCGCTTTTACTTCTAAGGAAATACATTTTTTTCTCCATTAGTATGAAGTAAATGAAAGTATAAACTTTTTAACAATAATTTGTTGCACAAATGTAGAGAAAGTCATGTGAATTGATCACATTTGATTTTTATACTTTAATATAAATATTTTCTCCCAAACCATTAAATCTAAGCGTCAATTTAAGTGTTTTAATAATTTAACATCTGAATTTATTTCATGATTAAATTTCCAAAAATGTTCTGCCACAGCTGCTTTATCAATTTGTTTCATTTTAATATTCCTGAAGTGCTCTTTTACTCTGGTTTCTAAATGGCGTTTAGTCTTGCCAATATAAACAAGGTCACAATTATTTATATTAAAGTATAAAAATCATGCAATGAACTTGAATATACCAGCAATTGACTGTCTCACCAACTTTATTTTGATCCCAGCAGTTAGCAATGCCTTAGTACAGCATCCACCTAAAAGCAGTAACCACAACAATTTAAATAAACAGAAACTGATGCTGACGATTCAGTAGACCAGTTTATTGCAAAACTGTCCTTGGATTCCAAAAGATAAGTGAAGATTTGTTACAATTATTATATTAATATTTGTGTTACTAGCTTCTTTTTATATTTACATTCTCTTCTACCTATAGTAAGAAGGGAAGTATTGCATTCCACCCAAAAATTCGATGTCGCGTAAGAAGCATTATTTAAAGCGTATGCATGGGGAGCGTTACTGACAGAACTATACCGAAATATTTTCACAGAATATGTAGATTCCCTAAATAAGTAATTTGAGATAGGAGACTTATGTCCTGTTTATTGAAATTTCGAAGTATTTGCTAAAGTTTCTGAAGTGCCAGTACGCCACGTATCGCGGCACTTCGTCTGGAAAGAAGAAATAATAATAAAAAACATTTACTCTATGACCGGAATCGCACTCATGTCCTTTGGAATAGCAGCTTCCCGCCTTACGTATTAAGCCACCAGAGCAGCTGAAAAAACGCCTCTAGAGTAGGTTACATAACTCAAGAAGGTAGTTAATGAATGCTCAGTGTCGCACTGTCAAGTGATTAGTTCGAGATTTTACAGATTTTTGCGACATTAAATCTTGAGTACGCTAGTATCGAACTGCTAAAAATCGATATTTCTATACTCCGGCAGCAGTTTTAAAGACATTCTAAGCCATTTTTTGAACCTGGTTTGCTTTAACACCGACTTATCAGCATCTGATACCCACACGTTTAACGTTATGTTTATCCGGGGACCATGCATCGCCGATCTCAAATTACTTATATCAGTCACGTACACAATCTCGTAAATTATTTCTGTGTAGTTCATTAACACCCTGTATTACGCACTAAGTGATCATTTGTTCAAAATTAAGGATAAAAGTACAGAAAGGACGTAGAAAAATGTTCTTTTGTTACTAGAAGCATTAAGGAATGGAATGAATTGCCTGTAGCAGCCTTTCAGGGGTGTCCTCTGTCCTTGAATCAAGTTGGGGAAAATCTAATATAATAAATGTTGGATAATATTTCGTAGATGGTTCTCAACTGTATGTTTTTAGTTTGATATTATTGTAAATACTTATTGGTGATACTGATTAGGTAGTTAATTTTACTTTGTATACACGTACTATCTATAGTGTATAGAGAAGGTTTTGTATTCCACCCAAAATTCGATACCGAGATTTCACCGGAAATGTGAGTTTTAGGGTCCCCTGTAACAAAAAAAAATATTAGAAAACGGTCTGTGTAACTGTGAACACGATAACTCAAAAACAAAATGTCGGTAAAATACCAAACTTGTTATTTAAGTTAAGTATGTTCCAAGGATGAGACATGAAGATTTTGAGAAAAATTCCCCACCCCAAGTTACATGGAAAAAGCTTCGCAAATTTGTATTTTCTCAAAAATGGCTCAAACGATTTCGAGTAAAATCCCGTATATTAAATATATTTACATCCCAAAGGAAATTTATATCTTGAATTTTCAAGCCTCTAAACACTTCTTTACTGTGGAGGAATTTTACCCTTAAGACACACAAAAACTTACTGCCCAAAAATATAGATCTCGTCAAAACACACAATGTATGTCCTTTATATTTTTGTTGTAGACATAACCGCTCCGAGATATTCCTTGTTATTGATTTCAATTGTAAAGGACTTATACTTTTCTCAGACTTGAAGTGTCCATTTTCCTTTTGTTCTGCTCCCGACCAAGCAAAGAAGTGATTTGCAATAAAAATCGCATAGCTCAGCTTTTAAAACATTTGGCTGTCGATTTACGCAGTGCATTTGTTTAGTTTCCTTCTACTTATAAGGAATCGGTAATAAGAAAATCCTGCTAGTGTTTATCTTGATTAATATGTTGTAATTAGTTTCTTTGTAGAACAGCTAGAGAGAAAAAATGTAAATGGCGTGTTATTTATGGACGCTCTTTAACTACAGTAGTTCTCAGCGTCCCATTCTAAATTGGGCGTGAAAGAACGCTTAATTTTTCTCAGGTCCTCTTTATCAGGCTTGAGGTTCTTTTACGTGCCGTAAATCTACGACACGGGACTAACGGCTTTACTTTCCTTCGAAGGAAGCCATGCTAAGGATTTTTACACTCGGGTTTGATCCCTCGACCTTGGGTATGTGAAGTTAGCATGATAACCATTACACCACGGAGGGCGACGCAGCTAGAGAAAGTCATGTGAGTGTAACACATCAGATTTTTTATTTAGAATAACTGGTGATTTAGAATCTGTTGTTACAAGTAAATGGTTGAACATTATGGTTAGCTAAAGCGGTCCAAAACGTTACAGCGCTGTAGACGGTCAATAGCAGCACTGTCTAGTAGGTTGATGGCAAGGGAATTCAGATGGTTATACAATCTCTGTTGATATCCAAGTTGTTTCTTTATTGTCGAGAAGTGTAGATCCTCAGGTAAGGTGGCGTCAGAGATGTACCATGGAGCGTTGGCCAGTCAACGAAGAGGGAGATGTTGGGAGATGCTGGCAGTTCCCCAAAAGTGGATACCATAGTTCCATACAGGTCTAATGATGGTAATGTGTATTGCTTTTGTTTTAGCTTAACGTCCTTTAACCTGGTTGGTCATATCGGATGGTGAATGAAATTGGTGAAATGTTGGTCAAATGATCTCGGGGTCCATGGAGGTTAAAGTTACTGTCTCCTCAGGATAAGGGAAAGCACCGAAGAAGGAGGAGGGAAGGAAAACAAAAAAAACTTATTCGGGTAACTCGCCCTAAGCGAGATTCGAACTCGCAACCTACTGAATGTGAGGCAGAGAATGAAGTGGGTATTGCAAAGCTTGTGAACAGGTACGATAAATGGTGATTATGTTGATTAGTAACCATAAGTGTATAAAATATTTGTTCTATGAACTGGTGTTTTATTGATAGCCTAAAACGGCCCTCGTACAGTTAATCATTATCTGTGAACAGTGAAAGTAAGTAGCTGTTTTGTTTCCCTGCCAAGCGTAGGTACGGCTTTTTACAGCAGACGAACCATGTGTTGTGTGACGTGCCCTCCGATTCGTTGAAGTAAGATTGAAACAGAATATAATAAGAATGAGAAAGTAGCAATTTTATTTTGTGCACCAGTAGCTCGGCCGGTTTCAGATCCACATCTGTCAGTAGAGCTTTCCTTGAGAACTCTTGTACTCACGATGCGAAAATGGTGCAGCAACTAACCTATAGAAACGACAACATTCTCTTTTTACTTTCTCTACACGTACTATGTACATAGTGTCTAGAGAAGGTTTGTATTGCACCCAAAAATTCCATACCGAGATTTCATCAGAAATTGTTTGAGACCACCTGAAAATTCAAAAAATGCATTTTTAGAAAAGTGCGTGTGTGTGTGTGTGTCTGTGGGCAGCATAGCTGAAAATCGAAAAGACCTTTAAATACCAAACTTGGTATTTAAGTTTGGTATCATCCAAGGATGCGACGCGAAGATTTCAAGAAAATCCCCCTACCCCCAACTACCCTTTACATGGAACTTTTTTCGAAACTTTTGATTTTCTCAAAAATGGCTGTAACGATTTTGATTAAAATATCGTATATTAAAGATATTTACCTGAAAAATAATATGTATGTTTTGAGTTTTCTGGGAATAGCCTCTGAAGACTACTTTATTCTGGATGAATTTTACGAAATTTTGCACAACTGCTAAACTGTAAGAGATGGACAAAAACGTACACTACAAAAAATGTAGAGCACGTTAAAACACACAATTACTAGTATATAAAATTTTTTCGTGGAGTTGATCGCTTTTGAGATATTCCTTGTTATTGGTTTCAGTTTTAAAAATCTTATACTTTCCTCATACAGGAATTTGTCAACTCGTGTCCATATAAACAAAGGAACTTCAGTCACATAGCAACCAGTTTCTGCCTATCACTTTAACCTATGGTACTCCCTTATTTCGCTTCTACTTACAAGGAAGCAAGTAATAAGACTATTTCTGCTAATTTTTTCTCGATTAGCATGAAGTAAATAAAAGAATAAGCTTTTTAACAATAATTTGTTGCAGAGATGTAGAGTAAGTCATGTGAATGGAACACATGAGATTTTTCTTTCAAACAAAACTCGCCTTTATTGAACACTGTTTAACATCAAAATAGTTTTTAATTTAAACAATAGCCTTCTGTTCTTCTAAATCGTCTATAATTACTAATCATTATAGTTCCGACACATACAAAATATTATTCTTTTATGTACGTTATGCTAATCATTAGCACAATTACTTATAAGTAGAAGGGAATACACTAGACTAAACCAACAGTCAAATGTTTCAAAATGTGCTTGCTATGGCATTGAAATCCGTTGACAAGTTCCTGTATGAGAAAAGATTAGTATGTAAAACTGAAATAATAACAAGGAATATCGCGAAAACGGTCAGCTCCACTGAGGTTTAACATTTTCTGTGTAGTAACAATTTTTCTATCTCTTACGGCTTACTAGTTGTGCAAACTACAGCATCATTTATCCAGAACAAAGAGGTCTTCAGAAAATTCAAGTTATACAGTCCGTTTGTTATGTTAATATGTTATTTCAATCAAAATCGTTATAGCCATTTTTGAAAACATCAAAATGTTCTAAACTGCTTCCATGTAAAGGGTAATTTGGGATCATATCGCATTGGAAGATGCTGAACTTAAACATCATGTTTGATATTTGACGGACCTTTCGTTTTTGAGCTATGCTGACCCCCCCCCCCCCCCCCACACACACACATGCGCGCACGCACACACACACACACACACTGATTTTTTCCTAAAAATGCTTCTTTTGGATAAGGTGACCCAAAACATATATTTCCTGTGAAATCTCGGTATTGAAGTTTTGGGTGCAATACAATACCACAATGTACATAGTACGTGTAGAGAAAGTAGGAGCTGTATCGATATTTTCATCGCACTACATATCAAGACAATAGTATTTTATAATTTAGAAATGAAACTAGGTTAAAAGGGTGCAAATGTTGAAATTTTGTGGCTGATGTAGGTAGATAGCATATCGCCTGAGCTCTTTGTGTGTTCGTAACCTGAGGCGACGACTCTTTCGCTTGCATTTTCTTTTCCTCTAGATACCTACCAGACTGTCATTTGTCTCGCGCCTGCAGGCTCAGGCAAACCCGACCCTAGAGGCCTAGCGATGTTCTTTTGTTCACTCTCGCTTCATATGTCCCGCTTAACACTGAACAACCGGCGTTTCTGATTAGCTTAGTTCCCTCTTCCCACGTCCAGTATCAGTTAGGGTGGTTTTCTACCACATGGTTCTGTTCTGTCCTCCTTGAAGCCACACTTTGTCTACCTGTTCTGCAAACAAACTTAATCTTACATTTATCTACATCATGCTAATCAAGATAATGACTTACTACTTAACCTCCTTGTAAGGCTAATCCGACAGTCAAACCCTTTAAAAGTTGTTGCTATGTTAACAATTGAAATTCAGTTCTCTTTGCTAGGAGTAAAACAAACGAGGTATGAAACTTACAGTTTCAGAAAAGTTTAATTAGTCTAAAACTGAATACATAACAAGGAATATTTGGAAACATTTAACTCCACAAAAAAATATCTGGCAAATTGTTGTTTTAACGAGATCTATATTGTGTGGTACACTTTAACCTAGTTACACAAAAGTCATCCAGAATGAAGAGGTCTTAAGAGGCTATTCCCAGAAAATTCAAGATATACATTTCGTCATTGTGATTATTATTTTAGTCTTTGATGGATTTAAATTAAAAGTTGTTTTATAGCCAATGCCCGTTGGAAAGAATTATTAAGAATCGGTTGAGTTTGTTTTTATACCTTACATAGAGAGCCATCCAGAAAGTGACAGAAACGAAACTTTATTTATAAAGTTACAGTACCTTACTCTATTTGTCAATGTAATCGTTATTGCTATCAAGACAATTATTGTCACGTGGTACCAATTTTTCAATGCCGCTATTATACTTTTCTACCACCAAAGTGCTTATTTGAGTTTTTGAATGCACAAAATCTCCGGTCTATCGAATTTTATAGGAAAATAACGCAAGTGTATGGTGAAAATGCAGTGAACGAGCCTTCAGTGAGGGAATGTCACATAATTTACGAATAATCAAGGAAGAACCAGTGTACGATAAAGACCAGAGTGGAAGTTCATCAATCGTTATGGAGGACTTGAAAGCAAATGGTGATAAAAGAATTCAGAAAAACCGGTGTTTCACTTGGACAAGTGCAAATTTGCACAACTGCAACAACTTGATACCTGATTAGACGCTCAGCTGTCGACTGTTTCGGCTGTCTCACTGACCAAACTGTAGTCTTTGAAGACTCTGTCACAACTGTACTTTATCGGCCTTTGCAAATTAAAAAGTGTTTGTCCCTATTTTTTGTCTGGTACACCCAACTAAACATGCAGATATTATTCCTTGTACCTTTCACTATGTTTCCACATAGTCACTGTGCCGGCTCAGACACTTGTCCCATCGCAGCACAGAAGTCGGCTGTCTAACTACGGAACCAGTCGCACCGTTGCCTTGACTTCGTCGTCGCAAGGAACTTGAAGAACTGAAAATATGGACTGAAAAAATGGAAATCACTTAAAGCAAGATCGGGGCTGTATGTTGGATGCTCTAGTGAACTTTCCTTAGCATGCTGACAGTCTTTTTTGCCACATTGTCCTAGAGGATAATCACATTGTCCCGCGGCGCTTCTTTCTGATCGCAGCCTGCAGAAGCGACATTGTGGAATAATATCTGTCGGCATTGATGATGGCACCTCGTGGCATGAAGTCCAGCACGAGCGTCCCACGGCAATCCCAGAATGTCGTTAACATCACAGGAGACTGCGGATGTTTCCACACCATACTCTGCTGTCTTGATTCCAGCGCGTCATGCAGTACCCACGTTTCATCGCCAGTAATAATGCGATCCAGGAAATTGTTACCGTCCTCGGCCTATCGTTGCAGATGATTCAAAGAAGCAATCATTCGCTTACCTTTCATCGCGTCATCCAACTTCTTAGGAACCTATCGACATGAAACTTTCTTGTACCCCAAGCACTCCCAAAAAAAATGTCGAGCTCCTGAGCAATGAATTAGTTTCACCGTGGTATCCACGCGGGCTATATTGTCATCAGTGACCGATACACGCGGTCTCCCCCCACGTTCATTGTCTCCACGTTTTCACGGCCATTTTCGAACTCGGAACACCACCAGCCCACACTTCTCAAAACAAGACACCTTTCCCCATATGTTGACTGCATTTCCCTGTGGATCTCTATGGGCGTTCGTCCCTTACTCCGTTGAAAACGGATCACACTTCGTTGTTCTTAAGCCGTGGACGTGTTAAACACTCCAGCCGTTTTGAATGCACTGACAGCAATGCTGCCGCCGGCAGTAGCTGGAAACTCTGAGGGCCGGCCCATGAAAAGTCCACTACTTCGAATTTATATGTTGGTTTTGGTACATTCGTCATTCGGCCGAAAAAAATAGGGGAAAAGACTTTTTGATTTGCGCGCGCGCGCGTGTGTGTATGATAACAGAGTGGAAGGGAAGTCATTACATTGATTTAAACCCGTGATAGATCTCGGTGTTTGGAACACATTTTGTATCCAACGTTTTTGTCTCTTGCAATTTCCTACGGCGATATTTTAGTTTTGTCGAAAATAAGAGACAGACAAGCTGGCAACGCTTGCAGGCTGTGTGGGTGTCACTTGTACTAGGTCAGTACATAAACAAACACGCCTCACTGCTGCTATCACAATCTGAATGCCAGTTGCACTTATTTTCTCCCAAAATATTACACCGTCCTGTGTCGTGTTTGCAAGCGACCGACCTGTTTACATACACAAGGTTGTTGAGTTACTTCACGTCTGAAAATCTGCTCGGAATATTCTTTTAAGTGATCTGTGAGATGTCCCATGATTCCTACCGAAACTGTCAGAAAACGTTACTCTGCTCTCTAGGTTAGTCTTGAGACACTTCATGTCGCATCCTTGGAAGATCTGAACTTAAATATCAAATTTGGAATTTAAGGGACTTTTAGTTTTTGAACTATGCTGCCCCCCCCCCAAACACACACGCGCGGATATTTTTCCAAAAATATTTTATTCAGCGGTCTCAAAACATGTATTTCCGGTGAAATCTCTGTATTGAATTTTTAGGTGCAGTACAATAGGTACCTTCTCCATACACTATGTACGTAGTACGAGTGGAGAAAGTAATAAAACGTTGTTTGAGAACGTCAAGGAGATATTTGAAGCAAAGTTTGGTGTCGTGTGATGTAGGTTGCATAGGATTTTCGCCTGATCTTCATAAAGATGAGCGAGCAAACAGCAGGCGATGATTTACCGCTCAAAAATATCAGTCACAAATAGCGAACTAACGTGCAGATATGTCACGTCCAGCCAATACCAGCAAATGATAAATTACTCCACGAATAATACAATCGGTTCGTGTTTGTAATGGACCATCAGCATTATGTGCGTGTGTGTGAATTTATACATTCTGAAAACAAAACTGACAATTCAAATGTAATTACTGTCCATTTAGTATATTGTATACAACAGTGATGACGTAGGCTGTTCTACAGTATTTTTGCCTTTAAATACGGAAAATTTTTCTGTCTCTCTCAATTCTCTCCCTCCCTCCCTCTCTTCTGTTTGTGGAGCTTACAGCTATGTGATGTTTTGAAAATTGGTAATAGAACTGCTTTATCTATGGTTTTAATAAATGTTAGGAGGGCCATCCAGAAAGTGACAGACGGTTTACCATAACTAAATAATAACGAAATATATCATAAGTAATACGACGGAAGCTCCAACTTTTATCGAGCAACTTGTATTTAATAAGACTATTTGATGAATATGGACGCGAATAATAATATTGCATTTGTCTTGACTTATATTTAATGTCCATACCATAAATCATGGCCTGCCTCGTTGCTTAACTGGTTCCACACAATCTCTCTTGTTTTTAATATTCTGCGGCTTTGAGTTGATGAACATTAGTTCATAGAGAAAACAAATGCACGTGGGTGTGATAAACAAACGCAGAGAAAATGAGTTCCGATTGGTTGGAATTTTACACTCCTATTTACTGAAACGTGTCAGGAGAGTAATAGTCAACACAAAACTTTGTTTACAAAGTTACAGTACCTTACTCTATTTCTCAATGTAATCTCCATTCTGTCAAGATATTTATTGTCACGTGGTACCGGTTTTTCAATGCCGATGTTATATTTTTCCACCGTCAAGGAATTTATTCGTTTTTTTGAATGCACAAAATGTTCGGCCAAACAACGCAAGTGTATAGGATAATGCAATGAACAATCTTCAGTGAGGAAATGGCGCATAATTTACGAGTAATCAAGGAAGAACATTACGACAAAGACCAGAGTGGAAGTTCATCAATCGTTATGAAGGAGTGGAAAGCAAACGTTGATAAAAGAATTCAGAAAAACCGGTGTTTCACTTTGGACTCCGTACATGACTTTTTGGATGGAAAAGATTTCCGAACCTCAAAGTGACAGTGACATTTTGGCTTGGATCTTTAGCGGTGAAAGAGTATAACACCTGCATTAAAAAGCGGTACCACGTGGCAATAAATGTCTTGACAGAATGGAGAAACGTAGTGTAACTTTGTAAATGAAGTTTTGTATTGACAACTTTTGTCATTTTTGTTATCCCAAATTGTTCGGGATGGCCCTCGTATAATGTATACAACAGGGATTACCTAGGTGGGATAAACCTCGGCTGTTCTCGAGTTTTTTGTCTTTGAATACCGAACTTTTTCTATCGGATTCAATGTCCTTCCTCTCTTCTCTCTGTGGAGCTGGGATGTTTTGAAAATTGGCAATAGAAAAGCTTTATCTGTGGTGTTAATAAGTATTAAAAGGTTGAGCAGCACACATATTTGTGAATTTTCGTTAAGCAGTTTTATACTACGTACATATACGAGATACGTCCAGAAAGTAAGTTCCGTTTGGTAATAAAATTAAAGTGTGTACAGATACAGAATAATTATTTATTGCACAAAATTCTACAACTCTTAAACTACTTTTCCACATAACTGCCGAAATTTTGCAGACATTTTTCACAGCGTGGCACAAGTTTTTGTATACCTTCTTCATAGAAGTTTGCCGCCTGTGTCTTCAAAAAGCTGGAAACATTTTCTTTCACCTCTTTGTCATTGTTGAAGTGTTGACCACCAAGGAAAGACTTGAGATGTAAGAACAGATGAAAGTCGCTAGGAGCGAGGTCAGGGCTGTCCGGAGGATGGTCAAACACGTCCCAGCCAAATCCCTGTAGGAGGTTTTTCGTCACATTTGCAGTGTGTGGTCGTGCGTTGTCGTGAAGAAAAACAACACCTTTTGGCAGCAATCCTCGGCGCTTATTGTGTATTGCGCGGCGCAATTTCCTAAGTGTCTCGCAATAAACATCTGCTTTGATTGTTTGACCACGTAGTAAGAAATCAATGAGTAAGACGCCTTTCCAGTCCCAGAACACTGTGCACATCATTTTTCCGAGGTGTCAAGATTTGTTTCGGCTTAACCTTTGCTGGGGATGAAGTGTGCCTCCATTCCATTGATTGCCGCTTATTTTCAGGGGTGTCGTAAGAAACCCAAGTCTCATCTCCTGTGACCTGTGTCAGAAATTCTTCGCAGTCTTCATCATAACGGGTTAAAAACTGAAGTGCACTATCCATCCGTTTTGTTTTGTGTTGCTCAGTAAGAAGTTGCTTTGGTACCCAAAGTTTACGAAATTTCAGTTTTTCGGTAACAATTTCGCACATAGTAAGTAAAGGAAATATTTAATTCCAACCAAAAAATCTATGCCGACATTTCACCGAAAATAAATCTTTAGCTCACCTAAATAAACAGAAATAAAAAACTAGTAAAATAAAAAATATGAAAAATGTGACTTCCCGCTTGAGAAAAGTTTAAGTAATTTGAAATTGAAACCAATAACGACGAATATCTCGGAATAGGTTAACTCAACAAAACAATGTGTGTGGCATACTGTGTTTTAACGAGATCTGTTTTTTGGCGCAGTAAGTTTTTGCCTTTATCTTACGGTTTACCAGTTATGCAAAAGTCATTCAGAATGAAGAGGGCTTTATGAAATACCTATCTTCAATATACGGGATTTTAATCAAAATCGTTAGAACGATTTTGACAAAATTAAAATGTTTCAAACATTTTCCAGTAAAGGGTGGAAGTTTTCTAAGAATAGTTTGCTACATTAGATGGAGAAAAAGTCATGTGAATGTGACACATCTAACTTTTACTTTCTGAACTATTTTTCCATAGTAAGTAGAGGAAGTATTGCCTTGCACACATAGTATTTCTGAAATAAACGTTTTATGACCCACTGGTTTCGAATAAAAATTGTTATATAAGATGTAAGAATGTAGTTATGGTTTTTGATTCGAGCGAGAATATTATGAAACTAGACGCAGTCAAACATCAAAAAGAAACTTTCCGCTCGCATATCATACAATAATTTTTCTACGAGAAGTTTCTGATATTAAAAGAAAAGCAGTAGAAGATGAAATAAATTTGAAGTTAAGTTTGAGCCATTCTCCAAGAGTTATATACTTCATTCTTTTTCTAAACACCACTTCATAAGTTTCTCATAAACTTTTCGGGATTTAGCAGGAAGTAAATTTGATTCTGCTTCCTTCGCAGCAGCTCTAAGAATATCACCATTCCCAAAATCTGCCATTTTCTCAACAATGCAACAATAATATTAGTTTATCGCAGCCTGCTATAATTTGAATTCTTAGTAATGGTGAACATAGGTCCATATCTGTTTATTTTAGCGAGCGTGAAGTTGGAACAAAATTACTTTACGCTTGCTGCACTTCTTTTGCGCGTGGATTCTGTAGAAATCAGCCCGTCAAGTACTCAATTTCGCTCGCCTAGAAAAAACTTTTTGATAAAATTGAGAGAGAGAGAGAGAGAGAGAGAGAGAGAGAGAGATGAGGGGTAGGATGTGCGCTCGCTCTGTGTCTGAACGCAATCCAAAAAATCTGATGTGCACCATTCACATGACTTTCTCCATATCCCTGACACAAATAATTCTTAAACAGCTTATACTTCTATTTACTTTATGCTAATCAGAAAAAATAGCAGAAATAGTCTAATTACTCGCTTCCTTGCAAGTCTCGGTATGGAATTTTGGGTGCAATACAATGCCTTCTCTGTACACTATTTACATTGTACATACGGGGCTAGAGAAAGTAAAAATGTTCATATAAACACATGTCCTAAAACCCTTTGTTTTATTAATCAGAACATTTAATGTGAGAGGTTATTCTATTTTTGACATTTTCAGCCACACAAACATCATTTATAGCAAATATTCCAAAGGATGCATGCACTTGTAGAAGAATGGAATGTCAAATACTCCGTCATATGATTTTGCAGGCTTACATGACACGTCGATTAAGAGTTGCTTCATCTAGGATGTCTGCTGCAGAAACCAATAGTTACAGGTGCCCCCAAAAGCTAAAATTCAAAGTTTTAAGATCGGGTAACATCTACCTATCCATTTGTCATGCTAGATACCAGACAGTGCATGCTGAACAATGAGACTAAAATGTACTAGAGCATCATGTTTCTTCTTATTTGCAGACACATTTTCAAATAAGTCTGGGAGAGTGTTCTGGAGACATCACTTGTAAGGTGTGCTGGGGGAATGTATTACACATCTGAAAAAAAGTTAAAAATCAGTCATGGCAACAAAAGGCCAACTCTGCAGGGTAAAATAGGCCAAAGACTTCTATGAATAAGAGTGCATAAATAAAGTTATTAGGTTGGGCCCAAAAAGCCGTTGAAGGTGACTTTCATTAATAACTTGGTAACGCATAAACGAAGCGTTTTAGAGCATATGTTTGTATGAACCTATTTTCTTGTTTCGATGTCAGGAATCCATCCCCAAATGTTGTAAATGTATTTTTGAATCATCCTGTATGGCCCACTCTCATGTCAAGTGGAACCTCTAAGTAACATAAATCCTTTACCACTATTGTACAAATTAGTTTTCAAAAGTCGCATTAATTTCTCTAATTAGGGGACGTACCGTTTTCCATCCAAAAATTCGCTGTCGAGATTCCACGGAATTAGATGTTTCGAGGTCTCCTGAATAATAATATTTTCAGAAAAAGCTCCGCGTGTGTGTACGTGAACACACTACTGAAAAACGAAAAATCTGATGTGCTGCATTCACATGATTTTCACTAACTGTTCTGCAAAAAACAAAAATTCTTACAAAACATTAATCTTCTACCTACAACATGCTGAAATGGTCTTGCTATTTAGTACTTTATAAGCAGAAGGGAGATAACGGAATACGCCAGGCTAAAGCGATAGTCAAATCTTTTAAAATTGTTCACAAAATATGAAAAACTGAAGTTCGGTTCATTTTGCATTTCCAGAAAAACAAAAAAAAAGTTAATACGATAGGTGGCCCCATTTAAAAAGATGCGTAGTTTAAAACTGAAACGAATAACAAGGAATATTTCGGAAACGGTCAACTGTCAACAAAAATGTAGATATATGATATAAATTGGGTGTTTTAACAAAACCTATCTCTATTGTGTAGTAAGTTTTTGTGTATTTCTAGCGGTTTACCAATTATACAAAAAATCAGAAAAATTCACCCAGAATGGACAAATGTATAGAAGCTATTCCCAGAAAACTCAGGATACACATTTTATTTACGATGTAAATAGCTTAAATACATTCTGTCAAGACAGTACCGGGTGACAGTAATTGACCATTTAAAAATCGTGTTTAAAAGTGGATTCAAAAGTATTTTTGTCGCTAAGTTGGTACAACTTTCCTCTATAGTTTGGTCGTCATCTGTCATATAGTTTGTTTACAGTACGCCATTTTGTTAGTTCATCTGAAAGATGATTTGCGATTTTACGATGGATACAAATGTTGAACAAACAATCGGTCTCAAATTTTGCAAATGGTATTTCGTGTGCCGAATCGCTGAACATGTTACAGAGGGCTTACGGTGAATCGACTTTATCAAAAACACGTGCATATGAGTGGTATAGTGCATTCAAAAGTGGTCAAGATGTGATGGAGGATTTGCCTCGCTCTGGTCGGCCATCAACGGTTTTTAACTGAACTGAAAATCGTCATTTAGGTCTGAGAGAGATTGCCGCTGAACTTTCTGTGACTCACGAATCGATTCCTCGTACCATTTTAAACGATTGTTTGGGCATGACACGCGTTTGAGTTCGGTTAGTTCCGAAAGACTTGAATTTTCTTCAAAAACTCAATCGCGTAAGGATTGCTGAAGACATGCTAGAACGAGCCAGTTCCGACCCCACATTCATGAAATGCATTGTAACTGGTATGAGACGTGCGTTTACGAGTTTGACACTCAAACCAGTCAACAAGCTTCCGAATGGCGCCTTCCAACTGAACCGAAACCTAGAAGGGCACGTCAAACTCGATCAACACTGAAGGTCATGTTGACAGTTTTTTTCGATTATCACTGTGCCGTGCACTCAGAGTTCTTGCCAGAAGGTCAGATGGTGAATAAAAACTATTATCTGAGCGTTATGCGGCGTTTGAGAGTACATATACGGCGAAAAAGGCCAGATTTGTGGAACGACAACTCATGGATTCTGCACCACGATAACGCTCCAGCTCACAATGCTATTATTGTGAACGAATTTCTGGCCGAAAAGTCAACAAATTTCATTGAACAATCACCGCATTCAGCTGATCTGGCTCCTGCTGATTTCTTTCTCTTTCCAAAACTCAAGTTACCACTTCGAGGCACCCGTTTTCAGTCGATAGAAGACATAAAGGAAAATTCGCGGCGACAATTGACATCGATTCTTAAAAGTGCCTACAAAAAATGTTTTGATGTTGGATTATTCGTTGCCATAAATGTATAATTTCAGAAGGGGCCTACTTTGAAGGCAATAAAATAAAATTGGATGAATAATTCATTTTTTTTGTGTTTTATTGGCAAATTCCCGGAACTTTCTTGACACAGTAGTATACAGCATTTTATTCAATATCGTTCGTCATTTTTGAGAAAAACGAAATTTTCAAAAACTATTCCATATAAAGGGTAGTTTGGAGTGAGAATTTTCTTGAAAATCTTCGTGTTGCATTCTTAGAAAATACTGAACTTAAATAGCAAGTTTGGTATTTAACGGACCTTTTGTTTTTGTACTATACTGCCCACAGACACATACACACATGTTTCTAAAATTATTTTTGGATTTAAGGGGTCCCAAAACGTATATTTCTGGTGAAATCTCGGCATCGAAATTTTGGGTGCAACACAAAACCTTCTCTATGCACTATGTACACAGTACTTTTACAGAAAGTAATAATTCAGAATAAATAGGACTTAACAGCTAGTTTCAACAAATTCAGAATCCAATTTTTTATTATTATTTATTTGTGGGCTCTCTTTAACTGCTGAGGTTTTCAGCGACCCAATCTATACTGGGCGTGAAATACCGCTTAATTTTGCTCAGAGGCCTCTTTATCATGATGTTCTTTAACTTGCCGTAAATCTACCACACTTGTTTTCTCTTCCGAAGGAAGCCCATGCTAAAAATGTTTACCCAAGAAAAAAATTGCATCGCCCTCCTCCAGTTTGAACCCACGACCTTGTAAACTAGAGGCTAGCAAGTTACTCCTAGTCCACGGAGTATGACAGTATATTTAGAATATGCATTAATAAAGTTCATAAACACGTGGTATGATAATAAAACTCATTAGTCGTTTGAATAAAATAAAATGTAATGAAAAGTTGTCCATATAAAGCAGGGTGTTGTACCTTTGATGCGCGTCGAAATAGCACCGAGTACTCGCTACTCACAGGGATCTAGCTGCAACATGTAATTCAGCGCAGCATTGAGGATAAGCTATCGTCGCGGCTGAATCATGGCTTGGAAATGAAGTTGCAGGACGAAAACATTGTGATATATTATTTGCCCAATACGTATCGACTACCACGCCCCCGAGTTTATGACTGAGTACCCGCGTGCACTCAGGTTCAGGCGAATCGAGTGTAAACTGGTGTGAAGGGTATTTTGAAGTGGGGAATTTCCTTTAAAATCTTTGTATCACATCCTTCGAAGATGTTGAATTCAAATTTCGACTTTGATACTTTCTTATATGTTGTTACTTTCTATACACGTACTAAGTACATAGTGTATTGTTAACGTATTGTAATGCCCCCAAAACTTAAACACTGATATTTCACCGGAAATGCACGTTTTGAGGTGAAATTATTTTTGGAAAATCTGCCATATGTCTGCGGACAGCATAGCTCAAAATCTATAATAACTAGATGTTAAAGTTTGGTATCTTCCAAGGATGTGAACGAAGATTTTCAAGAAAATCCCCCACTATAAACTACCCTTTGCATCGAAAGTTTTTGAAAAATGCTATTATTAAAATACCGTATAATAAAGATATTTGTATGACAACTGAAATGTCTTATCTTGAATTTCCTGGGAATAACCTCTGAAGACCTCTTTATTCTGGAAGACGTTTATTTTACTGTAAGCCGTAAGCATTTTACTATACAAAAATGTAATTCTAGTTAAAACACAAAATTTGTCAGATATGCTCCAGCATATTCTTTCTATTGGTTTTCTCTAATAGGAAGTCGTTATTCTTTTTTATCATCCTATTCATCCAAAGAGAAGGGAATTTTAATTGCTTCGCATATCAACTTGCTTTTATCAGATTTGACTATCATTTTAGCCTACTGAAGTCCCTCATTTCCATTCTATTTATAAGGAAGCAAGTATTTGTGCTAATGTTTATCTCGATTAGCATGAAGTGGATTGAAGAAAAAGCTTATTTAGGATGATTTGTCAGCGGGATAGGCTGCATCCTAACGACTAGAGTTGAAGACCAGCGTTAGCGGATGGTAATATGTAGGTCAGGTTGCAGATGTGTTCGACTGCAAGCTCTTGAGTGGATACAGAAAGAGCGATTATTGATCTACACGGCACCATTATCTCGATAACGACAACGAAACCCTTCATCTCGAGTGTTGTTCTTCTTGTCGACTAGAATACTTTCTACTTGAACAAAGTGCCAGCCACACTTTTACCTCATTACCGAGAATTAACTTATTTGTCTTTGTATTTTCCAGTACATGTTTATCCTTAAACCGTACAGCTTGCTTGCTCACAAGTAGAAGGGAATACACTAGGCAGACCGACAGTCACATGTTTTAAAATGTGCTTGCTTTGCCATTGAAATCAGTTTCTTTGCGTGGCCAGGAGTGAACAAGTTTTTGTATGAGAAAATTTCTCCAGGAAAAAATGTATGACATAAATTACGTGTTTTAAGGAGCTCTACATTTTTTGTGTTGTAAGTTTTTGTCTATCTCTTACGGTTTATTAGTTATACCAAAAAAAAAAAAAAAACAGAATAAAGAGCTATTCCCAAAAAATTCAAAATATACATTTTATTTGTGATGTAAGTAGCTTTAATATATAGTATTTTAATAAAAAACCTTAAGAGCCATTTTTGAGAAAATTAAAATTTTCGAATGTTTTTTCATGTAAAGGGTAGTTTGAGATGGGTGTATTTTCTTGAAAATCTTTGTGTCGCATCCTTGGAAGATCCTGAACTTAAATACCAAGTTTGGTATTTAACCAATATTTCGTTTTTGAGCTAAGCTACCCACATACATGCGGATTTTTTTTAAAAAAATGTGCTTTTTGGACTCAGGTGAAATCTCGGTATCGAATTTTTGGGTACAATACAATACCTTCTCTATACACTATATAAATGTACGATTTTCGTCCTTACATTTGTCCATAAGGAGTGGAAAATGAACGGTAAGGGTAATTTAAAACACGTCAATCAGAAAATAACATCTGAATCTCATTTTATCCCCTCTCCAATTTTTAAAACAAGACCCGCAGAAACTGATTACACACAAAATGTTGTAAGCCGATCATGAGTCTCTAGGGTAGGTAGGACTGATGTGTTCCATTCACTTTTCCGTAAAAAGGGCTACTCTTCTATCTAAATCATGCTAATCAAGATGAGCACTAGCAGAAACGCTCTTATTACTTGATTTCTTGTAAGTAGAACGGAAATAAGGGAGTACACTAGACTAAACCAACAGTCAAATGTTTTATTAAAAAACTGTCGGTTTGCGAGCATCAGAGTAAAACAAAAGAAAAACGCATGACGACTTTCGGTTTGAGAAAAGATTTTTTTTTAATATTGAAACCAATAAGAAGCAATATTTCCAAAATGGTCAATTCCACGAAAAAAATGTATATAACTAAAATTATCTTATTTTAACGAGTTCTACAGTTTTTGTGTTTGTCTTATAGTTTACCAGTTATGCAAAAGTCACTCTGAATGAACAGGAATTCAGAGGCTATTCCCGGAATATACAAGAGATACATTTTATTTGTCATGTAAAAATATCTTGTGAATATCTTAAATATAAAATATACATTTTAATGAAAATCGTAGAGCTATTTTTGAGAAAATTAAGAGTTTTTGAAAAATGCTCAGCGTAGTTTGTGACACGGATTTTCTCGAAAATCTTCGTGTCGCACTCATGGAAGATGTTGAACCTAAATGTCAAGTTTGGTATTTAAGTACGCAGAGTAGAGAAAGTAAAAAACAACGTTAAGGAAGATACAGTGAGATGTTTCTCAAGCATAAGACCCTGATGCGACATACAAACAAGGGAGTTATATAAACGAAATAATTTTGAAATACATTTTACTTTCTCTACACGTACTATGTGCATAATGTATACAGAAGGTATTGTATTGAATGCAGAATTGCGATAGCGAGATTTCACCGGAAGTATATATTTTCAGACTCCATGAAACAACAACAACAAAATCATATTTAGAAAAAGTCTGTGTTTGTGTGTGTATGTCTGTGTCTGTGGGCAGCATACCTCAAAAACGAAGAGCCCGTTAGATAACAAACTTGGAATTTAAGTTCAGTATCTCCAAGGATGCGACAGGACGATTTTCAAGTAAATTTCCCCATAACAATTACCCTTCACTGAAATAAAAATCGAATTTTTATTTTCTTAAAAATGGATCTAACGATTTTATTAAAATCTCTTATATTTAAAATATTTATATGACAAATAAAATGTATATCTTTAATTTTCTTGGAATAGCCTATAAAGACCTCTTTATTCCGGATGATTTTTTTTTTTTAATTTTTGCATAACCAATAAACCGTAAAAGATGTAAAAAAGCTTACTACACAAAAATATGAAGTTGGCCGTTTTCTAGATAGTTCTTGTTATTGGTTTCAGTTTAAAGATACTTCAACTTTTCCCATACAGAAGCTCCTGGCCACGCAAAGAAACGGATTTCAACCCCATTTTAAAACATTTGACTGTCGGATTTGTGTAGTGTCTTCCTTTATTTCCCTTCTACTTATAAGGAACGAATCAATAAGACTTTGTTGTGTTTATCTCGATAAGCATGAAGTAAATGGAAGCATAACAATAATTTGTTTCAGAGATGTAGAGAAAGTCATGTGAATGGAACACGTCAGATATTTTTTTAAGTTGGATTGGACATAGGTTTAAAGAGCATTCTGTAGCAAGAAAATGTATTACGGTTGCCACAACTTGCATACTGGCCTGGGCCTTTAAACTTGACACGCTGTTATAACAGTAAGTAAGCGGTATATGATACAAGGGTGAAAACACACAAGCGCCAACTTCATTACGTTAAGCTGAAACAACCTTCTGTATCATTTTCCTTGATACTGTAAAGAGCATAAACAAAAAAATCTGATGTGTTCCATTCACATGCCTTTCTCTACATCTCTGTAAAATATTATTGCTTCTTTTTACTTCATGCAAATTGAGAAAAAAATGAGTAAAAATAGTCTTATTACTTGCTTCCTTGAGAATAGAACCGAAATAAGGGAGTACCATAGGTTCAAGTGATAGTCAAAAGCTGGTTGCTATGTGACTGAAGTTCTTTGTTTGTCTGACAGGAGTTGACAAATTCCTGTATGAGAAAAGCAGAGGCTCTCCCAGAAAATTCAAGATATACATTTTATTTGTCAGGTAAATATCTTTAATATACGATATTTTAATCAAAATCGTTAGAGCCATTTTTGAGAAATGCAAAATTTTCGAAAAAAGTTCCATGTAAAGGGTAGCAAAATCCTCGTGTCGCATCCCTGGAAGATACTAAACTTAAATATCAACTTTGGTATTTTAAAGACCGATTTTGAGTTATCGTGTTCACAGACACACTGGCATGCACACGGACACACACGGCCTTTTTTTTTTTTTTTTTTTTTTTTTTTTTTTTTTTTTTTTTTTTTTTGAAAATACTTTTTTTTTTTTTTTTTTTTTTTTTTTTTTTTTGATACAGGGGACCCTAAAACGTATATTTCCGGTGAAATCTCGTTATCGAATTTTTGGTGGAATGCAAGACCTTCTCTACACACTATGTACATAGTAAATGTAGAGAAAGTAAAAATATATATAACATAAATTGTGTGTTTTAACGTGTTTTGTGTAGCAAGTTCATGTAATTTCTCATGCCTTAACCGTAATGCAAAATTTAGCAAAATTCATTCAGATAAAGACTATTCCCAGAAAATTCAAAGTAGATATTTTATTTGTGATGTTAATATATATTTAATATGCGGCATTTTAATCAAAATCGTTAGAGCCATTTCTGTAAAAACACAATTTTCGAAATGTTCCATGTAAAGTGTACTTGATGGTGGGGGGATTTTCTTGAAAATCTTCGTGTCGCATCCTTAAATATCAAGTTTGGTATTTAACTGAGTTTTCCTTTTGAGCTATGCTTCTCTCTCTCTCTCTCTCTCTCTCTCTCTCTCTCTCTCTCTCGCTCTCTCACGCATATACGCACACGCGCGTGGACCTTTTTCTAATAATGCCTTTTTTTGGATTCAGGGGGGTCCCAAAACATGATATTTACGGTGAAATTTCGGCACCGAATGTTTGAGTTCAATACAATACCTTTTATGTACATAGTACGTGATGAGAAAGTAAATATAAAAATAGTCAAATTTTGTTATTGTGAATATATTACCACTCCTTTATCATTTACTTCTGCAATTATAATAGCACGTAGAGTCACAGCAGGCGTCTTATCATTTGTTGCTAAAATGAATCGTTTAGCCACAAATTACTATTAGAAGATTGGATTGCAGCGTGTCTGCTGGAATAAGTCGCTTGGCAACTAAGGTAGTGGAAGGTCAGGAATGTTGACAGTAATATTGTATCTCGACACCTTACACAACAGCTGGTTCTGTCAGTGCCCCAGATGCGTTAAATGTATTCATAACTTTGGCAAACATGTGGTTTTTTATGGACGCTCTTTAACTGCTGTGGTTCTCAGCGTCTCATTCTATACTGGGCGTGAAAGTTTTGCTCTTAGGCCTCTCTATCAGGTTTGAGGTTCTTTTACGTGCCGTAAATCTACGACAGGGGACCAATGGCTTTAATTCCCTTTCGAAAGAAACCATGCTAAGGATTTTTACGCCCGAAAAAATCCATCGTCCTCCGTCGGGTTTAAACCCGCGACCTTGGGTATATAAAGTTCGCATGGTAAATAACTGTGGCAGTCTTTACAGACCAAGAGTATCTAGATATGCTCCTTGCTTATGCAAAGCTCAAACCTTTAGATTATTATTTCTGTGGACATTTGAAGAGTAAAGTGCACTATAACAAAGTTGAAACTCGTGTGTTTGAAGCAGACGTAGAGATTGTGCAGAACGCAGAAGCTCTAACGAGGGTAGGGCAAAAGTGGCTAAGAAGATGCAATGCCTGCATTGATTCTAACGGAACATATTTTGTTTTTGTTGCAGTTAATGCACCTACATTACTAAATTTCCTGTTAAGCAAAAATATGGCTTTATTTATTTAACGATTCATCCTGAATGAGGTACTTCCATAATTCATATTTGATCATCAGACTAAATCTTATGCATAGCCTCTTACGCAGGATTTAGATCAGGTCTCGTGGGATAGCTTGAAAGAAAGCCACCCTAGCACTTGTTAGTGGCAGTATCTGATAATAAATACACAGGCATGTGGCGAGCCGGATTTCAAGCACAAACGAAAACAAAACATTGGCCTGACCGCAAACCAAAATAAAGCTTTCGGATCTTAAGTCCTATTCTGTGGCCAGATAATATATTCAATATGTTCAATTATCTCCGTTACCTTTCAAGATGAAATTGTTAATGGACTTTATTCGTCAGATTTGGACTTCCCGGCACACGAAATCTGTGCGCTCACATTATATATAGAATATAATGTATATGAGCGCACAGATTTCAAAATATACATACATATATTCAAAATATTATACCGATATTTCATCAGAAATACATGTTTTGAGTTGCTCTGGAAAAGGAAACATTGGTGGAAAACGGTGTTATGTGAAATAAAAATCGTTAGAGCCATTTTTGAGAAAATCAAAAGCTTAGAAATTTCACTTTCGAAAAATAGTTTAGGCTTAGGGGTATTTTCTTGAAAATTGGAGTCGCATCCTTGAAAGATTAATTTCCACGTGGTATTAACTGGTTTTTCATTTTTGAGTTATACTATTAACAAATTCGCAAACACGCGCCCTTGAGGACATTATTATTACTATTCAGGAGACATCAAACATATAGTATTTTCGGGTGAAAGAATATACGTTTTCTACCTAATGATAAAGGAAAGATCTAACTGTGGTGTTTCGCGCAGCATGCAAATGCTATATTCATTACACCATGAAGAGAGTAACTAAAAAGCTGTGTTCCATTCACATGATTTTCTCTACATCCGTGTAACAAACTATTGTTAGTAAGCTTATTCTTCTATCTGCTTCATGACGAACGAGATAAACACTACACAAACGGGTCTCATTACTTAGTTCCTTGTAAGTAGGAGCGAAATAAGGAAATACAATAGACTAAAGTGACAGTTCAATGTTTTACAATTTGGTTGCAATCCGTTTCTTTGCGTGGCCAAGATTTGACTAGTTCCGTATGAGAAAATTAAAACCGAAACCAATGATAAGAAATGCCTAGAAAACGGACAACTATACGAAAAAATATAGCAGCATAAATTGTGTTTTTTAACGAGATGTACATCTTTTGTGTAGTAAGCGTTTGATATACATTTTATTGGTTACGGTATTTTAATCAAAATCGTTAGAGCCATTTTTGAGATAAACAAATTTGTTTCATGTAATGGGTGGTTTGGGGTGAGGGGATTTTCGTTTCGCACCTTTGAAAGATACCAAACTTACTTATTTAACGGTTTGAGCCATGTTGTCCACAGATATGCAGACACACACACACGGTCTTTTTCTAAAAACAGTTTTTTTTTGGGGGGGGGGGGTTCAGGTTATTCCAAAACATATACTTCCCATAAAATCTCGGTATTTACATTTTGAGTGCAATACAATAGCTTCTCTATACCTGGTGTAGAGAAAGTGTTTCCGGGTTTTCCTACTGCGGTAGATTGCATAATTCCCTTATTTCGCTTCAATCTACGTGATAACTTAGGTGGTGCTCTCTGTAGCTTAATTATGTACACGCTGGAATATGTGAAATTTTGTTGAAAGTTTTTTGTATAGCATTTCGGCATGTCACAGTGAAGACTTTTTTCCGTTTCTCTGCTCCATTATTCAGGTCGATGTGAGTGACGCATACAAAGAAATATCTTAGACATCTGCCGTAATGGGAACTGTGACATGCTTACGTATGTCAAAATTTGTGTCACTTGATGAAGTTCCTTCTGTGTTTCAATCACACGGCTTTCTCTGCCTTTATCATCTCTTTTCATGCATTTCCTACAAATTATTCATACGAAAAATTCTTTTTTGAAATACTTGATATGGAAGTTAAACACATATTTGGTAATGTAAGCTAAATTTACAATTAAATTGCCATGCCAACAAGCACTGTAAGAGTTTGAGACGTCACTAATACTTACAGTACAATTATCAAATGACGTAACACTCAAGACATGTGCTACTTCAAATAAAGATTCTAATGCAAAATTCATTAACAAATGGTGTAGCCTGGGTAGTGTGGTGGTAGCGTGTCTGCTTCACATTCAAAAGGCCGCGAGTTCGAATCTCGCTCGCTTAGGGCGAGTTACCCGCATAAGGTTTTCTTCGGGGGTTTTCCTTATCCTGAGAAGACGAATGTCGAGTAACTTTAAGCTCCATGGACCCCGAGATCATTTGAGCATCATTTCACCAATTTCATTGATCCAGGTTAAAGGTCGTTAAGCTACAAAAAAAAAAAAAAGTATATAAGAAGGCTTTGTCCATATAATTAAGATGTAGCCTTTCATTTTTTCACATCGAGAATTCATTTATTCTTAATGTTCAATTAAATAATTAAAATCAATATTGGTTTATTATTATTTTTTTTCCCAGTTTTTTCAAGTATTTCAAAAAGTAATTGGGTAACCACGAAGTGTAACTTACTTATCAGATCTCGTATTTTCAATATGCATTCTCGACCTGATGAGTATAACTTAGAGTTCATAGTACGTAATGGACGAGTACTATTCTCTTCTAGTTTTTTTGATCGTTATACATTTCCTGGATAATGTTACAGCTACATAGCAGCTTTTACGAGCTGTGACTGACGAGAGTCAGCTGTTCAAGAATCCGCTTGATATGAGCATTCTAGACAACCTTTAATGGTTTATCCGTAAATTTATGTCAGTTTTTTCCAATTGAAAGAATTGTTACCATGGATCAAATACTATAGTTTCTATTGTATTGAAGTATATTTTGTAACAATGTAAGATTTCTTGCTAACTAAAGAATGCAAAGAGCTTGCTTACCTTCTATAGCTACAAAAAAATACTGAGCACTTCGTAGATCTAATTAAAGCACCTACTTTTTTGTGAGTTAGCCATTTCCGAGATATTCATAGTTATTCGTTACTTTTCCCATACTTACATTTTTCTCAAATGTCAAGTACTCGTCCATGTTTTCTATGGCACTTGAAGGTATTTCATTGCGACCGGCTCTTTATAAAGATCTGACCATCGTTTAACCTCATTCCTTCTGTACCTGCTAGGAGAAAAGTAATGTAAGCATTGCTGTTAATGTTCATCTCGATAATATTTAGTAGAAATAGTTTATTGCCAATAGATAGACAGTCATGTGAAATAAATACAATGAGACTTTTTACATTTACACTTAAAAATCACTGTTTCCAAATTAACATTATTAGGACATTGAAATGGCAAAGTCCCCCTACATGGGTTTACTTTGGCATCTTTTCTGACTTCGCTGCTCACCTGGTGGTGTAATGTTTCTTTTCCTCGCTTGCTCGAGTGTCGAACACATTGGCTGTCTCTATCGCGTGCAAAACTCCAGATGAGCAGACAGGTCTCAAATGGATCTTCCAGATTAATACTTGTGGGGTGTGTCGTCTGCTGGCAACAGCTCGACAGGCTGCTGACCAATACATATCGGTGTTGCAACATCTACAGCTTCAGTCGAAATTTACATGTGCGTTCTCCTGATCTGATTGTTTGATTTCAAAAGTTTGGTTGAGTTATACACAGTGATTCTGTAAGGATTTACATTTATAATTGTTACTACCTTTTCTATTGCTCTTGTTCTCATCCTGGAACTGCCAGAAGCCGTGGAGGTTAAGTTAGGCGAAATAATAAAACTTTTACGTTTAATGAAGTACAAGACCCAATGTTGAAAGGAATAGATGAGGTAACTAGTGAGAAATGGGGAAAAGTAATTCAACATACCAGATAGAAATGCATATTAGAGGTGCCGCTGAATACAGTAGATATGGCAACAGCGTACCGCGTATCTACAGGAATGTCAACCACACTATTGCTCATGTCCAGGCTGTAGATCTCAACTTCGTCATACATTTTTTTCAGTACATAGAAACATACCTTACCGTACTATGTAGAGAACACACAGAAAAACAAAACACTACAATAACAGCTGTTCCATTCACTTCCTTCATTGCAATTGCTGCACATATGATGAACCCAATCTGGTTCAGTCACAGGACCAATTTTGCGGTACACTTCATTCTTGCCCTACGTCTCAAATTTCTACTGAATCAAAATCGCTGGAAATATTCATTTTAAATACATGAATGCACTTGCACTAGACTTTTGTGTTAACTTTGTAACCCAATTCAGAAACGAGAGCGAGAGACAACTTCTACAGGAAGAAGTTGTCTGTACCCAAACAAACAAGTGAACTTACTTCTGCACTTGATAAATGGATATTAATGTTGCTGAGCCGCGAGTAATCGATAAGAATCGTTTGGAAAAGGAAAGTCCTAACAGCCAAAATGAGCAGAAGCAATAGTGCTCATAGCTTTTCGTTAATTTAGTTGAGAGATAACAAAACTTTAACTTGGAATTCAGTTTGAAATTTGAATTAAATTCTCTGTGCTTGACCATCAGAAACGACTTCCGCTGCCAATATCAACGAATATCTCAGAAATTATTAAATCCAAAACAAAAAGAATATGTATACATACTTTAAAAATAAATTGATGTTTTGCCAAGATACATATTTCAGTAAGATTTTGTCTTTTACGGTTTACCAGTGATGCCAAAGTTATTCAGAATGAAGAGGACTTCAGAAGCTATTCAACAACATTTCATTCGTTTTCAAAATATCCTAAACATGTCATAAAAATAGTTTAATGAAAATCATAATTATCGCTAATGTTACATGTAAAGGGTAGCAAGGAAAATCTTGAAAATCTCTTGAAAAGACGCATCTTGAGAGATCCAATGCCTAAATATTAAGTTTGATATATTACTGCCTTTTCGTTTTACAGTTATGCGATGCGGACATTTTTTTTTTTTTTTTTAAATGCGGGGTTTTTCGATTCAGGGAGTGTCAAAACTTGTAATTTTATGTGAAATTTCAGTGTCGAAATTGTGGGTGGAATGCAGTACTACTACTTGTTGTTCTAGGTGTAAAATAGAGAAAGTAATGCTATGTTCTATTCCGAGATCCTCAAAACGTGCAATCTGAATACGAATTTTGGGATGGAATACTTGCTTTACCTGCTATAATAGTTTGTTAGCAGGATTGTGAAAGTGTATGTACATGTGAAAACTATATCCTCTCATTTCCAGTCTACCTCACACAGACGAAGATATAGGTACATATTTTGTGTTGAAATGTTACCTAAACTGGAGCTGTACATAACCACAACAGCGCTGCACTCTAAGGTACACTATTTTTTTTAGATTTACCTGAATGCAGACGTTTTTACCATATATGTGTATTTTCATCTAGAAACTCGTTTGCATATACATAGATACACGTTTTAAGCACTTGAATGTGTGTTCTGTATTTTAGAACGTTCAACTACCTTATTATTCCTGTTAATGTATCCCTTTTTACCTGATAATATTTAAACAATTTACTATTTTTATTAATGTTTTCTTATTAGGTACTTGTTCAGTATTTCTCTGCATGTTGTTTCCAACCCCTTTAGAATATCTTGATACAATTTAATTCCCAAATTTTATCTGTTGTTATACATTTTTAATTTAGATATATACTTCTCTCGTTCGAGCTGGCCGGTCGCGTGGAGCATTTGCTACCACAGTCAGAGTGGATTGTTCCCGTGAAATTTAAACTCTTATCTTCAGTAGTACCAGGCGATCCAAATCCAAACCGGCTGCGCGGTGTTTTGCCTGTCCGCGTCCTCGGCGCTTGTTGCCGTCTGCCGCGGATGAAACGATGCTTTACTTACCAATGTTATTAAAGAAGATGCTGAAATTGGTACCACTTTAGGAAATTATCCATCACTTGCCAAAGTTCACGTTGAGAAATGCTGGCAATTTCCTGGCAGATATTTTGTGTTAATTCTTGCAGGGTGTGTGGTTTGTCTTGTACAATTCATGCTTTAAGTTACCCCAGAGATAGAAATCGCAGGGAGTTAGGTCGGGGTATCGAGGGGGCTATACTAATAATTGTTTCTGAAACACACTTTCAATTGTTGTCATGGAAAAATGAGTTGTTGCAGAGGAAAACTTGTTTTCACGTATGTAGGGGGGGGTTATACCTA
This sequence comes from Hymenopus coronatus, assembly GCA_030762935.1. Taxonomy (NCBI): domain Eukaryota; kingdom Metazoa; phylum Arthropoda; class Insecta; order Mantodea; family Hymenopodidae; genus Hymenopus; species Hymenopus coronatus. The sequence continues at coordinate 6,775,324 of CM060895.1, read as the reverse complement.
TAATTCTTTCTCCGCTAATGGTGCACCTACACCAATCATGAACAATATTAGGTTTCTCAGAGCTCCAATAACTATTATTTTGTGTACACATATATCCATGAAGGTGGAACCAAGCCTTGCCTGTGGGTCAATTTCCCATTGTATTCACTACTGAGAGTCCACTCACAAAATGTGTTAACACATACGAATCATAGCTAATGCATGCTGTGCAGGAGAAAACAAATACATTCCGTGACTAAGCACAGGACAGGATAATAATAACTCAACCACGTGATACCGCCGTCAGCTCAATACTGCACTTTCAGAGCAGAGAAAAACAAGTCAGCACTGTGACATTGTGTACAGCAGTTGTGTTGTGTTTCCGTGTGCGCAGCGGTTCAGGTGTTTTTAGATCGCACTATACCGTTCTGTAATTTGAGTTTAACCAATTTGTTTCTGATAGTAATTTTTTCGAGACCGAAGGTTTTAAAACAATTAAATTGCTTAAGAAAACTGATAATCAAGAGTAGAATTGCAGTAAGATAATATAATGGCAGTAGGATGAATTTTTGTGTACGTACGGGCGCGTTATTTATATAATCAGTGAACTGGCTTACGTTATTATGAGGCATTAGCAACTCTAGCGTAATTATGCTACGCGTGGCACATTTCCGTTCTCGGTAGCCTAACGCTACTATGAGTCTATAAAAGAAATATAATATATAATTTAGGACATTGCCTAGTAAAAGAATCAGAAGTGCTACATTCACATGACTTTCTGTACCTGTTCTACTAACAAACTTCTTTCAAAATAGTCTTCTTCCTTGTGCTTCACGCTAATCGAGATGAGCATTACCAGAATGTTCTTATTACTTAGTTCCTTACACTGTGCTAAAGCGATAGACAATTGTCGTAAAAACTGTCACCATGCATTTGTCGTTCAAATTCGCTTCTTTGCATGGCCATGAGTGAAACAAAAGAAACGCAGACGACTTCGTTTGAGAAAGGCATTTTGAAATGTAAAGCAATGACAAGGAATATCTGGGAAACGGTTAGCTCTACAACAAAAAGGTAATGGGCATAAATTGTGTGTTTTGACGAGATCTACATTTTTTGTGCAGTACGGTTTTGTCTACCTCTTACGGTTTACCAGTTATGCAAAAGTCATTCAGAATGAAGAGGACTTCAGAGGCTCTTCTCGGGAAATCATTTCATCGAAATGTTTTAATCAAAGTCGTTAGACCATTTTTTGAGAAAATTAAAATTATCGAAAATGTTTCCATGAAAAGGCTAGTTTGGAAGGGGAGATTTTCTTGAAATTATATGGAAATTTTGGGTTGAATGTAATACCTTCTCTACCTATATATTTAGTATAGACAATTTTAAACCACATACATTTTCCTTACGGGAGTGTGTCATTTCAATTTTTTTTTTTTTTTTTTTTTTTTTTATCCTTTCCATTCAAATAGAACGGAATTTAATCGCAAAGCGACAGTTGTTTAAAATATTCAGATAGGTTAACGTTTTCCATTAGTTCCTGTCTACTTATAAGGAACTAAGCAATAAGACCATTTCAGCGAATGTTCATCTCGGGTAGCATGAAATAGAAAGAAGAACATTTTGTTGCTGAATAGATGTATAGCGTCATATGGTTTTTATTATAAGCATTTAAAATGATCTCTGCTGCACATTTAAATTCAGGTACAACGTTTTCCAAAAATGTTAAAATTAGAAATAGCATGAAGACAGAGATTGATTATCCGGAAGGTGCATTTCTCGGGGCAAATATCACCCCAATTTGTTTTAAAAACCGTTGCAAAATTCCATATTAAAGAGCCCAATCGGGCCTCACTGGTTGTTGTACAAACAACAAATGTGAGATTTGCTGATCTACGAATCCACTCTTGATGGACCTCATCATTTTAGGTAAGTGTGCCAAATAAAGCCATTTCATTCAACGTTAATACACATCTACCAGGCCAAATCTCTATATTGAACCTTGAGGAAAAGGAAAATGTAAAGTTTAATGGGATAGCTCAAGGAATACAAATGTTATATTGTTTGCTTTTCTAAAATTGCACAAATTGATTTTATTAAAATCAGAGGTTCCAAAATACGGCCCGTTCAAATTATTTTACTTGAGGTACAAGACAGAGTTATTCATGTGAATAATCAAGTAAGATTCTGAACAAAAATGCCTTATTAAACAAAATTAATGTCATTTCAAAGTTCAGTAATGACAAATTTACTTATACAGATGCAAAATTAACACAAAAGTTAACTTACGCCTTGTTACATTCTGGACCCTTAAAATGAACAATCTTATCTTGCTTTTTTATACCAACACAAAGTTCATGAGCATTTGTGACAACTTTTGCGCATTATCACATCTACCATTTTGTCCTCCTTGTAAATATTCCTCTGGTCTTTAAGGCCTATTTGCACTCTCTTGAACTTTTATTAATAAAAACTACAAAGATTATACCACCACGAAACTTTATGCAGTATGAAAGTATATTCAGTATTATTTAATACTACATATATTACAAAATATTGTATTAAAAATACATGGCACAAGAAATGGCAATATACCTAGCACTTGTTAGTGCAAGCTAAAAAGGTCCATAACTTGCTTCTCTGTTTTCACACATACTGATAAGGAAATAATGGTTGATATGTCAACAAAGTACTTCAATCAAGGAGATGCTGCCACCTACCGATATTATGCAGATGTTTTTCAGAAACCATTAGTTGGCTTTATTGGTCTACCTGGCCTTATTTGGTTCGTATACCTTAGTTTTTTGTTTATTCTAATTTACACTCATTCCCATTCTTACGTGTAGGTATAAATTGTTGGCAGTATGTTTGTTTGCCATGCTGTAGTTCTTAATGACATTAGTGATTGTTGGCCTTAATGTTGTTGGAAAGGTCCACACCGGTTGTCATTGTGTGCGGTATCGTGTTACAGTCACCCATGGGTTCCCGCACTAAATCTGCTCAGTACCGGTTGTCATTGTGTGCGGTATCGTGTTACAGTCACCCATGGGTTCCCGCACTAAATCTGCTCCTATATCTCGGCTCAGTACCGGTTATCATTGTGTGCGGTATCGTGTTACAGTCACCCATGGGTTCCCGCACTGAATCTGCTCCTATATCTCGGCTCAGTACCGGTTATCATTGTGTGCGGTATCGTGTTACAGTCACCCATGGGTTCCCGCACTGAATCTGCCCAGTACCGGTTATCATTGTGTGCGGTATCATGTTGCAGTCACCCATGGGTTCCCGCATTGAACCTGCTCAGTACCGGTTATCATTGTGTGCGGTATCATGTTACAGTCACCCATGGGTTCCCGCACTGAACCTGCTCAGTACCGGTTGTCATTGTGTGCGGTATCGTGTTACAGTCACCCATGGGTTCCCGCACTGAACCTGCTCAGTACCGGTTGTCATTGTGTGCGGTATCGTGTTACAGTCACCCATGGGTTCCCGCACTGAACCTGCTCAGTACCGGTTATCATTGTGTGCGGTATCATGTTGCAGTCACCCATGGGTTCCCGCACTGAATCTGCTCGTATATCTCGGCTACAGTACCGTTTATCATTGTGTGCGGTATCGTGTTACAGTCACCCATGGGTTCCCGCACTGAATGTGCTCGTATATCTCGGCTACAATACCGGTTACCATTGTGTGCGGTATCGTGTTACAGTCACCCATGGGTTCCCGCACTAAATCTGCTGAGTACCGGTTATCATTGTGTGCGGTATCGTGTTACAGTCACCCATGGGTTCCCGCACTAAATCTGCTACTATATCTCGGCTCAGTACCGGTTATCATTGTGTGCGGTATCGTGTTACAGTCACCCATGGGTTCCCGCACTGAATCTGCTCAGTACCGGTTATCATTGTGTGCGGTATCATGTTGCAGTCACCCATGGGTTCCCGCACTGAACCTGCTCCTATATCTCGGCTCAGTACCGGTTGTCATTGTGTGCGGTATCGTGTTACAGTCACCCATGGGTTCCCGCACTGAATCTGCTCGTATATCTCGGCTACAGTACCGTTTATCATTGTGTGCGGTATCGTGTTACAGTCACCCATGGGTTCCCGCACTGAACCTGCTCCTATATCTCGGCTCAGTACCGGTTGTCATTGTGTGCGGTATCGTGTTACAGTCACCCATGGGTTCCCGCACTGAATCTGCTCAGTACCGGTTATCATTGTGTGCGGTATCGTGTTACAGTCACCCATGGGTTCCCGCACTGAATCTGCTCAGTACCGGTTATCATTGTGTGCGGTATCGTGTTGCAGTCACCCATGGGTTCCCGCACTGAATCTGCTCAGTACCGGTTATCATTGTGTGCGGTATCGTGTTGCAGTCACCCATGGGTTCCCGCACTGAATCTGCTCAGTACCGGTTATCATTGTGTGCGGTATCGTGTTACAGTCACCCATGGGTTCCCGCACTAAATCTGCTCGTATATCTCGGCTACAGTACCGGTTATCATTGTGTGCGGTATCGTGTTACAGTCACCCATGGGTTCCCGCACTAAATCTGCTGCTATATCTCGGCTCAGTACCGGTTATCATTGTGTGCGGTATCGTGTTACAGTCACCCATGGGTTCCCGCACTGAATCTGCTCAGTACCGGTTATCATTGTGTGCGGTATCATGTTGCAGTCACCCATGGGTTCCCGCACTGAACCTGCTCCTATATCTCGGCTCAGTACCGGTTGTCATTGTGTGCGGTATCGTGTTACAGTCACCCATGGGTTCCCGCACTGAATCTGCTCGTATATCTCGGCTACAGTACCGTTTATCATTGTGTGCGGTATCGTGTTACAGTCACCCATGGGTTCCCGCACTGAACCTGCTCCTATATCTCGGCTCAGTACCGGTTGTCATTGTGTGCGGTATCGTGTTACAGTCACCCATGGGTTCCCGCACTGAATCTGCTCGTATATCTCGGCTACAGTACCGTTTATCATTGTGTGCGGTATCGTGTTACAGTCACCCATGGGTTCCCGCACTAAATCTGCTCGTATATCTCGGCTACAATACCGGTTACCATTGTGTGCGGTATCGTGTTACAGTCACCCATGGGTTCCCGCACTAAATCTGCTCAGTACCGGTTATCATTGTGTGCGGTATCGTGTTACAGTCACCCATGGGTTCCCGCACTAAATCTGCTCAGTACCGGTTGTCATTGTGTGCGGTATCGTGTTACAGTCACCCATGGGTTCCCGCACTAAATCTGCTCAGTACCGGTTACCATTGTGTGCGGTATCGTGTTACAGTCACCCATGGGTTCCCGCACTAAATCTGCTCAGTACCGGTTATCATTGTGTGCGGTATCGTGTTACAGTCACCCATGGGTTCCCGCACTAAATCTGCTCAGTACCGGTTGTCATTGTGTGCGGTATCGTGTTACAGTCACCCATGGGTTCCCGCACTAAATCTGCTCAGTACCGGTTACCATTGTGTGCGGTATCGTGTTACAGTCACCCATGGGTTCCCGCACTGAATCTGCCCAGTACCGGTTATCATTGTGTGCGGTATCGTGTTACAGTCACCCATGGGTTCCCGCACTAAATCTGCTCAGTACCGGTTATTTTGCCTCGCAACATAACTGTGTAAATGAGGAGAAGATTAGTAAAGTTGAATCAATTACTCCATCATTAACATTCCAGTTGCGGAAATGAGCTGACTGTTATTATCATGTGCTAGCAATTTTAAGACTTAAGTGGTCCCCACAGTGACCCCATAAAAATTCTGTTTGCCGTAAAATCTGCCTCTGAGATTTTTTATGAGAATAGTCTGATATGACTTCTCAAACTTGTTACTTTCTCTAGCACTTATGTACAAGGTAGCTATAGAAGGTGTTGAGTTCCACTTGAAAAGTCGATATCAAGATTTCACCTTGAATATACATTTTAGGTCCCAGAATAAAAATCAAGTTTTTTTTTTTTTTTTTAGAAAAAAGTTCCGTGAAAAATCGGATGTGTTCCATTCTCATAGCTTTCTGTGTAACAAATTATTCTTAAAAAACTTATTCTTCTATCTACTTCATGCTAATCTAGATAAACAGCAGAAATTGTCCTTATTAGTTGGTCCCTTGTAAGTAGAAGGGGAAAAAAAAAAACGGTTTCTTCACATGATGTCCTCTAGCTGTTCGGTAAAGAAACCTTTAATCCAAAACACTAATCAGTTATCTACATCATGCTAATCAAGATAAGCTTTAGCATAATTAGTCTTATTACTAGCTTCTTTGTAAATAGAAGGGAAATAAGAAAATGTACAGGCTAAAGCGATAGTCTTTAAAAGCCGGTCGCTATGTGAAACAATTGGAATTCCAAAATACCTGCTTGCAAGGAATAAACAAACGAGAAACGAGAAGAAATATGTATTTCCGTTTGAGAAAAGTTTAAGTGGCTTAAAATTGAAATCAATAATCCGGAATATCTCGAAAACGGTAAACTCTATAAAAAATGATATGACATAAATTGTGTTTTAATGAGATCTACATTTTCTGTGTAGTTTAAGTTTTTGTGTATCTCTTACGGTTTGCCAGTTCTACGAAAGTCACCCAGAATGAAGAGGTCTTCAGAGGCTATTCTCATAAAGTTTAAGATATGCATTTCGTTTGTCATATAAATATCTTATACATAAGGTATTTTAATCAAAATCGTTAGAGCCATGTATGACAAAATTCAAATTTTCGAAAAATGTTCCATGTAAAGGGTAGTTTCGGGTGGGAGATTTTCTTGAAAATCTTCGTGTCGCATCTTTGGAAGATACCAAGCTTGATATTTAACGGATTTTTCGTTTTTGAGCTATGCTGCACACGGACACACACGACATTATTCTAAAAATGCTTTTTTATTCAAAGGATCCCAAAACATACATTTGCGGCGAAATCTCGGTACCGATTACAATACCTTCTCTATACACTGTGTATGTAGTACGTGTAGAGAAAATAATATTGTATATTTAGCCAACATACGCTTGCAATAAAGCATTCTAATTTCCCGCCTTTCTTTCAAAGTTTCAAAGTATTCACATAGAGTGCCTGAGCAGTGGCGTACTGGCTCTTTATTAATTTTGAACTGTTATAAAGAAGCACAAACTGAAAGACCTTGAGTATCGTATATGAAAGTGTGTCGGATGTGTAGTTGAAGTGATTAGCACAAAGAGGGTTCTGGAAATGATGTTATGTAAGCTGAGGATGTGAAATGGATTGATTAAGACACATGTCATGTGCAGCTGTTTATAGATTGATTTTCGGAGAAGAATGCGAGTCCCTGTTATAAATAATGCTGTCCTCTTGCACGGAACATCCTCTAGATCAATTCGTGGCTCAGCGTCATTCAGAAACTGACACACGATTTGGCTTAACTAAATAATAACGAACTTTATTTACCTTACTCTTATTTCTCCATTCTGTCAAGACATTTATTGTCACGTGGTATAACATTTTTTCAATGCCGATGTTATACTTTTCAACCGCCAAAGAACTTACTCGTTTTTTATAATGCACAAAATGTTCGGCCAATCGAATTGTCTAGACAAATAACGCAAGTGTATGGCGATAATGCAATTAACGAATGTTCAGTGACGAAATGACACATAATTTACAGTAATGAAGGAAGAACCAGTGAGTACGATAAAGTTAATCGATCGTTATGGAGGACTTGAAAACAAATGCTGATAAAGGAAAACCGATGTTTTACTTTGGACAACCATGAAGACCTCAAAAAGACAGTGACATGTTGATTCATATTCTTTAGCGGTGAAAGAGTATAACATCTGCACTGAAAAACTGGTATCACGTGATAGCAATGACGATTACGTTAAGAAATAAAGTTTTGTGTTGATAACTTTGGTTATGCCAAATGGTGTGTCAGTTTCTGGATGGCCTGCGTATGTCTCACTCAGCACGTAGTCTAACAAATGTAATATCCTGGAAATGTTCTAGTTGAGACTGAGCGGGATGCTCGCATCTATCTGCTTGGGGTTTCCCTCAGTCGCCAAGGCAAATGCCGGCTTGGATATTTAATCCACGACAAAGGGCTCCATGTTCAGGCTGAAATAATAATAAATTACGTTTACGCTGTCACCCATCCATAGCTTGTGAAAGCAGCTAGACCGGACGGCACCTGCTTGTGGCAGAGTAAAATGGTGTGGTGTAACACCTCGTACACCGTGTGAGTACTTACTGATGATGTCATCTGACTACAAGTGGTGGCACCATCTGCTTGACGCGAAGCGAAACTTGTGTGATACATAGATGAGAATCCCGTTATGGTCAAGTACTTAAAGCCACACAAAATAAACAGAATAGGATCGGTGTATGTCCAGATGTTTTTATTTCTCTCAACACTCATTTCAGCAGAAATTACACTTTTCCACGTTTTCATCGCCTAGCTCAGTAGGGAATTAATGACAAAGGGTCTTTTCGAAGTAAATGGTAGAACAGCAGCCCATTTGCATTTTTGCTTTCTGTACACGAACTATGTACATAATGTATAGAAAATATAACGTATTCCACCCAAAAATCGAGATTTCACGGAAAAGATATACTTTGGCACACCTTGAATCCAAAAGTAAGCATTTTTAGAAACATGTTCATGGATGTGTGTGTGTGTGTGTGTGTGTGTGTGTGTGTGTGTGTGTCGCATCCTTGGAAGATATTAAACTTAAATCTAGTTTGGTATTTTTTACTTTTTGTTTTTGAGTCATCCTGTTCACACGCACGGACCTTTCTCCTTAAATGCTTGTTTGGGATACAGGGGGCTCTAAAACGTGTATTTCCGGTGAACTATCGTTATCGAATGCAATAGCTGCTCTATGTACTAGGTAGAGAATGTAAAAGCATGCGGAGTATGAGGAACCTGGCTAAGGGGTACATAGACCACCGAATGGGGCTCATCTCAGACAAGTTTTGGATACTGACGTGAAGTAATGCTCTCCGCATGTTCCAAAGCGCCGCTTTTTGTGTGCAGGCTCATAAAGTCTTGTGTTAGAACAGTAGCAATTTGAATGCTGAATCGCAATATTAACGTTTCTTCAAAACTATACAATCTACCTTCATGATCAATATTTTACTACTTATATTTGAATAAACAAAGACAATATAAAAAATTGTTCACTGATTTTGTGTCAATGCATTCTCGAGTACAAATACAAACTCTAAAGTTAGTTCTCTTGCTACTACTTTCTCTACTATTTACTTACAGTAAGTTAGCGTGGCCGAGTGGTTAGACCGCTCGCCTCCCACTTAGGCGACCCGCGTTGGAATCTGGGTGAACGAAGCGGATTTTTTCTGGGTCCTCCTGTTTTCCCCGCCACTCATTCCAGCAATTGTTCCAACATCACCTTTCCTATCATCCACTTCCTCACGCTCATGCCTGGCTATGGGCCAGGTTCTCCATTCTGTAGTTTCGTGCCGTTGGCTCCCCAACAGGCTTCTCACCTCTAGGCATTCGCTTGTAAGTCCTAGGGGGACGGTAAGTGACTACGAAAAAAAGTAGAAGCAAAAGTGGCGCGTGTCCGCCCGGGTTCGATCCCAAGGGGCTGCATGTGGGATTTGTGTTGGATAAGGGACGTGTGGGCGAGTTTTCTCGGGGTAATCCGGTTTCTTGCGCCATACCTTCCACCACATGCTCCATATCACCTTTGCTTTCACCGTCATTTCAAATGTTTTGTTCCTCACTCTCATACCAGGCGTCGGGCCGATCACCCGTCTGGTTACTTTCTGTGATCCAGAGTCCCGTCTACTCCTCAACCCCCCCCCCCCAGGGGCCTACTACGGTAGGTACGGGTTTGGCGCACCCGGGGGTTCCCGAGCCACTCGCCGCCATCTCATCATCATCGCCACCAACTGAGCCACGTTTTGTGTTTGTGTGCATATTTGTTTGTTTTGTGAGAGCGAATTTACTCGCCTCATCTTCTTCCCCTTCTAGGCTTATTCTTTACATATTAGTATTAAGGCTTTAGATTTATTAACTCCTGCCTCACCAACAGGGATCTTTATTCTATCTCCGTGGTTCCTGTCCCACGGTTCCAGCGCGGCTTCCAACATGTGTGCTCTTCGGAGGTCTCAGGCGTGAAGGTTGAGTGGACCCTTCCTACTGCCCCTATGTTTAAGCCTTAGGTGCGGAGCCCGTCCATACCGTTATGTACACCCACGTAGCTTCCTTGGGGGCCCGGTCCGTTTTAATTTCCCGACGAGCGCTGCTCGTTGGGTTAGAATTACGGACCGGTCGTGTTACCGCTAACGGAAAATCCGGTGTAATCAACCACAAGTCCCCTGAATCCTTGTCTGCTTTATTACGCAGCATGGCCTAAGTTGGGAGCCACAGGTGGTTATACCTGTGGTAGGGGCTTAAAGCCGGGTTGTACATGGTGAAGGGCTTATCCATATGGACCAGCAGCGGTGGCTGGAGGGTAACTCCTTCTGAGGTATTCCTTGAGATCGGTCTGGTAGGGGTCTACCAGGCGGCACAGACCGGAAAGTATTTTGGTGTCTTTTCTCTCTACCCCCGGATGGCAGGCTGACGCCGACGGTTCCGGAAGGGGGTCTTTCCATAATGCTATCTCCGCGCAAAACCTCTTCTTTTGACCGCTTTATAGTTGTGACCTTGGCATGTGAAAAGAAAACTATGCGAGATATCAGTCCGTTTTACATACAACGCGAGATTGACAGGATATGCGGTAAAGTGACCAATGCCACCCGAACGCGAGACGGTACGCTTTTGATTGAAACGAAGACGGAAGACCAGTCCAAGAAACTCCTGAAGGCCAGCTGGTTGGGTTCCTACCCCATAAAGGTGGGCCCCCACAAGACTTTGAACACCTGTAGACTTTGAACTACCTCTTGTTTAGACGGTCTTTCCGAAGCAGATATAGTCACTAATTTATCTGACCAGGGTGTATGCCAAGCGTACCGTCTGCTCGGCAAACGAGATGGTGAATCAGTGGCACTGCGTACGGTATTTCTGACTTTTAAGGGCACCACAATACCCGAGACCCTATATTGTGGATATGAACGCGTCTCTGTGCGACCATATGTGCCAAACCCAATGCGCTGTTTTCGGTGCCAACGGTTCGGTCACACGCAAACTCGGTGCACCTTCGACGCTACCTGTGAACGTTGCGGACAAGCTGCCCACGGAGAAACTGCTTGTGCTCGAGACTCTTGTTGCGTCCATTGTACAGGGAAGCATCCATCTAGCTCCTGGCAATGTCCACGTTTTCTCGAGGAAAAGGCCATCCAGGAGCTGCGAGTTAAGGAACGCCTGACTTTTCCGGAAGCCAGGCGTCGCTTCCAAAATCTGCAGCCTGCGACCATCTCAGGCTATGCCTCAGCGCTCCGCCGCACTCCTGTTTCCTCAGTTGCACTACAAACTGTGCCTGTAGCCGACGCGTGTACTCAAACAGAACAGACGCCGACCACAACAACCTCGCAGTCTTCAACATTCACACCACCCACTGCCACAAGTTCTATTTCTCCCGAACCTGCACGTAAGCCGCTAGTGAGACCGACACCATCTGTCGCTGCTCCTCATGAGCGCAGTCGCAAGAAACTCAAGGCCACTGATAAACCTTCCAAATCCCGTTCTCGTTCTACGAGCCGTAGGGGATCTTCCGCATCCCGAACATCAGCGAATAGCGCCGACGAAGGTGGCTATACTCTTGTGGGTCCAAAGAGTGCAAAGCACAAGAAACGCCCACCTTAACTCCATCTACTTCGTTTCCACCCTTCGTTTGTATCCCAGCTGGAAACTCATATGATTATTCGGTAAGCTTTCACGCCTCTAACTGTGCCCCATGGCTCTCCTGACGTGGAATATCCGCGGTGTCCGTACCCATAGGGCCGAATTGCAGCTGTTACTACGGTCCTATAGCCCTCTGATCTGTGTTTGCAGGAGACAAAGCTTCGCCCCCATGATGCATTTGCCCTGCACCAATACCTTCCCATGCGGTTTGACGTTACACCGGAGGAGGGCTCTCCTGCTCATGGGGGTATTATGATCCTCACGCGCAATGACATCTGCGGTCAGCCAGTCTCGCTTACTACTACCTTGCAAGCTGTTGCTACCCGACTTACCCTTCCTGGTTTGTGCTTTACTGTATGTAATGTCTACGTTCCGCCTTCATCTATCCTCTGCGCCTTCATCCATCTCTTGTCACAGCTCCCAGCACCTTTTCTTCTGCTGGGTGATTTTAATGCCCACCATCCCCTATGGGGTTCTCCTAGGGCCTGCTCGCGGGGGATCGTTTTTGCTCACCTTTTCGATCAAAATAGTCTCTGTGTTCTGAACACCGGTGAACCTACTTTCATTTCCGATTCTTCTGCCACGCTTTCCCACCTGGACCTTTCTGTTTGTTCAGCACAGCTTGTTCACTGCTTCCAATGGAACGTAGTATCTGACACTCATTCCAGCGATCATTTTCCTTGTGTCCTCACCATGCTTTCACACCACATTTCCTCATCGCGTGCTAGCACTTGGCAGCTGTCTAAGTCTAACTGGGCGCTCTTTTCCTCTCTGGCTGTGTTTGGCGACCGTCAGTTCAACACGGTTGACCATATGCTTGAGCACTTTAACTGTGTTATACTCTCTGCCGCAGAGCAAACCATGCCCCGGACATCTTCCCGACCTAAACGCTTACCGGTCCCTTGGTGGACTGCTGAGTGCCGCGATGCAACTCGTGCTCGTAGGAGGGCTCTTAGTGTATTTCGCCATCACCCTACGCTGGAGCACTTGATCATTTTTAAACAAACATGCGCACGGGCACGCCGAATTATTCAAGATAGCAAAAGGTCTTCATGGAATTCGTTTGTATCTACCTTCAACCACACAACGCCTTCATCCGTTGTGTGGGAGAAGCTCCGCCGTGTTGCCGGTAAGCAGACTGGTACCTCCATACCGGGGCTACTCGTGGGCACCGACACCGTAGTTGATCCGGTTGCTGTGTCAGCGTCCTAGACAGCACATTCGCAAATGTGTCCAGTTCCGCCAATTATCACCCGGCGTTCCGTGCCATTAAGACGGAGGTGGAGTCTCAGAGTCTCTCTTTCCGGTCCTCTGACACTGAGTGCTATAACACATCTTTTAGCATGCGAGAGCTGGATGCCTCACTAGCATCTTCTCGGCATTCCGCTCCAGGACCCGATGGTATCCACATTGCCATGCTGCAGCTCCTCTCTTCTGATGGTAAACTCTATCTCCTGAGCCTATATAACCGTGTTTGGCAAGAGGGTGTGTTTCCTGCGGCTTGGCGTGATGCCACCGTTGTTCCCATTTTAAAACCAGGAAAGGATCGTAGACTTCCTTCCAGTTATGGTCCTATCTCCCTCACCAGTGCAGCTTGTAAGGTGATGGAGAGCATGATCAATGGGCGGTTACGATGATGGCTCGAGTCTGAGAAACTCCTCTGCAATATCCAGTGCGGCTTTCGCCGATACCGCTCTTCGACTGACCACCTAGTCTCCCTCTCGACTCATATCCTGAATGGATTTCTGCGCAAGTGCCAAACTGTAGCCATATTTTTTGATCTCGAGAAAGCATATGACACCTGCTGGAGGGCTGGCTTATTGCGTACGTTGCATAAGTGGGGCTGCCGTGGCCGCCTTCCAGTGTTCCTCCGCGAGTTTATGGAGAAGCGGGTATTTCGTGTACGTGATGGTTCTGTTTGCTCCCGCGTATTTAGTCAGGAGAATGGAGTACCTCAAGGTTCGGTTCTCAGTTGCACCCTCTTCGCCATCGCCATCAATCCTATCGCTGATTGTCTTCCTGCTGGAATTTCCTCATCCTTATTTGTTGACGACTTTGCAATTTATTGCAGCTCTCGGCGCACATGCCTTTTGGAGCGTCGCCTTCAGGCCTGTCTCGACCGTCTGCATAGTTGGAGCGTTGCGAATGGTTTCCGTTTTTTCTGCCGAGAAAACAGTTTGTGTCAACTTCTGGCGTCGGAAACATTACGCGGCTCCTTCCCTACACCTTGGGCCGGTACCGCTGCCCTTGGCCGAAACTGTGAAGTTTCTTGGCCTAGTGTTTGACAGGAAGCTTAGCTGGCCGTCTCATATTTCTTCGTTGAGGGCTCGATGTGACCGAGCACTTAATATTTTACGTGTTTTATGTGGCACATCCTGGGGAGCTATATCGTTCGCTTGTTCGCTCTAAGCTTGATTACGGGTGCATTGTGTACTCTTCGGCATGTCGTTCAGTTTTACGTCGTTTAAACCCCGTTCACCATCGAGGGATTCGCCTGGCACTGGGTGCGTTTCCCACGAGCCGAGTTATTAGTTTGTCTGCTGAGGCTGCTGAACCTCCGCTGTGCTATAGGCGTGAGGTCCTTCTTTGCAGCTATGCCCTCCGGCTCCATGCAATACCGGATCACCCGTCTTTCAAGCTATTCTTTGACGAGTCTCTTGACCGTCAATATGCTGTTAGTGCGCTGGCCTTGCTTCCTGCCGGGGTTCGCTTTCGTGAATTGCTTCGCCTGTTGGATGTTCAGCTACCGGCTCTGCTGTCACTGGGGGAATGTTCTTCTCCTCCTTGGTTACGCTGCGACACCCCGGTCCACCTACGGTTGGCATCCATGACGAAATCAGTCACTCCACCCTCGGCCTTCCGCTCAGCTTTTTTAGAGTTGCAGGCCGAGTTTCCCAACCATTGTTTTATTTTCACGGATGGTTCAAAGGATGATCGTGGTGTGGGATGTGCTTTTGTTTTTAATTCGCGGAGTTACGCGTTTCACCTATTGGGGCAGTGTTCAATTTTTACCGCCGAACTTTTCAGTATTTATCAAGCTCTTGTTTTTATCCGGGGACAGAATTTTAGGCAGTTTGTTATGTGTAGCGATTCCCTCAGGGCCTGCGTGAGCTGTATCCATACCATCCTATGATACAGCGTATTCAGGATCGCCTGCATTCGCTCGCTGATGCTGGCGTCAGCGTGTCGTTTGTTTGGGTTCCTGGTCACGTAGGTGTGAACGGGAATGAGCAAGCGGACGCAGCTGCCAAGTCTGCGATTTTAAATCCCACTGTTTTTAGCTCCACTGTTCCTCCCAATGATGCTCGTGTCCTCCTGCGCCGGGCCATTCTTTCGCGCTGGTTCGCGGAATGGTCCAGGGTGCGTGGGAACAAACTCAGAGAGGTCAAGTCCCTTCCTGTCCACTGGACTACTTCTTCGCGTGCATCTCGCCGCGATGAAGTGGTTTTAGCGCAACTGCGTATTGGACACTGCCGTTTTAGCCATGAGTACCTTTTACGTGGAGAAGCCGCACCGTAATGCGCTTCGTGTAACGAGCCTTTGACGGTGCGTCATTTTTTATTGGAGTGCCACCTTTATACTGTTCTGCGTGCATCCCTGTGTCTTCCTACTGACATCCCTAGCCTTCTGGGCGACAACCGTGTATATTGTGATGGACTTTTTAATTTTCTCCGCCGCTGCGAGATGTACAGTAGGGTTTAATTTTATCTCTGGGTTTTAGTTTTTACCGACTAATGTTTTAGTGTCTCGATTCTAATCTGGCTTTGGTAGCCTTTTTATGCTTTCCCTGGTTTTAACCCTTGTGTGGTACTCCTGTTTTTAGTGGTTTTTATGCCTTTTAACTGTTAGCTCTTTTAATTACCCTAGGGCACTAATAACCTATGCAGTTGTGCGCCCTAAAGCCATACTACTACTACTACTACTACTACTACTACTACTACTACTACTACTACTACTACTACTACTACTACTACTCCTACTCCTACTGCTACTCCTACTCCTACTCCTACTCCTACTCCTACTCCTACTCCCACTCCCACTACCACCACCACCACCACCACTACTCCTCAACAGGCATATGACCCCAGGCGCCGGCTTGTACGTCCTGGGGGTGCAATGCCTCCATACGAGGAGAGTAAATAGCGAAACAAGAAGAAGCAGTATGCCGCATGTTTTCTTGGGTGCTAGTTTTACGGGGAAGAAGCCCGCCATATTTCCGCAGTGTTGTCAACCAAAGAAAAGTTTCTTGAGTTGAGGCCCTCAGCCAATTATGGTGAATATGTTGCCTAATTTACTGCAACTAAACTAAACACAGCTCACGTGCATGTGGGATCTACAGACAAAATGAAACCTTAGCACTGAAGCCACTAGATTCGCTACACACTAGCTGTTTCAATGTGATCGCCTTGCTCTGCTTCCGAAATTGCGCGAAACCTACCGAATGAAGGCTAGGGATACGAGCACCCATAGTATTGCATTCCACCAAAAATTCAGAGACGGCTACACTTCAGTGCAGTTGTTTCTCATAACAAATACGCTACCATTGGTTACAATAGGAACGCCATTGGACAACTCTAAATGACATCACCAATGTCTCCGCACGACTTCCGAAACGGTAGCTGATTACAACTGCACGTGGAGTTGGAGTATGGCTGTCCCCCATAAGAAATATGCTACCATTGGTTACAATAGGAACGCCATTGGACAAACACTAGATGATATCACCATGTCATCTACTTTCCGCACGGCTTCTGAAACGGGAGCAAAGTCGATGCCTTTGTTCTCAGACGAGGCTTTTGTACAAATTGTATATGGTATTGGATGTAAATTCACATATAGAGTTGTTTAGCCTATAGCAAAGTGAGCAGTAAAGTGTAGATGTATATGATTTTGTTTCTTTTTTCAGGAATACAAGAACATAATTTAGTATAAGATAGCTAGCAAGTCCTACCAGTTGTATACATGTTGACCACGGAGCAAAGTAAACATATATGCAACTGGTGGTTCTAGTAGGTGCATACTGTTAATATAAATAGTTTCACATATATAACAGCATGAATAACGTATTTCATGAGTCAGACTCCCTCACGGGAATCTGGTTGATGAACATACGACATAGTAGTTTGTATACAAATTGTTTTATACATATATTCAGTGTGTGACCTTGATAGTGTCCTGTAGTGTGTAGTCCTATCCCACACCTCTTCTGTGCACTTTTTTCTATTTCCCCTCGTAACTCTTGTCTTTTTACTTGAACCTTTGTTGTGCACCTCTTAGAACCAGTGGCGGCTCTGAAGGGAACGAAAATGAATATTACTTTACTTGGACAGATGCTCAAAGAAGTACATCAACTCGCTAGTGAGGGTTAACATGGAACTGTCGCTTACCCTGCGATTTGAGTAAATAAAGGGAACTGTCAGTTATTATTACTATGGGCAATAGTTATGATATAAATGTTAAAAATAGTATGTATATTGTTAGTAGGAAGCTTGCGAAACGAGGCCGTAATCCTGCAACAATATAAATCAATTTTAAAACCTGTGGCATACACAGTTCTGAATATTTATTGACATATTATAATTATAAATACATTGTTTCACCTATTTCACGGAGTTGATGCTTAATGTTCTGCGATATTCAGTTGTTGCATTGCTTAGCATCAGTGACTTACTCGTACAGAACGAAAACATTCTTTACAACAGAGGCAGTGTAGCAGTTGTAACTTTGCTCTCTCCGCTGCTTGCATACTTTCGTCTGGTTCAGCAGATTCCATGTTCATGACATTCAAATCATCCGCCAGTTTGTGGATCGATACAAGCTTTCAGAGTCATAGCCTACCTGAATGAGGCCGTAGACATATAAACCAAAATTGGTTACATTGGAGTGTTATAATTTTATAACAGAGTTTTCTACTTTTAACACTACTGACATCTGGTAAAAGACCTACTTTTAGCATCAAGTGTCTAAAAAACATTTTTGTATACTAATTCAGAGAGAGAATTAAACAAGGCAACTGTGAAAGTTGGAAAATCCACATTATGCAAGATGTATTATTGAAATTTATACCATTTATTATACATAATGCTGTTTCAAAATTCTAGTTTGCATGGTTATTGAAATAATGTCCATTGCTTTAATAAAAATCTCCTGTGATCCATTCACATGACTTTCTCTGCGTCTCTTCAACAAATTATTGTTAAAAAGCTTATGCTTCTGTTTACTTCATGCTAATCGAGAAAAATTAGTAGTAATACTCTTATTACTTGCTTCCTTGTAAGTATAAGGGAAATAAGGGAGTAGCATAGGTTAAAGTGATAGTCAAAAGCTGGTTGCTATGTGACTGAAGTTCCTTTGTTTGTATGGACACGAGTTGACAAATTCTTGTATGAGAAAAGTTTAATTTTTTAAAACTGAAATCAAACACAAGGAATATCTCAAAAACGATGAACTCCTCGAAAAAAATGTATATAACATAAATTGTGTGTTTCAATGTGCTCTACAGTTTTTGTGTGGTAAGTTTTTGTCCATCTCTTACGGTTTAGCAGTTATGCAAACTTCCGTAAAATTCATCCAAAATAAAGTACTTTTCAGAGGATATTCCCAGAAAGTTCAATATATACATTTTATTTGTTAGGTAAATACGTTTAATATACGACATTTTAATCAAAATCGTTACAGCCATTTTAGAGAAAATCAACATTTTCGAAAAAAAGTTCCATGTAAAGGGTAGTTTGGGGTGGGGGGATTTTTCTCAAAATCTTCGTGTCGCATCCCTGGAAGATGCTAAACTTAAATACCAAATGTGGTATTTTACCGATTTTTCGATTTCGAGTTATCGTGTTCACAGACACACACACACACACACACACACACACACACACACACAGGGACATTTTTCTGAAACTACTTTTTTTGGGTACAGGGAGCCCTAAACATACATTTCCGGTGAAATCTCGGTATCGAATTTTTGGGTACACAATGTACACAGTACATGTAGAGAAAGTAAAAATAAGCCACGGGGTGACACATTTTTAAAAGCATTCACATTAAAAATTAAATGTTTAGATTAATGAGTTTACAAATTCTCTATCATAATAGTTTTTATGTAACCCTAATTATTGTACAAAATGCATTACATTTCATGTTCCACAGAAGTCTAGATTTTTCAAAATTTAATAATTTATTTATAAAAGCTGGAAGTTTATTTCTTTGATGTACTTTTTAAACCTAATATAAATCGTTTGAAACAAATTAATATAAAATTGTATCGTGTAGAGCATTTGGGTATGTAAAAGTGTTAGAAAAAGTTGACGAGTAAGCAAAGTTTACAGTTGGGCCTGTGTAATAATTAGCACGAGTCTCAGCATTTATAGTTACAAATAATTGGTAGTTTAAAGTGCGCCAAGCGGAACAAAACAATGGCATTTCTTAAAGTCGACAATTCATATTATTTTATTATGATTTTTTTTTGTTTAATTTTTCACACATTTGGGTCAAATGCTATTTATGCATCATATTAAGATATTTCTAGGAAATGAATAGCTAAAACCCCAGCCAAAATCAGCAGTCAAGGCTTCTTTCAGAACGAAACGTTCAAACGAAAGTTTACATTCACATAACTTTCTCTATACCCACAATCGTATATTTTTATCTCTCTTCTACAAACAAATGTTGCGAAGGCTTATTTTTCTATTGTGTTTCATTATAATCGACATCATGCAGAAACAGTTTCAGTATACATTTTGTTGCAGGCACAAGCATACAGGAGACTGAAGTGAAATTTGAATGTTTAAAAAGTGGTTTGCTATGTGCTGGCTTTGAAATTCTATAGAATGAGAAACAAAGTGAATGATTACTTAGGATTAATAACACAAGCTATTCACAGAAAATCAAGCTAGTGTTATGTGAATGTTAGAGTTGTTTTTTTTTAAGAAAATAAAGTGCAAATGAAACCCAGTTTAGGCTAGTTGGAAAATGTTCGAGACACATCCTTCAACTTACAATTTCTCGGGAAGTAGTTGACGTATTGCGACGTGAAAAACGTCATTCGTATTTTTAAATCCCAAGTCAATTGTGTCATAAATAATTAAGTTAGTTTATATAACTGTTATTTAGAGCATAGGAACATCTAGTGGTGTTTGGCACGACTAGCCGACGTGAAAATGGCAGCATTTAGCCCGCAAATCTTTTCTTTGTTTTTCTTGCTAGTAAATATTACATGGTACCAACGGCTTTAAGCTACATTCTCAATGCGCAGCATAAGCACAAGCGCGAGGAAACACTATTCACAATGTAGTCGTAAGCGTGGCGCAGGAAGTTGACACGAGTTTCTAGATCTCTAACTTACATATGGATATCTTCCAACTTTCAAATTGAATTACATAACTAACAATATCATACAAGAAAATTCACTTTAACTTTTATAAATAAAAAGGTTACAAAAATGACACGCAAAAAACTAACGCACGAGGCACTACTTCATAATTGTTTCACTAAAAAATTGAAAATAGTGCAAGCATGGAGACTGCAGAAGGTGATAAAGCTGAGCATTTAATGAACTGTGAATTATCTTTTTGCGCCTTACAGTTTGTGAGATCTAAGATAGAGCGAAGCTGTTGCAGTTATAAGGTAGAATTCTTCCTCTATGTAGACGCCCTCCGGGTATAGTGATTACCATGTAAGCCTCATACACCCAAGGTCGCGGGTTCAAACCCGGCGGAGGACGACGGCTTTTTTTCGAGCGTAAAATGCTTAACATGGCTTCCTTTGGAAGGAAAGTAAAGCAGTTGGTCCCGCTTCCTAGATTTACGGCACATAAAGGAACCTGAAGCCTCTGAGCAGTCTTTGACGCCCAATATAGAATAGGACGCTAAGAAGCACAGCAGTTTGCAAACTCTTGTATTGCCCTTACATCTCGTTGCCCCTAAACCACTCCCTTGGAGAGTGGTGGAGCCGCCAGCCCCGACCCCTTCCCCTCTCCACAGTGTTGTGTGTTGAGAAAGTTTGTTGTGTGTGTCTCTTCTCACCGTACATCAGCTCCCCCGTCTGTTGCAGGGAAGGTGGACGAGAAGGCGACCCAGCTGCACGCCATCGCTTCCCTCAAGGTGCTCTTAGACGCTACGAAACCGCACAACGGCGCCGCCACGACGTCGGCAGCCAACCATGTGAGCGTCGCTCAGCGCCTGGAGCACGAGAAGAACCAGGAGACGCAGCTGCAGGAACAGCCCAACGGTGTCGCAGGGGGGATCGAGGATGCCAGTACTGCCGTCGATACCGTGAGTATCTCCTGCTCCTTTCAAATCAAGGACTTTAAACTTTCCCTGCGCTGGTTATTAACAATTTCTTCTCGGGAAGTTAGCCAAGCAGGTGTTAGATTAATTTCCAAGCTTTCAACGACGTATTCTGTCGTCATCATCAGGGAACTGGAGGGGAAGGAGCTGGCCAATGGTTGAGGATGTGGCAAGCGGTTATGAATTTTAGGTAGCCATGTTTTGCTTATTTGCAAAGCTTCGTCTTTGTTAAAACTATGCTTGTTTCTTTTATGATCATGATATCCGCTAGAAATGGGTAGCCCAACCTAATGCAGCGTTGATACGCTCTTCCACAGTCCTCCCCGTCTGGCCGGTGCAAAATTTTCCGGTCCTTGAGCCTTCCCCTCCAAGTATAAAACCTACCGCAGGCTCCCTCATGATGGTGGCAGAGTACGTTGTTGAAAGCTTGGAAATTAATCCAACACTTAACCTGGCTGACATCCCGAGAAGAAATCATTAAATAGAATATCCTTAATAACAGAATTAATAATATCCAGCTTCCCACAAAAAGCACAGTAGTTTTAATGCGTAATAAATATTAGCTGCCTATTCGGGAATTGTAACTAAGGGGTTCAAAATAAGGGAAAGTTTCTGAAAGTCCTCAACATTCTGTAATTTTCATTCCTATTAATGCGTCCTCCATATTGGTCAAATGGTGCACATTTGTAGATAAGAGGTTAAAAATGCTGCAACTTTTACGTTCTCTACAACGTACCTAGTAGGTAGACGAAGTTGTCTTGTATTCCATCCAAAATTCGATACGAGATTTCACCGGTAATATGCGTTTTGAGCCTCTCGAATAAATAAAACAGTTTAAGGGGAATCGAAATGCCCCATCTTGCCAATGTTAAAGTTTCTCAGCAAGCATTCAAAAATGATGAGGTAAACTTTTCAAGTTATATCAGCAGTACATTTACTATTGATTGATGAAAAATAAAATATTTCTGTTCATTAGAAGGAAATGTATTATTTTTTAAATATAGCTCTCAAAGTTTGTTTGAAAAAGATTACTTAAATTTAAAATAATAACTAATCCAAGTATGTAGAAACCTTTGCGTTAAAATAAAGCATATTTAGGTGCAAATGTGTGGTAAAAATGTTAGCCCTTAGTGTCAATTAGTTTCTGAGATAATGGGGCATTTGTATAGACAATTTTACTTCTTCAGAAATTGCTTTCAAACACCAAGAGGGGAAAAAAAAAAAAAAAAAAAACTGTAATCTAACTTTCCAAACACAACTTCGCAGTACTTTGAAATATTAGCGAGATGCCAATGCTGCCAACAGTTAAAGTAAAACTTTCCGATCAAAATAAAAAAAAATGCTGTTCTCTAACCCTAATGTTTACAAAGTTATTGATATTTTACGAAGTGAGTGTTTCAAAATGTTCTAAAATATTACTAGACAGGATTATTTTAAATTATTTGCAATTAGCTTACCTCTATGAAAGCTATACGAAATTTAGTGGACTGATGTCACAATTAAAGCATGATCATGGAAAATCTCATTTCGACAGCCCTTAAAAAAGAACAGCCAGCACAACTCCAAACTAAATCGCCGGACAAACGCCAAGATGCGATACGACACACGGGTGGACGACAGTTCTGATACGCCAAGACCATCTCTTCAGGCGTTTCTTAGTCATCATAACTGTCAAATATAAGGAAGATACCTTAAAGTTAGGCTTGAATAGATTCTTGTCTCAGTTATTTTATCGCCTAGAACCCCCCCCCCCCAGCCAAACTACATTTTATAAGGAAAATATTACAATCTGTTGGACTTTCTAAAAAGATATATTTTTATTAAAATACCACGTGATTTGAGATAGTTCACAACTTTTTTTTTTTTTTTTTTTTTTTTCTAAACAACCCTGTTTAGGACAGGAGTTGGAAAGAAATTTCAGTCCGGCTAGGGCATTGCATTTTTTAGTCTGGCTCTACCTTTCAAAATAAAGGTCTATCTTGTTTTTTGTAGTTGCCCTCCGTTGTGTAATGGTTACCATGCTAACTTCATGTACCCAAGGTCGCGGGTTCAAACCCGGCAAAGGGCGACTGATTTTTTCGGGCGTAAAATTCCTTAGCATGGCTTCCTTCGGAAGTAAAGTCGTTGGTCCCGTGTCGTAGATTTACGGCACGTAAAAGAACCTCAAGCCTGATACAGAGGCATCTGAGCAAAATTAAGCGGTCTTTCACGCCCAATTTAGAATGGGACGCTGAGAACCACAGCAATTAAAGAGCGTCCATAAATGAAATTCCATTTCATTTCATTTTTTGTAAATGGCTTAAGTCCTATTCATTGTGCATGGACTACTAGACCATAAGATTCACACCAAACACACCTTAGAGAAAATATAAATCAAGTCAAAAACTTTAATTTTTACTTTCTCTACACGCACTATGTACATAGTGTATAGAGAAGGTATTGCACTCCACAAAAAATTCGATACCGAGATTTCACCGGAAATATATATTTTAGGGCCCCCTGTGTCCAAAAAAAAGTATTTTCAGAAAAAGACCCGTGTGTGTCCATGCGTCCGTGTGTCTGTGAACACAATAACTCCAAAACGAAAAGTCGGTAAAATACCAGTTTTTTTAAGTTTAGTGTGTTCCAGGGATGCGACACGAAGATTTTGGGAAAAATCTCCCCACCCACAACTACCCTTTACATGGAACTTTTTTCGAAAACTTTGATTTTCTCAAAAATTGCTCTAACGATTTTGATTAAAATATCGTATATTAAAGCTCTTCACCTGACGAATAAAATGTATATCTTCAATTTTCTGGGAATAGCCTCTGAAGAATACTTTATTCTTGATGAATTTTACGGAATTTTGAATAACTACTAAACCGTAAGAGTTTCACAAAAACTTACTGCACGAAAAATGCAGGGCACGTTAAAACACACAATTTATGTTATGTGGATTTTTTTCGTGGAGTCCATCGTTTTTGAGACATTCCTTGTTTTTTGTTTCTGCTTTGAAAAACTTACACTTTTCTCAAACAGGAATGTTTCAACTGCTGTCTATACAAACAAAGGAACTTCAGTGACATAGCAACCAACTTTTGACCATCACTTTAATCTATGGTACTCCCTTATTTCGCTTCTGCTCACAAGGAAGCAAGTAATAAGACTATTTCTGCTAATTATTTTCTGATTAGCATGAAGTAAATAGAAGTATAAGCTTTTTAAGAATAATTTGTTGCAGAGAAGTAGAGAAAGTCATGTGAATGGAACACATCAGATTTTTTCGTTTTAATCGGAAGATGGAGTTCATGCGGCATTTCTTTTTCTCTCTGGGTAGAAACTTGAGTAGTGTAATGGTCATCCGATCTAATTTTCTTAGCGATTTGCTTAAAAAATAATGGTAGAGCCATAGCAACCTTAGGGACAAATTTCATAAGTTTGTAGAAACGGAAAGTTCTTTTAGTTAAATTATGACAATCGCTCTGCCTATTATAAGGTAACCCCTCTCGCGGCCTCTCTCCACTGCTCGAGAAATCCGAGAGTCGCCGGGAAAATGGTGCCAGTCTTACCTTAAATAAACATTGAGGATGTGCTCCCAAACAGCCGTTAAAGATGTTTTCATTCAGCAGCAGAAATCCCTGCGTAATCTACAGTACAACATCACAAGGATTCCTGCTGCTAAGCTTAGACCAGTGCTGCCCGTATGTCAACATTTCTGTCATTTATCTTAAGCTACATATTTTATCGCACCTTTGCTGGCACCACTTTCCCGGCAACTCTCGGATCTCTTGCGCAGTGGAGAGAGTCCGTGAGAGGGGTTACCTTATAATTTAATGATCCTATAGTAGTAAATGTATATAATTAAAAATCAACTTAAAAAAGTTTATTTTACCTATCCACCTCATGTTAAACGTCTGCAGAAATAATTTGATTACAGTTTGTTATAGGTACAAGAATAATTAATTCTATGTTAACGATGCTGTCAATTGGTAGTATTATATCAGCTGTACTGGAATTTTGTCCAGTAGAAGTTTATTTACCTAGGCGCTCCGGGCTCGATTTCAGGGGACCGTTAACGAATTGGAATCTAGGCGGGTGTTCTCCGTTATTTCATATCATCCACTTGCTCATTTGCGTTGGGCTGATCCAGAGTTTCTGCTCCTCGACAGGCATCTCGCTCCAGCTACATATGAGCGGTTATATGCCAGGAAATGTATGTCACTTTTAACACCCATGGATCTGGGCCGCTTGTTGGGATGTTACGCTGTTCTCAGAGTTGCAGCTCGTTATACCACACCTACACAATATCACGGTGAACATAGTGGGAGTTAAATACCTGCTCATGTTTATTAAGATGCTGTGCAAGTTTGAACTTGTATATCTCCTGTACGGTGAAGCTCTGCTTCCCTGTTGGAGCATATGCTGCAATATTTTAACTTTCTCTACCGCATGACTACAGAAAAAGTAGGTATTGTATTTAAAGGGTGTCGAAATGCCAATGTTAAAGTTTGACACATCACCTCAGTTACAGTTACATTTTTTGAGGTACCTTTACTGTTGATTAATGAAAAATAAAATACTTCTGTTTATTAGAAGAAAATGTATGACTTTTTAACAAATCTCTTAAAATTTGATTGAAAAATGATTTTAGGTTAAAAAACTAATCCATGCATAAAAACATGTTCGTTAAATCCAAGATTCAAACGTGTGATAAAAATTTCAGTCTTAGTGTCAATTAGTTTCCGAGATAAGGGGCATTTGCATCGAACATTTTACTTCTTCAGAACATAAAAAAACAAAGCTGAACTTTGCAAACACAAGTTCCGCAGTCCTTTGTAGCTCTCACAAGAAGAAAATGTGAGCGGGGCCAATGCTGCGAATACTGAAAGAAACATCTCTTCTCTAACACTAATAGTTACAAACTCGTTTACTGAGTGCATTAAAATGTTCTATAAGATTTACTACCCACGATTATTTTCTACAATATTTTTAAACTATTTAAAATTAGCGTACTTTTATAAAAGTTGTACCAAAATGAGAGGGAGATTCGAAATATTCATATGTAATTAAAACATGAAAATGGAAAGAAAAGTTATGAAAATCCCATTTCGACTCCCCTTAAGCCCAGATGTTTTGATATCAAGCATTCACCGGAAATACACGCCTTGAGGTCACCTGAATAAACATGGTTTTACAAAAGGTGTGCACTTTATACGTGCCCGCGTGCAACCATAACAAAAAACTGGAAATGTCGGATAGACACCAGACTTTGTATTCAAGTTAAAGGATACTGGGAGTGAATTGTTTTACTACAATCGGTCGAAAAATCTATTTGTTGTAGTTGGAATCCATAGAAAGTACATTTACATGACCCCCCTCCATCCATTTAAGGATCGAACAGTTCACTTCTTTCCTGGCATATTGTCTTGTAAAACAACGTTTTTCTCAAAACTACATTTTCACGCTTTCAAAATATTGCATGCGTATCAGCTTTTTGTTTAAATTGCATTAAAATCTCCCAGAATGTGCAGAAATGTTCTCCAGAAGATTCTATGCCACCAAATCCCTACTAGTGTCAATAATAACTTAAACTGTGAAAATATGGTTAGTTCAAGGATTATATTTTCTTATAGACTTTCTCGCTCATCATTGTTATTCACATTATGTTTCACAATTTTTGTTTGTGGTTCAAAGCTCCAACTACAGAAGTCAAAGAGTCTATCAAAATTAAATGCAATTTGGATATATCTGAAATAAGTACCAGTGCAATCACAGTAAAATTTTCAAAAACATCCATACAAATATGTGGAACTTTGTAAATTCATTGCCAGTGTTAAGTAAATTTCAAGCAGTCTATCAACTAATGTTTGAGTAAGAACTCAAGTCAGATACTACAAGCAATAACAATAAAACAAAAATTTCCGGTGGTCCCGGGTTCGATTCCCAGCTGGGGCGTGGAAGTTTTCTTTAAACACAATTATTCCCTATCCCCACAGAGTCTGGAAGTGTGAATATGAGAGTGAATGCATGAGTGTTTATGATTTAAAAAAAGTATTAACATAATGTTCTAAACCTACAGTAATATCAATTGTTTCACAAAACAAAGCCCCCGATATGACCATTGAATGAAGAAAATAAATAAAAATTAAATTTCATAGTAGTATTTTAATTAAAAAGGGGCCAACACAAACGTTTTTTAAATTAGCCAGAGCTTAATGGGATAAACAGTGTTGCCCTCGGCGGTTCCTAGTGGGATGATAAGTATTAGGTAGACACATTCTCGGCCTTTACATAAATGTGTGGATTGAATCTAATAAAATGCGCTTTACATGAGAATTGTATTTACACCCAGTTATAATATGCAATGTTTCTCTACACGTAATGTGCGTAGTAGGTATTCTAGTGAACCCAAAAATTCCATATCGAGACTTCACCGTAAATACTTCTTTTCAGACTCCCTGAATTCAAAAAAATATATATTTTTAGAAAAAGGTTCGTGTGTGTCTGTGGACAAGATATCTCAAAAACGATAAGACAATTAAATACCAAATTTGGTATTTAAGTTCAGTATCCTCCAAGGATGCGACATGGGATTTTCTTGAAAAGAACTGTACCGAAATATTTTCACAAAATATGTAGATTACTTAAATAAATAATTTGAGATAGGAGACTTATGGCCTGTTTATTGAAACGTCGAAGTAACGGCTATAAGTTTCTGAAGTGCCAGTACGCCACGTATCGCGGCACTTCGTCTGGAATGAAAAAAATAATAAAAACATTTACTCTATGACAGGAATCGAACTCCTGACCTTTGGGATAGCAACTTCCCGCGTTACACATTAAGCCACCAGAGCAGTTGCAAAAACACCTCCAGAGTGGGCTACATAGCTCAAGAACGTAGTTAATGAATGCTCAGTGTCGCACTGTCAAGTAATTAGTTCGAGATTTTTGCGACATTAAATCTCGAGAATGCTAGTAACGAGCTGCTAAAAATCGATATTTCTATACTCCGGCAGCAGTTTTAAAGACAGTCTAAGCCATATTTTCAACCTGCTTTGCTTTAACACCGACTTATCAGCACCTGATATCCACACGTTTAACGTTATGTTTATCCGGGGACTATGCATCACCCATCTCAAATTACTTATATCAGTCACGTGCACAATCTCGCAAATCATTTCGGTGTAGTCCATTAACACTCTGTATATTTATATCCATATATAAATATTTATCTCTTCTAAGAAATATTTAAGAATTCTTCTATTAAGTTAATATTAAGCAATTTTCGTTTATTTTCCCTAAAAAACTACGAGTATTTTAAAAAGAAGCAGCACATTGCACATGATAGGTCACCTTCACAAATAGATATCACTGTCCACTCGGCAAGCAGATATACGATTTTTTCTGCAGTATGATAAATTAACTTGCACACGGCATACAATATCAACATTGTACGAGGGCCATCCAGAAAGTAACCAACGATTTGGTATAGCTAAATAACAACGAAATGTATTTATAAACTTAAAGTGCCTTATTCTATTTCTCAACGTAATCTCCATTCCGGAGAGACATTTATGGTCACGTGATACTAGTTTTTCAATGCTGATGTTATACTTTTCTACCACCAAAGAACTTATTCGTTTTTTTTTTTTTTTTGTTTTTTTTTATTGAATAAAATGTTCGACCAATCGAATTTTATAGGCAAATAACGTAAGTGTACAGTGATAATGCAATGAACGAGTCTTCAGTGAGAAAATGGCGCATACTTTACGAGTAATCAAGGAAGAACCAGTGTGTACGATAAAGACGGAGTGGAAGTTCATCAATCGTTATGGAGGAGTTGAAAGCAAAAGTTGATAAAAGAATTCAGAAAAACCGGTTTTTCACTTTGGACACCGTGCATGACTTTTTGGGTGGAAAAGCTTTCCCAACGATGAAGACCTCAAAGAGACAGTGACATCTTTAGTGGTGAAAGAGTATAACATCTGCATTGAAAAACCGGTACCACGTGACAATAAATACCTTGATTACATTGAGAAATAGAGTAAGGTGTAAATGAAGTTTTGTGTTGATAACTTTCGTTATTATTTAGTTATGCCAAATTGTCTGTCACTTTGTGGATAGTTCACGTTCAATGCTGGTATTCTCAGAAACTGTATGCCGTGTGCAAGTTAATTTATCATCTATTACAGTATCAGCGATATAAACAAAATGTTCTACCCCAAACTTCCTTTAGATGCAACATATTTCGTTGTTTATAATAAACACACATTTTGATTTAAATCATGTGACATGGAGTTTCTGGAAATGTAACTAAATTTTATGTAACTAAGAATCATTGGAAGTTGACAAAAACTAGTCGCCCTCGGTAGTGTAATGGTTACCATGCCAATGTCACGTGTTCAAAACTGGCGCAGGACGATGTATGTTTTCGAGCGTAAAAAATCCTTTAACTTGCTTCCTTCGGAAGGAAAGTAATGTCGTTGGTCGTAAGTTTACGGCACGTAAAAGAACCTCAAGCCTGATAAAGAGGCATATGAGCAAAATTAAGCTGTCGTTCACGCCCAGTATAGAATGTGCCCTGAGAACTACAGCAGTTAAAGCGCGTCCATAAATAAAACTCCGCTTCCATTTGGACAAAAATTCGTAAAACACGTGTTTATTTCTCTTTAAAAATCACGAAATTTGTCATAACGTCTTCTCTATTATTGGATACTTTCGAAGTATTCGTTGTAACATTTTAAGTTTTTTCCGGTTGGACTAACTTTTCTGTAATGATGTCATCGAAGTTCTCCTAGAACTCAGTTTTTAACCAAGAGTAAATTCTGTTCGCAAGATGGCGATGAGAGGCGCGTGAATAGCTGGAACCTGTTTCACTTCTCTGCAAGATTCTGTACAATAAAGTATGTGTACTTTTTGGTATTATAACCCCTATAAAGTCGCGATCTCGCAACGTATCAACTGATTAGCTGGCACACGGAGGGAAAGGAATGTTAGAAACAGCGCAGTGCGAGGCAAGCAGTTCTCCACAATAAGGTCACGCATCAAAACGAAAACTCTGTATTATTTATAAGGGATTAGGGGATAGGTAAATAGGTCCACGGAGTGTGACTGATAAGTTCCTTTTGTAAAAAAAAAATTGATATTTTCCACTCACATGACTTTCTCTACATCCCTGCAATAAATTACTGTTAAAAAGCTTATTCTTCTATTTACTTCATGCTAATCGAGATAAACGTTAGCATAAATGGTCTTATTACTTACTTCATTATAGGTAGAAGGGAAATAAGGGAATACACTAGACTAAAGCGATAGTCAAATCTTTTAAAGGCTGGTTGCCATGTGATTGCAGTTCCTTTGTTTGTATGGCCAGGATTTGACAAATTTTCGTATGAGAAAAGTGTAAAAAATGTTTTAAAACTGAAGCCAATAAGAAGGAATATCTCAAAAACCGTCAACTCCACAAACAAGTTATATAACATAGATTGTGTGCTTTAACGAGATCTACATTTTTTAAGGTAAGTTTTTGTCTGTCTCTAAGGGATTACCAGTTATGAAAGATTCCGCAAAATGAAGAGGTCTTCAGAGGCTATTCCCAGAAAATTCAAGATATACGTTTTATTTGTCGTGTAAATATCTTTATTATATGATATTTTAATCAAAAGCGTTTGAGCCATTTTTGAGAAAATCAAAATTTTTGAAAATTTTTACATGTAAGGATAGTTGGGAGGGGGGGGGGGGGTTTCTTGAAAATCTTATTGTCGCATCCTTGGAAGGTATTGAACTTAAATACCAAATTTGGTATTTAGCGGACATTTCGTTTTTGAGCTATGTGTCCACGAACACACACACAGGACTGAAAACAAATATTTCTGGTGAACTTTTGGGTGCAATACAATATCTTCTCTATACACTATGTACATAGTACCTGTAGAGAAAGTAATAAAGATCACGGTATATGAAGCAGAGAAGAGGCCAGCCGGTCAATATGCGACACTGGCTAGGTCCCCATTTGAGTGTCTGCCATATGTACATATCTCGCAGTATTTAATAGTGACTCTTTTGGTTGCGCACCAGTCTTGCAGTGCTTTGTAGCTTTACTACTTTGAGATCTTGAGCGTGTATAGTACCTCATTTCATCTTTAAAGCAAACGGAAAACTCTACCAGTTAATGTGCTACAGCCATTTCTTCTGCATTTGGCTTAACGATCTTTGGTGTTTGACCGTCACTTCACTCTAGTTTCCTCTTCCTCTTCATGCCTTTCTCCAAACCATTCTAACAAAACATTTTACCTTCTCTATCGTAAACTTTTGGGGTAGAAGTATTCCATTCAAAAATTCTAATTGATATTCAGTAGAAGCATGTTGTTATAAGATCTCCAAATTAAAGAAACATAAATCAGGAAGGGTGCGTGTGTGCTTAGCACTCAAAATCGGTTCAGCAACCCGTAAAGATGCGATACGAATATTTTTCACCATTCCAAACTACGCTACTTGTAAAGCTCTTCGTTGTATTTGAGTTTCTCAAAAAATGTCTATTAACGGGTTTAATAAAATATTACATTTGTAGATATCTTTGGATGAGTAGTGAAATGTATTTCTTCAATGTCTGCGCAAATCCTGTTAAGTATTTTCATTTTCCATGAATAAGATTTGTCTATCACTG
This sequence comes from Hymenopus coronatus, assembly GCA_030762935.1. Classification (NCBI taxonomy): domain Eukaryota; kingdom Metazoa; phylum Arthropoda; class Insecta; order Mantodea; family Hymenopodidae; genus Hymenopus; species Hymenopus coronatus. The sequence continues at coordinate 6,743,634 of CM060895.1, read as the reverse complement.
CGGCTTTCTGTATCGCTTATAATCTACAACGTTCGGTGAATAAAATGTGCAAAAAAAAAAAAAAATCCAAGTAAAATAAGTAGGAATGTCTTGATAGGTAATGCTAATTCTTTCTCACACGTGAAAAAACTGTTCCTGGTACCACAACAAAGTAGGCTATACACAGTCCATGTTTTATCCTTTATAACATCAACTATAAACAAACTTGTTATAAAGATTAGAAACTTGCGAATGAGAGATTTTACTTTACAAATCACGTCGTCCGCTACTCTAGGGAGTGCAAATGTAATGATGCTCGTGATGTTGGAATAATACAGCATAAGTTCTGGTTTATCATAGTACTGTATACGAGGATCGGCTGATAAGTCCCGGGCCTCTCAATGAAAACAGCATTTAACTTTTTTTTTGCTTTATTTCTCAACATAATCTCCCAAAATTTGTAAAATCGATGTTGTAATTTAATTAAACTATCTCTATAGTGCGATTTATCAAGGTCCTCAAAATAGTTGTTTACCACATCAATGACCTCCTCGTTGCTGTGAAATCTTCGTCCTCCAAGAAATGTTTTGAGGTTTGGGAACAGGTGGTGGTAGTCACTGGGTGCTAGATCTGGCGAATAGGGTGGATATTCAAGCAAAATGAATTTTAATTCGTACATTTTTCCAATTGCAATGACTGAACGATGGGCCGGAGCATTGTCGTGATGAAACAAGATTTTTTTTTCTCTTCCCAATAAGGTATTTTCTTTTCACCTCATCACTCAAACGTTGCAGTAAGCTTGCGTAGTACTCACCAGTGATACTTTTACCCTTTTTCAAGTAATCAATAAAAACAATTCCCTGTGCATCCCAGAAAACACTCGCATAAACTTGTTTGCTGACAAAATTGACTTTGCCCTTTTTGGAGTTGGTTCACCTGGTGCAAATCATTGTTTTGATTGTGATTTACTTTCTGGAGTGTAGTGATGTAGCCAAGTTTCATCCATGGTAATAAGCCATCTCAAAAAGCTTTTAACAGAAACAGTTTTTCTTTGCAACTTTTGATCAGGTGTCAACAAAACCGTCACCCATCTTGCATAGACCTTGTAAAAGCCCAAAACATTAGTTAAAATATTGCCTGCGCGTTCTTTTGATATGTTTACAGCCTCTGCTATCTCAAACAACTTTAATCTGCGGTCATCCGGTACTAAACGATGAATTTTTTCAATGATCTCTGGAGTTGTCACTTCTACAGGGCGCCCAGAGCGACGCTCATCACTAGTGCTCGTACGTCCCATTTTAAACTGTACAGCCCATCTTTTAATCATTGAATATGAAGGGGCAGAGTCTTTCAATGTACTGTCCATTTCTTCCTTGATTTCTTTAGGCGTTAAGCCTTTCAAATGTAAGTATTTAATCACTGCTCGTTTTTCCAAATCCATTTTCGTGAAGACTCTAAAGTTGTCTTGTTTAAAATGCTGTCATTCGAAAACTAAACAAGCTATTGACCTGTAACTATGGATACAAGCTAGTCTAGAGTTAAACTATATGACTATATGATGCTACAATCTAACTGGCCTAGTGGTGCCATATCTGTGTAAGGCCCGAGACTTATCAGCCGACCCTAGTATTTTGTTAGAACCCAGTGAAGAAGGACCATGATCATGATAAAGGATTCACAAGCAGATAAGCTCTGGTCTATCATAGTATTGTATAGCATTTACTAGAGGTCATTAGTGATGTACATTTTGTTACAGCCCAGTGAAGAGGGTCCATGATCATGACGATACTGTATATCATAGTACTTTATATCATACTAGAGGTCACTAGTGGTGCTATACATTTTGTTACAGCCCAGTGAAGAAGGGCCATGATCATGATGCAGGATAGACACACAGATAAGCTCTGGTCTATCTAGACCATTCAGCATAATGCAATAGAATTTAATGTTTATTCCGAAACCTGTAAGACGGTAAGTCTGCCAACAAAGCCGTGAAAAGCCTCTTTTAGCCCCGATATATTTTAGGGTTGGCAGATACGCAAATGTGTAATGGCATCATTTCTCCAAACATTTATCTGGAGTAACCTGAAGTAGACAGAAATGTAAACTAATAGCTTGTAGAAGGGAAATAATAACAAACGATGGTGGACAGCAGAAGAGATTTTTCGCTGTTTGCACCTTAATAAAAACAAATTCATGGGTTATGCTCTTCGAAACTGTTGGACAACGTACAGAGCTAGTGTGTGAACAACTGTGCGCAGTTCAAGTTGAGAAGACTCGAGTTCATCGGAAATCCGTAGACTTCGTCATTTTCAATATTGCACTGCAGGTGCGAATTTTCCAAACACCCTCCCCCATTGGTATCGATTTTAATTAGTGGCTTTCTAACTGGAAAATGTCACGCCATGCTACGTAGGCGAGAAAGTGATCGTTAAATTAAAGGCAGATAGTAGCCGCAACACACAACAATCCTCTGGTGGAAAACATTTGGGCAAGTTTCTTCCTATAAAACCCGTCTTGCCAAAGCGAAATAGGTCTGCATTGAATAAATTACTTTCACTGCCAGAATATGAAGCGCGCGCGCACCAAGCATGGATGAAATGTGACTTTGGCACTTCACTGCGGGACTTTCATCCTGTGACCCGATCTCATTGGACATGTCGTGAATAAGAAACATGTCCACATTGACATAACGCATGAGTGTCTGTATCCATATCGTTTATTGTTTTCTGATAGGCAGGGAAAGGCCTTCAGAAACTGCAGCACCGTATCGCAAGTAGGCCTCAGTGGAACTTTTTGCTCCCCATGAGAGGGAGAAATGGGGGATAGGCCATGATGTAATTACTAAGGAGGGTTCTGAGAAGGGGTTACCAGCAAACCAACCAACCAAAGCAGACAATCCGATGTCCTTTGAAAAGTGGGTGGCAATAGGCTGGTTTTGAAATTCCATACTCTGCTGCATGGCTTCACGAGAAGCACACAAATGAGACCTTAACACTTCAAAACATGTCAAAATAATTGAAAAATTCCAACGACAAGCAATGAAAATGGCTAATCGTGCAGCTGACATAAAACGTGGGTTTAACGGCATTATTACTTTCTATACCTCGTACATAATACGTAGGAAAGGTATTGTATTCTGTCCCAAAAATTGATACCGTGATTTCACGTATATGAAATAGACAATTATCTTATTGCAGCTTTTAATTACTAATACATGAAATGGAAACAAACACTATTTTATTTGACGTTATTGCACTCATCTTATACATAACAAATACAAATAATAATTATTTTCACTCCTTTTTTAACTAAATACATTATGAACTAAATAAAACATTAAATAAACATTGTAACTGAATTTATTGAAAATACAATTGTGGAACTAACGGTTGTTAAAACTGGGGTTCGCTGACTGGATCGCTCCAGTCGTGATCGGTTGAAATTGCCTAATCTCGGCCATTGCATTGGCACTCTATTAGTTGAGCTGAATTGTCCTGTAAATAATTTTGTTATCCGACTGAAAACGAGGTAACAGCGTGAAGATTTACATAAGCTGAGAGGAGGGCGAGTTGCGATTTGAGGCTTTTCCTCAAATTTGTTACATACAACATTTATTGTACAAGTTTCGCAAACATACGTTGACAAATTTCTGTATTAAATACACATTAACACTATTAAGAAACAAATACATAGTGGATAGAGAAGGTATTCTATTCCACCCAAAAATTCGATACCGTGATTTCACAGAAAGTACGTGTTTTGAGACCGCTGATTAAAAAAAATATTTTTAGAAACACTTTTGTGTGTCTGTGGGCAGTATAGTTCAAAAAGGGAAAGTCGGTTAAATACCAAACTTGTGTATAAGTTCAATAACTTCCAAGGATGCAACACGAAAATTTTCAGGAAAATCCCTCTACCCTAAACAACTCTTTACATGGAACAATTTTCGAAAATTGTGAATTTCTGAAAAATAGTTGAAACGATTATTTTACATGTAAAGAGTAGTTTTTGATGAGGGAGTTTTCTTGAAAATCTTAGTGTCGCATCCTTGGAAGATACTGAACATAAATACCAAGTTTGGTATTTAATGGTCTTTTCGTTTTTGAGCTAGGCTGCGCGCGCGCGCGCGCGCACACACACATACACATGCGGGTCTTTTTCTAAAAATGCTTTTTTTTTTTTTTTTTTGGACTCAGTGTGCCTCAAAACAAGTTTTCTAGGTAAGTTCTCTAATTTAACATTTTTCAAAATCCGATATATTTAACGAATTAAATATTTTTAGTGGTTCATAATTTGTATTTAATTTTTTTCAAATTTGGACCTTGCAAGAGTAATTGGAGAGGCTTGAGCCGTCATTTTATTCTATTTGCATTAAAAATAGCCCCAGCACGATGAGTAACGTCAATGTTACAACTTGTTGTGAGTCATTCACAAGGCTTTAAAAAATCTGATGTGTACCATTCACATGACTTTCTCTACACCTATGCAACAAATTATTGTTAAAAAGCCTATGCTTCTATTTACTTCGTGCTAATCAGAAAAAAAAAAAATAGCAGAACTAGTCTTATTACTTGCTTCCTTGTAAGCAGAAGCGAAATAAGGGAGTAGCATACGTTAAAGTGATAGTCAAAAGCTGGTTGCTCTTTGACTGAAGTTCCTTTGTTTGTATAGATAGGAGTTAACAAATTCCTGTATGAGAAAAGTATACGTTTTTCCATGCAGAAACCAAAAACAAGGAATATCTCAAAAATGATCAACTCGGCGAAAAAATTGTTTCTAACATAAATTGTGTGTTTTAACGTGCTCTACATTTTTGTGTGATAAGTTTTTGTCCATCTCTTACGGTTTAGCAGTTATGCAAAATTCCGTAAACATCATCCAGAATAAAGTAGTCTTTAGAGGCTATTCCCAGAAAATTCAAGATATACATTTTAGTTGTCAGATAAATATCTTTAATATACGATATTTTAATCAAATTCGTTACAGCCATTTTTAAGAAAATAAACATTTTCGAAAAAAGTTCCATGTAAACGGCAGTTGGGGGTGGGGGGATTTTTCTGAAAATCTCCGTGTCGCATCCCTGGAAGATACTAAACTTTGGTATTTTACCGACTTTTCGTTTTTGAGGTATCGTGTTCACAGATACACGGACCTGTTTCTGGATACAGGGGACCCTATAACATAAATCTCGCTATGGAATTTTCGGGTGGAGTGCAAGTAATTACAAGTTTGGTTCACTGGAATATAGAGAAGCTCGGCTTACTCTCAACCTCATTATAGCAACAAGATTAAAAATGGAATGTGTTCCATTCTCTACATCGCTGTAACATACTCTTGTATGTACTTGATGCTAAACATTAACAGAAACGGTCTTGTTTACTCAAGTCCCTATCAGTACACTGTCTCATGTCTTAAAGCGTGACATCAGCTTCTTTGCGTGGCCAACTTCCCTTATGAGAACTGTTTAAAACTGAAACGGTCAACTCCACGAAAATAAATGCGTAGCACATAAATTGAGTCTTTTAAGGAGATGTACATTTATTGTTTACTAGTTATACAAAATTAAAAAAATATCCATCTAGAATAAAGAGGTCTTTAGAGGATATACCCAGAAAATTCAGATGTGTATTTTATATCAGGTAAATATTTTAAATATAAGAGGTTTTAATAAAAATCGTTAGACATAGTTTTTGAAAAATGTTCCACGTAAAGGGTAGTTGAGGTTAGAAGGATTTTCTTGAAAAACTTCGTGTCGTATCCTTGGAAGATACTGAACTTAATTATCAAGTTTGGTATTTAACGGACTTTTCGTTTTTGAGCTACCTGCCCATAGACACACACATACACGCACTATTGGACAAGTTTCTAACTTTTTTGTGGGCGGGGGGATGCAGAGGGTCTCAAAACATATATATCCGATGAAAACTCGGTATCGAATTTTTGAGTGCAATACAATATCTTCTCTGTACGTGTAGAAAAAGTAAAACTGGAGCTAGGGTAGAGGGCATTGAAGGGAAACCCGCATATATAAAAATGGTGTTCCTAAGGCAAGTTGGTGTTACCAACGCGTACTTTTGTTTATCACATTCACCAAAACAACTTTCTTACTGTGTGTTCGCTAAAATGGGAAAAAAAGGCAGCGGCGTTTAGAGTTTGCTTTTTACCTTTAGGTAGCGAAACTTGCGAGTAGATAAAAGGAAAGTGCGTGATGTTTATGGGGACCTTTGCCATCTGTGACAATTAGATATTGATTCAACGCCTTAAAACGTGCTCGATAATCTGGTTTTTGATGAAGGGCCCCGACAGATGTAGTTATGGAGAAAATAATTTTAAAACTCTGCGATATGATTCTTGCTGATCGTCGAATAAAAAGTTCGCGAAGAGGCCATAGGTGTGTCGACGGGAAGCAATTAATATTTTTCATGATAATTTGCAGATGAAAAAGCTGTCTCCTGAATGGGTGCCACGATTCCTTGCCATGGACAAGAAGCGGGTACGGCTTTCAACTTGCAAGTTCTGTTTGGAGCTATTCTACGAAATGCGAAGGAATTTTTAAGTGGAGTTGTGACCGTCGATGAGACCTGGGTTCTTCATTATACTCCAAGAATCAGCAACAATGAAAATAATGGGCTGCTTCCGGCGAATCTGCTCCACAGAAGACAGACCGTTACAATACATTGGTGGCGATTTTTAGGTTACGAAGGATCGCATATTTAGGGAATGGAAAAGCGATTACTGGACAGTACTTCAGTGAGTGGTTGGTCTGATTCGACCACAAGTTGGAGACATCATTCGCCATTAGGCGAAGAAGAAAGTGTTGTTTCAGCACGACAACGCACCAATAAGATCCATGGCAAACAAACCCATTACCTCTCCAAAGTGAGTAACAGGCGCTACCCCGTGAGCCACCTGATCGGCAAAGTTCTTTCTGGGCCGGGTTTGAACCCTCAACCTGGACATCGGTAGTCTAGGACCTAACCAATTGGGCTACCCTGTTACCGTCAATACAAATAAATCCTGGGATAATCTCATAGATTTATAACATATTCTAACACACGCCATGATGGTAGACAGACTTGCAATCACATACTGATGAATCTGTTGGAATAGTATTGTATGGGTTGTTTTGGCATTACGAGTATTAGCGGACCAGCGAACAAGTGAAAATTCTAAATACACTTGTTTGACAAATAGTAAGTGAATATTAATGGATTTGTTATTTTTTTTAGACAATTGATGCTAAAAGTAGGTATTTTACAAGATGCCAGTAATGTTAAAAGTAGACAATTCTGTTTTAAAATTATAACACTCCAATGTACCTAGCTTTGGTTTATACGTCCACGGCCTCATTCAAGTAGGAAGGATATGACTCTGAAAGCTGGTATTGGTCCATAAAATGGCGGACGATTTGAACGTCATGAACATCAATCTGCTGAACCAGACGACATTATGTAAGCAGCGGAGAGAGCAAAATTACAACTGCTACACTGCCTCCGTTGTATAGAATGTTTGTTCTGTACGAGTAAGTCACTGATGCTAAGCAGGCAACAACTGAATATCGCAGTACATTAAATATTTATGATTATGTCTATAAATATGAGAACTGCCTAAAAATTAGTATATGACACACGTGTTGAAATTGTTTTCTATTGTTTGTAGCTTCCTACTCACAAAATAAAACACCATTTCTACTACTTTTATCATAAATAATTTAATAATAGTCCGTTTATATGTGGAGTTTGTTAAAAATACATGTTAAGGATTATTTGGTGAAAATGTAGCAAATTCCAGAAAGCAAGACAATATTAATATAAACATAATGTTGACATAGCATTGCTCATTTCTAGAGAGGGTAAATACGAACGGTACTCCAATGGAATGTCATGGATAATCCCAAGTTAAATTATTGTTTTTCTTGTAATTGTTTGTAAACAACGCTGTCGGTTACTAGGATCATATCAGCGCCGCCGATGTGCCGGATTTAGTCCCAAAGGAGTTCTTTACATAGGAATAAAGTTATTGGCATGCAGATGTCGTTTTTAAGCACTTTAAAACAGGTCCGGATTTGAACCAGGGACTTTTGGGACTTAATCGACAATCTGAGGCACTGTGACATTGCGACCCGTGTCTCAAAGCGCCCTACATAGGAAACTGATTGGTCGTTGACTGTCAAATTATTACCACCACGAAACCTCTTGGTTAAAGAATGCCTCCTTGCTGCACCCTTAATGCTGTCAACTAGATTAAAGAACAGTGTGTCGTGTTAATGGCTTGCAGACCGTTAGAGTTTACGAATCACTTAAGATGTGCTGTCTTGCAAGAAAGTAATGTACGCTCTTCAGTGTCATCTGGAGTTCAATAAGTAGCAAGTATGAAAACGAAATCGACCAAAGTCGTAGATGTATACCCTGAGGCAATCCATGCCGTGTCACGGGATATATAGGTGTGTAAAAAGGAGATACAATTATATCCAATATAATATATAAATTATACCAAGAAGGGACAAATGTACGTTGCAAATGGTCAGGGAAGAAATAGTGTAAAATACAGAGTTTACTACGAGCTGGCACACGACCCAGGTAGAAGAATACCATTAAGGGCAGTACTATGTACCGAAGGAGTTGAAAATTCCACTGCCAGAGGGTGGACATAACAAAGCGAATAGAAACGGTTGTCCTGTTGGTCGAGCGACGTTGCTTACTATGGAAGACTCGTTGGATTATGACGTGATATTTGAGGAAACGTGTTTATCTAATACAACAGAAGACGGTCAAAAGTAATAAGGAATGGTAGGCGTAAACCATAGCTGGAAAGGAGGAGTGCGAGTCAGAAAATGTCGAAGAAACGAATAAACGAGTTCAATAACAATCCTGAACTGAAAGGAAATCATTTGTGTCTTACCACGCCAGCAGATCTTGAGCTAGCGCACCCACTCTCCACACCGTTCCTAAACCTGAACCCTCACATTTGGATACTCTTTAAAGAGTTCTCTGTCAATATTACTTCACTAGGACCAAATATCACACAAGTTGCAACTCTCTTGCACCTGTCGTATTAAGAATATGCAAGAAAAAGGGAAAAACACGTAGAATGATAACTTTAATAAACGCAACACCTATGAAGCACATAGCACACGCCGAAACAGCTGCTGTCGTAGCTCAGTGCTAAAACACAAAACACGGAGGGTTTCCGGCTCGAAACACAACATATGCTTGTGCTTTTTATTACTTCTTTTTACTTTGTCTAGCGCATATGTACAAAGTACATTGTAAAATTCTATACCGATATTATATTTCACCGCAAATTGGTATGTTTTGAGATCTCATATATATATTAAATTTATAATATCTGTGTCTGTCTGTCTTTGAACAGCATAACTCAAAAACAAAGAGTAAGTTAAATACCAAACTTTGTATTTAAGTTCAGAATCTTGCAAGGATGCGACACGAAGATTTTCAAGAATATCCCCCACCGCAAACTATCCTGTGCATGGAAACATTTTCGAAAATGTTGGTTTTCTCAAAAATGGCTCTAAAGATTTTGATTAAATTATCATACATTAAAGATATTTAATTGACAAATAAAATGTATATCTTCAATTTTCTGGGAATGGCTTTATTGGATGAAATTTACGGAATTTTGCATAACTGTTAAACCGTAAGAGATAAGTAAAAACTTACTACACATAAAATGTAGAGCCTATTAAAACTCACAATGTACGTTATACACATTTTTTTTCATGGTGTTGATAGTTTTTTTAGATATTCCTTGTTTTTGGTTTCAGCCTTAAAAAAACTAACTTTTTTCATACAGGAATTTGTCAACTCGTGTCCATACAAAACAAAGGAACTTCAGTCACATAGCAACCAGCTTCTGACTGTCACTTTAACCTATGGTACTCTCTTATTTCGCTTCTACTTACAAGGAAGCAAGAAATAAGACATTTCTGCTATTTTTTTCTCAATTAGCATGAAGTAAATAGAAGCTTAAGCCTTCTAACAACAATTTGTTGCAGAGATATAGAGAAAGTCATGTGAATGGAACACATCAGATTTTTGTTTTTTTTTTTTTTTTTTTTTTTTAATTCTGGCCAATCAAAGATGCTAATTTCAATGACAATCGCAGAGCGACAACTTCTAAAACATAAGACAATTGCTTTAGCATAGGCATTGCCTTATTTCCATTCTACCTTTAAGTAACTGAGTAATAACATTCCGCTCGAGTAGTATTGTGTAGAAAGAAGAATAATGTTTTGTAAGAAGTTTAACAGCTAGATAAAAGTGATATGAGTGTCACACATCAGTTTGTTTATTGCGCCTTACAAAGTTCACACGTTGTAATGAAAATAACAAACATTTGTTAGGTTTCGAACCGGAAACCCTTGGTGCATTTAAAATAGCTTGTGTTTTGCCACAGAGCTACCATAGCAGATGCTAATGCGTAGGTTATGTACGACACATATTGGTTCTGCAAAAATCATGATTTTGCGTTTTCTTGCACATCCTGCGATAGGTGCTACATAGTCAATAGCTCAGCAACTTATTTTATGACATTTCATCATACTGGGTAAATATAGGCAGAGCAATGATCGACCATTTTCCTGGGAAGTCGAAATGTCCTATCTAGTCAATGTTAAAGTTTGACCCATCATCTCATAATGAGATACATTTGTCAAGGTACCTTTACTGTCGATTCATGAAAAATAAAATACTTCTGTTCATTAGAAGGGAAGGTGTGATGTTTACTTTCTCTAGCCCCATATGTACAATGTATATAGGGTTAAAGAAGGTACTGTAATGCACCCAAAAACTCGATGTCGAGATTTCACCGGAAATATATGTTTTGGGGTCCCCTAAGTCCGAAAAAAGCATTTTTAATAAAGGTCCGTGTGAATGTGTGTGTATCTGTGTGTGTCTTTGGACAGTATAGCCCCAAAACAAAAAGAAAATTAAATACCAAACTTTGTATTTAGGTTTTGTATCTTCCAAGGATGCGACACGAAAGTTTTCAAAAAAAAAAAAAAAAAAAAGCGGTTGCAATGATAATCGCATAACGACAGCTTCTAAAACATTTGACTATCACTTTAGCATAACACAGTCCTTTAATTACCATCTACTTATAAGAAAATAAGTAATAAGAACATTCTGCTAATGTTTATTTCGATTAGCATTGATTAGAAAGAAGAATAATCTTTTGTAGGTGGTTTGTAGAGCATCTAGAAAGTCATGTGAGTGTAACACTTCAGATATTTTTAATAAAGCTCTTAAAATTGTATTGAAAAACGGCGATTTCCAAATTAAAAAAAAAACAACATTGTTATACACAAAAATGTTTTGCATAAAATAAAGCGTATTTAGGAGAAGAAGTGTGGTAAAAATTTCAATCAATTTGTTTCTGAGATAATGATTCATTTAATAGACAATTTTACTTCTTCAGAAATTGCTTTCAAAAAAGTGTATTCTAACTTGGCAGTATTTCGAAACTCTCACACGAAGGTGTGCCAATAGCTAAAGTAAAACAAAGTAAAAAAAGATCTCCTCTCTAACACTAGCATTGATGTTTTACCAAGTGAGTGTATCAAAATGTTTTAAGAAACCACCACGCAGGATTATTTAAGCGTACCTACGTCAATGTTATACCAAAATAAGCGGGAAATTGGAAATAACTGTGAAAAGCCCATTTGGACTCGTCTTAGAATGACGATTTAGTTTTCATACTTTCTACAAAGTGAGCCGCTAAAAGCGTATCTCGTTTACTGAAAATGTGATTACAGTTTTGACCGCAAGCCGCTAGCTAATTATTCTGCACTTTTTGTCAGGCTGGGAGCGTGGACAAGGACGAGGTTATATCGATCGCTTCTTTGCCGTTCGCTTAGGCGAATGCTGGACTTCCTTTCCCTTCTTCATCTTTCAGGTCGGGGCAGGTGTGGCTCGAGGCTAAGTACCATTATAGAGCCTCCTTCCGGCCTTCCGGCGCCTTTAAGCAAGATTGCAGATTCTAGTTACGAGATTCTGCAGATTTTCAGAAACTCCATTTTTACCTCTTATTTCGACCCAGTTCGTTTACACACACCTAACCTGTCGCAGCCATGTTGTCTCAGTAACCAATAGGAAAGGCTCAGTCTAAAACTGAACTCAAGTCGGAGAGATCCATAGTGATCCCTGACATGCCTTATCTCGTGGCCGCTCCGCCACACGGTTGCTACTTTGTCACGTCCACGGCTGCAGCAAGAAATAAGCTAGCACACTGTCGCACCGCAAACATCACATACAACACGTAGAAAAGGCTGTAGCAAAGCAAGCAGTACAAGCCGACACTCGCAACTGAAACTGCATTAAGGAATGTTTGTTACACCTTGAATCAAGGATAACATCGTGAATCTATTGGCAGAGACGCCTCTTATTAGCTGAGAATGTGTGCTGACTGTCACGGATCTCTATGGATCTCCCCGCAAGCTCACCGCCTGTGTAGCCTCCGTGGTGCGCCAGGCCTGCCATCTAGTGCGTCTCTGCGCTTAGTATCGTCGCTTCCTGCGTGCCCACCTGTGTTTTCCCCTCCTGTCATCCCTTACCCCCCTCCCGGGGGGGGGGTGATTGGCCGCAATAGATCAGTACTTGTCGCAAATGCCGAGGTGTCCTCCACCGTTAACATGCTCATATCTCATATGACGCTATTTCTTCTGTCCAGCAGAAACCACACAAGACGTTCATTTTATAAGAGGATAATGTCTAGTTCTGTTATCAAATTATCTACCCTGTTAAGTAGAAATCAACTGTTGCAATTATATAAGACGTACACCTCCATAAAATGATATCAGGTTGGGTCAATGGGAGGCTATTTTCCCTTTTCGGCAGAAGCCAAAACCGTTTGTGGAGTTCTACAAGACTTAACCTTCATAAGATGATCATATTCAGTTGTATTAGTACTAGAGTCGTTCCCAACGTTTTGAGAATAGACAATAAGAGGCGGTAAGCCAAAGCAACTTTTCCTAACTTCAGATTGAACATGTGCAAGCCTGGAAGCCCTCCAACAATGTGCATCGCCAGCGCCGCATGTATATGTATAGAAGTTGTTGTTACGCCATATATTAGAACATTTCCGTGCTATGATTTTCTATGACTTTAAATTCGGTTTAAGGAAGAGAGAATGGATTGAAAGAGTGCATCGTGCATTTGGGATCATTGCCATCGATGGTTGCAGAGTTCAGAAGAGGAAGGTATTCCTCGGAGATGAAGGCCAAACAGGACGGCCGGTTGCGGCAGCAATGGATGAGAATTCGGTGAAAATAGAATGCATGTTGTGGGAAGATGCACATATGGCCAGATTCAAGAAGCCCTAAATATTGGATCGGCAAAAGTGAAAACAATCCTGAAAGAAAAACTTGAGGTCAGGAAGCTCTGCAATCGCTGGATTCCCCACCACCTCAAATGAACAGAAACAAGCACGTGTGCAGCGGTGCCAGGAAATTATTGAAAAATTCAGTGGAGGAAGATCCAGAAACATGTTTTAACATTGTATCAGGTGACGAAAGCTGATTTACCAGTATGATTCAGAAAATGAACGACGGTCATCGGTCTGGGTCTTCCCAGGAGAAGATGCCCTCAACAAAAGTGAAACGAACGAGAAATATTGGCAAGAACATGATGTCCTCCTTATTATCCGCAAAAGGCCAATTGAAACAATTCCGGTTGAGGGGAAAAAACACTTCTTACTGCCAGATGGTGTACCAGAAAAATCTGCCATAAGTGTTCGATGAACCGAAAAAGAACTGGCCTAAAGTTTGTATACGTGACAAATTGTGTTGCTCCATGACCCAAGTGATGATCTGGTTCCAGGTGACGTTTTTCTATTCTCCAAAATGAATGTCAAAGGTCAATGACCTGAGTCACCTGAAGCATAAGTAGCCGCTTACTAAGAATATATTTGTACTCGCTCCAGAGAAGAATGGTGTTCAGCATTTGGAAAAAGGATGAGACGAAAAATGGATGCAATGGAGAACATTTTGAAAATATGCAATCATCAGATCTAATTTTTAATTTATTATTGCTTCTATTCTCAACATTTTTGGAGTGCCCCTCGTATGAAGTTAACTGCTATTAGGTGTTAATATCAGGTCGGGTCAATATGAGCCCATTTGCTCTCTTCGGTAGAACCATGTGATGCAGTTATACAAGACGCGCAACTCCATAAGATGATAATATTTAGCTGTGTTGGTATGAACCGATCTACTCTGTGCAGCAGGAACCATCTGATGAAATTATACAAGTATTTTCCACTATAAAGTGATAATATCTCGTGGGTTCAATATGACACCGTGATCTCTCGCAGGATCTAAAGAAGGTAGAAACCACATACGTTTCTGCTCATGCTGTTCAACACATCAATACGATGATTAAAGTTTAGCCTATATCCCGCAGAATTTGAGGAAGGCAGAAATAATCTGGAGGAACATTTTCAAGACATTTCTAGAACTTTTATTTGATTCGGCGCTTCATAAAGACGATTTTGACTGCCTCCGTGATCGACTGGTCAGCGAGCTGACTTCTACCCGGAGGTCCCGGGTGGGGCGGGGAATTTTTCTGTAACCAGAAGGATTCCCTATCCTCCATAGAGTCTGGAAGTATGTATTGAGAGAGTGTGTGTTTGAGGAAAATAAAAGGATTTAAACCCAACGTAAAGAACCACAAACTAGTTTTTTTCAGTGCAAAGCCGCCGATATGGCCTTTGATTTTAAGGAGGCCATATATACGAAACAAAAAAGGCGAATTTCACTCTGGTGGATTTACAGTGAAGTTAATATACAAATATCCTTTATAGAGCCCTAGATTGCCAAAAGATGCATTTTCCCCCTTAAATGTAGTATGGGGGCAGAGTGTAATGTTTATCAAAGAATGCATTCTAACTACAAATAACTAAGAGCGTTCGCAGTTGTGTGCCCTTCAAAGTATTCACGGGTTATCGTCGCCAGTTTTGGGCACACACACACACAAACTGACAAATTACCTCTGGGTTACATAGGGCCAGGTGCACAGTTCTATGCTAACTCTGTGCTAAGCATGAAGTGGGAAACAATAGTCCATGGCTCAAAACACAAGTATTTCTAATAGCAGAATAAATTGGTAAACTGAAATAACTTTCTTTTGTGATTAGTATTTCACACATGGGATTAAAATGGACATCACCGCTGAATTCACCGTAAGTTTTGTCCTTGTCCTCCAACAATTTCATTTTCTCAAAGATGACTAAATTTATAGTATGCTTCCTTCCTTTTATCCACGATACAGGTTTGCCTCTGTATCACGCAATCTCAACGTAATGCGCTATAACATCATACCGTTTAGGGATGCCTGTGCGTCTGGAAGTGGGCAGAAAGGCAGTGGTGGCACAATTCATAACATCAGAAGCTGTGAACTTTTATTGGCAGCACTGATTACGTATACTAAGAGAAATAAAAATATTTCGTATTGCATGCAACAGTTTGCTTGATAGAACAAATTAACATCGCATTTGCTTAACTATCTGTCACTTACGTACCGGCACTACATACATTTAAGTGGTAAAGGGAGACAGCGGAGAAGTTCTCGCAAATCCATTGAGGCTAACCCCTCCCCCCACCGGAAGTATGGGGTGAGGTGAAGAAAACTAGGAAACGCCCGGGATCCCCTAACGTTTCCAAGTCCTACGACGTGTCCCACTACCTGGAGTTCAAGCGACTCGTCGACCTTTACCTTGGAGAGAATGATTAAGAGACTTGGTATCCTGTTAGCTCTGCGAGAAATGCCAAATCACAAAATCCCTTTCGGGAACAGTCATACCTTTCTCCTCTGAGAAGGACGCCATTTCCTCCCTGAATCAAAACGCCTTTCTCGTAACTAGATCGTCAAATTCAAAGTCCGTTCCAATAATCCAAAAGCCGACACCGCACACTAGCAGCTGTTTTAATCTCCGCTGCTGCTAGTGCTGCACTCGCATAACTAACTGCGACACAATGCCCGCTCTCTAGCCAGAATATGCTGACCTTGCCCGCTGCCCGTTTTTCCATGAGTTGAGGTTGCATGCTCTACTAAAGCTATGGGTTAAAGTTGTGATTTCCGAGGTTTTAAATGTTAATTTGAAAAGTCTGAAAAGTTTACTCAAAGGTTAATTTAACAATCAGCTTGAGTAAAATTGTCCTGCGCCATGGCGCAGAGGCTAAAACGTGGAGCCACATAATGCTGTGGGGCATTGTATCAGTGGCTACTCAGCATCGTGAAGAAAGTGAGGAGCTGAGATAGGCAGTGGTCCCGGTCAAGAAATCCAACTTTTCTGTTGGGGAAGCGTGACTATGGCATCACCTCCCCGTATCGGTTGGATAATCACCACCTCTACCGTGTTTACGTGAGCAGTCAGATTGGTGGGTCCAGGGCTCCCGCTGTCTGTAACATTATGGTATTTGTGGAAAAATTAACTGATGAGGTAAAGGAACAATAACCAGAGTAAAGAGCAAGGGTACTTTGAATAGTGCAAAAATGAGTTCTTTATGCACTATCCTCCATCAGCGGCTATATTTCTGAGCATATGACAATTAGTTTTTGTAAATAAAAAGGAACATCACGTAAATATAATTTGTAATATGGCAGATGTGAAACGTGTAAAGAGTGCCTATTGAAATCCTCATCTCTGCGATTGCTGCGAAGCATTTTATCAGGCCTGTGGTCGGTGTTGATGGCCCTCCTTCCAATCAGGATCATCCTTGTCTGTGTGACCCTGTTCATATATTTAACTGGAAGACTTTGCATTTGGTGAATCTCTCAAGTCGCCGCGTGCTTCAGTTTTGAAGTATATTTCCAACTGACGCGTCATTTTACCGTCACATTTGGAGGTACAATGTTTGAGAATTGTTTCTCAGGAACCCTGAACGTATAATGGCCAATATCCTAAACCGATGCCATAAATACTTGAACAACGAAGGGCGGCACTTCCAACGTCTGGCTTGATTTTAGTTTACAGTGTTTATTTTTTGTTTATTTGTCAGAAACGCAAATGTGCGTTTACAGCAAACGTGCTGTCACCCGCCCAGCGCGATTAAAAAGCAGCACCGCCCATCTATTAAGAGCCGAGAAACTTGTTCTGCTCTATGGTGAATACCCAGTAGCAGATCACTTAATAAAACAAATATATTGTTACATTCACGTGACCTTCTGACTATTTTTATGCAAATATATTCTTACAACATGTCTGCCTGTATACTTTATATTAATCGGGCCAAACTCTTGTAGAAATAGTTTCATCTCATATTTTGTTGTAAATTCAAAAAGGAGATAGGAGACTGCAGTGATAGTCAACCCTTTCAACAAGTTTTACGATATATACTGGTTTTGAAATTCCTTACCTACTTCTTTCATCACATCACGAGAAATAACTTAATGGATACTGATGTATAAAATATTGGCAATTCAAACCATAGCCACAAATAAGATACAGCGATCTGCAAATTTCATGTACATTTTCGTTTATCACGTATGGTTTACCAGTTCTCGAAAATTAATTTTGGATGAATAGGAATTTAAAAGACTATTCTCAGAAAATGTAATGTTTGCATTTTATTATCAAAGTAAATATATTGCACATATTGTATTTTAATACAAATTGATAATCGCAGAAAACTAACCAGTCTGTTGTAATTAAATAGTAGTTTGGGCTGAGGGGTTTGTTAAAAAACTTTGTGTCGTAGTAGGTATTGGAAGATTCGGAACTTCCTGAGCTTGACATTTATCGTTTTTAGTTACACTGTGAATACGCCGACCATTTACAAAAAGTTTTCTGCGGTTTCAGAGGACCTCAAAACATTCCTTTTTGGTGAAATTTCAATATCGAATGTTTGGGTGGAATACAATTGTTCCTTAGTGAGAAAGTAAAAATAGAATCGAAACCCATTAAAACAGGCATCACCAACTCGCTCGATTTTGTGTTACAGCAAACAAGTTTACTTTCATACACTGCAGTGGGTAAACACGTGATGTCAGTTAGAGACTGATTTCTGACAGCAGTAGCGAGTCTCTCGTTCCTTGCACAGTGTATCGTGGTCAGCTTATAGTGTCGGAAACAAAAAAAACATCCAACACGCAGGCCGTCGACTTTCCTTGCGTGGGAGGAATCTTTCTTATTTATAGAAAGCGTTGTACAATGAATGTGTGTCGACCATTTTGTAATGCATCTACCATTAGGTCCGTTTCAATGTGCTTAAATTGGGGTGGATACCCCTTCGTTACCAAGAAGCCCATTCATATTCACTGCTATCAACGGGAAAGTTTATGGAATTGTCACCGATATGTTAAAGTTTTTCGTCACAAATTAATTTTCATGTTGTTAGTGTTATATGTTTACAGCGATATGTTAATAGTACAATAATTGTAATTTTTTGCAATTGTTAATGTCACGGCTACCAAAGCTGTGATATGTAACTGTGCACATCAGAAATATTAATATTAGAGGCATTACAGAACAAAAATTGTTCTATCAGTAATAACCCTACAATAGGTATATTAAACCATAAACGCTGGATTAGGTATTTTAAACTCAAAATGTTGCATACCGCCATTTCATGAACGATGTCCACACAGTTGACCGTCACAGGAGACTTAGTGCGAGGAACGAGCAAGGTTTCTCTCTCTCTCTGCTGTACTCAAAAAGCAACCATTTGGTGATGCCTGCATTAAAACAACGGTTCAGCCTGTCCAACTTCGTTTGAATCATATATCAAGCCTTTATTTCTTGCTAGAAATTGTATTCAACCACACAGAAAGACGTCTAGTGATTAAATCAGACACATGTTAGTAGACGTCATGCTTTTGGGCCATTTCATCCTGTCCACTTGTTCCAGGTTCATCGACAAAGTGCACCATCGTACTGAGATCCATTTATTGGAGTACTCAATGACACATTCCTCAAGAGCCCATCCAGCAAAAGCAAGGGTTTAAACACTCGATTTGAAAGTATAGTGCGGATAGGGTATAGTTCTAGGAATAGGTTTCTTTTCAAAACGTAATCTGTTCAGTTCCCCCTAAAATTGCAGTTGTTAAAGAGAATTTCCTAACATTTCAACAGGGTGTCAACGAATTCTTCAACTCACTCGCAAGAGTCGATTCCGGAAAAAAAAAAAAAAAAAAAAAAAAAAAAATACTTGTGATTTTCTGACCATAAACTGTACAGCCAATCTAAAACTGCCAATTCCATCGCGACGCGCTTCGCCGACTGCTGTTTTATTTATATCAAGTCCGGCTAACTTAGTGAACCATTCTGCTTGAAGCAAGGTATTCATGGACGGAGGAGTGGCGATTTGATATTCCATGGTTCGCGGGCAGGAATGAAAACATCAACAGCAGGCTGGGAATTGTTTCACAATCGTATTGACTTCAGTGTAACAAATAGGCAAATTACTATCGAGTATCAGAGCTACTAAAGGCGCTTAATTCTTTTTAGCGGCTTTTCTGTTTATTTTGCCAAAACTCTGAATTTAAGTGAGGCCTTCATACCTATTAAATTAAATGCGTATGTAGAATTATACTTACAGCAGTTTCATAGAAAAATCGCAATATAGCTTTCAGGGTTGATAAAACATAATATATTTAAAAAATAATAAATTTTCCAAGAATATTCTTGTCTCCACAAAATCTGAAATGTGTGCCCAATCAAAACCCCAGCAAAATAGATTTATTTGACAAATTATATTTAAATCCTACATGAAAACTGCATGTCTTGACATTTATTTGGTTTCTTTAAAACAAATCTATATATGAATATTATTTTTACGCAGTTTCTAAAATACCCTAATTATAAATGTTTAAGCTGTAATTTAATAATTGTTTTAAAATAAAAAATAAATGTAATACTAAGACTGTTAAAAGTTGTATTTCTTACAGCAGCAAGGTGAGTCAAATGTTTTAAAAGAAAGCAATATTAACCAATATTTTCCACCAGGTCCTAAACGTCGATCCGGCAACCTCACGAATCCGAGTCGTCCGCGTTACTGCTGAGCCGGTAAGATCACGAGAACTATGCTGATGCATGATAACACTCCGGGTGTGGCAGAAAATGGGCGCTGCTCAAAGTCACATATTGGGTGTAACAAGTGTGTATTGTCAGCTTTACGAGGTCCAATACAAGAGCTGGGATGCGGGTTGTGTGCCAGGAGCTAGCTGCATTAGGGCTTAATGGAGAGGTCCAATACAAGAGCTGCGACGCGAGTTGTATACCAGGAGCTAGCTGCAGTAGGGCTTAATGCAGAGGTCCAATACAAGAGCTGGGATGCGAGTTGTGTGCCAGCAGCTAGCTGCAGTAGGGCTTAATGGAGAGGTCCAATACAAGAGCTGGGATGCGGGTTGTGTGCCAGGAGCTAGCAGAATAGTGCTTAATGGAGAGGTCCAATAGAAGAGCTGGGATGCGGGTTGTATACCAGGAGCTAGCTGCTGTAAGGCTTAATGGCGAGGTCCAATACAAGAGCTGGGATGCGAGTTGTATACCAGGAGCTAGCTGCATTAGGGCTTAATGGCGAGGTCCAATACAAGAGCTGCGACGCGAGTTGTATACCAGGAGCTAGCTGCATTAGGGCTTAATGGAGAGGTCCAATACAAGAGCTGGGATGCGAGTTGTATACCAGGAGCTAGCTGCATTAGGGCTTAATGGCGAGGTCCAATACAAGAGCTGCGACGCGAGTTGTATACCAGGAGCTGGCTGCAGTAGGGCTTAATGGAGAGGTCCAATACAAGAGCTGGGACGCGAATTGTGTGCCAGGAGCTAGCTGCAGTAGGGCTTAATGGAGAGGTCCAATACAAGAGCTGGGACGCGAGTTGTGTACCAGGAGCTGGCTGCATTAGGGCTTAATGGAGAGGTCCAATACAAGAGCTGGGACGCGAGTTGTGTGCCAGGAGCTAGCTGCAGTAGGGCTTAATGGAGAGGTCCAATACAAGAGCTGGGACGCGAATTGTGTGCCAGGAGCTAGCTGCAGTAGGGCTTAATGGAGAGGTCCAATACAAGAGCTGGGACGCGAGTTGTGTACCAGGAGCTGGCTGCAGTAGGGCTTAATGGAGAGGTCCAATACAAGAGCTGGGACGCGAGTTGTGTACCAGGAGCTGGCTGCATTAGGGCTTAATGGTGAGGTCCAATACAAGAGCTGGGATGCGGGTTGTGTGCCTGGAGCTAGCTGCATTAAGGCTTAATGGCGAGGTCCAATACAAGAGCTGGGATGCGGGTTGTATGCCAGTAGCTAGCTGCAGTAGGACTTAATGGCTGGGTCTAATACAAGAGCTGGGATATGAGTTGTATATCAGTAGCTAGCTGCAGTAGGGCTTAATGGCGAGGTCCAATACAAGAGCTGGGATGCGAGTTGTATATCAGTAGCTAGCTGCAGTAGGACTTAATGGCTGGGTCTAATACAAGAGCTGGGATATGAGTTGTATATCAGTAGCTAGCTGCAGTAGGGCTTAATGGCGAGGTCCAATACAAGAGCTGGGATGCGGGTTGTATGCCAGTAGCTAGCTGCAGTAGGACTTAATGGTTGGGTCTAATACAAGAGCTGGGATGCGAGTTGTATATCAGTAGCTAGCTGCAGTAGGGCTTAATGGCAGGGTCCAATACAAGAGCTGGTATGCGAGTTGTATACCAGTCGCTAGCTGCAGTAGGGCTTAATGGCGAGGTCCAATACAAGAGCTGGGATGCGAGTTGTATACCAGGAGCTAGCTGCATTAGGGCTTAATGGCGAGGTCCAATACAAGAGCTGCGACGCGAGTTGTGTGCCAGGAGCTGGCTGCAATAGGGCTTAATGGAGAGGTCCAATACAAGAGCTGGGACGCGAGTTGTGTGCCAGGAGCTAGCTGCAGTAGGACTTAATCGCGAGGTCCAATACAAGAATTGGGATGCTGGGTTGTATGCCAGTAGCTAGCAGAATAGTGCTTAATGGAGAGGTCCAATACAAGAGCTGGGATGCGAGTTGTGTGCCAGGTGCTAGCTGCAGTAGGGCTTAATGGCGAGGTCCAATACAAGAGCTGGAATGCGAGTTGTATACCAGGAGCTAGCTGAGTAGGACTTAATAGCGAGGTCTAATACAAGAGCTGAGATGCGGGTTGCATACCAGTAGCTAGCTGCATTAGGGCTTAATGACGAGGTCCAATACAGGAGCTGGGATGTGGGTTGTATACCAGTAGCTAGCAGAATAGGGATTAATTGTAAGGTCCAATACAGGAGCTGGGATGCTGGGTTGTATACCAGTAGCTAGCAGAATAGGGATTAATGGCAAGGTCCAATACAAGAGTTGGGATGCTTGATTGTATGCCAGTAGCTAGCAGAATAGGGATTAATGGCAAGGTCCAGTGTGAGAGCTGGGATGCGGGTTGTATACCAATAGCTAGTTGAGTAGGGCTTAATAGCGAAGTCCAATGCAAGAGATGCTTGGTTGTATGCCGGTAGTTAGCTGGGAGTAAGGCCTATAGCGAGATGAGGTACAAGAGCTGGGATGCTGAGTCGAATATCAGTAGCCAGCTGGAAGTAAGGGCTATAGCGAGATGAGGTACAAGAACTGGGATGCTGAGTCGAATGTCAGTAGTCAGCTGGGAGTAGGGCTTATAGCGAGATGAGGTACAAGAACTGGGATGCTGAGTCGAATGTCAGTAGCTACCTGGGAGTAGGCCTATAGCGAGATGAGGTACAAGAACTGGGATGCTGAGTCGAATGTCAGTAGCTAGCTGGGAGTAGGGTCTATAGCGAGATGAGGTACAAGAACTGGGATGCTGAGTCGAATGTCATTAGCTAGCTGGGAGTAGGGCCTATAGCGAGATGAGGTACAAGAACTGGGATGCTCTGTCGAATGTCAGTAGCTAGCTGGGAGTAGGGCCTATAGCGAGATGAGGTACAAGAACTGGGATGCTGAGTCGAATGTCAGTAGCCAGCTGGGATTAAGGTTATAGCGAGATGAGGTACAAGAACTGGCATCTGAGTCGAATGTCAGTAGCCAGCTGGGAGTAGGGCCTATAGCGAGATGAGGTACAAGAACTGGGATGCTGAGTCGAATGTCAGTAGCCAGCTGGGATTAAGGTTATAGCGAGATGAGGTACAAGAACTGGCATCTGAGTCGAATGTCAGTAGCCAGCTGGGAGTAGAGCCTATAGCGAGATGAGTTACAAGAACTGGGATGCTGAGTCGAATGTCAGTAGCTAGCTGGGAGTAGGGCCTAT
Source organism: Hymenopus coronatus (assembly GCA_030762935.1). Classification (NCBI taxonomy): domain Eukaryota; kingdom Metazoa; phylum Arthropoda; class Insecta; order Mantodea; family Hymenopodidae; genus Hymenopus; species Hymenopus coronatus. Next base: position 6,720,445 of record CM060895.1, on the reverse strand, counting down.
AGCGAGATGAGGTACAAGAACTGGGATGCTGAGTCGAATATCAGTAGCTAGCTGGGAGTAGAGCCTTTAGCCAGATGAGGTACAACAACTGGGATGCTAGTCGTATGCTAGTTGGGAAGATGGTCGAATAGTGAGGTGCAAATCATGAGCTGAGATGTTGGCTTGTTAGTTAGCGAGTAGGACCAGAGGATGTGATCCGATGCAAGAACTGCTGTACTGGATTTATGTGAGCAGCTATCTGGGAACAGTTTCAGATGAATGGTTTCGACATCAGACCCGGTATGTTGAGCTGAGTGCCAGTAGCTGTCTGGGAGTAGGGTTGGATGTAAGGCCCAATAAAATAACTGGGATGCTGGGCGATGTGTCAATACCTAGCTGGGAGTAGGGCCGGATGGCTAGATGAAATACTAGAGTGGGAGCTTTTGGCTGTATACCCATGACTATGACGGAGTAGTGCCAATGGCGAGGAGTTGATACAGTCGGATCTGTGCCAATAGCTAGCAAGGAATAGGGCCAAATGAATAAATCTTAATCTAGATTTGGGTTACTAGGCTGCATACGAATAGATATATGTGAGCAAGGGCAATGACGAGGTCCTATGCAATATCTGGTGTATTGGGGTACATACCAATAGACAGTAGGGTCGGAGTGGTCATTTGGTTACTTACCAATAGCTAGCTTAGAGCAGAAGTAGAGGCGAATTACGATACAAGAGCTGAGGTACTCGGCTGGATTCTAATGCTGGGAGAACGACGGACAATGAACGACTTCAAGAAATTCCTGAACCAGCCGAAAAACCTATTGTAACACCTCTACAGATTTCCAATTTTCTAAGATCTTTATTTCTTAAAAAATACCGTAAGACGAATTTCTAACTCCTTAGCTATATGAAAAACATTCCAGACTCATTTTGGTAAACACTACGTGTGGTCCAGTGGTTTGCCAGGTTCGATTCCTGGCTGGTAGTAAAATATCTATTGTATAACCATTTCCCTTCCATAGTGTACAAGGTCTGTCTGGGTGGATCGGTTTTTAGGCGCTGGCCGGGTTCAAGTCCGGCCTAGGATGATGATTTTTGAGTGTGCTTAAAAGCGACAGCCCCATATCAGAAATACTGGCATGTAAAATAGCTCCTGCTGGACGAAATTCAGGCACACCGGTGCCGCTGATATGTTCCTGACAGTTGATAGCGACAAGGTTCAAAGTTGAAGAAATAAAATGCCAGTGCGTATTTAATCCTACGTAAGCATCAGCTTCTATTTTTCAGGTCACGGCCAGAGTAAGACTACAGCAGTTAAAAACGATTATAAAAGTGAAAGAATTAAATAAAATACTTTGTTCCCAGCAATATTTTCTTCCACAGCATTTCTACGCGACACGAGTTTAGCTAACATCTGAATAACTGAGACTACTCCAAAACTGATTAACAGATTGGGAAAGTTAACTCCTTTTCGTTTAAATACTGGTGATAAACCACAATTTTGGGATCCCCATTCAGTTGTATACTTAAGTAATACTTTCATGACCACCATTTATATTGCATTCCTTGCTCTCTCGCAACTTTGGAAGCTATGGTACGAAAAAAATCTGGGTGATATCTTGCAATTGAGAAAATGTAGTTTACTGATAGCAATATCATGTATCTAGTTGAGGGATTTCATAATGAAAGTAACTGAAGGAGGGAGAGAGGGTACGCCAGATTGTGTTCAAAACCAATCCGCCTTGATAAGCTGCCTGTAAAAGCTCGGCAAATATACTTCTTACAACCCAAATATGTGCACAATATGACACGGGCGGTTTCTGGGTATTAAAGATCACCAAACAATACGCGTGGCTTACGGAACCTCATCGAATGACAGCTGTTGATGCACAATGTTTATGTAAAGTATTTGCTCTTTTGCTTACGTTTCTTTGCACGTGTTCATCGGATGGTGGAATGCGTTTCATCTTGAGCTAGTGATTTAATTTCATTGCTTTCAAATAGGAACATTTGCCTCCCTCTAGAGGGCATAGACGTATATGAAACGCATTCCATCAGGATGTAACCAAATGAAGTCTTGTGAAGCATATTTCCTTTTTATAAAATAGCAGGACATTCGTCAAGTGAAATTTCAGCATGCACATTGACAACCTCCATGGCTGAACTTCGTCTTGTGAATTCTTTCATATTTGACTTCGGCAGCTTGTCATGGTTTTGCAAGTCTATAATACATTGATCACCATTTTCAAAGCTTGTGAAATAAAATATAAGCATGCTGTACACTGAACGCATGAAGGAACATGCACCACAAACTTTCTCATGTTCAGTCACAATTTAAATGGCATTATAAATATGAACTGGTGTTGGGTGTCTTTAAATACGACTATATTGGTCAAGTTGACGATTTCCACAACAAAGTTTGTTCAGTCAAAGTTGATCAGATTTGCATTCTACTAGAGATGTACATATTTACATTATTTTACATATATATACGACATACTTCTTTTAATACTGTATTTGACGTTAGGCAGTAGTCTTTTCTACTTCTTCTTTTATCTTTCCTCTCTCCCAACATTCCTCTTGTACTATCAATTATCTTCACAAATGCATTGCATTTAATGGCGTGATAAATGTGAACATAAAGGTGCAGATGTCAGATATAAAACTCTAGATCATAAAAGCCAGTTCAAAGGTCAGATCGACAGTTTATTAAGTGTACCTACAAGAGCAAAAGCAGAAAAACATTAAGTTCCTTTGAACCACAGTAGGTTCAACTGCGAATACGCAAAGCATTTATTAATCCTGCAGTTGTGTAATATATGTCACGAGTATTAAGCCACCATCGCCAACGTTTGCATAAACAGAGCTCTTCTGGACAGAATTTTGTGTTCCAGTGTTCAACTTCATGCATCTTCTCTCATATCCGTACTTTGATTTTTTGCATTTATCCCTTAGATCTCATTGAAACAACAATGAATTTGAAATTAAAAGTAATTGTGAAAGAAATATGGAGCTTGCGTAACTCTACAGTAACAGAAAATAAGGATTACTCCACATAATCGGTTGTGTGTGTACGGGTGCGTATTAGGATTGTGTATGTTCCGGTAAATCTTGCTTTCATTCTCAGTGCATTTCGTTATCAAGACCGTCAACAATATACGGATGTCTTCTTTTGAATGTCAAACTTACAACGCTACTGTACTTTCGAGTGCAGAATAATTCTTGTAACAAATAAAAATCACTAATCTTTGTGCATCAGACTATTAGAGCGTTTGCGTGATCGCATTGGTATTACACTTAATTTATTTTCCACTCGAGCACACTTCCTACTCTGTGGACGATCAAAATCTCAAGTCTCCCTTCAGTCCCAGAGTGACTAGAGTCTCTCCAGAGTTTCCCATTAGCAGCAATAACAACGTTCCCTATATAACTTCTCAGTATCTGCGCAAAGAATCTGGATCTAGCAAGCGCCAAGTCCAAGCTGGTGGTTTGCAACAAAATTCGCTGGAATCTAGAGTGGCCAACATTGCATATTGGCAAATCATGTAGAATAGATATAAAGTTTTCTGAATCCTGCTTCCCTAGCAGATTTCAAAGAAAATATTCAAGAGAGACTGCTAGGAATTCCGAGAGAGCCTTAAAAGACTGCACCTCGATTACAAGTACATATTAGGGAGAGTTTACTGAAAAACAGTTCTGTATGTTAAGTTGCTTATTTTCGAGCGGAAAAATATTAGGTTTGTGTCAAGGTTGTATGCCCCTCCTAAAATATCTTATTTATCTACAAATGTATTTTAAAATTACAAAACGTAGTGTTCTAATTCAATTTTGCGACATTCTTCCCTCTTGAACGTGTAAGAGGTTAAAACAGAAATTGCATTGCTTCTGGTGACGAAACGCTCCTCAGATAAGCCCAATTTGCACAACATGTGTTGGAAATAACGATAGCGATCTTGGAATGTGTCTGGTCTTCTCAGCCGGGTGAAATGCGGTCACCTGACTGGGAAGCTGTGCCCGTCAACCCGGGGTGTGCATCACAAGTGATCGAACGACAGTTTTCTTGGCATGGCCCTGTTCGCATGTATGCACGTAATGTTCTGCACAACTGAGCAACGCTTTCTTGGTTGGTTCTAGTGTTTGTGTTGCTATTGGCTTCTTGTGCATGTTGTTCAGTAGCGTGCTGACTTTAGGCCAGTGTTTTGCTGCTGGTGAAGTTCCAATGGTCTAGCATGGGCAGCTGCTAGTCCTAAAGAGTGTGATTTTAAAACAAAAGTTGGATGGTAATTAACTACATGTTTGCAAATGATGGGAGAGTTTTTACTGGACGCTTTTGAAAGCTCGTAACGTCCTTGTACAATGGATCAACACATGACAATGTAGGACCACTGGCTATGAATGTGAAAATTGTTGATCTTTAATTGGAATATTGAAGTTGCCCCTGCAGGGTATAGAAGTCCGGTCTCCCCACTCATTATCCTAATGCACGTCTCCAGAGTGCAGCTTTAATGCGGCAGCCAGAGGCGCACTACAAAATGTATGTTTTTATGAATACTTAAGCAAGTGTTTATATAGAAGTAATGGAGCGCAGATGATAGCTTTGGCTAAAAGCGGTTCACTCGTCTGCGATGTGACCAGCAACATTTGTTATTACAGTGAGTATATGCTCATTACATTAAAGAGTTTGTATTTTAGCATTACAATTTGTGTCAACATATTAAAAACAACTTCGGTTTCAGACAATTTATCTGTTTCTCTAGCAAGCCTTCTCGACTGGGTCTATTTTAATCAACTACATGCCTGGTAATAATCTCTCCTCTTGGGTCTCATTCAATGTTTGTATCTGCGATATCTGTGCATGTGTTCTGACACTAGCCTGACTCCCGTAATCAATTCAGTAAAGTCCTAAATATATGTACACATGCGTCAATGTCTTCAAATTACCCTTAACGGAGTTCTTCAAAACAAGAAATGGGATCAACATTCAATAACTTATATGGAACCATTTTCATTAATTAGCTCATGCGGGGGGGGGGATGAACAAAAAGAGCACTATTGCATACTTTATGAGCTCTATTTATTTACTAAAGTAAATTCTTTTCTAACTGTTATGGTTCCCAAGTATACAAAATTCATTCCGAATCACCGCTACTCACAGAAAACTCGGGACATACATTTGTCATACAAATAAATACTCTTTTAATGAAAATCGTTTTTTTTTCTTTTATAAAATAAAAGATAATAACAGTGGTTTTAGACAGAGCAACATTTATCCAACTCTTCATGTTGCATCCTACAAAATCGTAATTTAAATATGTGATATGCATTTTTAGGTTTAAAGGTGATATCAATCGCCTGCGGTGCCAGAGCAGTAAAAGCGGGCGTTAAACACTACAAAAAATCTGATGTGTTACACTCACATTACTTTCTCTAGCTCTTCTACAAACTTCTTACATAAGATTATTCTTCTTCCTGCACCTTGCTAATCGAGATAATCATTAAGAATGTTCTTGCTACTTAGTTCCTTATAAGTAGAAAGGAAATAAGGGAATACACTAGGCTAAACCGATAGTCAAACGTTTTAAAAGCTGTCGTTATTCGATTGTCATTGCAAATCACTTCTTTGCTTGGCCAGGAGTAGAACAAAAGAAAAACGGACACTTCCGTCTGAGAAAAGTATAAGTACTCACAGCTGAAACCAAAACAAGGAATATCTCGGAAACGGTTATCTCCGCAGCAAACATGTAAAGGACATAAATTGTGTGTTTTGATCAGATCAATATTTTCTGTGTAGTAAGTTTTTGTCTAGCTCTTAACGTTTAGCAGTTAAGCAAAATTTAGCAAAATTCATCCAGAATAAAGAGCTGTACAGAAGCTATTCCCAGAAAATCCAAGATATACATTTTATTTGGTAGATAAATATCTTGATTTTAATCAAAATCGTTAGAGCCATTTTTTAGAAAATCAAAATTTTCGAAAATGTTTCCATGTAAAAGATAGTTGGGGAGGGGGGATTTTCTTGAAAATCTTCGTGTCGCATTCTTGGAATATAACAAATCTAAATACAAAGTTTAGTATTTAATAGACTTTTCGTTTTTTAGGTATGCTGTCCACAGACACACATATACACACGGACCTTTTTCTGAAAATGCTTTTTTTGGATTCAGGGGGTCCTAAAACATGTATTTCCGGTGAAATCTCGGTATCGAATTTTTTGGGTGGAATACAATACTATGTACATAGTACCTATAGGGAAAGTAAAAATGATATCCGAATTAATGATTCCTAACGATTTCCGATGAAAGCCCATATACGGTTTGGGGGGGGGGTCGAACTCTTGTTTTCTCTACTAGAGTGAATGCTGAAGAAAATAAAAGCGAATAAAAGTCCAAGGTTTGGTCTTACAACTAATCCCAAAATGAAAACCACGGAACGAAGGATCGACTCAAAGGATGAGAGCGCGGGAAGTAGGTGATAGGAAATGAAGACGAACTGGATTATAGGAAAGGTGATGGAGTAGTTGGTGGAATGAGTGGCGGAGACAATGGGAGAAATCCCGTTCAAATGCCGCTTTGTCCACCACAACTCTTGGTGAGAGCCGAGCGGTCTAACTTTTCAGTAACGGCGCCGCGTTATGATAATTAAAAAGAGCCCCTTTCTCTCTCTGTCTGTTTACCCTCCTCGTATAGTAGGACTTAAACCTCCCAGCCAGCGCCTGTTGAGCAGAGAGTAGCCAGGACGGGTGATCAATCCGATACGTGGTATGACAGGAAATAAGTGGACTGAATGAAGGGAGCCCAGACGCCGCTGCTTTTCTTAAAACCGTTGACACGACAGCTGATCTTGTCTTCATTAGCTTTAGCTCCATGTATAAGGCCAAAAATGTGTTCACTACATTCTTGCTACAAAATTTTCTGACGGCTACACTCTAGGATCATGTGAGAGGTTTTCAGGGTGTGCAGGTGTTTCCTCATGAGAAAACTTGAAACCGATTTATACACCAGCCAAAAGAGAACTCTAAATCCTCGAATATTGCAACCTATTGTGCATATAAGGGTCGTTCATTAAGTCCTTAGAAAATCCAAGAAATTACACTCGTAGTATTGAAAACTTTTGCATTTAGTAACCGTCGTCTCTTACGAGTCGGAAGTTAAAGTTTCAGCTATATCGATCATATGGTTTCGTTGCCATTGGCGATTGAATCAACAATCTTGTGCTTATTTAGAAAGCTGGGGGAAAACGAGTTTCGTGCGGTGATTAAACACTCCTATTTAAAATCGATAAAAGCAAAATTGGATGAAGCTCATGGCACATCTGTTCCTGCGTTTACAACAATTTACAATTGGATAAATGAATTTACACGTGGCCGTACATCCACAAATAATGAGCATCGGTACGGACGTCCAGTAGAAGTGATTTCCTCCGAAATTATTGGCAAAATCCAGGATATGGTTTTGAGTGATCGACTAGTGCAATTATAGAGGCCACAGGCATATCACAAGGTACATTGTTCTCAATTTTGCACCAAAAATTAGGTCTGATAAATGTCTCGGCAAGATGGGTGCCGCGTTTGCTCTCAAAGGAGAATAAACGCAATCGTGTGATCGATTCAGAGGCTGGTTTGGCGCTTTTCCGTCGCAATCCTGACGAATTTCTCTGTCTATATATAATTGTGGATAAAATGTGTGTACACTGCTACACTCCAGAGACAAAATTAGTCGAAACAGTAGGTTTTAAAAGGCGAACTGGCTCCGAAGAAAACAAAGTTGGACAAATCTGCAGACAAGGTGATTGCCGCTGTTTTTGGGATGCACGCGGAATCATCTATATTGATCACTTGCAGAAAGTAAGAACGATAAATGGAGAGTATTATGCATCCTTATTGCAACGGTTGAACGGAGAAATCAATAACGAAACACCCTTATTGGCAAAGAAAAAGATTCTCTTCCATGAAGACAATGCAAGGGTGCACACTTTAATTTCGATGGCGAAGATTGTAGAATAAAGGTTCGAATTACTACAACATCCACCATATTCACCAGATTTGGCCCCCATGACTTTTTTATTTCGAAACTTTAAAAGGTGGCTCGGCGGAAAGCGATTCATGTCTAACAAAGAAGTCATCGAAGAAAGAGATGCCTATTTTCAGGACCTTCCTAAATGCTACATTTTGGAAGGCTTAAAACAGTTGGAGATACGCTGAAATAGTGTATCGAATGTACCAAAAATGTTTTTGTTTTTTTTTTTTTTCTTCTAAGGGTTTATTGAACGCCCCTCGTATCATACACACGTGGGGCTGTCAGAGTGAAGTTAATTTGAATTGTTGGCGCGTGTGTTGAGCACTACCAGGCGAGGGAGTGAGCCCAGGGAATCTTGTAAATGTTGTTCGCCTCTTAACCCTATTACGTTCTTCAAAATCATAATGCAGGGTTCACTATAAACATAAAATAAGAATTTAAAGGCCAAAGGCAGTCTTGCTAATCCCCTTCAACATATTCAATTTCCTGTCAATGATAATGGAAATTTAAAAAACTAGTGTTCCGAACAGAAAAGTTTCTTCCATAAGCCATATTTGGGTAAAGTAAGTTAGTCACAGTTATTTTACATAAGCAAATCACAGGATCCAATTTCTTCTTCTCTCATATTTTACTACGCCTTTGGTCTCCTTTGAGATCCTTGTAGCGTCCAGATAGAATTCCTTTGTTTATTAATTTGCAATATTATTTTATGATTTGGTATATTACATTGTTCTTCTGTTTAATTATTCCATATATATCTATTTCGTTATAGTCTAAAAGTTAATAAATAATTTTTCTTCTTCTTAAATTTGTATTTTAACTTCAACTACATATGTACCTAGAACTTACTCTTCTTATTGATGAACGTTATGTTGTCTTTATTAAACTGGTTTGTTTCTATTGACTAAAATGGGTTTATTGCTTATTTCATATTTTTACTAAATAAAATTTCACTTTTGTCTTCAATAATATTAAGAATTAGCAACTGTGTTAGAATTCATTTCCAATAGAAAACTAATACGGTGCAACAGTCTTGTAATTTTATGACACATTTTTATTTTCAAGTTTTATAACACCATCCTTAACATTGGTTTTCCACATTTTGAATCGATCTTCTTATTTATGATACATTTCCATTTAGTAAATGTTTGAAATAACTCTTTTAAACATTTTTTTCATTTTCAAATTAGAAAAAAAAAATGTTGTTCTCCCATAAGGTAAACTACTAATTCCTTTCTTAATGCAATAGACTCTGCTGTTCTTAAATTAAGTTTTATTAGTGCTAATTAGATCTCCTACTTTCCACCAACATCTATGAGGCACATGTAAGCTGGTGAATGTTTTTATTGTAGATCTTTGACGAGCGTTTGACAATATTGTTAGGATTTTGCAAGTTCGCATTAACGTTATTAAGACAACGAAATCACAGATAAGTCGGCCTATGTTTGGAACATTTGGAAACAATATCTTCTAGCAGTTATAAATGTCGCAATTATATTATGTACTTTTATTTTTTCAGTTTGGTAGTAATTTAATAATGCACTTGATATATTAAATGATTATGGTTGTGAGACGGCAAGGAATTGAGTGAACACTTGGCTTCTCTCGCCTGGCAGTGTCCACAGCAACATCTAGACCTTGTGTGTATATATTCACTCGCGATAGGATGTCAAACTCGAAGGTTTCTGCATACTGTTCGGGTGATGTATAAATCAGTTTCAGGTGTTCTTAACATTGATTAATGGACTCTTGTCAGACTCCAAAGAACCGCTAATATTCAGTATTCAGCCAGGTAAGTGTTGGATTAATTTCAAAGCTTTCAACGACGTACTCTGTTGCCATCATCAGGGAAAAATTGCAAGCACGCAATTTAGGAATTTAGGGGGGTTATTTCACCCCTATGGCTTAGGCCTTAATTGTCCTCTTCAGCCTTTTATTTTTTGTTACTTATTTTTTACGAGTATGTCATCGAGCGGCGTTCTTCATCTTCCTTTTTTCTCTCTCTTCTTCTCTGTTGAAAATCGTTTACAATTGTTTTTTTTTTTTTGGGAGGGCTAATTTTATTAAAAGTTGCTCTGCCGGTGGAATTTATAGCTGAAGGACCTCCTCGCGCGCTGTCATTGGCCGGCGCTGGCCAATGGGGGCTGAGAAGAATGGAGCACGCGGTTATGAATTATAGGTACCCATGTTTTGCTTATTTGCAGACCTCATCCTTGTTAAAATTATTCTTGTTTGTTTTTATGTTTCTTTTATCAGTCTGTCATAATAACCGATAGGTTTATTATTATTATTATTATTATTATTATTATTATTATTTTGGTGGATGAAAAATTGATTTTATGGCCAGATATGCCATCGCAGACTTTTCTGGGTAGCCCAACTGATGCAGCGTTTTTTTGTTTTTTTTTTTAAATACGTTCCGGAGTCTGGTCGGGACTTTTGCGCTGTATTCCTTTTTCTTGTTCCTCATTTTCCCCCCTAAATTGCCTTTGTTTACCTTTTTCTGTTTTTAATACACATTGAGAAACACACGAACCCACGAAGCACCAAAGCTAGGCGCTTTAGCGAGCGCGGTCACGGGGACAGTTGGTGTTCTTTAATGCGCTATTCCACAGTCCTCCTGTCTGGCCGATGCAAATTTTTCCGGTCCTTGAGCCTTCCCCTCCAGGCATAAATTCCACCTCCAGTTCCCTGATGATGGCGACGGAGTAGGTGGTTGAAAGCTTGGAAATCAATCCAACACTTACATGGTTGACATCCGGGAAGAAATCATTAATAACCAGCGTCGGGAAAGTTTCAAGTCCTTGATTCATATTCAATTTAATTTGGCTTCTGCTAATTCCCGTACTAACATCGGTCGTTATGCTTTTGTGGTACTTACCTCTTCCCACTTAAATCCAGTACAATAGGTAATTTTGTCATTCATTCATCAATAACGTGCTGCAAGTAGAAAGCACTCTCATAATAAGCTCATGGGCAACAAAAATGAGATTCTCACATTTGGTCTCTTTCAGGCCCTTAACTGGCTACATAAGACCATACAGGCTGACTATTCCTGGGAGTAAGAAATGCAATATCTTCGTCACTCCTTAGTTAATATATATGCACCTCCGTGGTTTTCAAATTGTGAAATGGATTAGATGAATTCGGGGTGAATTTAAGACGTTTGACAGTCAAGAGGGTGAGTGACCAAGGGCATCGCCCTCGTACTGTCTTTAACGCTCCAAAATTATTACTTCATTTATAATGCTGACAATTCAAAAACCGTAACCAACGTATAGCCAAAATCAGAAGCTGGTCTGTTATGTTAATTAAACAAAATCCAAAATGACCTGCATGTTCAAGGTTTCAACTCGAATTTATAGTCCGTAGTTAAGAACCTGTTAGGTCATCCTGAAGAAAAACTTGCGTATAAAATCACATTACCTAGTTATCTTATGTTCATTGTTATCCAGCTTAAAAATAAATGAAACATTCTGTATCTCAACAGCATTGTTGCGGACTCTATTGCGAAGGCAGAAAGAAGCGTCTACAAGATGGGATTTAGATCTTTAGTTATTAGTTACGTTTTAATAACATTTCCATTTTAATTACTTTTTATGCAAAATATTACTGACCTTTGCACGGGTCTTGGAATGATTAAATTTATTTCTGTAAGAATTGTGATGCTCTGGGGGTTTTTGCAAGATGCACCGACAGTATTTTGTTCCCTGACTACAGAGAAAGGTCACACAAGATGCTGCTGTATTCGTTTGATGGAACTACTGTTTCAAAAAGAGAGGGTCGCCACCTAATTGCTGCATCCTGAAGACCAAAACCAGGTCACTCAGTACATTGCTGGAGGATGTTAATATTCAATGGTTACCAAGTTTTTTTTTCTTTCCCAGAAGTAGTACGTATTGTTTGTTTTTACCTGACCAGAAACCTATAAGCGAGTAAATGAATGTTTGATAAGGTTCTGGAAACAGACAACTACTTACTCTTGGATGAGTAATAAGCTTAGAAGACTATAATGTGCAGTTTTGATGACTAAGCAGTAGTATAGCCTTCTGTGAACAGCATTACACTCTCACGATCGTTACTATCACGTATTTATTTTATTCATTAACTGTATATTTTTGGACAGTTGGTGCTAAAAGTAGATCTTTTACCAGATGTCAGTAGCATTAAAAGTAGAAAATTCTGCCACTCCAGTGTAGCCACCTTTGGTTTATGCGTCCACGACCTCATTCAAGTAGACCATGATTCTGAAAGCTCGTATCGATCCATTAATTGGCGGATGATTTGAATGTCATGGACATGGAATCTCTTGGACCAGACGAAATAATGCAAGCAGCGGAGAGAGCAAAATTACATGTGCTACACTGCTTCCGTTGTATAGAATGTTTTCGTTCTGTACGAGTAAGACGTCATGTTGTCAGCACTGATGTTAAGCAAGGCCCTCCGTGGTGTAATGGTTACCATGCTGACTTCATATACCCAAGGTCGCGAGTTCAAACCCGGCAGAGGACGTAAAAATCCTTAGCATGGCTCCCTTCGGAAGGGAAGTAAAGCCGTGGGTCTCGTGTCGTAGATTTACGGCACGTAAAAGAACCTCAAGCCTGATAGAGAGGCCTCGGATCAAAATTAAGTGGTCTTTCACGCCCAGTACAGAATGGGACGCTGAGAACCACAGCAGTTAAAGAGCGTCCATAAATAACACGCCATTTCAGCAAGGCAACAATTGAATATCGCAGGCCAATTAAGCATGAACTCTGTGAGATTGGTAAAACAATCTACTTATAATTATAATGTGTCTATAAATATTGACAACTGTCTAAACGTGTTAAAATTGTTTTATATTGTTGGTATGATTACTGTACTGTTTCGCAGGCTTCCTGCTCAAATATAACACCCATGGTGATGTTACAATTAGAAGACAAGGCCCTGGATCACTGTTAACGTGAGCAACTTATTTCTATCCCGAAGGCAAATACAATTTCTCAAGTGTGTTTTATCTTGGAAAGCCCGGACAGATGCTAAGTCACCTGTGTTGTGGTAGACAGAAGGCACAAAAATATCGAGAAGAACCACTGAAATGTCTTGATGCAACACCACCTAATTGTTGTGTTCTTAAGGCAGGAGTGTACAAGGTAGCGGAACATGAAACTGGGTGTTGACAAAACTGCAAATGGCAAGCCAAAAACAATGGTCGCCACCTAATTGTTTTGTCGTTACGGCGATGTATGTTGTCGTAGGCAGGGGTGCACAAGGGAGAGTTGAATGGCCTGCAGCTCCCGGGGTGATGTTACTGCACTGCGAGAAGACGATCAATAGTACCAACTGCGGGCGCTACGACCCAGTTACCTTGACACCCAGTCTTTCTGATAGCAAGCCTTTGATAACACCACAGGAATGCGCTGTACCAGAAGGGTAAAATTTACACGCGAACAAACAATGATTCCCTCTAGAGCTATCACCTACCTGTAACGATCAATGTTAAGACTTTCACAATCGGCATTTCACTCTTTTAACATAAAATCTGGAGCAAATACTTCAATCATATCAAGAAAAAATCTGATGTGTTCCATTCACACGACTTGCTCTATATCGCTGTAAAAATTATTTTAATAAGCTTATTCTTCTATTTCATGCTAATCGAGATAAACATTAGCACAAACGGTCTTATTACTTAGTTCCTTATAAGTAGAAGGGAAATAAGGGAATACACTAGGACAAACCGACAGTCAGGTGTATAAAAAATGTTGTTGCTAAGGGATTGAAATCAGTTTCTTTGCGTCGCCAGGAGTTGACAAGTTCCCGTATGAGAAAAGTTAAAGTATTTTAAAACTGATACCAATAACAAGGAATATCTCGAAAACGGTCAATGCAACGAAAAAAACGGATATGATACAAAATTTTCAAGTTTTAAGGAGATCTATATATATATATATATTGTAGTAAATTTTTTTCTCTTATAGTTAACCAGTTACGCAAAATCCAATCAGAATTAAGAGGTCTTCAGTAGCTATTTCCAGAAAAGTCAATATATACCTTTTATTTCTGATATAAATAGTTTAAATATGCGGTATTTTAATCAAAATCGTTAAGAGCTATTTTTTGGGAAAACAAAATTTTCAAATTTTTTCCATGTAAAGGTAGTTTGCAGTGGGGGATTTTCTTGAAAATCTTCGTGTCGCATCCTTGGAGGATAATAAACTTATCCAAAGTTAAGTATTTATCGGTCTTTGAGTTTTTGAGCTATGCTGTCCATAGAGACACATATATGGTCATTTTTCTAAGAATGCTTTTTTATGATTCAGGGAGACCCAAGACATATATTTGCGTGAAATCTCGTTATGGAATTTTTGGGGTATTACGATAACTTCTGTGTACACTATGTAGATAGTACGTGTAGAGAAAGTAAAAATAACAGTATTGTCTACCAGCTTAATACCTCATCTAGAAGCCTCACCAATTAGCGTCACTTTGACTGCCGGCCTGAAACAACATCAAATTTGCGTGAAATCGGTACAAAGTTGGAGACATTTGTATAAAATTACTAAAATGTTCCATGTGAGGTGAATTCTGTACTTGTGGATTTTAAATGTTGTACACAGAAATTTGAGGAAGATGTCCATGTAATTCAAATTTAGGTGAAGTGCATGCAGACCAGAGTAGTTTATATGCAATAGCAACAAGTTTTATCCTTGTTATCCAATTGCAGACTCTTTTAAGGTCACGGCGGAGCATACAGGAGTTGGGGTTCTCTTGAATCTATGATAACATCAATTTATGTTGTACATAGTGTATAGAGAAGCTATTGTATTGCACCCAAAAATTCAATACAGAGATTTTACAGGAAATATGTTTTGGGGTCCCATGGGTCTGAAACCTTTTTAGAAAAAACTCCTTGTGACCATTTTTGAAAGAAAAAAAAAAGTATGGTATTGAACTGTATTTTCGTTTTTGATCCATTCTGTCCACAAACAGACACATGCACATTACGGATCTTTTGCTAGTTTTTTGGACTCAGGGGACCTCAAAACATATTTCCGATAAAATCTCGGTATCAAAATTTTGGGTGAAATACAATAGCTTCTCTGTCCACTATTATCTACATAAAATCTTTAAAATGAATGAGGCTAAGAAACATAAAATTATTTTTACTCTAGACAGACTAATCCACAAATCCAGAGTTAATCAATTAAATTTCTGAGCATGTATATCAAGTAAGAAACGGAATTAGAATTAGCAGATAAGGCAAAATAAGAAAACAGTTTGCAGTATGGTTTATCTACTAAGATTTTTATATAAATTCGTTGCTAAATTTTATTGAAGAATGGCTATTATGCGTTATTTGAAACTGTTTTTAGATATGGCGTATTGTTTTATCCTAATGTATATTTTATTACTGCAAAAGAAAATCCTTCAGACTATTAACAAGATGACGATCCCAAATTCCTTGTTACTACAGAAAGCATCTCTTCTTCATATACTAGCACATAGACACTAATGCGAAAACTAAATCTCTCTCATTGCAGATAATGAGGTTTTTCACATATTACCTGATTACAATATTAAAACTTGAATAATTATTTTAAAAATGTGTTGTGTTCCATTCACCTGGCTTTCTCTACATCGCTGTAACAAATTATTCTTAATAAGCTTATTATCTACTTCATGCTAATCGACATAAATATTAGCAGAAACGGTCTTATTATTTAGTATTTTAAAACTGAAACTAATAACAAGGAGCATGCTGAAAACGGCTAACTCCAGAAAGAAAATGTATATGAAATAAATTGTGTGTTTTAAGGGGCTCTACACTTTTTGTGTAGTAAGTTTCTGTCTATCTCTTACGGTTTACTACTTATGCATTGTTCTAAAAACAATAATCCAGAATAACGAGGTCTTTAGATGCTGTTTTCAGAAAATTCAAGATAATACGTTTTATTTGGCAAGTAAATGTCTTAAATATAAGAGATTTTAATCAAAATCGTTATAGCCATTTTTGGGAAAAATCTAATTTTTTTTTCCATGTAAAGGATAGTTGGGGGTGAGGGATTATCTTGAAAATCCTCGTGTCGCATCTTTGATAGATACTGAACTTAAATATCAAGTTTGGTATTTAACGGATTTTTCGCTTTTGAGCTATGTGCCCCTACCACATACAGACCTTTTTCTAAAAATTTTGTTTTTTTATTCCGGGGGTCCCCAAAACATATATTTCCGGTAAAATCTCGGTGTCGAATTTTTGGGTGCAATACAATTCTCTATACACTAGGTACATAGTACGTGTAGAGAAAGTAAAAAATATTATGTGCTCCATTCATATGATTTACTCTACATATGTGCAACAAACTATTGTTAAAAAGCTACTTCTAATATTTATTTCATGCTAATGGAGAAAAAATTAACAGAAATAGTGTTATTACTTGCTTCCTTGTAAGTAGAAGCGAAATACAGGAAATAATGTTTTAAAAGCTAGTTGCTCTGGGATTGAGATTCGTTTTGGGTAGTTAGAATACCATTATAAATTTGATCATCTCCAGTTAAAGATCCAGGTTGTCATTATTCAGTTGGAATTAAAATTCTTAAGCATGTTCCTAGTATACCTGCTCGTGCACCAAAGATGAAATACAATGTTCCGGTATCTTTTGATTTGTTGAGAATAATCTTGCATGGCCAGGAGAGGGCCACGCCGTGGCTGAGTGGTTAGATCACTCGCCTCTCACCAAAGTGGCCCGGATTCGATCCCAGACACCCGCATTTGGGATTTGTGGATAAAGCGACGCAGGAGCTGGTTTTCTCCTGTTTCTCCCGCTAATGCATTCCACCGGTGCTCCAACTTTATTCATTGCATTATCAGTGTCATCGCCTGTGGTGCCATTTCAAGTAAAAGTGGGCGTTAAACACTATCATAAAAATCGCCAGGAGTTGACATCCTTATTGAGTTAAGTTTAAGTATTTTAAAACTGAGACAAACAATAAGGAATATCTCGGAGTTGGTCAACTATAAATTATGTTTTTTATTTAACCAGATCTACGTATTTGTTTAGTAAGTTTTTGTCTAGCTTCAACGGTTTACCAGTCATGCAAAATTAATCAAGAATGAAGAGGTCTTCAGAAGCTATTCCCAAAAAAATTCAAGACACCTATACATTTTATTTTTCTTGTAAATATCTTTTTCATACGATATTTTCTTTAAAAAAAACGTTAAGAGCCATTTTTGAGAAAACAAAAATTTTCGAAAGTTTTTCAGCGTAAAGAGTATTTTGGGGTAAAGGGGATTTTCCTGAAAAGCTTTGTGTCGCATCTTTGGAATATACTAAACATAAATACCAAATTTGGTATTTTACCGACTTTTCGTTTTTGAGCTATCGTGTCCACGTGAAGAAGCGTGCGCACGGTCCTTGTTTGTGATACTGGGGACCCTAAAACGGTATTTACGATGAAACCTCGATATCGAATTTTTTGCCTTCTCTACCTATGTACTAATTAGAGAAAATAAAAAGAATAGAATTGCATCATAACTATGAATGGTATGCAGAGGTGCGATAGGGATGTGTCCGCATCATTAGATGAAAGGGGAGAAATGCATTTTTCTCGTTATTTTTGTTTTCTGATACATCCTGCCCACCTGAATTATGTTGCATTGCTATTATATTCCCTATTAAATTACTCCAGAAGAAAAATCCCATTATAATATTCCACAAAAATCTAATTAGCATTATACTTTTGAATAAGAACACAGTTTACTACGCTTGCATACACGTGTGGACATTATAAACAATATCTAGTATTCTTAAAACACATTAATGCCAGTTGGAGAATTCAATAACATGCTTAAAGCTGATAAATGTAACTTAACTTTGATCCAAACCTAG
Organism: Hymenopus coronatus; assembly: GCA_030762935.1. NCBI lineage: Eukaryota > Metazoa > Arthropoda > Insecta > Mantodea > Hymenopodidae > Hymenopus > Hymenopus coronatus. Next base: position 6,702,581 of record CM060895.1, on the reverse strand, counting down.
ATTATCTTGTGTAACTTGAAACAAAACGCATGCATTTTATAAAAATCGTAGGTACGTAAATTAGCAGACACAAATTGTTTACCTTTGCTAAAGCTGGTCATTTTGTAGGTACAGTATTATTATAATTCCTGGTGCAGTTTGTTTCTTCCCTTCTGTTCCCTAAAAATGAGAATTTTTCGTGATCTAGTTAGACTTAAAAACGATGCCTAAACGGAATTTGCTGTTTTGCGTGCATACTACACATTGTTAACGAACGGCTGCCAACAGCTGAACTGTAAACATATGCTCGGAGAGGTAAAAACAAGAACGAAACGCCAAAGAAGCCATGTTGGGGTCGATTATTGCTTTGGAGCAGAAAATTGATATCTGTGAGAGAAGCAATCCATTACTAAGCTTGACGGCACAGTCCTAAACAAACTCATCACGGCTCTTGGCGTCCAGCATCCGAGCTCCTTATATTGTCAACATAGACATCGCCGTAAACCGGAGGCACATTAAGGCGAGAAACGTAAATAAACTGTTGTTAACGGTTTTTTACGCTTTCTTGACATTTAGCCTGACATTTCTGAAAGGAGAGCTACTCAGTCCTACGTCGGAACGTCGGAGATCTTTTGCATGGAAGAACATCGGAAATAATGAGATACGTGTCTCGGCATACATCTCTTCAGATGATGCTGGCTCGGTTTATTATGCCCTCCAAAAGCTTTAATACGTTCTCATGTTTATTTTTGGTCTTTAAGGTTCAATAAAGCACGCGATTTATTTATATTCCCACGCAAAACTATCCTTTCCTTGCACCTTTAAAATGAGTTTTCACGCACTTTCTTAAACTATTGCATACAGAAGAAGAATTGCATAACTATTCTTTGAATGTAATAGCATTTCGAGTTCAGACATTCCTTCCTAAACACCTTGATTTTCTGATATGACCATTACGCGTTTAGTCGCAATTTATATACTGCTCGTTCTACCTCAGATATAATTTAAGTCGCAATTCACCGACGCCCAGCGACACGTGTTGTTTTTCAATGCTCTGTGAGCACGCACTCCTAGCGTTAGCAAGCTCACTCAACTACTTCTGGAATTTGCTGACCTTGCTAGCTGTCAGGGTTACACAAACTTGTATTTGCTGTACCGGTCAATATCCTGTTATTCCCCATCATACGTCAGCGAGTTTCTTAAAATGATAAAGAAAATGCAGAACAAACATAATTAGAAACTAAAGGATTAAATGTTCTATCGTTTTCAAGTACCTAAGATCCCTCCAAAGGATAATTAGAATTTATGTTACTAAAGCTACAGTTTACAGAAATAATGTTTCACGTATAAAGTAATTAATTTCTTAAAATTGGTTTCCGCTTTGAATGTTTCCATTCTTTAAAAAATTCCACAAAACTAGGTTTTACTTTTACGTTATTTCTTAAAGGACCTGCCTGAAAGAATATCCGGTTATAAAGGAAGGGAAGTGAATAAATGCAAATAATATTATAAGTAGTAGAGAACAATGTGTATAAGTGTATCTTATAAAGTCCGCTAATTAATAGTATTGTCATAAATGAAGCACAAATTTCAGGGTCTACTGTGTTTTGAACGACCCTGTATTATATTTCTCCCATGTTTACATACATCGCGAAACGGCAGTTCCAGTGTTTAGTATAACTCGCACACCGCCGATCTGCATTCACGTGACACAGTGTGGAAACGACGGACCGATTCAGCAGCAAAATTCCCTTTACACCATGAAGGGCTTTACCTATGCTGAATCATCAGATGTTCATTTAATTTACGCCGCAAATGGGTAATTCGCCAATGTTGCGAGGGACTGTATCATCGGCGATTTCTCAATCTTCTTTCCAAAAGACGTACTTTCACGACGGTGTGTCACAGGTCGATTGAAGGTATTTAGAGGTGTAAAGGTTTAATTTTAATTCCTAACCTTTGTAAGAGCAATGCGGGTGATTTTGTTGCTTAAATGCTGATTTGACTTATGTATATGTTAAATAAAACCAAATTTAAATAAAGCAAAATTGCATTGTATTCAATATTTTCAAAGCTGAACCCAATAGATTGTGAATCCTAATCAGATAATGTTGTATAAAAACAAAAGCCTATGGTTACATAGGTTGAAGTTTTAGTAGGATCAATATTCTTACCTCGCATCATACCATCTATAGCAGACAGGGCAAAGGGTAGTGGATGGTCAACCATGTGACCTATTACATAAACAACCATAGAATGTCAGAGTTAGGTAATAATAACCATCCTAAAAACATTGATAAATTCTCATGAATCCAACTTTAGAAAAACAAAAATCTGATGTGTTACATTCACCCAACTTTCTCTAGCTATTCTACTAACAGACTTCTTACAAACAATTATTCTTCTTTCTACACAATGCTAATTAAGATAAGCATTAACAGAATGTTCTTATTACTTAGTTCCTTATAAGTAGAAGGCAAATAAAGGAATGCATTATGTAAAGCGATAGTCAAATGTTTTAAAAGCTATCATGCGATTGTCATTGAAATTGGCTTCTTTACTTGGTCAAGAGTAGAGCAAAAGAAAAATGGACACTTCCTGTCTGAGAAAAGTATAAATACTGTAAAATTGTAACCAGTAACAAGGAATATGTTTGAAATGGTCAACTCTATAACAAAATTGCATTTGACATAAATTGTGTGTTTTAAAAGATATACGTTTTTTGTGTAGTAAGTTTTTGTCTATCTCTTGTGGTTTAACCACTATGCAAAATTCTGCAAAATGAACCAGAATGAAGCACTCTTCAGAAACTATTTCCAGAAAATTCAAGATATACGTTTTATTTGCCATGTAAATATCTTAAATGTAAGAGATTTTAATAAAAATTGTTAGGCTATTTTTGAGAAAAACAACATTTTTCCGTGCGAAGGGTAGTTTGGGATAGGGGATTTTCTTGTAAATCTTGGTGATACATTCTTGGAAGATACCAAACATAAATACCAAGTTTAGTGTTTAACAGTCTTTTTGTTATTGAGCTTTGCTGTCCTCATACACCCACACATGTGCATGCGGGCATGGACCTTTTTCTAAAAAAATTTTTTTTTATTCAGGTGACTGAAAATGTATTTCTGGTGAAATCTCGGTATTGAATTTTTGGGTGCAATACAATACCTTCTCTATAAACTATGTATATAGTATATGTAGAGAAAGTAAAAACTACAAATACTGGATCACCACATTGCCTTGAAATGGTGATACAAATATTTGCACTTGTTCATCTCCATGTATACCTTGTCTGAAAGTTCACTAACATCAGCTGTTAGGTTTCCTTATGAAGTGATGATCTGCATACACACATAACATTGCAATCTCTAGATCCTATAATGAAATTAGACTCAAAGCCCAAACTCTAGGATGTAGATCATGTCAAGAATTACATTTATTCATACTTATTAATACATTTATTTGCAAATAATAACTCTGATAAATGAATTTTCAGAGGTGTCAGTTTTGCATAATTTACAATTACATGTCTGTTTCCAAAAGCCTACTCGTACACTTGCATTCTTAGGGTATTCATGTTTATGATACTTACAATGTTACACTATTACCAGTGATTTTTAATTGAATGAGATCCTCCTCTGTATAAAAAGTGTGAGTAATAAGATATCTTTTTAAATCTGATCTTAACTTGTTTTTGTTCATTTGCAATTGTTTTATAGAAGAGGGAAGTGAATGAAACAAAGCTATTCCTTTGTAATAAACCCCTTTTTGGAATTATTGCAAATTATTTGTTGGTCTATTTAAGTCGTGCAAGTCTGTTGAAATCTGTTATGACTTTGGGAATGAGAATGCTATCTAATGCAATGCATTTGTGATTATCAAGCTAGCACACTAATTTATCAACAATACAAAGATACTTGGCACCTTATCATGATGTATGCTTTCTTCTTTAACATCTTCTCAAACCTCCAACACAAGCCTGATTTTTGGATGTTAAAGTTGTTGTGAAAACACTTTCTGGTTTAGTAATCCATCACATTTTAATAGTGCATACTTAGAATATAATTGTCTGATATGAGTTAACATTTTCTTACATACTTATTATAGGTTATAAAACTAATTAAATTCTTCAAAGACTTCTCGGAATGTGTTATTTAGGGGTTATTTAATTTTAAGCATAAAAACATTTTTGTTACTACATTTAAAATTTAATTTATTATTGGTCCTGTTTGTACATGAATTGTTATTTATTTATTTTTTATTTACTTACTCATAAGACCATGTAGGACACAAATATGGAATTATTCTTCAAAGTGTATGTAAAGCATGTTGTGCAGAAGATGGAGAGAAAATAAGAAAATCAAATATCCAGAGGAATTTTTATTGTCAATGGAAATGAGCTAACAAGGTAGAGAGAGAGAGAGAGAGAGAGAGAGAGAGAGAGAGAGAGAGAGAGAGAGAGAGAGAGAGAGAGATGGCCGCATAAGAACAAAAGTTAAATATAAACAGAAAAAGAGCATAAAATATGCATTTACACAGAATGAGAATTTATTCATCACCAAATCATACTACAGATATCAGCTTCGTCACAGTCACTATTTACAATATTTGTCTTATTCCTAAAATGTATTTACAATATTTGAGTCAGTTTTTATAGCACAAGCATCACTTAGTAATTACTTACTGGGACCAGTTTCAGGAACACTTGCTCCCATTTTCAACCCTTAATTCCAAGTAAATCTTGCTTTGTTAGCATCAATGGTGATGGTGGTGTTTCGCTTGTGGAGGCATCTGGTGCTAGATCTAGGAACTTCCAAAGATTGCTGTATGGTAGTAGATCAAAATTCATGATATGGTTCTTTTTCTTCATGACATAGATCTTCTCCCAGACATCTAATTCTGTGTTTATAAGCTGGTTTTAACAGTTTTATATTAGCGTGATTTCATGTCCTCATGACCAGAAATGATGGGTAACTGATATTTTTTCTGTTTGCTTGTGTTTTAGGTTTCTCACATGTTTCTTTAATCTGGTTACCAAGCTTCTTTTTGTCCTTCCTATATATACTAGATTACAGTCTGAGCATTTAATTTCATAAATTCCTGGTTTTTTGTTTGCTGGGATAGAACCGAACAGTTTAAGGTACAGATTAGTACACATTCGCATGGAGAATAGTGAATACCAACAGATACTCCAAATAAGCTACCAACAACAGCTTCCAAAAAAGGCAATACACAAGAGAATACACAAATGCAAAAGATTAAACTGCATAACACACACAACCAGAACCCCCATGACCAACCTCAGTTCAGAAGATTCATGTCTCATCCTTGGAGACACAACAATTTACAGAAAATATTCAGGAATTATAACCAGGCTAGCTCCAATAAACAACTACAGCTTTCAGAAACTGCTATGCAAAAAATTAAAAGATCCTATCCAAGCAAACAAACAACCTGGAATTTATGAAATTAAATGCTTAGACTGTAATCTAATGTACATCAAAAGAACAAAAAGAAGTTTAGAAAACAGATTAAAGCAACATAAGAAACTTAAAATACAAACAAACAGAAAAAGCATCAGTTGCCCATCATTTCTGGTCACAGGGCATGAAATCACATCTAATATAAAAGTGTTATATCCAGCTTATAAACACTTAGAATTGGATACCTGGGTGAAGATCTATATCATGAAGGAAATGAACCATATCATGAATTTTGATTTACCACCATACAGCAATGTCTGGAAGTTCATAGATCCAGCATCAGATGCCTCCACAAGTTATGCATCTCCACCCTCATCGTTGATGATTTAGTCAGAATTAAGGGTTGAAAATGGGCACAAATGTTCCTGAAACTGGTCCAGTAAGTAATCACTAAGTGATGTTTGTATTACAAAAACTGACTCAAACTCTTTTAAAATAAAAATAAATATTTTGTATTTGAAGAAAATGGCATTTTCATTCCTAACATGGATACCTACTGAACTATCCTCATGCAACAGTTGTTTATAAAGTTTTAAATCTAAACATCTTTTGGGAGTTTCCTTTGGGTGACAGAATGTTTCAGCAAGGGAGGCATGTGTCCTGGAACACTGCCTTTATCTTAGTTCTGGTTAATGGAAACATTGTCCCTGTTAATAACAATCTCAACTTTTTCCATTGTGTATTTAATTTATTCAAACTCCAATGGGTACTTGTTTTTCTGCCCTCTGTGAGTGACATTTCTTGTAGTACGGGACAAGTCACTAAAATACTTTCCTCAACCCAAAGGTGCAGTTTAATAAACTACTTCCTGGATAGGTAGAGTCAGACTGAAAAATTAAATTCATAGCCAGGATTTGATCTACGGATCTCCCGTTCTCTAGCCGGTTGCTCTGTCACTGAGGTACCATGGCAACATGCCGGCATAGCATTAAATTTCTCAACTGACTCGCATGTTTCCTGGTAAACAACAAGGTGTTCTCAAATTATTTTGAGATGACAACTAGAATGGCGACTTACAATGTTGTAAGTACTTTCAGTCCCAGGATTCATGGTATAGACAACTATTATGGTCAATTGGTATTAGATTAATTGTTTTTTCACACAAGCCTTGTGTAGGACAGGAGTTGGATAGGTAGAGTCAGATTGAAAAATTCAATGCCATAGCCAGAATTTGAACCATAGATCTCCTGATCTCTAGCCGGCTGCTCTGCCACTGAGCTACCATGGCAACATGGGTCTAAAGTACTTACAACATTGTAAGTCACTATTGGGGTTGTCATCTCAAAATAATTGGAGATCACCTTGTGGTTTATCAGGAAACATGCGAGTCAGTTGAGAAATTCAATGCTATGCTGGCATGTTGCCATGGTAGCTCAGTGTCAGAGCAACTGGCTAGAGGTTGGGAGATCCATGGTTCAAATGGGTTCCATTGGGATATGTCATCTCAAAATAATTTGAGATCACCTTGCAGTTTACCCGGCGGAGGACGGATGTAAAATCCTTAGTATGGCTTCCTAAGGAAGGGAGGTAAAGCCGTCGGTCCCATGTCATAGATTTACGACACATAAAGGAACCTTAAGCCTGATAGAAAGGCCTCTGAGCAAAATTAAGCGGTCTTTCACATCCAACTTGGAATGGGATGCTGAGAACCACAGTAGTTAAAGAGTGTCCATAAATAACACACCATTTACATTTATTTAGGAAACATGCAAGTCAGTTGAGGAATTTAATACTGTTCTGGCATATTGCTATAGTAGTTCAGTGGTAGAGCAACTGACTAGAGAATGGGAGATCCGTGGTTCAAATCCCAACTATAGTATTGAATTTTTCAGTCTTGACTTTACCTACCCACCTTCTGTCCTACACACAGCTTGTGTGAAAAAACTATTAAATTAACAATAAATTGGAAAGTTTTGGATTTTGTTTTTTATCATCAAAATGCCATGCACTAATTCATTGATTAAATATCTGATGTGTTCGATTCATCTGACTTTCTCTATATCTCTGTAACAAATTATTGTTAATAAGCTTATTCTTTTATTAACTTCATGCTAATCAAGATAAGCATTAGCTTACATTACCTCATTACTTAGTTCCTTTAAGTAGGAGGGAAATAAGGGAATACACTAGGTTAAACTTACAGCCAAATGTTTTAAAATGTGGTTGCTATGGGATTGAAATCTGTTTCTTTGCATGACAAGGAGTTGACAAATTCCTATATGAGAAAAGTTTTAAATATTTTAAAACTGAAACGAATAACAAGGAATATCTCAGAAATGATCAACTCCACAAAAAAAAATGTATACGACATAAACTGTGAGTTTTAAAAAGATTGACATTTTTTTTTAAGTAAGTTTTGTCTATCTCTTTTGTGCAAAATTCGGAAAAATTCACCCAAGTTTGATATTTAACGGACATTTTGTTTTTTGGATAAGCTGCACACGGAGACACTCTCTCTCCCTCTCCCTCTCTCTCTCTCTCCCTCTCTCTCTCACACACACATTTTTCTAATTTTTTTTTTTTTTTTATTTAGAGGGTCTCAAAACATCTATTTCTAGTGCAATCTCGGTATTGAATTTTTGGGTGCAATACAATACCTTCACTATACAATATGTACATAGTACGTGTAGGGAAAGTAAAAATCAGGTTTAAAGATTTTCTGGAAGGTACAGCTTGTACAAAAAATCTAAACTACTGAATAGAAAGTAAAATCCTCTCAAGTGCAACATTTGTTTTAAAATTGTGAACCTAAAGAAGAGTTTGTGAACCTGAAATATTGTAGTAATGCACTGGTTACAAAATGTGACTTACTTTCATATTGATATGTGAGTAGATCATTAAATATTATAGTTTAAATAAGTAATACTATTTTAATAATAAAAACTATAGTCCAAAACACTTCAGATACATTTGTTTGTGTTGTCGTTTTGTGGATGAAAACAAGCATATGTTTGTGTGCTGTCTCTGTCTTCATTAACCTGTATTTTTCTGAAAAGTGTATTACTAAAGAAATAAAATTGCAAAAAGCAAGAAGAGATGTGATGGGTTTTCAAGGCACTGTATTTTACATGCAGCATTATATTAATGTTAATTACAGAATTAAATACTAGAACTATTAAATTAAAAAATAAATTCCCTTGAAGCAGAAGAGGAATATGAATGGAGAAATTGAAATACTGCATCTTACAGACAAGTAAACATGAAGAAGAAAACAAAAGTATTCCTGTAACATGTATTTATATACATTTAATGGATTTTGCAACAGTACGATATCTCTAAATTTAGCAAGCACATGTGGCTTGGGAGATATTTGCTATTCAGTATGCAAGTGCAGTTTGTTTTGGATACAGATATACTGCAATGATACAGTTTAAATAGAACTCAGAATTGCCCTGAAAATCTATCAGCAATAGATTGTTATATAGACATGTTTGGGTTCAGTCAGCCAATTGTATTGCCTTGTAAGAGTATGCATGGCACTAAAGTTGACTTGCATTCTCTTTCACCAATAAATAAAGAGGTTGAACATATTTTGATGTGTATTTATTGTTGTATTATTTATGATGTAAAGCACTTTCTTGTGTGTGTGAGTGTGGCATGAGTTTTTTGCTTCATTTACAGTGCTACATATGTGTTTTCTGATTCAGTTTACTAGAAATGAACTGTGAGTATTGACTTTGCTTTGGGACAAATACAAAACTTAATTTTGTACTGAAATTGTAAAGAGGTTAAGTTTATATTATGAAATGTTATATATGTATAAGCTGCTTAGTGTATTTCTCTAAAGGGTAGAATCAAATTATCTTGAACTACAGTTTGTTTGTTATAAAACTTGGCCTGTGTGACCTTCACTACATTTTCCTGCGCGCACATCCTACATCTGTTCTGTCGTCACTCATGCATTAGTCTTACTTCTATTCTAGACCAGTTCAAACGTGAATAACACTAGGAATGTTAAGAAGTGTTTAGTTTTGCTTGAATGCTTTCAAAATGCAGTATACAGCACCACAAAGAGAGTTTATGTACATGTGTGCTTACATCATCTTGTAGGGATGAAACTAAATTTCCTGGGTGTGTGTTCCAAGTAGAGAGGCCATTTGTTTGCTTGTAAATAAATTCAGGGAGACTGGATGAATTTGTGATAAGAAAAGAAGGGGAAATAGGTGTGTGCTTGTGGAGCAGAAATTAGAAGAAATTGAAGAAAGGTTAGAATGGTCAACTTGAAACTCTCTTAGGCATCTTGCACAAGAAACTGGCATCTCAAGATATTCAGCATGGAAAGCAAGGAAACTTTTAAAACTCAAACCATACAAGGTTACTGTTGTCCAGGAATTTCCAACAGCTCCTGTGATAAGGTATGGTTTGCGTTTATTCTGATAATTGTTAATGTGATTTGACATTCTATTTGATGTCCATGCATGTGTGACTGGGTGAGGGGCCACTTGACTGCCAGCTAAGTGACAAACCTAATGGCCAAGTTTTGTAGCATACTTACTGTAGAGAAACAGTACACACATATCAGCATATTAATGGAAATTTGTAAAAGGAGTAAGTGTTAGGGTTTCATTCAACTTTTTGTAATACAAATTAAATGTTTAATGAGAAGTAAATTAAACTACAGTTAAAAAAAAAGAAGGAAAGGGAAAATTACTCTTTCTTATGAAAAACACAATATTAACTAACAATTTTCTTAAGTAAGTATTTTATAATTGGGGTTACTAGACATACATTTTCCCTGAAGTGAGTCATTTAGAGGCTAAAATGGGATATATTTTATGAAAACTGTAAAACAACATTCTTTGTCATTATTTAAAGGAACAAAAGTAGAGTTAAAACATTGTCTAAAATATTTTAGTCAAGGATTTTGCTTTTGCTAATAATCTATCACTTTAAACAAAACATCATAACTATATGAGTCATCTGCATTTAGTTGTTAGCGCTGTTATTTCTGTGTTTTTATTGCCCATGAATGCCCCTCTCATATATTGCATGAACATAATCTCAACACCAGTTTTACTATAAAACTTGCTAAAAATAAATAATTACATAATTTTTGTATACAGTACATTATTTATTTGATACTGTACTGGACATACTTCTTGAAGTTATAATTAATTGTTATACATTTTATTGTAAATTCTATACACAGACATGAAATCAGTGTTATATTTTAATGTCCATTTTAACATTTTAGTTCAACCTATATAATGTGTACATGAGTTGTAAATAACTGAGAGTTAGCTAACAAGATATAAGAAAACCAACAGAAAGTATTATTCAGCAACTCACCACAACCTGGGATCAAAGGTTCTCAACATTACCAGGCACAACAATGAAATTGTAAATGACTTTAATTACCAGCTTGTGGATTGGTTGGGTTGGCTATGGTGTACCTCTGCTGCACAGCCATGTTAGGTTGGCATACCTGACTTAGCAGTAAATTCCTGGTTCACTCCCACAATTTCTATACCAACTATTATAGTGCCGTCCAGCAACTTTTACTTCTGTTAGACGTTGGGTCCTTAATAAAGATCGGAATTTATGTATATTTATTTTAGCAAGATTCTTCTGTAGGTCATTTATTGCAAGGAGATCTAAATACTGAATAATAGTTCTGTGAGTTTCTGCTGGGAATTTCCAATTTTATTTACTTTAAAAAATAAATACAAAAGCAAACCAAAGAAAAATTGAATATATTTGCTTAGTGGCTTCATTTCTTCAGCCTAATTAATTTTGAACTCTAATAACCTTAACAAAATATTAAATCACCCCTGCTTTAGAACACAATTCATAACTACACACTTGAGTGATCATGAGCATTGGTTACAATGGCATGTGTTGTATGTGACTTACCTATTTGTATTTACTTACATGCCCTTTTATACTTTGACTATATTTTAACATTATATTGTGTGGAGGCTTTCTTTCAACTTCAATGATCACTTATTAATGAACAATGTACAATATCCCCAGAGATATTGTTGGTGTATAAAACTCTTCTGCCACCAACTTGGCATCTTTTTAAGAGTGTTGCTAGTCTTATAATATCTTTTTTGTTTGGTAACCATAGATTGAAGAACAAAAATCTCATCTACAGAATTGATTACATTCTTTTGTGATCTCTGTAGACAGTACTGGCATATGAATACCAATTAAACTTTAACATTAGCAACATACATTACTTCAAGTTATATTTCAGTATAATTCAAACTCCCATTCATGCTTTAAACTTTCATAAAATAGGTACTCATATATTTATATGTTTATTTACATGAGGTTTTCCCTTAATAGCCTCCCCTTTTTAGAACATTTCTCATTTATACACTTTCATATGGCATTATTCTTAGTGCTTACTATGTATCTCATGTATACTTAAAAACATGATTATTTATGCAATGTTTTACCCAGGCTTAATTGCATCCTCTTTTGAATTTATTACTGTAAATTATTTTCAGTGTATTGAAGGCAATTGTGTTAGAATTCTTAGTCACTTATAACCTACTGCCACAAGAAGGTGCAGAAATTAGCTAGCCATCCATTTTAGGCATCTGTTTAAAAAATATCTTCAATCAAATGTTAGTTTGTGTTTTGTAATAAGATAAGAATAAATTTATTTACTCTGCATCATGTATATAATGTGTTGTGATAACCTTATTACACATTGGTGTAATTATTATTAAATAAGCTAACTGAATCTACTGTTGCAAGCTGCAAACTACTCTATAGATCCTAGTAAATGGTTATCTGAAGCAACTCCAAATAAAATATCTACAGAGTGAGCCAAAAATCACTACCCATTTCAATGAAAAATAATTTGATGTGTTCCATTCACATGACTGTCTTTATATCTCTGCAATAAATTATTGTCAAAAAGCTTATTCTTCTATTTGATTCATGCTAATCAAGAAAAAATTAGCAGAAATTTCTTATTCTTGCTTCCTTGTAAATAGAAAGGAAATCAGGGAAAACTAGACTAGGCTAGGCTAGAGCGATAGTCAAATATTTTAAATGCTGGTTGCTGTGTGATTGAGTTCCTTTGTTTGTATGGCCAGGAGTTGACAAATTCTCATATGATAAAAAATTTAAGTATTTTAAAACTGAAACAAATAACAAGGAATATCTCAAAAACGATCACCTCCACAAAAAAAAAAAAAGTGACATAACATAAATTGTGTGTTTTAATAAGCTCTACATGTTTTGTTGGGTAAGTTTTTGTCTATCTCTTATGGTTTATCAGTTATACAAAATTCCACAAAATTCAATCAGAATAAAGATATCTTCAGAGACTATTCCCAGAAAATTCAATATATATTTTTTATTTGTCATATAAATCTTTAATATACAATATTTTAATCAAAATCATTAGAGCCATTTTTGAGAAAATCAAAATGTTCTAAAACTTTTCCATGAAAAGTGTAGTTGGTTGTGGGGGGATTTTCTCGAAAATCTTTATGTCACATCCTTGGAAGATACTGAACCTAGATACCAAGTTTGTTATTTAACAGACTTTTCATTTTTGAGCTATGCTGCCCACAGACACCACACACAGACAGACATTTTTCTAAAAATGCTTTTTTGGAATTCAAGGGGTCTGAAAACATAAATTTCCAGTGAAATCTCAGTATGGAATTTTTGGGTGCATTACAATACCTTCTCTAACACTATGTACATAGTATGTGTAGAGAAAGTAATAAATACATTAGTATTAACACTTTATGGAAGCTACATAATGATGGTTAGCAAGGTAATACATCAAGTGTGTTGTCAAAAAACCAAGAGTCCATTCCAAACATTCCAGCTGCTTGTCAAAGATAATTTTATGATCCTTGTATATATCAATAGGTGGAGTTGTGTCTGTTGACGACTGTATTTAGAAAGGAGTTTAGGGTTCATATTCTCCCAAAAATTGTGACACTTTTATTTATTTAAAATAATATCAAACCAATATGAGAAAATGTTAGTTAAGAGTAGGTCTATTGCTAGAAGCACATTAACAAGAAACTATGTAGAGCAGACTGATGCACTGTAATGGTGACCCAATATATTCTGGCACTTGAAGTAATATCTCAAGAACTACATGGCACTTTTGGATCACATAATAAATACAATGTGTTACTCCTTTATAACAAGGAAAACAAAACTATGTGAAATCAGTGCTTCTTTATGGCTCTGAACAAATAAACAAGAAATTACAGACTTTGGTAAATAATTGCTTGAGGAAAATTCTGGAGATACATTGGCTGGATATCATAACAAATGAACTATGGGCACGAACAAATCAAGCTGCAAATAAAAAAGAGAAAATGGTACTGGACAGGCCATACACTCAGGAAAGCAGAAGGTGCTATTGAAAAGGATGTGATGGAACAAGGAAAAGAGGTAGACCCAGAATGACATAAAGGAGGTGATTAAGAAGAGTTGGAGGGAGGTGAAGCTACTAGCTAGTCATAGAGGAAGATGCAGGACCTTTCTATGTTCCACAAAGGAACAACAGGAATAAAGTCAAAAGTCACTTACTCCCTACTACTGGTTACAAAATTGTATGAGACTTGAAAAGGGTGCTAATCTTATATAAGAGACAGTTTTTCAAAGTGGTTTTTTTTTCAATGAATTTCAGTCTTTGCTTAATTGTAATTAATAAATGTTGGAAACTTATCAGCAAATTTGTAAGTGTGAGGATTTATGCCAATTTTTAAGCCAAATATATGTGTTATCCTATTTTTCTCAACCTCTTTCCTTTTAAGAAAATTTTAATTCATTGAAATAAGTTAGCATTTTGTGTAATTATAATTAAGTTAAATTAATTTAAGTAAAAAATGCACTCATTATTTTATCCAAAAAATAATAGTCGTCAGATGACTCAAAATCAAGTAATGGAATCTTAAATCATATTATAATAATATAATGTAATATATAATAAAAAAGAAGTTAATATTCTCATTACATTTTTAGTGCACATTGTAAATCTGCAAAGCTTATTTTTGTTTATGTTGCCAGTTATAAATTAACCTATTTTTATTTACTCATTTTAAGGTTATGTTAGAAACTTCCACATTCAAAAATACTTGCTGATTACTACCAAAGTTTAGTTTTTCAAATGATTGATCCATTTCACACCCTGCAATTAATAAGGCCCCAGAATGATTGCAGTGTTGTTGGTGTTTCAGATGGCAGATCCAGATGAAGAAGAAGAGAATAATGAAGCTCTGGACATTTCATGGCCTGATACTGCGAGAAAACGTATCACTTACCTACTGGTGGCACCCATTGTGTTCCCATTATGGATAACACTGCCTGACACCAGAACCCCCAGAGGTATGTGACAACCTTCTTTCTCTGTAGGTCAGCAGTATGAGAGACAGGAGCTAACTGCCTTTTATACATTCCTATTTTAATCAGCTGGTAGCCCAACAATAATGAAATACCATAAGCCATACTAAAGGAAAGCATTAAGCCTATAATTTTTTTTCCTTTCTTTCATGCACACTTGTGCATTGTTTGTTATACACAAAGAAGTGTAAACCTTTTAGTAAACATTATTGTATTGTATCCTTTATTCACCTTAAAAATTTGTAATATATGAGGGCCATCTAGAAAGTAATGAGCATTTTGTCATAGCTAAATAATAACGAAAGATATCAACATAAAACTTTATTTACAGTACTCTCAACGTAATCTCCATTCTGTCAAAATATTTACTGTCACATGCTACCAGTTTTTTAATGCCGATGTTATATTTTTCTACCACCAAGAACTTATTCATTTTTTTTGAAAGCATAAAATGTTTGGCCAATCAAATTATATAGGCAAATAATGCAAGTGTATGGCGATAATGCAATGAATAGTCTTCAGTAAGGAAATGACACATAATTTACAAGTAATCAAGGAAGGACCAGTGTGTACAGCAAAGACAAGAGTGGAAGTTCATCAATTGTTATGGAGGAGTTGAAAGCATATGTAGATAAAAGAATTCAGAAAAACCGGTGTTTCACTTTGAACACTGTACATGACTTTTTGGGTGGAAAAGTTTTACCAGACTTGAAGAGCTCAAAGTAGTAGTGACATCTTGGCTCAGATCTTTAGCGATGAAAGAGTATAACATCTGCATTGAAAAACTGGTACTATGTGACAATAAATACCTTGATAGCAATGACAATTAAGTTGAGAAATAGAGCAAGGTACTGTAACTTTGTAAATAAAGTTTTATGTTGATAACTTTTGTTATTTCGTTGTGCGACTTTCAGAATGGCCCTCGTATAAAAGTATGTGTCCTCAAGATATAAATACAATAATATTGTAACAAAATCTATTTATTATGTGAAATTGTGATTACAATAAAGCTATAGCAGCTATAGCACAGTTTTATCTCTCATTGCTTCAACACTGGTAGACAGTTGATGACTGTGCTCTCAAATTCTACTGCACTCTTGGAGCTCTCTCTCTCTCTCTCTCTCTCTCTCTCTCTCTCTCTCTCTCTCTCTCTCTCTCTCTCTCTCTCTCTCTCTCTCTCTCTCTCTGCAAAACTCAACACCCTGCTTTCATATCGCTCAATGACTTGGTAAGAAGATTTCCAGAAGTAGAGGACATTATTGCATTGTACAGTACACATAGGTGTGGCATTGCAGGGTTTTGATGTAGTGCACACGTGTTCATTCACACAGTGTGACAATGGGTTGAATAGGAGTAGAAGCTGCCAGCAACAATTCATGGTGGCAAGGTATAGGCACAATCATTTGGCGCTTAGTTACAATATGATATAGAGCTGGCAAGTCGAACTTAAAGAGGCTTATTCCATCTGTGTGAAGCATTGGCGCATGATGCTAAGTGACGTGATGTCATGGAATATTTTATAAACACAAGGCCTTCCTCATCTTCATCCAGTGTTGTCTGTTTTGTTTGGTTGATATGTTTTAATTTGGGGAAGTTCATCAATATCTGTTGCTAAGGCCTATATTACATTATCACATTTCTGTTGATAAAACATTTTACAGTGTAATACAGCATTTTTGACCACATCTAGCTCTGACATTACCCATCATCACACCTTTGATCACATCTGTGATTAAAAAATAAAATGGCAGACATTAAACATGTTCAGTGGCTAAAGCCAAACTGCTCATTTCTTATTAAGAATCACATGAAATGCTTCACAATTCAAAACATAGTTATTATAAAAATGGAAACAAAACACTGGAATATATAAAAGCATAGCAAAAGCCATTATGAAGTGCTTAAAGGATATACAGATAATGATGTGAGGACAACTTAAATGATTTGGGAAGCCAATATTTAGAAAAACAAAATGAAAGTTATTATGACAGTCATTAATTGCCATTTTTGCTGCTGGATTAGTTAGGTAATGTAATATTAATTAACATTGGCAGATGGATGTAATAGACACTTAAAGTAAATTTATTTATAAATATTGAATATAAAGACAAAGCTAACATTCTAAACAGAACAAAATAGGAACCATTATTACAGCTGATGGTGTTAACTTTTGGATAGATATGCTTTTTAAATTTGTAATAAAAGATGATGTGATAAAAGATTTGTGTGGTGTAATTTGTGACAGTTTTAATGTGACCAAAGATTTTATCACATTCTTGATACAGAATCTTTATTCACCATTAAGCAATAGGTTTCAATAGTCAGTTTTAAACAAATAGTAGGTTAACAATTATTATTATATTATTATTATAAATTATTTACTAATTAGGTTTCCAAGTAATACATACTAATATTTTTGTTTATTTATGGTCAGTATACTTTAATAATGATGATGATGATAACAACAATAATAATCTAATTAGGTACTACTATATTTTACATGAAATTTACATAAATTCGATAGCTTGAATATTGTATTCTAAGTTGTTTTTTTTATTGCTCCATTTGTATAGCCCCCTTTAACATCAATGGTCATATTGGGGGCTTTCACTTGTGAAACTGTAGGTTCAGAACATTAGGTTAAACTTTATATTACTAAACACACGCACATTTACTCCCACATTTATACTCCCAGACTCTGTGGGGGATAGGGAATAATTCCAGTTAAAGAAAATTTCCCTGCCCCAGCCGGGAATCGAACCCGGGACATCCGGGTGAGAAGTCAGCTCGCTGACCGCTCAACCATGGAGGCAGTCTATTCTAAGTATTCTTGTACAGAATAAAGTGCCTTTTGTTTAAACCAGTTTCTTTTAGCTTTTTAACAAATCAATTTTGTGTAAATTCTTTTACTTCCGAAGGAAGCTTGTAAAATAATTTTAAATATTGATAGTGGTGACTATTTATGGTCTTGCTCAGTCAATTGTGGGGTGTATATTACATGTTAAATCACCAAATAATAATAATAATAATAATAATAATAATCAGCATAAATATGATAAACTAAACAGGTGTACAAATAAATAATTACAAATTAGCAATGATAATAATATTAAAAAATCTGATGCGTTACACTCGCATAACTTTCTCTACATCTCTGCAACAAATTATTGTTAAAAAGCTAATCTTCTATTTACTCCATGCTAATTGAGAAAAATTAGCAGATGTAGTTGTATTATTTGATTCCTTGTAAGTAGAAGTGAAATAAGGGAGTACCATAGGTTAAAGTGATAGTCAAAAGCTGGTTGCTTTGTCACTGAAGTTCCTTTTTTTGTATGGACAGCAGTTGACAAATTCCTGTATGAGAAAAGACAAATTCCTGTATGAGAAAAGTATAAGTTTTTCAAAGCAGAAACCAAAAACAAGGAATGTCTCAAAAATGATGAACTCCACAAAAAAAAAAAAAAAAAAAAAAATGAATATAACATAAATTGTGTGTTTTAACGTGCTCTACATTTTTCGTGTAGTAGGTTTTTGGCCATCTCTTTAGCAGTTATTCAAAATTCTGTAAAATTCATCCAGAATAAAGTACTCTTCAGAGGCTATTCCCACAAAATTCAAGATATACATTTTATTTGGCAAGTAAGTATCTTAAATATAAGAGATTTTAATCAAAATCGTTAGAGCCATTTTTAAGAAAATCAAAATTTTCGAAATTTTTTCCATGTAAAGGGTAGTTTGGAGTTGGGGAATTTTCTTGAAAATCTTCGTGTCACATCTTTGGAAGATACCAAACTTAAATACCAAGTTTGGTTTTTAACGGTCTTTTCATTTTTGAGCTATGCTGCCCACAGACAGACAAACACACACGGACATGTTTCTAAAAAGGTTTTTTTTTCTGGATTCGGGGGGTCTCAAAACATGTATTTCCAGTGAAATCTCGGTATCGAATTTTTGGGTGCAATATAATACCTTCTCTATACACAATGTACATAGTGCGTATAGAGAAAATAAAAAGAATGTAGTTTCTTACATACTATTTCTACAACTATAAATAATAATTTATAATATTTACTAGCTGACCTGACGAACTTTGTTCCGCCTTAGAGGCAATAAATGAACAGATTTTGGATGTTATTAAGTTCAATTTTTTATTACGATAACAAACATAAATAAAAAAAAGCAAGTATTTTAATGATTCTTTATTGGCCATATATTTTGGTGCATGGGTTGCAATCTTCAGTGAAGCACCTTGTGATAGACGACATTTCTTGTTTTATTATCAGGCGCAAGAACAATTAACGCAGATAGTCTTCCGACCCGTGAACATGGCACATATAAATTGACCATGGGAAAAACATGGATTTTCTAGATTCAGACCACAAACTTTCAAGGATTGGCCTTGTGATTTGTTAATAGTCATCGCGAATGCAAGACGGATCGGAAATTGAAGCCGTTTAAACTCAAACGGCAAATCAGTTGGGATCATCGGGATCTTCGGAATGAGAACTTCCTCACGATGGAATTTTCCTTTGAGTATCGTCGCGTAAATCACATTGTTCATCAATTTACTTACCACTTTCGAAGCATGATTACTACGGAGCCAACCTTTAGTCGTAAATTGTGCGGTGGTAAGTCAGGCACATCCAAAGAGTTTAAAAATTAATTGGATAGTTGGTGGCCTCATCTTCATTTGTTACACAGTCAATAGAATTGAGCTAGTATGCAGTGCTGCAATCGTATCGAAACGCTGCTCGATTCCAATCAGTACTTGATAAATTTCTTCTTGTGCGTCGAAAATGATCTAGTTGTTGATCTCTGAGGTTTGCTCGCATTGTCAACCGAGCCGTTTCACGGGATGCCTCGCTCTGCTCTTGTGATTGAGAAGCCCAAGTCGAGCCTTACTAACGCGGCGCACTTCACTTGCAATTTCAGTCCTTTCATTCGCATTGCATTACGGCTTTGTCGGGAAAGATTCGATCGTCTTAGTCGCGACATTGTTAATGATAATATCGGCACAATAAGCTTACAGCAACTCGAAACAAACACATCCACCGGCCAACTTCAAAATTTCTAACTGTCAAATTTTCAATCATACTTAACCAACATTACGTTTAGCTGTCAATTAACATAACTCCATGGCACGACAGCTCACGGGGAACCTTGGCCTTGGCCTACCGCCGGGCCGCTGCGTCCATTACAAACGTCATGATGGGGTGCAGAATTGGAGGGTGAGACGTGGTCAGCGCCTCGAGCCCTCCCCCGGCCGGTTAATGCGGTTCTCGTGACCTGGAGCCGCTACTTCTCCATCAATTAGCTCCTCAATTGGCCCCCAAGGGACCTTACGAGTCTGAGTGCACCCCGGGCCAGGTCTACCAGCGGGGTAAAAATCCCCACGCCGGCACTGGGGATCGAACCCAGGTCTCCCTTGGTAAGCAGCTGCGCTGAGGAGACGACCTTAGCTGTCAGTTGCGTCTTGTTGTACCATTTTTAACAAATGAACGGCTAGACTGATGTTTTGACTGATAAATTTTTTGTTTTTCTGTCTGTTGCGTTTTGTTATATCACGTTTTATGTAATGTCCCATGGAAACGGGATAAAAAGTATCCCTTTTCTTTTTGGTAGTGTTTAACGCCCGCTTTAACCACTGATGATGGAGCACCGGTGGAATGAGATGGCGGGGGAAACCGGAGTACCCGCCTCAGCGCCGTTTTGTCCACCACAAATTGACATGCGGTAACCACTCGGCCACGGCGCGGCCTAAAAAAAAAGTATGCTATGTCCGTCTCCTCGGTTCAGGCCGCTCTTGAGTTATAAATAGTGTAACTAACATGACTTTCTTTTATATAACACATTTAATAGCTATTACCTGAATAAATGTCAATAGCTACATAACACATTAGTAGCCGTCTAAGAACTGTACATTCATATAATCTCTTTAAAAGATTTAGGAAATTTATGTAATATATTGGGAAAAATGTACAGGGACAGCTCCATTAACCATTATTTCTTATTTCTTCCCATCCCTCAATTATAATTTATATTACAAATGCATTATTATGCTCTTATACATTCCATGATGAAATATAAACAAGAATATCTGCAAGCTGTCACGGAGAACATCAGGACATGGGCACAAAAAAATTCTATGGAAATAAACAGAACCAAAACAAAGAGAATGAAATTTAGAAGGGGAGGAAGGATATCTATGAGAGACCACCTCACTTGCGGAGAAGACACTTTAGAGTTCATGTACCCAATTTCAAATATTTGAGTGTTGTGCTTCAAACAACTGGAACCTTTCTCCCTGCATATACAGGTGTGCATATCTGTTGCAATGAAAACCGTGTGTGACATCCATAAACTACAAAACCTTCAAACTTAATGTTACGCCGGCCACCACATATGACCCTATCTAACAGAGAACAACCTCAAGAAACTAGAGAATGTCAAAGCAAGATTCTTAAAAAGAGCTTTCTCAATCTCAAAATTCACAAGAAACGTTTATGTCTATAAAATAGCGTAGAAGCCCTTCTTCATCGAAGTCATAAGACATACCTTCAGATTACCAGAAACACAAACATATAAAATTGTCCTCAAAGAGAGACAGAAAAAAGCTGGCAAGATACCGAAAGAATTAATGGAGACCGAAGCTATGAAAACAGAAATCTGGAAGAGACCATCACCTGTATATACAATTCGCCACTCATGTGCTAAATGAGAGGATCTACCAGAACCTGTCAAACCATGAACCCAAGGAGGAATGTGTGTGCAAGATTTGCAACAAATCATGCCCTAAGTACCATCTAACAGTGTGAAAGCAAATTTCAATCACTAACGATGATAATAAAAGATTGTATGAATTTAAAAATTCAATTATTCAATTTGTGCTTAATAGATAAATAAACATATGGAGTAATTTTTGGAGAAATTTGGCAGAAGGTAAAGATGCATTTGTTAAACAAGACATTCACATCATATGTGATAAAAAGAAGCTATGGTGTGCAGGCCTGTTGAAAATGAAGTGCACAGACTTAGAAACATGTCCAGAAAAAATTACCCATAGAGATGCTTTCCTGTTGTACAATTCCAACTCAATAATTTCTAAAGGAAGCTATTATTCAAAAAACTTGGGATACCTGCTTACTTTGACATGCACTTATATATTAGAGTCAATATTATTAAAGAAAAAGAATAGATTTGCTTTCCTAAAGAATGAAAATATACACACCCATTGTACTAGAAACAAAAATGTCACTCACTTAACCTCTACCCAAACTACAATGTGCAACAATTAAGTATGGCCATCCAGTATAACGCCATAAAAGTTACAGAAAACTATGAAATGTTTAAGACCAGAATGAAAGCTTACTTGCAGGAGCACTGCTTTTACATTGCAAAGGAAATATCTTCATTTTATAAATATCCATGTATATTGTAGGATACCCTTTGTGGGGTAGAAGTTACTCCTACCACTGTGCATCATTAGGGGGTATTAAGTCAGGGTAGAGCTAGTACTCATGCATGTGAAAGGGAAGCTGGTGGCCTCAGGGTTTGAGATGAAGGAGGGTGTACATTTAGGGAGAGATTGGAGCTTATAAAGTACACCAAGGGTGCGAGGAGAGACACTACTACTACTGCTGCTTCAGAGAGGTATAAATAAGAATGCATGGTTAGGGAACTAAGGGGAAAAGCTCAATGGATCACCCAAATTCCACCGAACTCGCCTGTTACATTCTGATGTTCTTGAGTTAAACACTATTAAATACGTAATTTTCCCTTTCTGTCAACATCAATCCAGAGTGTATCTGGCAAGATCATAGCTGATGTGAGGGCTCTCTGTGACCTAGTATCAAAGATGTTATAGTTAAGACCCTGTTTATGCCAGCATTGCTTTATGAGGACACTGCTATATCAACATTGCCACCGATATCAATTGCTGAAACTGATATAACCTTACCTCTTGTTAAGTGAAATATAATTTGTTCAAAATGACCATCAGGAGACTTACAATATCATTGTACTAACAAGAATATCCTTCTTTCTCAGTCATATTTAAATCATTATATATTGTAAATATGTCAATATCTAAATTTACTATAATATTGGTCTAACTCTATTATAATTTAATGTATAAATATATTTATTATTAGTACTTATATCAAAGTACTATATAAAGAACTATTTTCAAAGGAGTAACAAACTGAACTGAATGAATTTGCCTAAATATTATGTTTCAGGTAAAAAGTTCTTTCCTGTTACATTCGTGGGTAGCATCGTTTGGATTGCTGCCTATTCTTACCTGATGGTATGGTGGGCAAATGTTGCTGGAGATACCATCAAGATACCACCTGAGGTAAGAACTTATATGTTTTCATTAGTTCTTCGTGGAAGTCAAGTAAAAGTAGTTGTGCAGTGTAAGATTAGCTTTTAAAGGATTAACAACACACGTGATGGAGATTCTCAATTTGATGTTTCCTATTCTCAACAAATAATTTGGCTCCTTGACAACGTTAATTTTCTGCTGGTCACTAGAGGCCTGAGAGATCCTAGCATTATTTAAATGATACACATTTCGAACAAATACACTCATTATCTATCTATTCATCCTTACTTCAACGGCGATGAAAACAAACCAGAATGTGTTCATCTGCTATAAAATTGTAAAACTGCATCCTACATTTGATAGGAAAAGAAATAACTACCTACTTCCACTATCCACAGATAACGATTCACTCTTGAAATGTATAATATATAAAACACAATAGAATAGGTAGCAGAGTCGTTATTTAGTATAAAATGAAAATTCTCCCACAAAATTACAAAATGCAGACGTGTTTAGAAAGTTTGCTGATGTATTGCATACATACGTACATTATTCCAACAGTTTTTTGCAAATTTTATGTTTTTATTGTGAACTTTATTAACACAATACACAACCATAAATTGCACATTTATGTAATACACTGCCATAATGCAGTGACTTACCAAGAAGATCTAATGTGAAGATGGAAGTGGTTCCACTCGTTCAAGATACAAGTAATCTTTTACATTTGCTCTGGAACTGTCTGAATCATCACCAAGATTGATAATTAGACGGTCAGCAATAATGTCCAACATTCCCTCCGAATCACATTTTATTTGCTCTTCCCAAACAATGTGTGATACACATTCACTGTATTTTCGGATGTCTCTTGTTAAAAAGTTGCTTGCACAAGATATCGCAGTTCAGCTAATTTATAAACATTTTGCACGTTGTATGCTGTTTTCGTAAACACCAGTAAATTCTACTGGTGTTAAGCCAGTAAGCTGAGAATATTGGTTAATTCAAAAGTAAGGCACTTTTCACAAAACATATTACATCTGCATATATAAATGAATCGCCGAAATGCATGCATGCGTATCACTTCCGAACAACTGCACCAAATTGAATAATTCTATTTTTGTTGTATTCGTTATTGTTATGACAAGGTTTTTGGAAAAGAAATAGTTTAAAAATAGTATGGGAAAGGTTTGAAAGTCTCATAATATGAATAATAACAGTGCCAAGGGAACGCATTTCGGTTAATAGATGGCAGTGGTACCATGGTTATTTGCTGTTAAATGACTGTAGTACTGCAATATTTTCCCTCCCCATTCAATGTTAAGGTAATGCACCAGTTTGTTGAAATAATGATGCAACGCAGCAGTGAAATTCAAATACATTTTTATATATTAACTATCCTTTCCTTACTCCTATCGTTTACAATAAAGAAGCAAAGGAGTTTTCTTGGTGACGAACACCTAGAGTAAGTACTTATTTATTTGCTGCTAGATGGCCATAGTAGCATTTTTCC
The DNA here is from genome assembly GCA_030762935.1 of Hymenopus coronatus. NCBI lineage: Eukaryota > Metazoa > Arthropoda > Insecta > Mantodea > Hymenopodidae > Hymenopus > Hymenopus coronatus. Next base: position 6,677,953 of record CM060895.1, on the reverse strand, counting down.
TCCCCATTCAATGTTGAGGTAATGCACCAGTTTATCGAGACAATGATGCAACGCAGCAGTGAAATTCAAATATGTTTATATGTATTAACTGTCCTTTCCTTACTCCTATCATTTAAAATAAAGAAGCAAAAAGCTTTCCTGGCGACGAACACCTAGAGTACGTAGTTATTTATTTGCTGCTAGATGGCCATAGTACTGCTCAATTTTTCTTCACCATTCAATACTAAGGGAATGCATCCAGTTATGGAGTCAATGACAAAAGATAACATTGAAAATCAAATATATTTCTTATGTACTATTGTTTCCTTGGTCACATCGTTTAAACAAAGAAATGAGTATTTTTTTGTTGTAATTCTTTAAAATGAACTATGCACATAACCAATAACTCTTCTTGGAACCTGAAAATGATGGAGAAATGACACGACCCAGGTAGTAAACCATTTTAGGTTAACTTCCTATTGCAGAAGTTGATTATTTCAGGTTATTGGTACATGATCTAGCTAAAGGTGATTTCATCAGAATATGAAGATATCCCCATCACCATCACACTGCAATTGTGGTTCTTAATACATTTGATCAAATAATATTTTGGGTTAAATTGATAAATTTAATATATAAAGCTATCACCAAATAAAAACTTGTCCAACCAGATATACTTGCTCTTTAGTTAGGTATGTCATTGTTATCCTTAAAAATGGCTGTTTTGACATAGAAGAAAATAAAGAAAGAGGTGAAAAACATCAGAAGTAAAGGAAAGAAAGAGATTCGGAAGATGCATAAATGTTACTTTGCGACTTTCTCCTTAATATAATTCATTATCTATTTCAGCGTTTACCCGCCACACTATCATCTCTTGTTATGCTAATGACATCCTTCCTTACCCATGCTGTTAACTGCAAATGTCATTCTTTCCACACTACCTTATGGGTGCACTGACTTCATCCTTTTCGCAATACCAACAATATATGCTACATTGCGCAGATCATTGTGATTTGCAGATGCAAAGACATTATTAGAAATTGGCAATGGGAAAATTCCTTTTGACACTTCTACTGGCCTCATTTCATTCCACCAAATTTTTGTCACTTCACAACGCCAAAGGAAGAATTAATATTGAAAGTGTTCCCAAATATTGGTGTAAATTACAAAAACTATGCTTGGTTGAGCGAACAAGCCATTTTAGCAGTAACTAATAAGAATGTAGGTGATTTGATTATAAAAAATGAGAGTAAATTTTATGGACAAATGCATTCATTTAAGCCGATCGATTCCATTACCAATCCAAATGAAGTCATCAATTATCTAATTGAATTCCTAAACTCATTGGATTTGCCAGGATTCCACCACACAATTTACAGCTCAAGATTGACTCGGCAGTAATTATGCTATGCAATCTCAATCAGTCGAAATTATGCAACAGAACAAGGCTCGCTATTAAACAAAATTATGACAATTTTCATTTAAGCTACTATAATCATAGGAAAGCTCAAAGGCGAGGATGTGCTTCTTCCAAGAATACCACTAATGCCAACCGACTTTCCTTTTGAATTTAAGTGTGTTCAGTTTCCCGTGTGCCTTGCATTCGCAAAGATAATAATTCCCAAGGCTAATCAGTAAAAATGTGTGAAATATACCTTGAATTGCCTGTTTTTCACATGGGCAGTTGTACGTTGCATGCTTGAGAGTCAGCAAACCATTTGCACTATTTATTTTCTGTTCAGAAGGAAAATTGTACATTACAAGGCATTACAATAAAGTATTGTCAAAATATTTAATTGTAATTTTATTTCATTGCATGGTCATATTGTAAACTGAAGATTTTGGCTGGGTTTTTTCATTAGGTACACCACCGGTGCGAAGCCGGGGCAGGCAGCTAGTTAGGAATAATTCTTTTCTCAACTTTTTTTTATGTGGTTTCCTTGTTTACGTCTCACTACACTGGTATTACATGTTTCTGCCATTACTTGCTCACTAGAAGCAGACGTTGAACTGCACAACATGCTATATGCATAGTTAAAGGAATAATGATTAAACGATCAGTAAATTTTGTTGCTTAGTCATTCATGCTATATACTAGTTAGGCAACACTTAATACTCTCTCGGCAGTTTAAGAGGAACTATTCTGTGATGGAGATTAGCAGTAAAATGTTGAGCAACCAATCGGAATCGTTACAGCCTGTTGCTTTTGTTTATGTTACTGGTGAAGTAAGGATGGTCAGCTAACATTATACCTTACTCAATTGTTTGCTGCAGCAATAACCTTGGTTGTTTTTTCTGACTAATCAGCAGTTAAAGTCAACTGATGCTAACTTCATACACCAAGGTCTTGGGTTCAAACCTGTTGGAGGAAGATGGATTTTTTCAGGCGTAAAAATCCCTAACATGCCTTCCTTTGGAAGGGAAATAAAGCTGTTGGTCCCATGTCATACATTTGCGGCACGTAAAAGAACCTCAAGCCTGATAGAGAGGCCTCTGGGCAAAATTAAGTGGTCTTTCACACCCAGTATAGAATGGGACACTGAGAACCACAGCAGTTAAAGAGCGTCCATAAATAACACACCATTTACATCTACATTTGAATGCTGCACCATTACTCTCATTGCATATTATTGGCATTTCTGTTTATAATTGTTTTATCACATGTTGAGTAATGTAAGTAGGCTTGTCTTGTTTTGAAACCAAAATAAATATTATGTAAGGGAAGGACCATAACTTTGCCCCTGCAGCAGTTATACATGTAGGAGACCAACAGTATCCAGTGATTGACAAAATAATAAACCTGAAGAAACTGCAACACATCATTTGCCATCCATATTGAAAAGGAAACTGTGTGAACCCTACAATAAAGACAAAAATAACATGTGATAAATTCAACACTCCCCTCTGTTTGAATAAACATGCCAAAATATTTGATAGTTGCTTAGTCTGGGAAAACACAAAAGAGGTAGGAGATGATTCTGAGTAACAGAGCATTTCAAATAAATATATTTTTTCCTGATGTGTTTTTTAATACAAATTATAATTGAGATAAACATTAACAGAAAATATTACTTGCTTAAAAGTAGGAGGTAAATAAGGGAATACACTCGGCTAAAACGATAGCCAAAACTTCTAAACGATGGCTACCATGTGGTTGAATTCCATTTCTATGCTTGGCAAGTAGTTAACAAATTTCCATATGAGAAAAGTTTATGTATTTTAAATCTGAAACAAATAACAAGGAATATCTTGGAAATAGTCAATTCCACAAGAGAAGAAAAAAAAGAATTATATGACATATATTATGTGTTTTTTAATGAAATCTACATTTTGTCTATGTCTTATGGTTTACCAGTTATGCAAAATTCAGCAAAATGCATGCAGAATAAGGAGGTCTTTAGAGGCTATTCCCAGAAAATTCAAGATATACATTTTTTTCCCATGTAAATACCCTTAGTATACAGTATCAAAATCATTAGCTCCATTTTTGAGAAAATCAGAATTTTTGAAATGTTTGAAATTTTTTTCATATAAAAGTTAGATTGGGGTGGGAGATTTTTCTCAAAATTTTCATGTCACATTCTGGGAAGATATTAAACTTAAATACCAAGTTTGGTATTATACCGACTTTTCGTTTTTGAGTTATCATGTTCGCACATGCGCGCGCACACACACACACACTCACACTCATAGACCTTTTTCTAAACATGCTTATTATGGTTACAGGGGACTCTACAACGTGTATTTCCAGTGAAATCTCTGTATCAAATTTTTGGGTGGAATACAATACCTTCTCTATACACTATGTACAAAGTATGTGTATAGAAAGTAATAATGGAGGAATTGCATCACAGAGATGGAAAACAAAAGACTCACCGGGACCAGATCAAATACAATATGAACATTTAAAAATCGCAGGCAACACTCTGATGTTAATTTGGACAGAAATTTTTAATAAGTGCCTGAGTGCAAACACTATACTAGAAAAACAGAAAAAAGCAATACTAAAGAATTATACAGAATGATTCAAACATACTTTTACAAAGTTTGGGGACAGGTTCCTTACATCAAAACAAGAAAAAATGTTCATATAAATAAATGTCCAAAAACTCTTCATTCTCGATTTATTGAGGCTCAAAATGCTGTTAATCAAAACATTTTGAAGTGACACATTATTCTATTTATGATGTTGTGAGCTTGTTAGGAGATGTTCCACACAAACACCAGTTATAGCAAATGATCCAAGTGTCCTCTGTGTCTAGACACGCATACACAGGTTGAAAAATGGAATGTCAAATACTGTGCCAGTGTCATATGATTTCCAGGCTTACATGACACGTAGATTAAGAGTTTCTTCATCTAGGATGTCTGCTGCACAAACCAATGGTTTAAGGTGCCCCCAAAAGATATAAATCCAAAGGATTGAGGTTGGGGGAACATGCAGGCCATGGAACTGGTCCTCCTCTACCTATCCATCTGTCATGCTAGATAACAGCCGGTGTATCTCAAACAATGAGGCTGAAATGTGGTACAGCATCATACCTAAATCACATGTTTCTTCTTATTTGCAGAGGCACATTTTCTAATGGGTCTGGGAGAGTGTTCTGAATGACAGCACTTGTAAGGTGTGCTGGGGGAATGTATTACACATCTGATAAATGTTAACAAGTAGCCATAGCAGCACAAGGTCAGCTCTGCAGGGTAAAATGGGTCAAAGCCTTCTATGATTTATGAGAGCATAAATAAATTAAGTTTTTAGGTTGGACCTCTAAAGTCATTGAAAGTGACTTTCAGTAATAAATAATTGATAACGTGGAAATGAAGCGTTTTAGAGAATATGTTTATAGGAGCTTATTTTCTTGTTTCAATGTCAGGAATCGTCTCCAAATGCTGTAAAAGTATTGCCTTGTATAAAGGGAAAGATAATATACAACTAATACAGAGGAATAACACTTGGAAACACAACCTACAAAATTATCTGAAGATAATCACGAATAAATAGACAAAACTCATGCAGCAACACATACCAGAAAATCAGAAGAGGGAGATTAACACTGCAAGCAGCAAAAGTACTTCTTCAGGAAATTGAAAAAGCTCTTGCTAAACCAAAAGGAAAATGCTACAAGATATTCATTGAATACGAAAAAGCTTTTGACTGCATAAACAGAGGAAAGTCAGTCCATGAACTGAAAGACATGATTGGTGAAAAACACAATATAAAAGATATAATGCAAAACATGACGAGGTGTAATATATTGCAGATAACCAATGAAGTATCAACAGCAGAAGACATTACCCAGACAAATGGAGTTATGCAAGGTGCCCCAATAAAGCCATTGTTGTTCAGTGTGACAGCAGAAGATATAATCCAGACAAATGGAGTTATGCAAGGTGCCCCAATAAAGCCATTGTTGTTCAGTATGACAGCAGAAACTGAAAGGAGCCACACCCATAATGTTTGCAGATGACATGGTCTTACGATCATCAAACAAAGAGAAACTGCAGAAGTTATAAATATTTTGCAACAATGGGGTACAAAAAAAAAAAGACTTTGTTATAAACAAAGACAAAACACCGCAAATGGTGTATAGGAGAGGAGGAAAAATATTGAGGAAAATCTTATGTGTTACACTCACATGACTTTCTCTAGCTGCTCTACAAACTTCTTACAAAAGATTATTCTTCTCTCTACACAGTGATAATCAAGATAAACATTAGCAGAATATTCTTATTATTTAGTTCCTTATAAGTAGAAGGGAACTAAAGGAATGCGCAATGCTAAAGTGATGGTCAAATGTTATTGTTATGTGATTGTCATTGTAAAGCACTTGTTTGCTTGGCCAGGACTAGAATAAAAAGAAGACGGACACTTCCTGTCAGAGAAAAGCATAAGTACTTCTCAACTGAAACCAATAACAAGGAATATCTTGGAAGCACATAAGGACATAAATTGTGTATTTTTTTGTGCAGTAAGTTTTTGTCTGTCTCTTACGGTTTAGCAGCTAAGCAAAATTCATCCAGAATTAGGAGTTCTTTAGAGGTTTTTCCAGAAAATTCAAGATATACACTTTATTTGGAATGTAAATGTCTTTAATATAGAAGATTTTAATCAAAATATAGCCATTTTTAAGAAAATCAAAATGTTCAAACGTTTTTCCGTTTAGGGTAGTTTGTGGTGGGGGGAGTTTTTTGAAAATCTTCTTGTCACATCCTTGGAAAATACTAAACCTAAATACCAAGTTTGGTATTTAATGGTCATTTCATTTTGAGCTATGTTGTACATGCACGCACACAGACCTTTTTCTAAAAATGGTTTGTTTTTTTTTGGACTCAGGGGACCCCAAAACATATGTTTCTGGTGAAATCTCAACATCAAATTTTTGTGTGGAATACAATACTTCTCTATCCCCATGAACATTGTACATACAGGGCTAGTGTAAGTAACAAGACATCCAAGATGAACCACTGAAAATGGACAATAAATTCAAGTATTCAGGCGTCATTCAGCACACACTTCAGCAGCTATCAGAGCAATGTGTAACATCAGAAACAGCTATGAGACTTTGAAACAATAATAGCTGCTTGTGGAACTGAACTGATATGGGACAAACTAAGACCAGTGACAAGGAAAAAATTGAAAATGTTAAAGCAAGATTTATAAAAAGGGCAAGAGGGGCAAGCAAACATGCACCAACAGACTGGGATATGTACTAACAAGAGAAACTTTATTCTTAAAAGGTATAAGGATGAAAACACTGCCACTAAACACAGAAACATACAAAGAAGCAGTAACAAGAAAGAAAGATAGAGATAAACACTGAATCCTTTGGATGCCACAATAAACAGTGGACAAACAAAAACCAAACACATAAACACACAATCATAAGAATTGCAATACATGGCTTTCACCATTTAATATGTGCAAATAAAAATTACCATCAAGCTCAAGGACAATGTGTTTGCAAATTATAAACTATATTACTTAAACAAGTGTAAAAAACGGACATGCAGCCTAAATGAACTTATAAACGCAAGTAAATAGTCAAAACTCTGTATTTGTATTCTGTATGCTTTCAAGTGCACCTTTATTTAAATATGTAATACCTATCGTGTATCTAAGCATAACCTAAATATTGTTTTAATCTTTGTGTAATTACAGCTTTCATTTCAATTAACAGTTAATTATAAAATGTGGAGGTTGTGTATGATGCTGTAGTTTGTGAAATTGAATGATATTATCATATTTTTGTCTTGTATTTAATTGTTAACCAGAAAATTAGCAAGGTTAGGTTATGTCAATTAAGAGGTGTTTGTAACTTGCAGGTGATGGGGTTGACATTTTTGGCAGCTGGCACCTCTATACCTGACCTCATCACAAGTGTTATTGTAGCAAGAAAAGGATTTGGTGATATGGCAGTCTCCTCGTCTGTTGGGAGCAACATTTTTGATGTCACTGTTGGGTGTGTATCTCAGTCTGCAAGTATGTAACTTCCACAAGGCTCATTCCTTGGGAAAACGTAATAAAGAATTGGATTAGAAAAGTAAGGATAATTAGGGTTAGGCGAAGAAGAATGATTGATTGCTGAGTACTAAAGTGGGTAAAGGTCAGGGAATCAAGCAAACTTCTTCTTTCCCTTTTTACCTCCTTGTATGTAGGACTTCCCCCAGGCCATGGGGTCAGATGCCTGCTGAGAAGCAGAGGCTCTGGATGAGGCAGAAGCCCAATGCCTCGTATGAAAGTGAGGAAGTGGATGATATGAAATGATGGTATAATGCATGGCAGGAAAAATGATTACAGAGTAACTGGTGCAATGAATGGCAGGGAAAAGCAGAGGACTCCACAAATCACCTGGGATCAAACTTGGGCTGCCTAGGTAAGAGACAAGCAGTCCAACTACTTGGCTCTGGTGCCGTGCCAAGCAAATTGAGTACCAGGAAATAAGAATAGTCAACAGAAAGTTTGTACAAGAGTGTAGTTGTTTGTACAAGAATTATGCTATGTTATAATTTTCATCATCATCATGTGTTGTAAATAAAATGTAGAAATAAATGGAAATTGAAGTGAAGGCTGTTTTTGCAGGTTACCAGTGCCTTGGTTGCTCTATGGAATCATCTACGGGAAGCCCGTGGAGGTTAACAGTGTTGGAATGGTGTGCTCCATAGCGATCCTCTTCATGATGCTGTTGTTTGTGATCATGTCTATTGCCTGTTTCCGCTGGAAAATGAACAAAGGCCTGGGATTCACAATGTTCTTGCTCTACTTTGTCTTCGTCGCAGTGTCGCTCATGTTTGAGTACAAGATTATATCGTGTCCCTTTTAGAAGAGGAAAAAGAAGAAGAAAATGACCAAGCTATTTTTTTACAGCCAGAGTGGTTGGTGTTTGTTTGGGAAGAGACGTTGTTTGGTCGAGGGCCGGTCCCAAGGCCCCTGTTGAATGCTGGCAGCAGCTGTTACTTATATTCATCGTTATAAGCTATTTGATTCACAAATACATACAGTTAGAATTATCTGTATTCCATGTACTGTACATAAAAACAGACATTAACAAATTAGGCTATTTTACTAGTTATTAAATTGCATACATCATTTCACATGTATTAGTATCATTTAACATATAATACCCTGAAATATAAAATATAACATATATTTTGTGAACGTTGGTTATTGTTGTAGAAGAACAAAGTAAGTTTCTTTGTTGTTTTGCAAAAGGTAGCTTCATTTCTACAGAATACTTGTTTGTTTGTTTTTTCCTGAGAATGGGATAGTAAATTTAAAGACTTATGAAATGGCAGTAAAGATGAAAAGTTAATTGAAATCTATACACCAATTAGAAACAATTTGATAAGGCAAGACGTAGATGAAAGCTGCAACTATAATTAGGCCTAAATAATGTTCAATGTAAAAGTATAACACTATTTGCTATTTACGTTATATATCAGCCTTTCTAATCAGCAATAACATCATGCTCTGGATTTATTTATTCTTAAGGAATTATTCTGCCTGCTGATAATACTTGCCCTGTGATAGCATTAGTGTTTATAACACACACACACACACACACAAAACAGCTTCAAACAAAGGATGAGAAATTTGTTACTACTCTGCAAACTAAATACTTGGACGGAAAAGGCTTCTGTGTGATATTCCACTCTAAAGATGATGATGATTTACTTCCATATCAAGTGTGTGTTTCTGTTTTTTTACTCCTTCTTGCTGCCCAACCTGGCTCCATGAAAGCAATAAGCTCTACGTACTTACTGTTGTTATAATTATTATTACTATTATTATTGTTGTTGTTGTCTTTGTAACTCACTTGTTAACTGCATGTCTTGAAGCGTAAACCCCCCAGCGTGGGTTTATGAACAATCTAAAAGAGAAAAGTGCTACTAGATGTAAAACTCAACTACTCCTAGTGAAAGAGTGAAAGTGGTTTATCTTCACCTCCAAACTGAATACTGTGAGGTGGGGTGGAGTGTTACACGATGGTTACCATTTGCAATTTGCTCAGATTCTGTTTCATAGTGTGTGACATTGAGGTAAAGTATGTGTCTTTCATACATCAAATGGAGCCGTGTAATGGTGAGAGATCGCAACTGCCATCTGTATCTAGAATTAGAGATATCCTAACCTCAAAAATAACAAACAAGTCCATGAAAGTTAAACTGCATCTTCTCTCACCATCACACCTGGTTCATATTATCTAACTTCAATTGTTTTCTGATCTTTTAACTTTTGATGTGACCTCACAGGTTTGTAGTGAGATCGCATTTCATTCTCTTTCTCAAACAGTTTCTTCATTAGTTAGGTACATTACTTCTGCAAAACAAGCACTTTCCAAACATATTTCACCTTGAAAGGTGTGTAAAAGTACATTTTATATACTTTCTAGATATTAAAAGGGGATATAAAAATGTGTGCAGGAATAGATTTTTCTTGAAACAATGGCAAACACACAGGGATTGGTTGCACTGAATTGATAACATACATTTGTAGCACAACGCTTATTAGTAAACTAAACAAATTTATTCTTCTAACATTGTTACAATACTGCTGTTTTAAAATATCTGCAATGTCATCACCATCGCCGACATTTTCATCTTTCTAGTTATCAACAAATAGATCTGCTGCAAACATGCTCTAAATGCTAACCTTAGCAGTCATGGCGACTCGCCTATTGTCAAGGATGAAGTAGTTTTGATATTTGTTAATAGTGGAAGCAAGACAATATTGTTACTCATAAGTGACTGCTTAAAATGTTTCTGTTAAATGTAAGAAATGAAACATTTCTAATTCCAAATTCTCACCCTTAGAAATGATTTGTCCAGTTTCAGAGTTTCCTAAGTTCATTTTACTTAGGGTATAAAAACATAAAGTGTAAATAAAAGTATATTAATGCTGTAATGCCGTTGAATTTTTACCTTGAAGGTGCATTGATATACTTCTATTAGTAATATTGTTTATATTTGTTTCTTAAACATTTATGCACAACCCCCTTAATAAAATACATTTTCATTTAGTGCCTTAATAATGTTTCTTTACTTAAAATACTTCGAACATTCATGAGGCACTATGAGTTTTCTGCAAACTTGTTATTACTGCGACAGTGCAAAATGACAAACTCTTTCTATAACTGAAATATTTAGCACAATGAAATAAGCTCACTATACATTTTTACCATTGCTATTGAACAATAAAACATGCAGATACATTCTCCAAGCTGATTTCAATTGAGTACCATAACCTCATAGGTAATTGACAATTGCAAGTACTTTATTACTGTATTTCTAGGCCAAATATTAGTGCCAGTTTATATGCACATATATAGTGCTTGTCAAAGTTGGTTTTATTCACATTAATCGTGTGCAAATAAAGACGGAAAATTGGAAGGCAATTGAAAATTTGATACCATTTCTAGGAAATAAAAACAATAGCTAACTTTGACAAAGTTCATCTGCTATAAAGATACATGAAACATTCTCTCCTGAATAATGTCATAACCTCAAAAGTCCAAGTACTTTTTCATCAGTCATTACTAGTATTCATTTCCTATGAAATTGTATCAAAATTATACTCCTCAAGTCGTGACTCATTTCCACTGAGTAAATCTGTCATACTTATTGTCTAATATGCTGCATTCCCTTCGAGATTGTGTACATGGGGTTATATAATAAAAATATCATGTGCTATTGCTGGAGTTATGATGGACTTAGCTTATATCTGCACCTTGTAATTTTGGTTATTACAAAAGTTTAAATAAGTATTTATTTAAAGAAATTGCAAATCTTACATTCTCCAAATTATGATAAAATACAGCTTCTCCTGTTTGCAAGAAGAAATTTCATTTTACAAGAATATAATTATCTTTATTAAGAGTGTTAGCCAAATCTAGTACACAATTGCAGCCAAAATAATAGTTATTATTAAGAGTTATATAACTAAATGCAACATAAGTAAATGTAGAAAATATCTTGGATTTTTGTTAGTCCAAGTCTATGCTGTCATCATAGTTCTGGGCTTGAAACTATTGTAATTGAAAATATACAGTGAGACAAAGCTTGAAAGTAGTATTCATGATTATGGTTATAGATGTAAAATTTGCGTTTTTCTTTAGTAATGCAGAGAACCAAGATTATGCTTATCAAGCAGGGTTCATATAAGAAGCTAATTTTGGTTTCATAAATGTAAAGAGGTTATGTGAATGATCAAGGTTTTTTCAAAATATACAAACATACAGCCTGAAAGGTTTTCAAAATAGCATGCAAGGATGTTCAACTTTTAAAACAACCATATCATAAAATCCTAAATGCATTAATTTAAATCTGCTGAAAGAGATTTGAAATTCTAAAAAAAGTGGGTTTGTTGGTAGAGTAATATGAAACCATATTAATACAAGCTTTACACTAGTAGTTGAGGAATTTCAAGAAAACATTTGCAGAAATATATTAAAATGTTAACTTAGGAGAGTTTTGGAAACTGGATGACTCAACTATACCCTAAGAATACCTAATTCTTTTCTGCATTCCTGTCACCTCATGCTGTAGTTTGAAGATTCATTTTGCTGTTCATTAATAATAGTAACATTTAAATTGTTACACCTGCATGGAGTGGTTTTATAGCCAACAAAAGAACAGGTTGCAGTATTCATTGAAAATATTTAACTGGACAGTGCAAGCTTGATACAGTTCTGTGTTTACATATTTCTTGTTATCACAAAACCTTATGTTCTAGTTTATGCCATTTTAGTAGTACTATTAAACAAAAGCAAAGCTACATATAAGTTCACAAATAATAATAAAGTTACCGGTCTAATGCTATAACGTGATTGGAAATTTAGTGAGAGATAACTGCGGAAATACATTTTTATGCACAAACCAAATTTTCTCTCTTTCTATAGAAGTGTCAAGTTCAAAATGTTTTTAAAAATGGATATTTTTTAATTAGCTATAAACATGCTGTAACTCTAAAACTAGTTATCTGTCTACAGTTAACTCAGCTAATCTTCTCTTCTTGACAACTTTTGAAAATGTGCAGTAAATGGTTCTAGAATTATAATATTTTATTTGTGCAGCAACTATAAATGTTAAAAAGAAAGTTACCCAGCTATAATGTTAGACCTTCTACATGGACTGCAATGTAAATATCATTTTTAATGCTTTAAATACAAACCAATTCTGAATGATAATGAACCAAAGTTTTATAAATTAGGGAATCATGTTCACATCCAATCAAATATCTTTTGTTTTAAATACAGTTCAACCCTAAAGAAGAAAAAAAAAAAAAGAAAAACCATGGCAATGCTGTCATCTGGTGCACGATTGAAATGTAATTGAAACATATTAATGTGCTTACAGAAATAGCAGTGAAATAATCTCGTATATAGTTCAGGAATCCTGTTTAATTAAAATGTTGGAATTTCCTAAGATAATGCAAAAAGGCATTTGTTTTTTTTAGACATTTATTGTGGATATGGTATAGATGCAGTTTTATTTTGTCTCTACAGAAAATAAAGTATTCAATTTAAGGAAATTCTAAAGTTAAAATGGCATCAGTTAATTAACTAATTACACCTGAGAAGGTGAATGAATACATAATGAACTTAGATTTTTTCCAACAAATAGTAAAATATCTTGTATTATTTATTTTATAAAACTACTGATAAGCTATACTTTCTACAAATGCACAAATTTACTTGCTTTCATATATTATAATATAAGTAGAGATTTTAAACAATTGCTAACATTGTTCATAAATCAATTTAATATGTAATATCCATGCAACTGGCATCTGTGCATGCAAGACATTAGCCCTCAGTAATAACATGTTATAAACGTCAAAAGTACATTGATAGCCGAGTGTAAGACTCTCATGACTCAAAGCCCACCAGCAAATGTGTGGGCGTTTTTATTATTATATAATTGCCAGACATGTAGGACTGACCTCATGGATCCCTTTTTAAGATTTTCACCATATATTGAAAATGTGATTATTGAACACAGTGTCAGGAAATTGCTTCCATTTTCCAAATCAGATTCACTTTCTGGTTGTCTTTTTAAATTTACCATGACTTAAAAACTTCATTTTCCTGTGGAATTAATATCAGTTTGAAAATAATTTCAGCTTGCATATTATTAACATCAGATACAGAAATAGTCTTGCCCTAAAACACAATCTAATTAGAAATTTAGGGAAGCAAGGAAATGGCTACTTTCAGAGGCACGTGCAGTGCTTTTCCTTTGGAAAAATAACTTGAAAAAAAAATCCATGGTTGTAATTGTTGAATGCAACAACATATATTATTTTGCAGAAGAAATATTCAGAAAGGACAAAAAAATATGAAATAAAATATTAACATTTAATGTTTTTATCATTTGAAACATTAAAGTTGGAACTTAAATTCAAATGTGTTACAAATCAAGTGTTGAAGACATTATCTTTCAACCCACGCTGCTGGAAGGAAATGGCATCATCACTGTTTGTCATTTTTAATTAGAATCAATATTTGCTGTGAAAGATTCAATATTCCTCACAAAATTTATTTTGGAATTTTTTAATTATATATTTATACATAACCGTTCTAAACAAATTTAACAACAGGTATTTTAAAAAAAAACAGGCATCTGAAAATGTACAACAAAACAAATGAAAAGTGCATTCATTTCAAACCAGGATCATCTTGTCATAACTCTTTGTGGATGATATTTCCTCTTATTTTATTATACGTTTTACTTCCTTTAACACAACAACAAAAGTCTAAATTATGAAATATTAATTGAATGAGCATTTATAGCAAATTTATATTAGGGAGTACGAAAGTTAAAAGTTAGTAAGCAAAGTAACAGTTAATGCCTTGTAATCAATTATATTAGAAATGTATTTAGGAATTATTTGTTTGTGTTAGGAGCTATTGTTCTTGCTAATTAATTTCTGCATGTATCTTTTTGAAAATTGTGAATTTTCTCAATTAAGGTGCAGTAACAGATGAATGTAGAAGTATTAATCTTTGTACTAAAGAAGTAAAAGAAAACAAAATTTTAGCTCTTTAAGGTAAGAGCAAAAAAACTCCAGAATCTATTCTTGGCAAGTTCCAACTTTAAAAGCACACTGTCAATGTTTATTCTGTTGGTTCAGTGTTTATGTAACAGCAATATGAAACGTTTGATCCAATTTCCAAAGTTAGAAGCGCTAATAAAAATTATTGCTACATTATCATTCTTAAAAGCAGAAAATTTATTATCTAGCTACTGAAAAATAACAGGATATACTTTCCATTCTATAAATTTTCAAACTGCTGTCCTAAATAATCTGAAGCATTTAAGGCCTCAATAATTTTACAAATTGAGGTTATGAGAGGTCTTTGCATGGGTGTAATTTCTATGAATATTCTGTGGGAGCAAATAAGATTAAATGTGCACATTAGAAGTTTAAAGGGATATTTTCCCAATATTGCATTTATAAATATGATATTTTCTGTGTATCTAGGCTCTATAAACAGAAGGCACAAAATTATTAGAAATATCAAGAAGGAATCACACTAACCATATGATTAAAACATTGGAAACAGAAGAGATGTAGTCAGTCACATTACCTACAAGGCATAGAAGAAAATGTTTGGAAAGGAGACATAAGAATTTAATAAAGCTATAGTGAAATAACTGATATAAACTGAAAGGTGCAAGAAAGAGGTTAGAAAGATATCTATATAAAGTGCTTGTGTATGCATGTATTGTTAAACTCTGGGTGAGAGCATGTTTGTTTGTGCGACTGTTACAGGCTGACACACAAGTCATGAAAAGAAATAAGATATACAGATTAAAGCTAACATGTTAAATTAAAATGTAAATATTGTTTGTTGTAATAAAACTAATGGGTTTAATCAGAAGTTTGCTTGTTTACAGGTTTATAAAGCAAATAACATAAAAGAAAGTAACTTAAAATGTGATATATGTTAAGCTGTATTTTCTTAAACCCATAAGGAAAGGTTTTTATGTATGTTCTATGAACAATGATGCTCCTTTAAGTTATAACAACGAGTGAAGGAAGTTAAATTGTTTTACCTTTATTAAAAATGAGTGGTAATTTGAACTTCAATTGGAAACTATTTGTTAAAAGAGCAAAAGTGTCACTGTTTTATCAAAATAGAGACATAAAACATGGATTTTGAAAGTTGAAAAATAAGTAACCTTTAAAAATGTTCAATTTTGTAAAATTTGAAAAGGAGTTTGAACCCATGAGCTTTAATGCTTTTGCATTATCTAACTTACTAAATGATGCAATTAGCTAACCAGTATTTGTAAAAAATAATATCAGCATCATTAATGTGACCCAAGATTCAAAGTCGGGACAATTTTATACCCCTCTGCTTTAGTACTACTCAGATGTTTGACAATGTATTAGTTTGCACAACTTCCCCCCCCCCCCCCAAATTAATTTTGGAGATCTTGTTTGCCATATGATATGACTACTTAGCAGTTCTATTTATAGTTTAACTTTTTTATATTCTCTTTGTGCTGTTAATTTTTAAACTTGGACAAAGTATAAGTCTGCTTTTATATTGCTTTTTAATACATGGACTGCTTTTTAAATTACATGAAGAGTCAGTCATCCTCCATAGTCTAGGCATACCATGCTAGCCTCTAGTTCCCAAAGACCTGGATTCAAGCCAGCAGAGGACAATGGATTTTTTTCAGACACAAAAATCATTAGCATGGCTTCCTTCAGAATGGACATAAAACCAGTGGTACCATGTCATAGATTTGCTACACATAACCATATAGAGGCCTCTGAATAAAATCTCCAGTCATTCATGCCCAATATAAAATGGGATGCCAAGAACCATAGCAATTAAAGAGTCTCCATAAATAAAACTCAATTTCATTATGAGCAGATAAAATATATAAATGTGCTCTTTTTTCCAAAATCTGCTAAAACTTATTTGCATTCCATGTCAAATCTTATATAATTTGCACAAACTTGGTGGCCAAAATAACATTTGTGAAAGAAGTTACACTTTTCTTTTATTCATCAAACTTTGTGTAATTATCTTTATCTTCAAAATATCCTTCTTTCACTAGTTCATGAACATTAATTAATGTTTCAACTTTTCACTAACAGCCCTGTCTGCTTGAGTTCAGTCAAAGCAGTGTTGGAGGTTATCAGAAGCTATAGCCTAGCAAGCTATGTCAAGGGAACACTTGCCTTACTGAGAACTGAATCGACATGCAGACATTTAGTGCCTTAGCCACAGTTGCAAAACATTAAATTAAACTTTCCCCCCTCCCCTTTCTGCTATTTATCTTATGTTTTACAAAAGTACAAGTAAGGTCTTCATTGTTTCACTTTATTAAATGTGATATTTTCCTTCATTGCATTCTTAAATTAAATAGAAAATATGTGCATTGTGCTCTCAATACCTAATCATTTATTAACACAGATCAAATGGCTTTACTATAATCTGCTCAATATAATAATATAATATTTGGACTGCCATTTCATCTGAAAGATAGATAATTATTTTGTAACATAACAATACACCTGCAGTATTCAAACAATAAACTCATTTCAGCAATGTACCTAATATCACTCTTATGGCTTCTTTCCAATTTTTTTTTTTCTTTCTTTCTTTTTAGTTCAATGTCCCTTAACTAGTAGGGGAATAAACAAAATGATTGAAATGATGCTGAAATGGCCCTGAGATCTATAGACCTTATAGTTATCCTACATTCGTCTTCTCAGAATAAGAGAAAACCTTATCTGGGTAATTCACCGTAACCAAGATTTGAGCTTGGGACCTCTTGAATGTAAAGCAGACATGTTATATGTACACCATGGAGAAATGTCCTTTAATTTTTGTACTGATGAAAATATGTTAAATAATAATTTATGTTTTAATTTTATACTTCATTTATTTTTGAACATTTATAAACATGCTGATATTGAGAGTAACTAGAAACCTGCAGATATTTACTGCTAATATTTCCCTTTCTAATAAATCTAGCTTGAAAACTTTCCAACTTTTTGTGCATATTTTGCATCTTGTTTTCTGTTTCCATTACCAATTCCAGCAAAAGTTAATTTTGATATTATTGCCAGTAGGTAATAAAGGATGGAAGCACCCTGTGAATATTCCCTGTGATAAACTGAAGAGAAAGGTGTAATCATATTTTGTTGAAGATTCGTATGTTCATAATTTAAAATTTAATCATTCATATAATTTTATAATTATCTGTTAATAATGTTATAGTGTTACCGTGATCCAACTCAAATTTGAACTTCTTAATCATTCATGTTTGCACATATTCTCAGCAAGGATAACAATTAGACAATATTGCTCTTTGAATGTTCATAACAAAGTCATTTTAATCAAATACTCCTCTACTCTTCTTGTGTCCTGAGAAACTTGGTTTTTAAAGAATGCAGTGATTTCAGTTTGTTACATATGAATGCTCTGGACCATGGTAATGCTGTGGGATCATGTCTTTATAATCTTTAATCATAGATCACATGTGCCAAATTTTCAAATAAATGTGTTGCAACTTGGCATAGTAAAATAGCATTACTAATTCCAGAAATTTAAAGGTTAAAAAATTGACTTTGTTCCTCCTACAAATTGCATTTCATATTTAGGTTATGGTTTCCATATTTGTATGTTACAGAAAAAGAGGTTAGGAGTACAAAAACACTGAATTAGTAACTTGAAACTCAATTTTCCAATAAGACTGCTAATGACTTCTAATTTCATTCATCCTCAAATATAATTCAAGTAATCTAGATGTCCCAATTAGCCATGAAATATGTATTTTTCCTTTCAAAAACCTTTCTACCTATTTGGACTCCAGGACTATAGTTACTTCTATGTATGGTGCCCATCTTCCTCCTTTCAACTTTTGAAGAATATAGTAACAATGTTTCAGAATACAATCCCAAAACATTATACATAAATATAACACTGCAAACAACACAGCTAGAAATGCGAGTTCAAAGAAAATTAATGTTTGATAATGATTCTAGAAACCAGTAAAATTATTATTGAAATACAACAAGGTGTACCTACTTTTGACCTATTTATATGTTTTGCTTTCATACCAATATTTTAAACAAGTTTGAAGGATTTAAAATATCAACAATCATACAAATTTAGGTTATGAGAAATCTTTCCATGCATGTAATATTTCCATTGAAGCCAATATCATTAAATACAGAGATAGGATAGGTTTGGTATGATCATACGAAATAGTCAGCAGTTTAGTGTACAATAACCATGTCTGCCTCATAAATTTTACTGAAGATGTTTTAACAAACACCATTGTTACTTCTGCACTTTTAGCAAATAGCTATTCAGTCATCTGGTCAATGCATTGGGAAGAAAATGCTGTGAGTGGAAATAAAATTATATAAGCCCTTGTTCATAAATGAATTGCATAAAAAAAAGCACAAAAAATTGTAATTTAGGAATTCTGGACTTTTATCAACCATTTGTTTGTTTTTGGGCTGCTTTTTGCCACATTGCTAACATAATACTGGGTTGAGACATTAACCTGGATGGGAGCATAACCATGTATGTCACAATTTAAACATGTATTGCAATGATACGAATGAGCTGAGATGCCTCTAGAATCCATGTATACCTGTGGAGATAGTTTTATTATAACATGTACCTGTGTTTTTAAAATAAAACACCAATTTATTGAAACCTTTTACTTTATATGATGCTGTTGCAGCTATTGCAACTTTTACTTGTAAATCTTAGTGTTGTTTCATGTCTGCAGCCCAGGATGAACAACAATAACAACTACCCTAACAGTGCTACATTATACATGTGTAGTTTGTGTCATTGAAAAGCGCTTTGCACATCTGGCTTTAATAGTTGTTGAATATCCATTATTAGAAGTGAATGTTTAAGATAAAAGGGCACAAAATTAGTTAAATAATATTGTTTAACTTGTCTAGAAATATACTCTATAACCTAATTTACTTTCCTAACAATGCATGTCTGACATAATTTTTAAAATACACTCGAAGGAACCCAACACTTCTTCAAGTATTATTGAAGTAAAATAATAACAAACCTATAACTATATTTCAAACATTTGTGGAGGTTATTAGATGATGTTGAAATGTATTTTTCTCCATTATCTCAATATCTTTACTGAAACATTGACCTTACGTCATTTTAAGCTTATATAATGTTCAGCAATTAATGGTGGATAAACAAGGAATACCCATGTTTTACTTTAAAAATGCCAAGGACTTAGCAGATGTATATGTGTGAATGTGTGTGAGATGTTGAAGCAAAACTACTTTTCTAGTGCTTCATGTATTTGTTGCTAATGAATGAAGAGAGAGACATAGTTGTTTATTATTCATATCAAAGATCTGTTGTAAATAAAGTTGGATGTTAAGAACCCTTGGCGAGTGAATGTGAAATGCTTATCAGAGAGTCACCATGCAGCACATTATATACCTACATGTTAAACATAGCAACAAGTTTTGTAGTGATATCCATAAATTGCCACAAGGCTTTATCGTTCTCTAAGTGCCTAGAATAATTATATACATCTGATTGTTTTCTGTTTACTTTGTGGGCTGAAAGGGAGGGGGGGATGCTAGCAGAGGTATTGCGGTCAGAAAGATCGTTACTTTTAGACAAATGTAGATTCAGTTCTGTGCATCCAGTTCAGATCTATATACTAAACATATAGCATACTCTCTTCTTAAATATAAACGATTATCATAGTGTACTGTAAAATAGCCTGCCAGTATTTGTTCTTAAATATTAATATTTATTACAGATATAGCCTATAGGTATACATGTACATACATATACATATATAAATATATATACATACATATATATATAAACCTGTTTACTCAGGCTTATGACTGCATTGGGACTATCTTTATGTTTTATTTTTTTCTATGCGTGTAAACTGATAGGGTTAAGGAGGTTAGTTTAAATCCTAGCACAGTTATTGTTGTCAGGTAAGCAGTAAACTCTTGGGAGTCTGCACTGTTTAAGTAAATATACTCTATAAATGTGTGTATATGTCATCATTTTCAATTTTAGTGTTAGATGCGGACTTAACCTTTTATTCAAAGAAAAAAGTTTGTTACATATTTATAGAAAGAAAACAAAAAAAAAATCAGGAATTTGTTTGTTATCCTGATACAGAACAAAATAAAAATAAATAAAAAAAAGCACAAAAAAATGATGTAGTCTGTTATTACTATAGGAGGCCATGTTGAGCCATGGTTTGTTACAATTTTGCAGACAATACAAGAAACAAAATGTTTTGTTGCTGTATATGAAATATACACATTACAAAATTTTCTCGTCAGGGAAGAAGTGAAGAGTCCAGTTGTGCAGAAATGTTAGATGATGCAGTGAATTTCCAGAATCTGTTTTCTGCCTTTAGTTCAAGACGCACAAGTTTGATCAGACGGCATACTCAGCAAAACAGCCATTTTAATTCCTTTTTCTTTCTTTCTTGTCACATTTGTACATGAAGTTTATTGCCTCCTTTGGTTGTTAAGAAGGGAAAAAAAAAAAAAAAAAAAGCTAGGTATGCTGCTGAGTCCAATAATATAAAAATATGTGACCCATTTGTTATGTAGTAGAAATAGTGTTGATAATGTGATGTACAAACAGAATAAAACAACTAGAATGTAATTTACTTTTAACTTCTTGTTATACATTTTCTTATGCCTAGTATCTCAAGTTCATTTCTGGGTGTGACGTGGCAACAGGGCACAACTGGGGGGGCATCATTTAAAGTTGAGATTATTAACTAATAATTTATGTTTTTAATACATTAATATTAAAGATGGTCTGAAAGCAGAAACTTGAGCAGGAGTGTGAAATAAATATCTCGTTGGCAAGTGAAAATAATTTTAAACTAGCAGTGTCCATAACAGAGTGACTGTGGGTGAAGATTTGTAACCCAAGTTACCGTTGTTTGGATATTGTTGAACCAGTGCTAAGTAATCCATTTGTCATAATTTCATGTACCGTTTGTTTATAGTCTCGACAGCTGATGGAGACATTAAACAAATGATAATAAACAGATAACTAAATAAATAAAAGTAAATAAATTTAATGTGAGAACTTTTTATTCTGGATGCATACTTTCTACATTTTTATTAAACTATTCCTTCATCAAAATCACTATACCCAGTCAACAAATTAAAGGTTAAAATATACAAAAAATGCATGTGTAACAAATACACAATTAAAACTATCACTTCAATAAACACAATTACTCCAGAAAACATTTGTCTCTACTAATAAAAAAAAAAACCTGATGTGTTCCGTCCACATAACTTTCTCTAGTTGTTACAAACACAAACTATTCTTACAAAAGATTATTCTTTTATCTACATCATGTTAATCGAGCTCAACATTACCAAAATTGATCTTATTACTTGTTTTCTTGTAAGTAGAGAGCAAATAAGGGAATACAGTAGGCAATAGCGATAATCAAAACTTTTAAAAGCTGGCCACTATGTGAAACAATTGAGGTTTGTTTGGCTTTATATGGTCCCATTTGAGAAAAGTTAGGCATTTTAAAACTGAAACCAATAACAAGGAATATCTCAAAAATGGTCAACTCTACAATAAAACTATGTATGACATAAATTATGTGTTTTAACAAAATTTACATTTTTTGTGTGTTAGCTTTTGTCTATTTCTTAGTTTAATCATTACGCAAAATTCTGCAAAACTTGTACATAATAAAGAGGTCTTCGTAGGTTATTTCCAGAAAAATCAAAATATATATTTATTTGTGATGTAAATATCTCTAACATACAGTATTTTAATCAAAATCAAAAAGACATTTTTGAGAAAAACAAAATTTACAAAAAAGTTTCATGTAAAGAGTAATTTGTGGTGGGAGAATTTTTTGAAAATCTTTGTGTCGCATCCTTGGAAGATACTAAACATAAATATTGGTACTTAACAGCCTTTTTGTTTTTGAGCTATGCTGTCCACAGACACATACTCACACATGGACCTTTTTCTAATTTTTTTTTACCCAGGGGACCTCAAAACATATTTCTGGTGAAATCTCAACATTATCTTTTACTTTACTTTCTCTAGCTACTATGTATTTGTATCTACATACATGCTAGAGAAAGTAAAAATTATATATGTATCTGACGTTACATTCATATGATTTTCTCTATCCTATATCACTTATTATTAGGTATTTATAGAAGTTTATTTTCCTATCTACTTCATTTTAATCATGATAAACTTTTCCAGAATTAGCTACATTGCCCATTTTGCTATGCATACAAATAGAAAACCAATTATTCCAATACTGATTGACCATAATAGTTGGCTATACTAAGAATCCTGGTCTTAATTACTTACAACATTGTAAGTCGCCATTGGGGTTGTCATCTCAAAATAATTTGACATCACCTTGTGGTTTACTGGGAAACATGCGCGTCAGTTGAGAAATTCAATGCTATGCCAGCATGTTGCCATGTTAGCTCAGTGGCAGAGCAACCGGCTACAGATCGGGAGATCTGAGGTTCAAATCCCGACTATGGCATTGGATTTTTCAGTCTGACTCTACCTATCCAAATTGTTTGACATAGTTCCAGGAAAATCCTTATTAACAAAGAGTAAAACTGAGAGCATAGCAGCAGTGTCTTGTTCTGTTTTGTGTTATTTATTAATGAAACAAATCACCACATGGAAGTAAAAAGTTTGCTTTTGACTTACAACAAGTCCAACATCTTCCAAAACTAAATATTGGCATTTTATGCCCGACAAATATAATTTTGTAGCTTTTGTGTTACAAATATAGAAACTATAAAACCTGTTTTCTATGTATGGAATGAAACTTAAGCAGGAATGGGGCCACAAGAAATATCATGAGCCCTCAATGATTTTCTTTCTAAAACATTGTTTGACCAGACCACCACATCTTTCAGACTCTTTGCTGATGAATGTGGTGGCCAAAATAAAAATTAACATCTGCTTCATGTCATTGCATTTTGCCTGTTGAATAGTTTTCCATCACATACACCTGCATTTTCCAGTTCAAGGGCATTTTTACCTGCAGATAGGGTATTCGGTAGAGTGGAGAGAAAACTGCACCAAATTCCAGAAATTTTCAATCCAGAGAAATGAGTACCTACAAATTTATAGCAAAGTAGGGGATAGTAGGCTTATTTCAAAAGACTGGTAGTTTAATGATCATAATGAACTGCCAAAGACTTGGAAAAAGATAGTCAATGTCAGTGAAGTAAAAAGAATAACTTTGAAAAAGTCAAAATTGAACAGGGTCAGTAATCAGGATGTAAAATTTAAAACAGACCATTACTATTATTTTGATGACCCTTCATAACATTGGCAAAATGTGGGCCTAAGAATATTATGTTTTAGGCAATTGAAAAACCTGTTTTCCATTATCAAGCAAGGTAAAGGAAGAGAAAAAGGATGATATGAAAAAATGGTTTATTTTAAGATTTGGTGAAAATTGGAAGAACAGGTTATGTTTTGTCATAGGCTTTAGAGGTTCTATGCAGCAACAGCAGCGCTCCTGAACATACCGACTGTGATGTTTTAAATGAAGAACCTGGAATGGATAAAATGTAGTAAATTTGTTGTAGACAGTAATATTCTGCCTATAACAAGTTATTCGATTGGCAAATGCTAATTGAATTCCTTGGGGATTATTAATCTTCTGTTTTTCTAAGTACTGTAAATTTGATGTAATTTAGCATACTAACATTTTGTGCTAATACTATTTGAAGTGATTGATAATCTAATATTGTAAGTTACTTTTTATGCATTAAAACAAATGCAATCTAATACAACAGAAATACAGTAAACATATCAAAATGCATAATATCCTATATGATTTATCAAAACATATATTGTCCAAAACATAAATTAAATTTCTAACACCCCTAATAAAATATTGATCTATTGATCCATGAAATCTAATTCAGTATTCCAATGTGGAACAAATTGTGAAAATGGTATTACATTTCATTGAATACTTTAGTAGCTATCAGTTTTGCACTTTGCCTGAAAAATTTGCATTGACGGACATTACACATTTTGATTGTTGCAATTCCTCAAAGCTTGTTCTCCACTCCACTGCAATGGCAAGTTCATGCAGCACTGCTTCCTGTTACAAAATTGCTGACATCACTGAATGTGGAAGGTGAAACACCCATTTGCATTCATGAAAGGCTCACAAAGGTGATGCAACAGTGGATGTCAGCATGTCTGTCACTTGGCTGATGAACAGAGACTCAACATTGAGCAAGAGGATGAGATCATTTGAGCTGACTGGGGTACTCAAAAGGTGTTCACGGATGGTAACCAAGCAGAATACAAAGACATGAAAATCCATATCCTCAGACTATTTTCTGCGCTTCAATTGGAGGAAGAGGCGTTCCTGGATAAAATTGTGACTGTGGAGAAGAAATGTGGGTTCATATTTTTTTAAACAGAATCAAAACAACAGTCCACAGAATGGCATCACACAACCTCGTGGAGGAAGAAAAAATGATAAACTGTGCCATTGGCAGGGAAAGTGATGGCGACCATATTTTGGGGTCTTGACTGATTTTTACTTTCTCTATACATACTATGTACATAGTGTATAGAGAAGGTAATGTGTGTGTCTGTGGGCAGCATAGCTCAAAAATAAAAAGACCGTTAAAAACCAAACTTGGTATTTAAGTTTGGTATCTTCCAAGGTTTGAATTTTACAGATTTGTGCATAACTGCTAAACACTAAGAAATGGACAAAAACTTGACACACAGAAAATGTAGAACACAATTTATGTTATATACATTTTTTTCGTGGAGTTTATCATTTTTAAGATTTTTCCTTGTTTTTAGCTTCAGCTTTGAAAAACTTATACTTTTCTCATACAGGAATTTGTCAACACGTGTCCATACAAACAAAGGAACTTCAGTCACATAGCAACCAGATTTTGACTATCACTTTAACCTATGGTACCCTTATTTTGCTTATACTTACAAGGAAGTAAGTAATAAGACTATTTCTGCTAATGTTTTCTCAATTAGCAGGAAATAAATAGAAGCATAAGCTTTTTAACAATAATTTGTTGCAGAGATGTAGAGAAAGTCATGTGAATGGAACACATAAGATTTTTTGGAACAGGAATGCACAATAAACTCTATGCATAACGTCAGCACCCTTCTGAAAGCATATCTTCAGTGATCTTACCCAACAAAAACCGTGGCACATGTTCTGCCTTTGGATGACAATGCAAAGCACATACCACTGAAGAGATTGTGAAAATTGGATGGGAAGTCTTGCCTCATGCCCAATGCAGCCCTGACCTAGCACCATCACACTTCCATCTGTTTGGACCGCTGAAGGAAGCTCATCATGGAATTCACTTTCCAGATGCAGAGGCTCAGAAAAAAATCTGTTTGTCAATGTCTTTGGAAGCAAGACCGAGCATTTCACCATACAGGAATACATGCCCTCGTTAAAAGGTGGACTAAAATTGTGGAAAAGGATGGGGATTACATTGAAAGGTGACAATTTAATCCTTGGTATCTAATGCTGAGCAGTTAGCAGTGAAGTCATTCGCTCTCTTGCAGAAAGACTTTTGTTACCAACAGGGAGGAGACCCTTTAGTTCCTTTAATAATTAACTGAAGGCTTAAAGGAACCGACCTGGACAAAAGCCTAATGTCCAATCCCTCACCTTCACGCGGTGCAGCTGTTAGTAATCACATATCAATTTTGATATAATAGAAAGGAGACCCTTTAATTGCTTCCATAATTTCAAGACTTAAAGGAACCGATCTAAACAAACTGATGTGATGAACTAAAGGGAAGGGCTGCTCTGGTCAGCTTGGTGAGTTATTGACCTGGACTGATATTTCTTCCTTTCCACATATCAAATCTCATCTTTTACCTTTCCTATCCAGTCTTGCTTGACTCAACTCTTGTTTTCTTGAACCCTGATGGTATTAGAGTATTCAAGGCCTAGGGAATCATTTCATATTCTTCTCTGTCCATACCTTACTTTAATTAGGTGATGTAACCACTATTTATGGTGCCTAATTTTAAACTTTCCAGATAAATAATCCTCAAGTTGTGGTTTTATGCTGTGTAATCATCGTTTAATTTTCTTACAAATTAAAAGAGCAAAAATTGGAGGCATCAGTTATTGACTGACTCTCGTATATTTGGAAACTTCCAATTAATCACATATAATATGTATAGATTATAGATAAATCCAAGAAGTGCAAATATGCTACGCATAATAAGTGATGATACTTTTGGAAACCTGGCATGAAAAGAAGAGTTGAAAGGGCGATTTTGACAAGTTTCCTTTATAATCTGCCCTTGTGCAGCCCTAACAAGACATAGCGTAGCACAACACGACAGGATACTGTCAAAATGGAGAGGACCCGAAGAGAAGTGTGGTAGAGCGAGTCAGACTGAAAAATTCAATGCTATAGTCAGGGTTTGAATCACAGATCTTGTTTCCGTTCAGTTGCTCTGACGACTGAGCTACCATGGCAACATGCCAATACGGCACTAAATTCTCCAACCTACTCACATTTTCCTGGTAAACCACAAGATGATTTCAAATTTCACCAGAAATAAATGTTTTGGGAACTCCTGAATAAAATAAAAAAAGAATTTTTAGAAAAATCTGATGTGTTCCATTCACATAACTTTCCTTGTCTGTTGCACAAACAAATTTTTCTTACAAAAGATTATTCTTTTATCTACATCATGCTAATCTAGATAAACATTAGCAGAATTGGTCTTGCTTGCTTGCTTGCTTGCTTGCTTGCTTGCTTGCTTGCTTGCAAGTAATTAGAAGGGAAATAAGGGGGATACACTAGGCTAAAGTGATAGTCAAATCTTTCAAAAACTGGTTGCTATGTGAAGCAATTGAGATTCAGTTTACTTTGCAAGGCCCTGATTCAGAAAAGAGCTTAAAATTAAAACCAATAACAAGGAATATCTTGAAAATTGTCAACTCTACAACAAAAATGCATATGACATAAATTATGTGTTTCAACGAGATCTACATCTTTTGTATAGAAAGTTTTTGTCTATCTCTTACAGTTTAACCGCTATGCAAAATTCAGCAAAATTCGTCCAGAATAAGGTATTCAGAGGCTATTCCCAGAAAATTCAAAATACACATGTTATTTGTGATGTGAATATCCTTAATATAAGGTATTCTAATCAAAATTGTCATAGCCATTTTTGAGAAAATCAAAATTTTAAAAGTGTTTTGTGTAAAGGGTAGTTGGGGGGAGAGGATAGGAGAATTTTCTTGAAAATCTGTTGCATCCTTGGGAGACTTAAATATCAAGTTTGGTGTTTAATTGATTTTTTTGTTTTTGAGCTATGCTGTCCACAGACACACCTTTTCTAAAAGTGCCTTTTCTGGACTCAGGGAACCTCAAAACATATATTTCTGGTGAAATCTCAGGATCAAAATTTTGGATGGAATACAATATCTTCTCTATCCACTATGTACATTGTATATAGAAAAAAGAAAGTAAAAGATCTGTGTGTGCGCCATAATTCAAAAACCAAAAGCCTATTAAATACAAAATTTTGTATTCAAGTTCAATATCTTCTAAAAATGCGACAAAGATTTTCAGGGAAATTCCCCCCATCCAAAACTACCCTTTACATGGAACATTTTTCAAAATCTTCTATTTTGTAAAAAATGGCTCGGATGATTTTGACTAAAAGCCCGGGACTTAAGTAGTTACAAAATTTGTAAGTTACCATTGGGGTATGACATGTCAAAAATATTTGAGATTCCGTTGTGGTCAGCAGGAGAATTTAGTGCTGTGCCAGAATATTGCCATGGTACCTCAGTGGTCAGAGCAACTGGATGGAAACCAGGAGAGCCATGGTTCAAATCCCGGCTATTACATTGTAGTTTTCAGTCTGACTCTACCTCTCCAACTTCTGTTTGCTGCTAAAGCAAACAATTAATTCACAATAAAGGGAATTAATAGATTGCACAATCAGTGTAAGTCTTTGATAATGATATCGGAAATTGTTGGTAGACCTCGTTCAACTGTGCCGTCAATAATAATTGACAGATTGCATGCTTAAGATAGGTCAAGAGCAGATAGGTCCTGCTGTTTTCAGCAAGAAGGATAAATGAACAATTTGCAGGGAAATCAAAAAGGATCCAAATGTTAGTGCAGTTAAGCTGGCAGCTGATTTAGAAAGATGTGAGTTAAAAGTATCAGCCAAAACAGCACCTCGGAAGAAATTTTGGAAGAGAAAGAAAACATCGTGTAAAGCGATTAAAATTTATCAAAGAGTACCAAAATAAATTATTAGGCTTCTGCTAATATTTTTAGTTGAAACCATAAGTTCAATACTTTTGGTTCCAGTGATAGAGGACAAAGAATACAGAGTTGAATCCATGAACAGTAAAATGTGGAGGTGGTTCAGTGCTAGTATGGAGGTATGTGAGTGCTTCTGGAGTGGGTAAATTACATTTTATTGATGGAAGTATGGGCAAAAAATGTATATGGACATTTTAAAAGAAATTCTTCACTTTAGTGCTAAAAATGTGAGACTGGAACATGTTTTTATGCTTCAGTACGACGATCCCAAACATACTGCTATAAATACTCCTTTATGGCTGCTCTACAATATACCCGCTTCTGACACCAACCCTATAGAGTATCTTGAGGTACATTCTAGAGGAAAAGCTCAGAAAGCACAATCTTTCTATTAAAGCAAGCTTAAAGCAAACTGTTCAACAGGAATGGAATTTCATTGTTCCTAAAGCTACAACAGCAGTTAATTTATGTTTAATAATTAATGTTAATCTAAAGGAGTTTGAGTCAGTTTTTGTAACACAAACATCACTTAGTAATTACTTACTGGGACACTTGTTCCCATTTTCAACCCTTAATCCTGACTGAATCTTGCTTCGTTGGCATCAACGATGAAGGTGGAGGTGCATCACTTGTGGAGGCATCTGGTGCTGGATCTATGAACTTCCAAAGGTTGCTGTATGGTGGTAAATTAAAATTCATGATATGGTTCTTTTTCTTTATGATGTAGATCTTCTCCCAGACATCTAATTCTGTGTGTTTATAAGCTGATTTTAACAGTTTTATATTAAATGTGATTTCATATCTGATGTATCAAACAATACATCAGATCTCTCTCAAAGATCTTCTACTCTAAGTTACCAGGCATTTCAGGAGCTCTGGTGTACAAATTGGAAGAAAGAAGTTGTCAACAGCCAACACCGAAGAGAAAGTTAACTCAAGACATTTTATTATCGGACACCAAAATTGAGCAACAAGACTGATTCAACCTAATTTGTAATAATTATACCTTCTTTCTTCATATTAATGTTGTTAATAAAGCAGATTCATTTTTCAACTCCTATTTTACAAACATGTTAATATTATTTTTATTTTTGAGTTTACCTGAAAGTTGTATTTCTAAGCCTGTTATAAACCTCACTGTAGTCATTGTAATTTCTTTTACCCTCTTATATTTTTTCATACAATGTACAATATGTTAAGTGTCATATGGCTGGCTCATGACAATGTTATTTACTTGTTATTTTATGTTAAATTATTACAAATGGCCTGTATAGCTTTTAGCTGGTCGGTCAAAATAAATAAAAGAAATGATGCGCAACTGCTGATTTATTGTTTGCATTTTAGGTTTCTCGTATGTTCCTTTAATGTGCTTTCCAAGCTTCATTTTGTCCTTCCTATGTACACTAGATTACAGTCTGAGCATTTAATTCCAGGTATTTTGTTTGCTGGGATAGGATGATTTAATTTTTTGCATAGCAGTTTCTGAATGCTGTAGTTGCTTTTTGACATCATGAAGAAAAAGAAGCATATCATGAATTTTGATTTACTGCCATACAGCCCCTCTGGAAGTTCATAAATCCAGTTCTAGATGCATCCACAAGTGATGCACCTCCAAACTCATTGTTGACGCCAACAAAGAAAGATTCAGTCAGAATTAGGGTTGAAAATGGGAACAAGTGTTCCTGAAACTGGTCCCAGTAAGTAATTACTAAGTGATGTTTGTGTTACGAAAACTGACTCAAACTCTTTCCATTTAATATTAATCACATGACTGTTACAAGCTTCTTTGCGTATTTGCAAAATTTCAAATGAAGGTTTAGTTTTTGTGTTTATTTTTTGTCACATGAAGAAAATATACAACGAAATGGTGGTGAAACTGATAAATATAAATACAAAGGTGGTTTGATAAGTCTGGTAAATTTCCATGAAAGAATAGAACACTGACTGACAAATTCAATGCCATAGCTGGGATTTGAACCAGGGATCTTCAGGTCTCTAGCCAGTTGCTCTACCGCTGAGCTACCAAGGCAATGTGCTGGCATGGCATTAAATTTCACAACGATTCGCATGTTTCCCGATAAACCACAAGGTGATCTCAAATTATTTTGAGATGACATACCCCAATGGCGACTTACAATGTCGTAACAATTTTAAATCCCAGGATTCATAGTATAGCCAACTACCGTGAGACCCAAAAACATCCAAACCACTGCAGTGTTTTTCCACTGTGACATGATAACATACAGCTGCTGTATACAAGGTCACGGTGCTGACTTGTTTTTCTCTGCTCTGAAAGTGCAGTATTGAGCTGATGGTGATATCATGTGGTTGAGTTATTACCAGTGTGTTTTATTATTTTGTCCAGCACTTAGTCACAAAGTGTATTAAGGTTCAGCATTTGTTTTCTACTGCACAGTATGTATTTATTTATGATTCGTATTGTTAACACATTTTGTGAGTGGACTCTCAATAGTGTATACTATGACAAAATTGACTCACATTTAATATTTTTCACGGACAAAGCTTGGTCGCATCTTCATGGATATGTGTGTACACAAAATAATTGTTATTGGGGCTCTGAGAAACCTAATATTATTTGTGAAATACCCCTTCATGATGAGAAAAAAATGGTATATGGTATGCCATTAGTGGAGAAAGAGTTATAGGCCCAATTTTTTGTCAAGTTAACAGTTGATCCCATACATATGTGAATACAATTTTTCTCCCTTTTTTAAAGAATTAACACACAGGGAGCATGATTTTGCTTTTTTTCAACAAGACTCTGCAACAGCTCATACAGCCAATCTTTTGCTGAGAACAATTGAAAGTGTGTTTCAGGACAGAATTATTAGCAGAGATTCGTGGCCCCCTCAGTCCCCTGACCTAACTCCCTGTAATTTCTATCTCTGGGGTAACTTAAAGCAAAAAGTGTACAAGACAAACCCACACATCCTGGAAGAACTAAAATAAAATATCCGCCAGGAAATTGCCAGCATTTCTCAACGTGAACTATGGCAAGTGATGAATAGTTTCCTAAAGAGGTGCCAAAAATGTACGGACAATGGCAGTGGCCAGTTTCAGCATCTCCTTTAATAAGATTGGTAAGTAAGGCCTTTAAAAGTAGTTTTAAAATGTTGCATGGTTTCATCCACGGCTTTCTATGATAGTGGCAGACGGCAAGTGCCGAGGATGCGGACAGGCAAAACATCGCCCAGCTAGTTCGGACATTTTGTGATCAATTAAACCAATTAGTATTGATTTAATTGACTATAATTTTTGTTGCAGTTTCATGGTAGGTATGGTTGATTATTTAAAGGATCATATAAAAAATTTCAACAATGTACAGTTACAGTTGATAAACATTTGAATTGGTCTCTGTGATTGAAAATGGAGAAAGCCGAGTTTTGTGCTGTTGTTGAATATTTTCATTTGAAAGGTTGGGCTGCTGCACATATCCACACAGAATAAGGTGAAGTTCATGTGGATTCTACACCATCATTGAAGACCATTTACTTTTGGATTATATTCATAACATCTGATGTAGCAGCTAATAACTTAAATTTTGCAGTATGCCGCAAAATCATAAAACAACTAATGAATTTAAATAAAAGATTATTACTTTAATGGATACCAGCATATTGCAGAATACAGGGTAATGAAATAGCTGATTTTCTAGCCAAAAAAGGTAGTAAAATTACTTCAAATTCATCTGATCCAATAAGTTATCACTCTATCAAAAGAATCATTATATCAACATATAATAACAAAATTAAAGAAGATAATGTATTACAAACAAAAGGAAAACCATGGGAAAATTCATGTAATAACACGACTAGAATCACTACATTACCAAGAAAATCCTCTGTAGCAACTTTTAGACTCCTAACAGGCCATGACTGTTTCAATAAACATTTATTGAGGATTGGTATAGTGAGATCTCCTCTGTGTCTTTTCTGTACACTTAAAGAAGATATGGATGGAAACCATCTACTGTGCTGCCCAACCTTTAGTCAACATGATAATATAACATCAAAATACTGGAATGCAAGAGAGCGAATGGCTTCACTGCTAACTACTCAACGTTAGATACCAACCAACCTGCCAACTTTCAGTTGTTTCTCACAAAGGCATGGAAAGAGAATGGAATTTTAGGGCCAGTCTATAG
This sequence comes from Hymenopus coronatus, assembly GCA_030762935.1. Lineage (NCBI taxonomy): Eukaryota > Metazoa > Arthropoda > Insecta > Mantodea > Hymenopodidae > Hymenopus > Hymenopus coronatus. The sequence goes on along the minus strand of CM060895.1, from coordinate 6,644,963 downwards.
CATCCAGTTCTTAAACACTTGAATATCACTCTTCTTTTGTATTTCTAATGAAGTATGTAATGTAGCTATTTCTGAAAAGTTTATTTTGATTAAAATGAAGTAAATAAGAAAATAAACTTTTGTATGAAGAGTTTGTATAGGTAACCATTATTTCAATAGAGTAGAGAAAGTAATGTGGAATATGATTTATTTTCTTTTATTCTTGCGATTCTTTCACAAAGCACACAGTCACAATAAAGGCTGACACTTGAGTATTTGAAGTGCAGCTTGTTGATGCTGATAGAAATTCCAGCCACACATAACCTCAACATGTTTCACATTAATTCTCTTTCAAGTTGGAAATGTTTAGTGCTAGGTGCAGAGTTTTGATTGTTGAGCTAATGGAGATCCAGCTTTAAAACTAAATTATCACAAGTAATATTATAAGATGTATGTGACCTAACCAAAAAATTGTTGAGTGGAGAATTTATCTGTTGAATTATACGAGGGCTGCCCTAGAAGTCCCCACCTAACAAGGAAAGCACAAAAATTTGGGGGAAAAACATTTTTATTTCTCTACATAGTCTCCTTTCAGCTGATGCACTTTTCCCAGCGATGTTCAATGGTTTCGATACGCTGTTTATAGTGAGAACTATTGAGGCCTTCAAAATAGCCATTAACTGCAGGCTCCACCTCTTCATTGTTGGCAAATCTTCTACTACCAAACCATTTCTTCAAGTTTGAAAACAGAAAATAATCAGAGGGGGCTAAATCTGGCAAATAGGGAGCATGAGGAAAAACTTTAACTCATTGATTTTGGTCATGGCGATAATGGTGCATTGTATTGATGAAACAAAACTTTCTTTTTTGCTAAATGTGACCATTATTGCTTGATATTATCGCTCAAACACTGTAAAAAGTTTGCAAAATATTCGCCATTGATTACTTTTCCTTTTTGGAGATAATCAATGAAAATTATCCTGGGTGCGTCCCAGAAAACTGATGCCATGACCTTGTCTGCAGATGGAACTGTCTTTGCCTTCTTAGGAGGCAATTCTGCCCTTCTAATCCACTGTTTTGATTGTTCCTTTGTCTCAGGTGTGAAGTGATGTACCAAGGCTTCATCTGTTGTTATGAATCAATGCAAAAACTCAGCTTTATTGCAGCAAAACATTGCTTAACACTCGGCTGAAACATCCTCACGAAGCTGTTTTTGTTCTATTGTGGGCAAACACGGTAACTGCTTCCACACAACTTTCTCAAATCCAAATTTTCAGTCAGTATACGATGTACAGAATTTTTTGAAACACCTACAATGTCTGCTAGCTTGCACAATTTCAGTCAACAGTCATCCAATACCATTCTGTGAATTTTCTTTATGGCAACGCTTAATCTCTGCCACCCAATATTTCACTGTTTTAAATGAAGGAGCAAACTCGCCCAAAGTAGGTTCTAGCTCAGCTTTAATATTAATTGGATTAATAAATGAAAGTATTGTATCACATAACGCAGACCAGTTTTTTCCATGTTTACAAATTCGCTGAGAGCATTCACCAATGATGGCTGCCATATACAAGCTAAACAATTTAAAAACATCAAACTTAAGCTTTCTAAGGTTGGGATCTTTACCTTTGTTGTTGTCTGAAACAAAAACCGCTATCTATACATCAGATAGGGTACTTGTGGGACAGCCACTATATTTATCTGGACTCTTTCATAAATAAAATATCAAGTTAAATACTGTACTGCAAAGATATGACCAGGTGATGAATGTGTATGAAATACTCAATAGAAACCTTTTCCATTAAAAACCAAAATATTGCAAGGCTTTGAAGATATGGGTGAATGAACCCAACTAATGCTAATTTACTAGGCAATTTTAAAACAATTTAAATTATGAAAAGTGTAGATCTTGTTAAAACACGTAATTTATGTCATATATATTTTTCTTGTAGATTTGACTGTTTTCAAGACCTTCCTTATTAATAGTTTCAATTTTAAACTACCTTAACTTTTCTCAACAGGACCATACTAAGTGAACTGAACCTCAATTGTTTCACCAGTGGTGAGCTTTTAAAGGATTTGACTTTCGCTTTAGCCTAGCATATTCTCTTATTTCCCTGCTACTTACAAAGAAGCAAGTAATAAGAGCAATTCTACTAATGTTTATCTCGATTAGCATGAAGTAGATAGAAAAATAGTTTGTATATAGAAAAGCTAGAGAAAGTTGTATGAATGGAACACGTCAGGTTTTTTGTTAAGACACTGTGCATTAACCGCCACAACAGAAGGACAAAGAAATAATAACCAATCAGAATCTGGTGACTCATAAAAGTTTATTGTACATAATTCAATAGTTATATACACAAATGCTTGTTTTACAATAACAGACTGAAAGTACGTATGCCAACTTAATTATTTTCACTTGAGGTTGGAAAGCATTACAATAATCAGAGATTTTTTGTTTTGCAGATAAAAGTATGACAATCCTTTAACACTTGCTGCATTTCCGAGTATCCCGCAAGTTCACAAGCTTTGTCTAAAGGCAGCCATGTGAAGTCTTGATGCTCGTGCGAGAGTTTCACTGGTGTGTCTTGGTTCTTCAGTTCTGCCAAGAAGTACACCACAGCTTTAGGCTTCCCATTCACGTTATACTGAAACAATATGTCACTCAATAATTAATAACTAAACACTTAGGTTGGTTTTCAATGGAAACCAGAACAAGAATAGGAATGCATATTGTGTGCACATACTATACCTTGTCACCCTGAATTGTCCACTTTACATACCTCCCCTGCATTGTCACACCTGTGTCAATGAACACATGCAATAGTGCAATAGTTTTTGTATTCTCAGTTTTACAATTGTATTCAATTTACTTTATATCTATCCCATAATTCTTATTTTGTATTTTCTAATGTGCAATAAGTTTGTATTTTGTATGGTCCCATTTGTGTTTCCTTGTGTGTATTTTTACTTTCTCTATACGCACTATGTCCATAGTGTATAGAGAAGGTATTGCACTTCACCCAAAAATTTGATACAGAGATTTCACCGGAAATATGTTTTAGGGTCCCCAATATCCAAAAAAAGCATTTTCACAAAAAGGTCCATGCATGTGTGTGTGTGTGTGTGTGTGTGTGTGTGTGTGTGTGTGTGTCCGTGAACATGATAACTCAAAAACGAAAAGTTGGTAAAATACCAAACTTGGTATTTAAGTTTAGTATCTTCCAGGGATGCGACACAAAGATTTTGAGAAAAATCCCCCCACCCTCAACTACCCTTTACATGGAACTTTTTTCGAAAATTTTGATTTTCTCAAAAATGGCTCTAACGATTTTGATTAAAATTTCGGATATTAAACATATTTACCTGACAAATGAAATGTATATCTTGAATTTTCTGGGAATAGCCTCTGAAGAGTAGTTTATTCTGGATGAAGTTTACTGAATTTTGAATAACTACTAAACCGTAAGAGATGGACAAAAATTTACTACACTAAAAATGTAGGGCACATTAAAGCACACAATTTATGTTATATACATTTTTTTCGTGGAGTTCGTCGTTTTTGAGACATTCCTTATTTTTGGTTTCTGCTATGAAAAACGTATACTTTTCTCATACAGGAACTTGTCAACTCCTATCCATATAAACAAAGGAACTTCATTGACATAGCAACCAGCTACCTATGGTAGTCCCTTATTTCGCTTCTACTTACAAGGAAGCACGTAATAAGACTATTTCTACTAATTTTTTCTGATTAGCATAAAGTAAATAGAAGTATAAGCTTTTTAAGAATAATTTGTTGTAGGGATATAGAGAAAGTCATGTGAATGCTACACATCAGATTTTTTATTTTTAGTATTATTTCTGTTGAGTGTATTTACTCATATTGTATTCTCCCATTTGTGCTTTCTTATGTGTATTTTTTATTATTGTTTTTGCTCAATGTAACTATTCACAGTGTATTTCTCCCACTGTCGTATGAGTTTTCAGTTATTGTCCCTCTCATGAGCACAAGGGCTCCTTGGGACCTGTAACCAAATAAACAAATAAATAAAATGGGAGTATGTTCATTTTGTAGCATTTTTTGTGTTCTTTCAGAATATATGTATATTGATGGATTTGCTTAGATTTATTTAGTAGTATATGTATTGAAAGAACTGACAGAACTTAAGGGAGTTTTTTTTTGTTTTAGTGTTTTACGCCCACTTTTAGTACAAGGCACTGCAGGCGATGACACTGGTGATACATGGAATGGAGATGGAGCACTGGTGGAATGCAATAGCGGGGGAAACCGGAGAAAACCTGCCCCTGCACCGCTTTGTCCTTCATAAATCTCACATGCGGTTGCTTGGGATCGAACCCGGGCCATCTAGGTGAGAGGCGAATGGTCTAACCACTCAGCGGGCATACTTAAGAGAGCATTGTGTACATCTGCTGCAACAAACTATTCTTATAAAAACGTTAGCAGAAAACGTTACGATAAGTAAAGGAATATACTAGCATAAAGCAATAGTCAAATCCTTTAAAAGCTCCATTACTATGCCATTGAAATTCTATTCCCTATATGGGCTGGAGCAAAAAATACAATAGAAGAAACATGAATGACAACTTTCCATTTGAGAAAAGTATAAGTATTGGAAAATTTAAACCAATAACACGGAATATCTTAGAAATGGGTAAATCCACAAAAAAATGTACTACACAAACAAAGATCTACACTTTTTGTGCAGTAATATTTTATCTATCTCTTATGGTTTACCAGTCAGGTAAAAGTCATCTAGAATGAAGATGGCTTTAGAGGCTATTCCAAGAAAATTCAAGATATACATTTTATTTGTATTATAATAGCTTTAATATACAGTATTTTAATCAAAATTGTTAAGAACCATTTTTGAGAAAATCAAATTTTTTTAAAAATCTTTCATGTAAAGGGTAGTTTGGGTTGCAGGAATTTTTATTTAAAATCCTCATATAACATCTTTATAAATACTAACTTAAATGCCAATTTTAGTATTTAACTGACTTTTTGTTTTTGAGTTATGCTGTACAAAGTAACACACCTTTTTCTAAACGTCTGATGTGTTCCATTCACATGACTTTCCTTTGCTGTTGCACAAACAAAATTTCCTTACAAAAAATTACTCTTTTAGCTGGTTATGATAATCAAGATAAATATTATCATAAATTGTCTTATTACTTGCTTCCTTGTAAGTAGAAGGGAAATAAGGGAGTACCATAGGTTAAAGTGATGGTCAAATCTTTAAAAGCTATGTGAAGCAATTGAAATTCTATTCTCTTTTATATTCCTGGAGAAAACAAACAAAAGTTTACTTCCTGCTTAAAAAAAGTTTAAATACTTTAAAATTGAAACCAATAACAAGGAATATCTCGGAAACAGTTAACTGTACAAAAAAATACATATGACAAACTGCACATACACACACATTGGCCTGGGTAGTTCAGTTGAAATTAGATACAGCGCAATGGTTTTTAAGTGTGCTTAAAAGCAACAGTCCCATATTACTGTTAAACAACTCCTGGGGGACAATGTTCTGGTACACTAGTGGCACTGATATCATGTTAGCAATTAATTTTTAAACGCACATTCACGCTTTTTTATTAATGGGTCCTTTAACACAGTATTTCTAATGAAATCTCAAGTATAACATTTTTGGTTGGAATACAATACCTTTTCTACGTAACTATGTACATTGTACAGACATGCTAAAGAAAGTAAAAATGGCTCATTTTATGAAAAAGCTCATAGGCACAAACTGTTTGTTTTAATAAGCTCTACGTTTTTCCTTTGGTAAAATTTTTCTATTTTTCAAGTATTTCCTAGAAATATATAATCCAATCAAATAAAATGAATACTCAAAATAAATATTTTTAATAGTCAATATATTGCTTGTTATGATTTTGCATTTTCCAAAACCATACATTTAAAATTTTGACTATTTCTTCAGTCTCCCTTGTGTCCACAAAAAAATGTGTAATGAAACTGTTTTTCAAAGGCTCAACATGTTAATAGAAAAGTAAAGTTTTGTAAGCAGCTTTTAGAACAGATACAAAAATTAATGATAGCGGTTGAGCATTGTCATGTGAAAGTACCATTCGATAATTAGATTTAGTTTCTTCGAAGGTTGCGACACAGAGATTTTCAACAAAATCCCCCCACGCCCCATCTACCCGTTACATGGAACTTTTTCAAAAATTTTGATTTACTCAAAAATGGCTCTAATGATTTTGATTAAGATATTTTTATGACAAACAAAATGTATATCTTAATTATCCTGATATATGGTGGACTTTGAGACAGTGATGTGTTTTAACAATTAAAATTTAGTTGAGTCGATTTTGTAACACTACATCACTTACTTTTTTATTTCGGAAAACATGTTTCAGAAGCCATGTGCTTCCATTGTCAATTCCTTTGGTCGACTACCGGCATTGCTTGCTGTGGTGGTTGTCTCTGTCCCTGGTGGTGGTTTGATGAACTTCTGGATGAGTAGATCGCCTGGCGGGATTTCAAAATTGAAAACCCGGTTCTTGTTTTTCCAAATATATATGTTTTCCCAAACTTTTAATTCTGTCTTTCTTGTGATGTTTTTGAGGATTTTTGGACTTCTATTTATAGTGTGTTTCTCTTTCCAAAAATGCCAAGCTACTGCAGATTTTTCTTCTTGTTTGAGTTTAACATTTCTGTGGTGTTCTTTTGCCCTGGTTTTTATATTTCTTTTTGTTTGGCCGATGTAGATTTTTTCACAGTCATTACAGCTGAACTGATATATTCCTGGTTTGTTTTCTTGTGGGATATCATCTTTTAATTTGGAATTTAAAATGTTTTTTATAGAGTAATTGTTTTTAGGGGCTAGAATGATGTTATGTCTTTTGAAGATCCTCTGGAATTTGTAGAAAGTTGTAGGATGGTATGTAAACTTCTTGTAGATCTTGTTTTCTTTCTGGTTTTGAGTGAGTGTGCTGACTTCTTTAATTCTCTTTCTATTTTTGGCTTTATTAACTTTTTTGTACACCAGTTCTGCCCGAAATCCATTCTCTGTAGCTATGTCCAAAATTTTATTAAGTTCACATTGGTATTCTGTTTTTCCCATTGGTACATTTACCAATCTGTGTGTAAGGCTGTTGAGTAAAGCATGCTGATGGGGAATGGGATTGTAACTCTTTTGTTTTATATAGCTGTTGGTGTGGGTAGGTTTTCTGTAGATGCCAAATGTAAGGTGATTATTAGTTTTTATGATTTTTAGGTCGAGGAATGGTAGTTGTCCATCACATTCCTTCTCCATTGTGAATTTTATAGACTTTTCTTGCATATTTAGGAGTTTTAGAGCATCTTCTAGGTGTCTTTCTGGGACTATTGCAAAGATGTCGTCTACATAGCGGTACCATATTTTGAACATCCAGGGGAATGCCTTTTTAATCCTAGTTTCCATAGTGCTCATGAAGAGATCTGCTAATATAGGTGACAGCGGGCTGCCCATAGCTAAACCAGATGTATGGGCAGCCCGCTGTCACCTATATTAGCAGATCTCTTCATGAGCACTATGGAAACTAGGATTAAAAAGGCATTCCCCTGGATGTTCAAAATATGGTACCGCTATGTAGACGACATCTTTGCAATAGTCCCAGAAAGACACCTAGAAGATGCTCTAAAACTCCTAAATATGCAAGAAAAGTCTATAAAATTCACAATGGAGAAGGAATGTGATGGACAACTACCATTCCTCGACCTAAAAATCATAAAAACTAATAATCACCTTACATTTGGCATCTACAGAAAACCTACCCACACCAACAGCTATATAAAACAAAAGAGTTACAATCCCATTCCCCATCAGCATGCTTTACTCAACAGCCTTACACACAGATTGGTAAATGTACCAATGGGAAAAACAGAATACCAATGTGAACTTAATAAAATTTTGGACATAGCTACAGAGAATGGATTTCGGGCAGAACTGGTGTACAAAAAAGTTAATAAAGCCAAAAATAGAAAGAGAATTAAAGAAGTCAGCACACTCACTCAAAACCAGAAAGAAAACAAGATCTACAAGAAGTTTACATACCACCCTACAACTTTCTACAAATTCCAGAGGATCTTCAAAAGACATAACATCATTCTAGCCCCTAAAAACAATTACTCTATAAAAAACATTTTAAATTCCAAATTAAAAGATGATATCCCACAAGAAAACAAACCAGGAATATATCAGTTCAGCTGTAATGACTGTGAAAAAATCTACATCGGCCAAACAAAAAGAAATATAAAAACCAGGGCAAAAGAACACCACAGAAATATTAAACTCAAACAAGAAGAAAAATCTGCAGTAGCTTGGCATTTTTGGAAAGAGAAACACACTATAAATAGAAGTCCAAAAATCCTCAAAAACATCACAAGAAAGACAGAATTAAAAGTTTGGGAAAACATATATATTTGGAAAAACAAGAACCGGGTTTTCAATTTTGAAATCCCGCCAGGCGATCTACTCATCCAGAAGTTCATCAAACCACCACCAGGGACAGAGACAACCACCACAGCAAGCAATGCCGGTAGTCGACCAAAGGAATTGACAATGGAAGCACATGGCTTCTGAAACATGTTTTCCGAAATAAAAAAGTAAGTGATGTAGTGTTACAAAATCGACTCAACTAAATTTTAATTGTATATCTTAACTTTTCTGGGAATAGCCTCTGAAGACCTCTTCATTCTGGATAACTTTTGTATAACTGACAAATTGTAAGAGATATTCAAAAACTTAGTACACAAAAAATGTATATCTCATTAAAACACACAAGTTATGTCATATACATTTTTTTGTAATCTTACCCATTTTCAAAATATTCTGAATTATTGGTTTCAATTTTAAGCTACTTAAACTTTTCTCAAAGAGGAAGACATCATTCTCGTTTGTTTACTCCTGACAAGAAAAGAGCTGGTATTTCAATTGCTTCACATAGTGACCGGCTTTTAAAGGACGAGACTATCGCTTTAGCCTGTGCATTTCCTTATTTCCCTTCTACTTACAAGGAGCTAGTAATAAGACTAATTGTGCTAATGTTTATCTTGATGTAGATAGCAGATTAATGTTTGAGTAAAAGGTTTGTTTACCGAACAGCTAGAGGACATAGTGTGAATGGAATACATTACATTTTTGCCTTTCTACTTACAAGGAACCAAATAAAAAGGACTATTTCTGCTAATGTTTATCTCAATTATCAAGAAGCAGAAAGAAGAATAAGCTTTTTAACAATAATATGTTAGAGAGATGTAGGGAAAGTCATGTGAATGGAATTCATCAGATTTTTGTATACTAATTTGGTTTCACCTCGTGTTTGCAGGTCTTTTAAGAGAAGGGGTTGCCGCCCCTTAATGCAACATAATTATGTGCTTTCACTCACATTTATTTCCTTCATGTAATCCTCATATATGTAGAGCTGAGTGCCATCAAGTCCCGACTCTTCCACTGTTTCACGTAAAGCTGTCTGTCGATAATTTTCACCTGGATCAACATGTCCTGCAAATTGAGCTCTAGATTATGCAGAACTCCTTGTCATTTACTTCAAAACACATGCAGCTAATATACTTTCTTTTTCAACATTAGGACTGCCAATGTAATAAGTATGATACTAAATATTAAAATTTGTTTTTAAAAAATTAAAATGCTCTCAATTATGTGTTTTAAAATACTTTTAAGTTTCGAGATGCATTCCTGACACTGAAACAATAAACATCCTCTAAAATGCATTGTTTTTGTGTTATCAATTTATTAATAAAAGTCACCTTCAACACCTTTCCAGGTCCAACCTAATAACTTCACTTATTTATGCACTCATTCATAGAAGGCTTTGACCCATTTTACCCTTCAGAGTTGGCCTTGTTTTGTCATGGCTACTTGTTGACATTTGTCATCTATCAGATGTGTAATATGAGGATCGGCTGATAAGTCCCAGGCCTCACACAGATATCGCCACTAGGCCAGTTAGATGGTAGCATCGTATAATTTAACTCTAGACTAGCTTGTATCCATAGTTACTAGTTAATAGCTTATTTAGTTTTTGAATGACAGCATTTTAAACAAGACAACTTTACAGTTTTCACACAAATGGAGGATTTGGAAAAACGAGCAGTGATTAAATACTTCCATTTGAAAGGCTTAACGCTTAAAGAAATCAAGGAGAAAATGGACAGTACACTGAAAGACTCTGCTCCTTCATATTCAATGATTAAGAAGTGGGTTGCAGAGTTTAAAATGGGATGTACAAGCACTAGTGATGAGCCTCCCTCTGGACGCCCTGTAGAAGTGACAACTCCAGAGATCATTGAAAAAATTCATCGTTTGGTACTGGAAGACCGCAGATTAAAGTTGTTTGAGATAGCAGAGTCTGTAAACATATCAAAAGAACGTGCAGGTAATATTTTAAGTAATGTTTTGGGCTTTCATAAGGTCTGCGCAAGATGGGTGCCACGTTTGTTGACACCTGATCAAAAGTTGCAAAGAAAAACTGTTTCTGTTAAGAATGTGAAGCACTACTGTAAAAATACCAGTAAATTTTTGAGATGGCTTATTACCATGGATGAAACTTGGATACATCACTACACTACAGAAAGTAAATCACAGTCAAAACAGTGGATTGCGCCAGGTGAACCAACTCCAATAAATGCAAACTCAATTTTGTCAGCTAACAAGGTTATGGAGAGTGTATTTCGGGATGCACAGGGAATTATATTTATTGATTACTTGGAACTAGTGACTACTATGCAAGCTTACTGCAAGTTTGAGTGATGAGGTGAACAGAAAAACACCTCATTTGGCAACAAAAAAATATTGTTACATCACGACAATGCTCCAGCCCATCATTCAGTCATTGCAATGGAAAAAATGTGTGAACTAAAGTTTGAATTGGTTGAACATCCACCCTATTCGCCAGATCTGGCAAATGACTACCACCTGTTCCCAAACCTCAAAAAATTTCTTGGAGGACGAAGATTTCACAGCAACAAGGTCGTTGATGCGGTAACAGCTGTTTTAAGGACCTTGATAAATCACACTACAGAGATGGTTTAACTAAATTAGAACAATGATATGACAAATGTATTAGCCTTTCTGGAGATTATGCTGAGAAATAAAGCAAAAAAAAACAAACATATTTTAAATTCTGATTTGATTGAAACTTATCAGCCAACCCTCATACGCCTTGTGCTGTCTACAAGGACTTCATTCAGAACACTCTCCCAGACTAAGAAAGTGTGCCTCTGCAAATAAGATGAAACATGTGTTTTATGCATCATGCTCTAGCACATTTTAGTTCCCATTGGCTAGTATCAAGTATGACAGGTGGATAGGTAGAGGGGACCAATTCTATGGCCTGCACGTTCCCCGGTCCTCAATCCTTTGGATTTTTATCTTTTGGGGGCATCTTAAAACCACATGTTTGTGCAGCAGACATACTAGGTGAAGAAACTTTTAATGTACGAGTCATGTAAGCCTGGAAATCATATGACACCGACTAGGAGTATTTGACATTCCATGCTTCGATGAGTGCATTCATGTCTAGATGCAAGAGGACATTTGGATCATTTGCTATTAGTGGTGTTTGTGTGAAATACCTCCTAACAAGCTGATGACAAAAATACAATGAAGTGTCACTTTAAAATGTTTTAATAGCACTTTGAACCTCAATAAATTGAAAATAAAGCATTTTGGGACATACATTTATATGAACATTTTTTCTCGTTTTGATGTAAGGAATCTGTCCTCAAACTTTGTAAAAATATTTTTGAATCATCCTGCAGTGGGCAGCCCATCTGAGTGGTTGCACTGCTTAACTCTCACCAAAAAAGGTTCAAACCTACAGAAGGCCATGTGGAATTTGTAGTGGATAAAGCAGCATCTGGGTAGTTTTCATCTTGTTTACCCCGCCATTCATTCATTGCTCTTATTATCACCTTTCCTTTCATTTATTTCACTGTCATTTGACATCCTATTCCTCACTCTCGCTCCAAGATTTGGGCTGATCACCCATTCTGGCTCCTCTTTCTGATCTTGAATCCATCTCCTCAACATACACCTGACCTCAAGCGCTAGCTTGCTAGTCCTGGAGGGTGCAAGAGCTAATATAATGCTACCAAAATGCTTCATATATGATTCAGCATAAATTAATCAGGAAGTATGAACTTTCTCTTATAAACTTAGGACTAAGATTAGACCACTGGGTCTATTATTGTGGCTGATCATGAACTATACTTTTTTTTTCCACCTCCCTATGTGATCCAGATTTGCTACTTTTGTTATTCCGTCATTAGTCATTGCGGTTACTTACTGGTCTGTTTTGAACCTGCCAAGCATATCCAAGGGACTTTTTATAAGTAGAGGAGTGAAGCAGTTACAGCCAAAGGCTGCGACCTCAGAGCAACAACCAATGGCTCTGTGTGAAGCTAAAACACCAATGATCTCAAAAAGAAGACAAAATTATGGCAATCTAATGTATTTCAAATCTGGCATATTAATATTTTCAACACTTTCAAATCTGGATCACTTGTGGAAGATCATTTTTTTAAAATTTACATTATATGCATATGAATATGGCTTCATTGATAGTAATGATTAATGTGCCATAACTAGATCCTCTTTTCGTGCCACATTTCAAACTTTCTTTACAAATTTCTATCTTACTAACCACTACTTTACTTTATAATTTGTCACAAAACCATACATGGACGTAAAGTTTAGTTCTTGCTTTGTTTGAGTTGCTTTTATAATATCTTCAATGCAAAGACCATTAAAGAATCGGACACAACTGTGTACATCAGGGATTTGAATATGTATAAAATGAATAAGTATAAGTTAGCTTTTGATCAAGTCAGGTTTGATACGAGTGCAACCAATATAAGTTCAGCACAATCTAATGCTAATAATATAGGGTACATTTTGATCAGGTTAGGGGTGAAAATTATACTAGTTGCGACCAATTCAATGACACAAACTAATGACAATAAACCTTTTGGTGGAGTCCAATGATGCTCTCCATAAGAAGTTTGCAGTAACAAGTATTCGATCGTGCGGGAAAACATTCTGAATATTACAAATCCTGCCGCCCGTGTTTTTACTGGTATCGAGTTCATTACTGCTTAAAATTTATTGAAAACTTTTGTCTACTTCAGTAAGCACTGAGCAGTTTACCGTTGCACGAACGTAGCCACAGTTTAGATGCGCTTAAAATGCCAACGTACTTTATGTACTGGATTAGGTACGGCTTCAACTTTTGAGTAAGAGACAGGTGTTCATTGTTTGTAATTATGTCGTAACTCAGATAACTCAATTTTGGAGAGGGCAACTTAACTTCCTTATACTAAATCAAATGCTGATGGTTATAAAGCGGAAAAATAATATCCTCTTTGTAGAATATCTGGAACAGCATTGCAACTTTTCTCATTTCTAGCTCATTTTAGCTGATTTCATAAAATTTGCAATTGCTTTGACCTTCAAGAAGGAATTTCAAATTGTCATTTGTTTTCTGTTAAAAACATCCCTTGATTTGAAAAATGAAAGTCATGCTGCATACCAAGTCAGTGAAAAAATAATAAAAAATATATTTTGATACGTTGAGTGCGTGAGAAAATATACATATTTATTGGATAAATGTAAGAGATGATACTGTTAAATTATTTAAATACAATAAAGTCCTAAGGCATCACAAAAATATGTTTATATGAGGACTATTTGTCTTTCCTCGGGGAAGTTTAATTTCAGACACTCATGTAATGGATATAACTTTTTTTACTTTTATTTTTTTAATGTTGCGTGCACTGGCTCCTAGCATTCAATTGCTCTGCAGTTTGCAGCAGAATAATTGTAGTAGTACATGCAAGGTGCACAAGACGCAATTTTGACTATAACATAATTACATTTTCAGTTACAATATAAAACGATGGGTACTCGCATTGAAGGAATGAAGGAAAATCTTGACAAGGCTCTTCATGATGACAAGCATCCTTGGACAAAAATTCTCAGCTGGGGCGAAGAAAAGACTGGAGTAAAACGATTATATTTGTTCATGGGTGAGTCAACGATTTAGATAACAAGAGCCTAGGCACTAAATATAGAAATCTAGACGAGCTCATTTATTTCAGACAAGTAAACTATTTAAACTGAAGGTAGTACTTTGTGTGAAAAGCAAGAGGATGGACCTTGAACTGGGGTTCCAGGGAATCATCTTTGCGTTATGTATGTTCTTTTATAACGAAAATATCTTTTGCTCGTTCCTATGTAAGCTGCCTATATTATGAATTAATATTTGTGTAATGAGCCACAGAATTTATGTTTTAATTTACGCCGATAACAGGTTGCGAACAAGCCGGTTCAAGTACAGTTGGGCTTGCGCCATTGTTTTACATATATTTCGATGGTGTTATCTGAAAACACAATGAAAAGTTCCTAATCAGATTATATAGATTATATGGTACAAAAGTTCATGTAGAATTTTTGACCAAGGTAGTCAATAGAAACTGCTGACACAATGCATGTCTTGGTGCAGTATCTTGCATGTAAGTCTGAATAGTACTAAGTGTATAGCTACGTTTTGATTTATGTAATTTACAGAAGTTAAGTACAATGCACAAGACCGATTTGTTTCTTTTTCTTTCTGACATAATGTCAACCTTCATGTCATCTTGATAGTTCCCTTTGTTATCCAGCAGGTTTCTTCTTTATAATCAGTTTCCTCACCATGGCATATTATTATTTTAAACCGAATGTTTTGATTAAGCACCAAAATGTTATGTATTTTAAATCTAAACAGTGACAAAATCTTAACTGTTGTTAAAGAAGACCTCAGTAAGATGGGTTTAAGTGAGTTATTTTAGCTTTATTAAACCAGGAAGGGCATGTACGACCTTTGAAACCAGCCGTTGTGGTGAGGATAGTGATAAAATTTCATTATTAGTGATGGGTGTTCTATTGTTTATGATGCATGTTGTATTTGTATGATGTGTTCAACATCCCTGAGCTATTGCTCGTAGTGGGACCAAATTAACAAACAATAAGCACTTAAGTTGGGTAATCTTTGATACTTGTGTTTTTGATGCTCATTTAAGCATAGTCTGACGTTGAGAACCCTGAGCCACAGAGCTTAGCCGAGGGATCAGCCCATCTAAAACCCCAACAATGTGTGCAACAAATATAGGAGAAACTCCTTTCTATTCATGAATTTATTGTAAAAATCTTTAGGGAGAGGTGGTGACAGGACTATAGACTGGTGCAATATTGCACTAAATCAGGCCTCCCTAATTTATGGGCCCAAACTGAGAATCCTACTTGACCCCAAATTTAGGTGCACCAACTGAGAATCTCACTGATCCCCAGTAAAGGTGAGGTCTCTATTTTAAAAGAAAACGTGTCTCTAAAGATCTAAAAAGTTTTGTAACAAATATATAACTAATGAATGATTAAGGCTATTGAATATTATTGATGCAATTGTGTGTCTCAAAATCATTTTGAAAAATGAACTAGCTTACTGGCAGGACAGTGGTTGAGTGAGAGAAGATGTCACTCTGCATGTTTAGGCTGAGTAATTATCTGACCACGATGCCCTGCACCACCATTGGCTCTAGATTAGATTACAAATGTTATCAGAAGCTCCTTCACCTCCAACTTTAAAAACATGACTGATGTGAAACAGTTTGCTAATCTATTGCTGATTAAACATGGTTATTTGACTTCTATTTTGCTGTGAGCACTTCACTTTTCCTTACAGTAGCCAGAGCATTTTCAAAATTAAAACTGGTTTTAAATTAGCTTAGAAGTTCTAGGACTCAGGAACATCTAATGGTTTGTCTCCTATTCAACAGAATGTGACAGATTAACAGTCAGTGTCATGATTTTTTTGCTATTATGCAATCAAGAAAGAAAATGTTCACACCTTAAGTTTAATCATGTGTCTAATGTTAACTAAATAATTTAGTATTTCTTTGAATCAGTTTTGTAGAATACATATGAAAACAATGAAAATCACTAGGAATCATTGGGGTTTAGTGCAAAGGCTAGGTTTGCTATATTTTAATGTGTGTTTTTCTTACTTGGTATCTAAAGTTAAACACTTGATAATGAATCATATGTTTTCGTGCACTCCAATATTTAGCTGGGAGGTTGTAGTCTTCTGTAAAAGTCGGACACGATTTTTTCTTCATTTAAGTTACAGAAAAGACATATAGGTGTGTCTACTATGCCAAATCTGTATAAGTGTTTTTTAAGTAGTCATGTCCTGTTAGTAGTCTGAAGGTTGCTATTGTAGATTTTCTTGGCAATGTAGAAATATTGTAATCTTGTAAATTTTTGCATTGTTTTCCAAATGTTTTGTTTGTGTATTCTTCATTGATTATATTTGTGTACTTATTTTATATATTCTTTTAATAGAACAAATGGAATTAAACAAAAGTTTCACTGTATAAATCACATCATATCTTGTTGGTGATAATTTTACTGCCCTTTTTGGCCAAAAAATCAGCCATTTCATTGCCTATATTCCACAGTGGGCTGGAATCAATTGAACTACCACTGTTTTATGTAAATGGATTAATTGTTGTATTATTTTACAAACATTCTAGAATGTTAAGGCCTTTGGGTGTTATATCTAGTGTTATAGCAATAATGACTGCTTTTGAATCAGATAGGATCACAGTTTTTTCAATTTTTTTGTGATAGATTTTGTAGAGAATTGCCACAATTTCACCATCAAAAGTTGTGAATACATATCTAATTTTTTTATAAAATGAGAATGTGCATGTTGTTCCAGCACTGGTGCCTCCATCATTTGGTTCGCCCTCCGTGGTGTAATGGTTACCATGCTGACTTCATATACCCAATGAGGCAGGTTCAAACCCGGCGGAGAACGATGGATTTTTTCACGCGTAAAAATCCTTAGCATGGCTTCCTTCGGAAGGGAAGTAAAGACGTGGGTCCCATGTCATAGATTTACGACACGTAAAAGAACTTCAAGCCTGATAGAGAGGCCTCTGAGCAAAATTAAGCAGTCTTTCTTGCCCAGTATAGAATGGGACCCTGAGAACCACAGCAGTTGAAGAGCATCCATAACTAAAATGCCCTTTCATTTCATTTCTGCATCATTTGGTAGACTGGAACCTTCAGGTATAGAAATAACCCTAAATAAAGAAAAAGTGGTAATCATCTCATGCTATCGACCACCAAATGCTAGCGCTAATGAATTCTTTGATATGATAATAAAAACTTTAGGTAAACTAGATGGACAATAACATATTACTCGGTGACATTAATATAAATAAAGACGAAAATAGCAGCAATTATAAAAAGCTGCTGGACATAACAAATATGTTTAAATTAAGACTCAATTAATGAACGAACTAGGGTAACAGATACTATACTGGACCATATTATTACAAACCTTTCCGACACTATGTATCAGACAAATACAATAAAAAGCCACTTGTCTGATCATTATGCTCAGAGTATAGAAATTGATTGCTACACACCAAAACGTCAGAAATGCTATGTAAAAGCTAGAAATATGAATGAAGGAAGTATAAATGGTCTATGCTGCCTATTGTTTAATGAAACATGGGAAAAAGTATTAAATGAGGCTGACATTCATGTTAAATTTGAAACATTTTTTGTTATCTTCAAATACTATTTCGATATTGCATGCCCTATAACTACCAAGGAAGTGAGATATCGTACTAATAAACCCTGGATAAATCAAGATGTTATGCAAGCCAAAGAAACTCTAAATCGATATTATGATTCATATAAAACCACACAAGCTGAAAAAAGTAAGGTAGCATTTCTTAGATATAAGAAGGAATACAAAAATGTATTAAAGAAAACAAAATCAAAACACATTAAAAAGTATGCTAAGCAGTAGTAATAATATAGTCAAAAACTCTTGGAACATTAACAATGAATGTGGAAAATACAAAGGTGAATATAACAACATTCATTGAACAAAGGCCAGTTAACAATTGAGACAATTAATCACTATTTTTCAGAAAGTGTTAACCAGTTAATATTAAATAAAGGTAGGAATAAAACATATCAATGCAAAACAAAGCTACTTAGCAATTCTATGTACCTTATGGAAATAACAGAAGAATAATTACTTAAATCCATAAAAAAACTGTAGAATAAAAATTCTTCTGGGTTAGATGTTATCTCTAATACTATATTAAAGCAGTGCACCCCGTACATGCTAGAGCCTTTATTAAATCTAGTCAATTCTGTTATTAGGTCTGGTATATTCTCTGACTGTTTGAAGGAATCAACTGTCATACCTATACATAAGAAAGGAGACAAAGATGAAATATGCAATTACAGGCCATTATCACTCATCTGAACGCTTTCCAAGTTAGTGGAAAGAGTAATAGCTGATCAAATGATTTTATTTGTAGATAAATATGAAATTCTGGTTGATTTTCAATATGGATTCATAAAAAATAAATCAACAAAAAATGCTATATCAGAAATAATTGATCACAAGTCGACAATCTGGACAGCGATGAAAACAACAGCTGTATATTTTTGGATCTTTCCAAAGCATTCGATTGCATTGAAGACGAACTCCTACTAGATAAACTGAATCATTATGGGATACTTGGAATACCGAATAAAATAATTAGGACATATCTGAGCAAACGATCCCAACAAGTAAAAATTACACATATCCCAGAATACTACTCAGATAGTAAACTAGTGACATATGGAGTACCACAAGGTTCCGTTCTTGGCCCCCTACTTTTTATAATCTATGTCAATGACCTGCCAAATATCTCAGAAGGGAAAATATTTATGTATGCTGATGTACTTCAATAGTAAATACAGGTATTAGCAATAAAAGAAAAGAGCAATAAGACTAATTTTGAGGATGAAATAAACCGATTCATGTAGATAAACCTTCAGAGACCTAAACATTTTAACAGTATATTCACTATACATATATGAAGTAATAATACAATTGTTCAACAGACAAGATATAGTAAAACAAACAAACAAATGCATAAACATTACACTAGAGGAAATACAAATTTTCATATACAATCTCGCAGATTAGAAAAGTATAAAACCAAACCTACTGCTGCAGCTCATGAACTGTATAATAAACTCCCTGCTTATCTGAAAAATGTTAATGACTTTAAGATATTCAAGAAAGATTTAAAGGAATTTTGTATTGAAGGATGTTATTTAATTGACTAATATCTTAACTAATACTGACAAAATAAACAGTATTTATATAATACAGTAAGTAAATATGAATTGTAAAATGTTACTTTAAAAGCTGTTTTTGTATATATTAAATTGTATATGTTACTGTACATATTTAACCTGAAGATGCTTTGAATATGTTTGTATCCTTTTAAACAGAAAAATGAATGAATCTGGAAAAATATGTAACCATTCACGGGAAGGATATTGTAAATTTATTATTTCCAACGACATTTTTTTTAAGATGTTTGGAGAAGTTTCCGATTTCTTGACCTCTTCTGTTAGATGGAGATTATATTGAATTTCAAAAAGTTCTAGAGGATTGTTTCTTAATTGTAAGTTTTCTTTTAAATTTGGAATTTCTGTTTGATTCTTTGTACTATGCTTAAGAAGCTTTGTTGTGTTTTATAATGGATTTCTGATTTTGCTGAATGCAATTATTATGAGGTAACCTTATAAGTTTCTTGTACTGTATGATTGCTGTTTTCTCAATTTCAGTTTCTATGTTTGGACTGTTTGTCAAAATTTGCATGGCGGTGGTTGGTGGGTTTTAATAGCTCCTGTTATCAGCAAAGGATTTGATCTTGTAGTTTATTAAGGTGTTCTACATTTGTAGTTATTAGAATTTCTTGGCAGTAGTGAATAATATGGTTTATGTACATCTGGAAGAGGGTGTTTAAGGTTTGTGTATTGCAGTCTCGCTGTTTCCCTGCTAATTGCTTTAATAATGCTGGGTTTTTCTTTCTCACTTTTCTGCATATGTTTTCCTTATATTTCTTCAAAGTTAAGTTTGTATCAAAAGTTATTACTAAATATTTTGCTTCATGTGTTTGAGTTAGTGTTTTCCCTTCTAATTTTAATGAAATAAGTAACAAAAATAATTGATAATTTGTCTTCTATATATTTATCTTCATTATGTTTTGGGATGTCCAGGTTTCTAAATGAGTAAGTGATTATTGAATTATGTTGATTAACTGTTGGTTTTGGTTTTTTGGTTTTGAAGTTCATATTAAAATATCGTCAGCAAAAAGTAGAATTTTTGTTTGGGGATTTTGTGTGTGTTTAGGTGGATCATTAATATAGATATTGAATAATGTGGTGCTAAGTAAAGAGCTTTGTGGTAAGCCTCTGTGTGTTTGTTGATACTTAAAAGGATGGTTATTATAATTTGTAACAATGAAATGCTGGATAATAACTGAAGCATGTTAGCTTTAATTTTTTTTTTTTTTTTTTCTTTCTTTCTTTTACTTTAAAGTGTCCTTTTTAAATTGTTTTATGTTTAATACAGTATGCCTATTAATGATATAGTTGAATCTTATCTATTTAATTTTATTAAACGTCAAATTAAGTTGGACAAAATTTTGAGGAGCATTTGATTAATTTAGTTTGGCAAGACCTTAAGTCCAAAATAACACTTGCCTAATGGTATTTATCTTACTTTAACAATTAGCATAATAGTTTTTATACATCAAATAACACTTCATTATTTGATACCTTATGTAAAACCAGATATTACCTATATATAATGTTTATGCAAGTTAAATCTAAATGTGTATAATGTCTGTATTGATTTCGAACTCCTAAAGTCATGTTTGCAAATTGCAGTGAGGGGCCCCATTTGGAGCTTTTAGACCTGGACCTCCAAAAACCTATGGTACAAGATGGCAAGAATGCAGAAATAAGGCCACTCAGAAAAACAAAAATGAAATATGATAAATTGTTTCAAACTGATTAGGTTATATAAGTTTTGTTCATTAGAAAGTTCCATAATAGAATTTAGACATCACCTTATCATGAGGACATTACTGAGGAAACAATCACGTAAGCCTTGCACCTTTGGTTATGTCCTCAGAAAACATTACTCTATTGGACAGCACTTTTTGAACTTTGATATTGCAAATCAATAGAAACTTCCATTGGATATTTCTTCTTCATGGGACACTAAAATATGATGGTTCACAATGGAGATAAATCTGTCAAAACAGATTGCATCTGATGCAAGAAGCGGAAACCTAATGTTACTTGCTTTAAATAACTGAGCAAATAATGTCAAATGCATACCAGTGATCTTGGAAGAAAGGGGAGATGATTATATTTTTACTTTCTCTGCATTCTAGCTAGAAATTCAATATTGAGATTTCACCAGAAATAAATGTTAGTTCTGGATTCAAAAAAACAAAAGGAGCATTGGAAAAAGCTCCATGTGTCCGTGAACACAAAAATAAACATGGAATAAGTATCAAAGCTCGGCATCCCAGATGCAGCATGAAGATGTTCTACAAAATATGTCAATATAAACCTCCCAGTATGTGGATCACTTTTTATTTTCTATTTCCCCATTATTCTGAGTAAAGTAGGAATGGAATCAATTTTATATAACCGATAAATTAGAAGAGAGAAATGAAAACTTACTAAAAAAATAAAAACTTTTATGTGTTCTATTCACATGACACGCAAGCTGTTCCGCAAAAAAACTTTTATTCAAAACGTTAATCTGTTATCTACATCATGCTAATCAAGAAAGTGGCTTAAAAAATGAAACCAGTAATCTGAAATATCTCGAAAATGCTTAACTCTACAAAAAAAAAAGTAAATGATATAAACTGTGTTTTAATGAGATCTACACTTTTTGTGTGGTAAGTTTTTGTATATCTCTTACGGTTTGCCAGTTATATTAAAGTCATCCAGAATGAAGAGGTCTTCAGAGGATATTCCCAGAAAATTTCAGATATTCATTTTGTTTGTCATAAAAGTACCTCATACATAAGGTATTTTAATCAAAATTGGTAGAGCGATTGTTTTAAAAAATCACGTAGTTGAGGGGGGGGATTTTCTTAAAAATATTTGTGTAAGATACTTAACTTAGATCAGACTTTTCGTTTTTGAGCTATGCTACCCACAGACATTTTTCTAAAAAAATTGTTTTCCTCTTTTATTTATTTATTTATTCAGGGGTTCTCAAATCATATATTTCCAGTGAAATCTCGGTATGGAATTTTTGGGTGGAATACAATACCTTCTCTATATGTTATGTACATAGTAGGTGCAGAGAAAGTAAGCAATTAGATGTTAAAATACAAATTTAAATGTGAAATGATGTAAGCAGACCCTTCTAGGATACAATCTAGCAGCCAAGACAAAACTGTCTACCAGAGTACTACTTGACAGATGTTAGTTAGCTGGGTCTAGCGGCCAAGACAAAGTACCTTTCCTGCCACAGCAGTCCTAGTTGACTTGACAGAACATGCAGATTTGACATATGACTGGAGCTGGCAATTTCATTGCAGTGGAAAGGAATACACAACATCTTCCTTTCTGGTAAAACAACCTGTATACACACACACATTTGAGTTGCCACTAGGAAACACCATAGTAATAATAATTTTATTGATCCAGTAAATCCTTTGTACATTGTAGAGGTCATTTGTTACATATATACATACCGCTGCTTACAATGTGCTATTTACAGTTCATGCTAATTATACAGACACTTATTAGTGACATATTTGAGCACATGTTTTAGTGCTACTGGTAACCTATTGAATAAAATTGCCCAGGCCCTTGTACCAACATCCCTTTCAGTGAAACTTATTTCTGTGTCTAAAGAGATTGCAGTTATTTCTTATATTATGTGCCAGGTTCGCTATCTAACTAGTTGTTAACTCGCTTATATTTAATGTATCAATGAATTCAGGTTTTTAAAATTTCTCTTTGATCTTTCCTAATAATCACCCAACTTTCTAATCTCATGTGTATTCCTAGATTTCCTAATTCTCATCTTAATTATTTCTCTTGGAAACTGCAACCACCTAGCTGGTACCCATTGGTCCTTCTATAATTTTCTCTCTTCACAATCTAAAATAAAATGTAGGTCTTTTCCATCCCCCCATAATGGACACTTCTGTGGGTTGATTTCCCCTTAATTTCATAGCTCCAGTTTTGTACCATGCCCTCCCTTCCCTCTCCAATTTATTACACACTTCAATATATTTTTCCCTCCCTCAATCTTTTTACTTTCTCTACACATACTATGTACATAGTGTATAGAGAAGGTATTGTATTGCACCCAAAAATTTGATTCCGAGATTTCACTGGAAATACATGTTTTGGGTCCCCCTGAATGCAAAAAAAGCATTTTTGGAAAAAGGTCTGTATGTGTGCATGTGTGTGTGTCTGTCTGTGGACAGCATAGCTCAAAAACGAAAAGACTGTTGAATACCAAACTTGGTATTTAGGTTTGGTATCTTCCAAGGATGTGACACAAAGATTTTCAAGAAAATTCCCCCACCCTTATATGGAACTTTTTTCGAAAAATTTTGATTTTCTTAAAAATGGCTCTAACGATTTTGATTAAAATGTTGTATATTAAAGATTTTTACCTGACAAATAAAATGTATATCTTGAATTTTCTGGGAATAGCCTCTGAAGACTACTCTATTCTGGATCAATTTTACGGAATTTTGCATAACTGCTAAACCTTAGGAGATGGACAAAAACTTACCACACAAAAAATATAGAGCACATTAAAACACACAATTTATGTTATATATATATATATATATATATATATATATATATATATATATATATATATATATTGTTCATGGAGTTGATCATTTTTTAGATATTCCTTGTTTTTGATTTCAGCTTTGAAAAACTTGTATTTTTCTCATACAGGAATTTGTCAATTCCTGTCCATACAAAGGAACTTCAGTCACATAGCAACCAGCTTTTGACTATCACTTTAACCTATGATACTCCCTTATTTCGCTTCTACAATCAAGGAAACCATTAATAAGACTATTTCTGCTAATTCTTTCTCGATTAGCATGAAGTAAATAGAAGCATAAGCTTTTTAACAATAATTTGTTACAGAGATGTAGAGAAAGTCGTGTGAATGGAATGCATCAGAATTTTTAATTTGCCTATATAATAATAAGGATCTATTATTCCTGGTGCTGCTAAAAATATCCTGTATATTGATATCCTCTGTTCTCTTTCTAAAACCCTCCCTCTCTCACCCAATAAGTTCCCCATGTCTATTTCCTGTATAATCTTTTGTAATGATGACCAGTTATCTGGCATTAATCTTTCTTTTGCATAATCATACATTGTCCTAATATATTTTGATGTTCTAATTGTCTAACGCAATGCCAAAACTTCAATTATTAGACCTGTACTTACTGTTTTACCTAGTTGCAATAGTGCTACTCCCTTTGGTGTAAAGTCCTAATTAACGGACAAACTTCCTTGTACTAATCCACTCCTTGCCATGCTTCATCATAATCCCATGTAATATTTTGGCTTCCTCTATTACATTCTAAACTTTCTCTAACCACTTGATTTGCATCCCTGGTATTTTAAATAAACATGATTCTTATCCCCTTCATGACAATTTTACCCTTAGCTAAAACTGCTTTCTTATGGTCTTGCCACCTTCCATTACTGCATAGCTCAACCCCTAAATACTCCATTTTTCTTGTTATGGCTATTTCCTGTCCTTCCATACTCCATTTTTCTTCTCTTTTTACTTTTATACCTTTTTGAAGACCATAACCCTAACTTTTACAGAATCTTTCAATCACATTTAATGCTCTCGATAATCCCCCAATAGATGTGGATCCTCATCAAATCATCTGCAGCAAACAATAAACCTGGAATTTCCCAGTTGTATACACTATTTACATAGTGCATGTAGAGAAAGTAAAAATGAGGTTTTGTAAGGATAATGTTGGTGGAAGCTAATGCAGGTTGTATCCTGTTTCAGTCTCCATAGTGTTTGTTGGGTTTTATATGGTGTTTGGCTATGCTGCACAGCTGTTCTGCAACATTATTGGTTTTGTGTACCCTGCATACTGCTCCATCAAGGCACTGGAGAGCCCCTCCAAGGAGGATGACACAAAGTGGCTCACATACTGGGTGGTGTTTGCCCTCTTCTCCATCGTAGAGTATTTCTCCGACCTCCTTCTCAGCTGGTTCCCATTCTACTGGCTCTTCAAGGTAAGTAAAATCTCAAATCACATTAACAATTATCAAAAGCAATAGCGCGAGTGTTTTTATCTTGTCGATAATTCACGACCGAAGTGAAGAGATAAAAACACGAGTTGTATTTGATAAAACAATCCAGCAAAATAGACTATTAATAATTTATAATATATAGGAAGGGAGATTTTATCATTGCAATATTTACATTAGTTCTCAAATGGTAGATGATGCATTTGACCATCTTTATTTACCAAATGTTTCTTTTTCTTTCTTCAATGCCTCCTGAATTATGATATGCCTACACCCAATGTATGAAAATCGATAGCAACAATAAAAATAGGGAACAATTGTTTTATTTCAGATTTTAATGACTAATACATGAAATGGAAACAAACATAATTTTATTTCAGGTTATTGCACTCATCTTATACATAGGAAATACAAATAATGATTATTTTCACTCCTTTTTTTAACTAAATACATTATGAACTGGATAAAACTTAAAATAAACATTGTAACTGAATTAATTGAAAGTATAATTGTGGAACTGACAGTTATTAACACATTGGAGCCCAAGCCCGAGTATAGTTCGGGCAGGTATTTCTAATGCTTTTAATGCAATTCCACGACCTTAACTTGGTCTTGGGCTATGCAGCAAAGAACATACATTAGTTAACGTTTAGTTGTCCGTTTTGTGCTGGCATCTGTCCTTGCTTTAGTCAACTATTAGGAATTTTAGGATATTTAGTAATATTGGCTGCTCTTGGGCAGTTATGCCATTTTCTTTCAAGGTGGTGATTTGTTTGCTACGATTGTGCTCTTAAATGTTAAAATGCTGCATTTTCCTCAATTTCTGTGAACTGAAGCTGAAATTCAGGATACAAATTCTGATTCTGAGGGAAATTTTTTTGAACTTTGAATAAATGGAATTTAAGCAGCTTTACGCAGTTTTTTACAAACTGATATTTGATACTTGTTGTAAATTTAAAATAAAATATTAATAGGAAAGATTTGTCTATTTTCTTACTTGTTGAGAAATCCATGAATGCCATACTTCTAGATTGTCCCAATACTTTTCTGCAGATTTAATTGATGTACTGTAAATAATAACCCTGGGTTTCTAACTACTGAAACGCCCGGGCTTCAATGTGTTAAAAGCTGACCTTGTTGCCAATAACCAAGACACGAGATTAAAGATACAAATGTCGGGTGCAACAAGATTTCAAACAAATGACATCAGCTGCGATACAATTTTTCGATAAAATTGTTCCAGTTAGATTACCGCAATTGGTCATCTCAACCATGCCATTTGTGTTTTAATAGTGGAGCTGAATTGTCAGAATAAACACAAAACATACCTTATCTAGGAGATATTTGAAATGTCTTCTGCAAGGCACCCAAGAGATTTTCAAGGTGGCCATTCTAACCTTTCTCTGATTTCATCTAATTTCTGCTCCATTGGCACACGCCTGTTTACCTTTCTTTTTGTATCACAAATTGATCCCATCTCCCTGAATTTCTTTACAAGCAAACGAATGGCCTCTCTATTTTAAACATTGCTAATGTTATTGATGTGTGAACTGGACTAGAAGAGAAGTAAGACTGACGCACGTGTGATGACAGAACGGATGTAGGACGTGCGCTAAGGTAATTGCAGTGAAGGTCACACAGGCCGTGCGCCTGCAACCAGTTTTGTAACAAACGTACTGTACAAGTTCATAAAACCCTGTTTCATCCAAAGGTATATTGGGGTTATAGTTACATTCAAATGAATTCACAATAATATTTAGTAAATTAGCCATAGCTATATGCAGGTCATACTAGTGAAAGAAATGATGTATATTTTAACAAGAACACTATTAACGTTTTACAAATGGAATAGAAACTTTTGAAATTCCTTAAGACAGCATTGTTTTCAAATGTTTTACATGAAGTGATTTGTCAAATCTAATATTGCAACAATTTAAATAAGCATCGAAAATTCTTCTTTTATGCTCTAGGACTGAGCAGTGAAATAAGAGAGTTCAACAGTTTTCTGTTCAGTACATACACCGAGGGCCATCCAGAAAGTGACAGACAATTTGGCATAACTAAATCTAACAAAAGATGTAAACATCTACAAGGTTACAGTACCTTTCTCTATTTCTCAATGCAATCTCTATTCTGTCAAGACATTTCTTGTCACGGTACCAGTTTTTGAATACTGAAGTTATTTCTATGCCAAAGAACTTTTTTTTTTTAATGCACAAAATGTTTGGCTAATCAAATTTTATAGGCAAGTAGCACAAGTGTATAATGATAATGCAATAAATGAGTCTTCAGTAAGGAAATGACACATAATTTATGAGTAATCAAGGAAAAAACCAGTGTATACGATAAAGGCCAGAGTGGAAGTTCATCAATTGTTATGGAAGAGTTGAAAACAAATGTTGATAAAAGAATTAGAAAACTGGTGTTTCAATTTGGACACCGTACATGACATTTTGGATGGAAAAGATTTCACAACCGATGAAGACCTCAAAGTGACAGTGACATATTGGCTCAGATCTTTAGTGGTGAAAGAGTATAACATCTGCATTGAAAAACGGGTACCACATGACAAATATCTTGATATCAATGATTACATTGAGAAATAGAGTAAGGTACTGTAACTTTGTAAACAAAGTTTTGTGTCGATAATTTTCATTACTGTTTGGTTATGCTAAATTGTCTGTCAGTTTCTAGATGGCCCTTGCACATTAATATGTCTTTATCATAAATCTTTCAAAATAAAAACCAAATTTACCATGTCCTGATAAAAATTGAGTTAATATGAAGTCTGGTGTGATAGTTTTACAGTGTAGGTAATGTAACTATTGGAAAAAAGATATCTCTTGTAGTGGTAATGTTAGAGCTGGACATCCAATGTGATATAACACACTCCTTAAATTTATTTCTAATGTAAGATATGGAACATAAATTGTAGCTAAAATTTACATTTGAGGTAGCAGCATTTTCAATTTATCAGACCTTCTATACCCTTTTGTGCCAATAAGGCCTTGTACCCAAGATAAACAAATATGTTTATCATATGATATTATGTTAGCTTTAATTTCTACTGTATTTAAATTGTATTTATTGTTTATAGCAGTAAGCACAGTTTAGTTTTCCATGCCAAAATTTATATGTAGTTTGTCTTGTTTCACAGGTGGTGTTCTTCATCTGGTGCTTTGCCCCAATTCAAAGCAATGGATCCATAGTTATCTACAACAAAATAATCCGACCAAGATTCCTGAAGCATCAGGAGCAAGTAGATCACATTGTGGACGAAGGTAGAGTAAGTAAGAACCTTAGGGTCTTACTTGCTAATGAGTTTCTTAAACTGCATGACATTTAGACATGAAACAAAACCTTGTTAGAGTCTGCTGGGGCAGCGTGTCTGCTTCACATTCAAAAGGTCGTGAGTTCGAATCTTGCTCGCTTAGGGTGAGTTGCGTGGATAAGGGTTTTTTTGTTGGGGGGGTTCCCCTATCCTGAGAAGACGAATGTTGAGTAACTTTAAGCTCCATGGACCCCAAGATCATTTGAGCATCATTTCACCAATTTCATTCATCGTCCGATATGACCAACCAGGTTAAAGGACGCTTAAGAAAAAAAAATACTTGTTAGGTTCTATAAACTGGAATAGAGCCTTTCAAGGGTAAAACTATAGTGTTATATAAAACTATCATGCAGTCAAATCATTCTGAGTATAAAAATAAAATGGCTGTTGTGGATCCTGGACAGAAGTTTAGGTTATAAACAGTTGGTATCAGTGGCATTGCATGGTATATGGACTAGGGTATGCTTAGAAATTTAATGTTTAAAAAAAATTAAGGAGAAAGAGTTCAAGCGAAAGAATAAGAGAGCAAATGCTTTAATTCAATCACAGGATTCAAAGCATGTTGTAAAATGAATATCCTTTTTTCTCTGCAATTATTAAATGAGTCACACTCCTAACTTCACTTCATAGGTTTTTCCTGGCCTTTGTTAACGTCCTCAGCTAAATGACTCCTATTCTCCATCCATATTTCACCAGTGATATAAACGAAAACTATGCATTGCAAGGACTCTGATCAGTTGCTGAACATTTTACCACTTCTCTGTATCACAAAATAGATCCTCTTAAATTACTGAAAGAAGTTCAGAAATATTATATTAAACCAATGTTGTCTGAATAATATAATATGAATCATTACTGACGTTTAATGATTATTATATTATCTATTTTATTCAGAAAGAAAAGGTTCCTTACAGTAGCCCCTGCATGAGGGATTACCATTATATAATTATTCAAAATATTTGTAATAAATAAAATAATAAAGTAATATAATAGAATTCATAACAATATGAAAGAAAGAGAAAAGGGGCAGCAAAGGTAAATAAAAAGATGGGGGAATGATTACAAATATATTTGTTTTAAGGTATGATTAGGTGACATAAAGATTTTTGTGAAGTATGGGAAGTGATCCTTTAAGTGCAGGAATAGCGATGTATATGAAGTCCTTGAACTTCTTATAGAAGTCTACATAAAATTCAGGAATGGTACCTGTTGCGTCAAACATCAGACCGATGACCTGGATGGACGACAAGTTGTACTTGTCCGATAGGTGAAGGTGGGTTCGTAAATTTTACACTTCTCCACATGTACGTCTGGCTGTGAGGATTCAAATCTCACAACCAGTTGATGAGCCTGGCAGAATGGCTAGCATGTTGATCTGAACCCCTCCATAGAGTTCCATGGACTACTTCATAGACAGCTTGACCTCTAATCATGGTTGCTAATATCTCACTAAAGGGACAGGAACCCAAAATGTGACCAAGTGTTTCAATCTTGGAATCTTCATGGTATTGCACACAGTGGACAGACATTGGCATTCATGTTCAGAGCAGCTCTCCATTCATTACTGCTTAGTGGCCAGGCTGCCATGTCAATGCTTGCCTTTCTCTTGCTCTAAGGTTGTGTCTTAAAGCTATAACCTATAACGACTGAGATGTTGTACTTGAAAGATCAAGTTTGTGCATGTAAGCTTCACAAGGCAAATTGTGAAAGGTGTGGACATGAATATTTTGTGATTTCTGCAGGCATTTATATGCTTTAAGAAAGCTTCCCAACTAAAGTGGAGGTTCCTATTTCTTTGGGCATAATCTTAAGATGTCATCTGCCAGTGATATTTCAAATTTATAACTCTGTGTGCATTTTTCGTAACGTGTATCCTTTCCCAAATTGTTAGTTCAGTTGTAGTTTTTACATGTTTAATAAGTTTAATATATTGTGATGTAATACTGCAGATGTGTGTGTAGTTTTTACATGTTTAATGAGTTTGATGTATTGTGACGTGATACTGCAGATTTGTCTGTTTGCTTGAGTTCCACAGGTGTTCTTTCAATCTTGTTGGGAGATTTCTCTTAGTCTGTCCAATGTAAATTTTGGGGCAATCCTCACAGTTTATTTGGTAAATGTCAAATTTTGATTTGGGTAATGCTGGCTGCATAATGTCGGGCAGCCAGCCTTTGTATATGAAACGTGCAATTTTCTGCGTAATGGAGCATATATCGTTGGTATTGCAAAAAGGAGGGAAGGCAGTGCGCCCATAGGGCAGTGTAGAAAGGACAAAATATGCAATTAACAGTGTGAGAAAGCAAGGATGTTGTTGGCATAATAATAATAATGGCATTGCTTCCATAATATTGTGAGTAAACAGTGAAATAGGTAATGAATTACATTAAGGAGAAATTACGAAGTTGAAAAATAGCGTGAAGGCAGCGCACCCATAGGGAGGCCGGGAAGCGATTAGATATATAAATAATAATGACGATGATGATAATATTAATGACAATAATAAATTATTAGCATTGTAGTTATTATTATTATTATTTACTGCCAATGCTGCTATGTTTTC
Source organism: Hymenopus coronatus (assembly GCA_030762935.1). Lineage (NCBI taxonomy): Eukaryota > Metazoa > Arthropoda > Insecta > Mantodea > Hymenopodidae > Hymenopus > Hymenopus coronatus. Next base: position 6,613,825 of record CM060895.1, on the reverse strand, counting down.
ATTAAAAGAAACAAAACAATTGACAAGTTTTTATTTGATAGTAGCTTTGTGTAGTAATTTTCTCCATTTAACCCAAAATGTTACTTGATGAAAGTGATTGCAGGGGTATCTTGATGTTATTTAGCTAGCTCATGTATCACATAACCTGAAATAAGCAACAGGAAGGTGAACCTAAAACGGTATGCTATCTCAATCCCATAATTTCTCCATTTTCACAATCCAAGAAGCATTATTTCTTAATGTGCATACTTTATAACTTGTTCATTTTAAAGAATTCAGACAGCAAAAACAAGTACGTTTTATTTGTTTACTTAAATGTGACAAAGGGAACGATAGTTAATATATTTGATTTTCACTGTTATCTTGTGTCATTGAAGGAGAAAGTGAAAGCAGTACTACAACCATCTAGCGGCAAATAAGTACGTTTTTATTTATTTTAAACAATAGCACAAGGAAAGGACAGTTAACTCATAAAAATGTATTTGAATTTCGCTATTGTGTTGCATCATTGTGTCGATAAACTGGTGTGTTACCGTATTAATGAAGGGGAAGAAAAACAGAGCACTAATACTTCCATTTAGCAACACTTGCAGCTGTTAACCGGCTGCTTTTTCATTTGGATTTGCGGTTCTGCGCAGTAAACAGACCCTTAGTCGGCAACATTACCTTGATTTGTTTGGAATGGTGTCTTTTAATGGGTGGTTTAATAGGTTCCTGATAGTTTCACTTATAAATTACTTCATATGCATACGTTGTTGATGAGTTTTTTGTATCTCTTGTCCACTGCACTTTTTGGTAACTATTTGCAAAATCTGTTGGGTTTTTTTATTTTCCATGGAAATGATTACTTTACTAATGTGTATGTCAGGCTATTCAGGACTGCATATTTATGTGTTGCAATACTGCAATTGTCTATGTTTTTGATATTTTTTTGTCTACTCCAAATGTTAGGTTTTGTATTTTTGTTCCTGATAATTTTGATGTCAAGAAGTGGTAGACATTCATCCTGTTTGGTTTCTGTGGTGAACTGAATTGATTTGTTTTGCATCGTCTATAAGTTGCTGAGGAACTATGGCAATATCTTCTATGTACCAGTACCATTGTTATCAGTGAAGTATTCCCATACCTCTAGAAAAAAGATTTAGTTCTCTAGAAACGCTTTTGGGATAACTATTTGTTGATCCAGCATTTACCACAGAGGTTGCATTATCTAACTAGCTTCTGCTTTAATAATGTTTTCAGATTGAGCTGTATTTACAATATTTAGATAAACTTTGTGTTTTCTTCTAGGGCCTCCATCCCTTTATTTACTTTCTCTATGCATACTATGAATATAGTATATAGAGAAGGTATTGCATTCCACCCAAAAATTCAATGTCGAGATCTCACCAGAAATGCACATTTTATGGTCCCCTGTATCCAAAAAGAGCATTTTTAGAAACAGGTCAATGAGCTCGATAACACAAAAACGAAAATACCAAACTTTGGTATTTGAGTTTAGTATCTTCCAAGGATGCGACACAAAGATTTTGAGGAATATCCCTCCACAACAAGCTACCTTTTACATGGAAAAAGTTTTGAAAATTTTTTATTTTCTCAAAAATGGCTCCTAACAATTTTGATTAAAATACTGTGTATTAAAGACAAATAAAATGTGTATCTTGAATTTTATGGAATAGCCAATGAAGACATTTTTATTCTGAATGAATTTTTCTGAATTTTGCATAACTGTTAAACCGTAAGAGGTAGACAAAAACTTACTAGAGAAAAAAAAAAATGAAGATCTCGTTAAAAGATACAATTTGTCATATGCAGTTTTTTTTTTGTGGTTGAGAATTTTTGAGATACTCCTTGTTACGTTTTTCAGTTTTAAAATACTTAAACTTTAAATAAAAAATAAAAGCATTTGAGTCGGTTTTTGTAACACAAACTGTAAAAATAAGTGATGTTTGTGTTACAAAAACCGACTCAAATGCTTTTATTTTTTATTTAATCACATCACTGTCACAAGCTTCTATGCATATTTGCAAGTTTTGAATACTTAAACTTTTCTTATACAGGAATTTGTCAATTTCTGACAATGCAAAGAAACAGTTTTCAAACACATGGCAATCAGCTTTTAAAAGATTTGGCAAGGACTTCTATTCTAAGCAAGCAAGCAATAAGACAATTTCTGCTAATTTGATCTCAATTAGCATGAAGTAGATAGAAGAATAGGCTTATTAACAATCAATTGTTGCAGAGAGTAGAGAAAGTTGTGTGAATGGAATGTTGAACATTTTTGTATAAGATCTAGGCATTTGTATATGTACATTAAAGCTATAAAGATGTGCCTGTGGCTGAAAGTATAAAGTAACTAATGATAGGCAAGAAAATGACTATCTGAGAATATGTATGCTATCATTTAGGACCTTTAAAATATATTTATATCGTGATAAAACACCCTTCAAACTATCAAATTAAACAATAAAAGGAAGCTAGTAACACAAATATTAATATAGCAATTAATAATTTGCAACAATTCTTCACTTATCTTTTTTAAATATACAGGACTAGTGTCGCAATCAAAACATCTATTGCTTCGTTGGCTAAATTTCTCTTTTACTAGGTTAATTATGTTCTAAGTCATTGCTAACTGCTGGAATCAAAACAAATCAGTTGGTGGCATATCAAAATTCATTGCATGATTTTTATTCTTTAATATATTTTCTCCCAAACCATTAAATCTATGGGTTCATTTAAATGTTTTAATAATTTAACATGGATTTATTTCATAATTGAATTTTCAAAAATGATCTGCCACAGCTGATTTATCAATTTGTTTGTATTTAATATTTCTAAAGTGCTCCTTAACTCGGGTTTCCAAATGATATTTGGTCTTACTAATGTAAACAAGGTGGCAATTTAAACAATTTAATTGATAAATGCCAGATTTTTTTATTTTTTGAAATTTCATCTTTTTTAGAAAAACCTAACAAATTTTTACTTTCTCTACACATATTATATACATAATATATAGAGAAGGTATTGTGTTGCAACCAAAAATTTGATATTAAGATTTCATCGGAAATATATGTTTTGAGGCTCCCTGGATCCTAAAAAAAGCTATTTTAGAAAAAGTTGTGTGTTTGGTATCTTCCAAGGTTGTGATACAAAGGTTTTAAAGAAAATCCCCCACCTCAAATTAACCTTTACATGGAGATAGTTTTAAAATGTTCTTTTTCTTAAAAATGGCTCTTGACGATTTTGGTTAAACTACTGCATATTAGTTATTTACAACACACACAAAATGTATATTGTGAATTTTCTGGGAATAGCCTCTGAAGAGCACTTCATTTTGATTGATTTTGGCAGAATTTTGCATAACGGTTAAAGTGCACAAAAAGTGTAGATCTTGTTAAAACACAATTTGTGTTGTGTGCGTTTTTTTTGTAAAGTTGACCATTTTCAAGATATTCTTTGTTCTTGGTTTCAATTTTAAAATACTTATCTCGTACAGGAAGTGTCCATTTTTCTTTTGCTCTACTCCTGGCCAAGCAAAGAAGCCAATTTCAATGACAATAACATAACGACAGCTTTTAAAACATTTGAGTATCACTTTAGCATAGTGCATTCCTTTAGTTCCCTTTAACTTATAAGAAACTAAATATTAAGAATATTCTGCTAATGCTTATCTCGATTAGCATGGTGTACAAGGAAGAATAATCTTTTGTAAGAAGTTTGTGGAACAGTTAGAGAAAGTCACACACCAGACTTTTTATGTTATATTTATTTTGAGGAAGCATACTCTTTGAAAATGTTTGACTTTTTATTTGCCCAAGAATGCAATAGATATTTTGATTGCATAAATAGTTCTGTAGATTTCAAAAAGATTACTGAAGAATTGTTACAAATTGTTAATTATTATATTAATAAATGTTTTGACCAATTTCAAGGTACCTTCTCCCCTTAACAATGAACCAAGAACTAATAACCTTGTGGAAGGCTTCCGTACTTGCTTAGCTGTAATGATGGTGAAGCATCAGAGATCTGTGTATTTATTCTTAAGGGAAATTAAAAAGGAAAAACAGGAAGATGTTTACCAGATGCTGTTAGAATTGGATGCAGAGGGAAGGCTAATGGATGCACAGAGAAGACATTACACCAGAGTAAGTAGGCAGTTACAGTATGTTTCACCAACAATACAAGCAAACTAACAGAAGTCCTTGTGCTCTTACTCTGCCTGTATTCATTACATGTTTGGATTTTTAACATATGCCACATTTTTATGCTGAAAATTTAGTATACAGAGTAAATTTATTTCAAATGTTCATATAAACATATGCTCTAAAATGCTTTGTTTTCACTCTAAGAATATTCAGAACACTCTCCCAGACTATTAGAAAATGTGCCTCTGCAAATAAGAAGAAACATGTGATTTATGCATGATGCTGTACCAATTTTAGTTTCATTTTTGGAGATGCATTAGCTGGTATCTAGCATGACAAATGGATAGGTAGAGGAAGATCAGTCCAATGGCCTGCACATTCCCCCGAACTCAGTCCTTTGGACTTATATCTTTTGGGAGCACTTTAAACCATTGGTTTATGCAGCAGACATCCTAGATGAAGAAACTTTTAATCTATGTGCCATGTAAGGCTGGAAATCATATGACACTGACTGGGAGTATTTGACATTCCATGCTTCGATGAGTGCTTGCATGTCTAGATGCAAGAGGAGGTCATTTGGATCATTTGCTATAAATGGTGTTTGTGTGGAATACTTCCTACAAACTGAATCAAAAATATGTTTGCATAAATGGCATTTTGAACCTCAATAAATCCAGAACGAAGGGTTTTGGGACATGTATTTATATGAACACTTTTTCTTGTTTTGATGGAAGGGACCTGTCCCCAAACTTTGCAAAAGTAATTCTGAATCACTGTATATGTCTCACAATTTTCAGTTTGTCAAATCCTATGCCATTTGACTTGAAACAGGTGAGGTGACTCAACAAATGAACACAGTAACAAAAAGATTCAGGTTGAAAAAGAATACAATGCTAAGATGATTTTGTTATTTACAATGCATGACAGGCACATAAAAAGAACTATGTAAAACAAGGTTATTTAAAAACAGAATATCATACCTAGAATAAATAAAATTAAACCAAAGTATCTGTGTAGTCAAGTTTTCAATAAAATGGTAACAATCACATATATATTGTTGATAAATAATAAAGTAACCCCTGTCGCGGCCTCTCTCCACTATCTGGGAGTCGCCAGCAAAGCCACATTAAAATACTCGTCTTAAGATAAATTACTGAAATATTGACATACGGGCAGCACTGGTCTAAGCTTAGCAGCAGGAATCCTTGTGATGTGTAGATTACACAGGGATTTGTGCTGCTCTTTAACTTGTTATACTGTCTGTTAGGGAGCAGATGCTCCATATTTTCAGTATTTATTTGAGGTAAGAACTCCAGTGCAACTTTCCCGGCGACCCTCAGATCTCTTGCACAGTGGAGAGAAGCTGCGAGAGGGCTTACCTTATAGTTTATTACCATATCTAATAATAGTTTACAGCACTCTTCACTTATCTTTTTTAAATCACTGGACTAGTTTTGCAGTTATAAGTTTTATTGCATCTTCAGCACATACAGGGTGTATATAAATGAATATCAGGGTTTTAACTCTTTATAATATTTATTACATTCAACTTACAGTTATGAATGATATGTCAAATGAAAAAGCAACTCAAAGTTTTACCAAAAAGCTTACAAATGTTCAATGTGACTACCCTTTGTCACACGGCACACATCAAGTCTATAGCAGAGTTCTTTCCAAATGTTGATAAGTGTGTATTCGGTAATTGTAGCAACAGCTGGTTCAATCCGGTTTCTTAATTCAGGGAGGTCAGCTGGTAGCGGAGGCACGTACACACGATCCTTGATGAAGCCACAAAGGTAAAAATCGCATGGCGTTAGGTCAGGAGAACGTGGAGGCCATGCATAGCAAGCCCTGTCATTGGGGCCCTTGCGACCTATCCAGCACTCGGGTACAGTGATGTTCAACCAATTGCGTACTTCGTTATGCCAGTGAGGTGGCGCACCATCCTGCTGGAAAATGAAGTTCTCTGACTCATTTTCTTCCAACTGAGGGAAGAGCCATTACTCTAGTGTATCAAGGTAAGAAGTGCCAGTTACAGTAGGTTCACCAAAAATGAAAGGCCCATAAAGTTTTCGCCAGGATACGGCACAAAAAACATTCACTTTAGGGGAATCTCGTTGCATTTGTACCATCTCGTGAGGATTTTCTGAGCCCCAGATGCACACATTATGAGTGTTAACATGTCCACTAAGGTGAAAGGTCGAATCATCACTGAGGACAACATGAACCATAAAATTGTCATGACGCATGTCGTTTGCGAATTTGACACGTAATCCGTGGTCTGTCGGCTTTAGAGCCTGTAATAACTGTAAACGGTAAGGACGTAGCTGGAAGCGTTTTCTTACAACTTTTCAAACAGTCGACACAGGAACTTGTAATTCACGACTAGCCTTCCGGACTGATTTCTTTGGGCTACGAGTGAACGACTCTCTCACTCGCTCAACAGTCTCTTCACTTACTCATGGTCATCCCGTGCTCTTCCCTTTACAAAGGCAGCCGGTATCTTCAAACTGATTATACCATCTATGAATGTTTTTATCACTAGGAGGATCACAATCGAACTTACTACGGAACACACGTTGCACAGTAACTACAGATTCGGTCTTTGCAAACTGCAAAACACAAAACGCTTTCTGTTTACTAGTCGCCATCTTTGCTACTACCGCTGTCAAGCGGATTGCGGCAGAAACATTGCATGCACATGCGCACTTGTGCCAACAAACAAAACTGTTTGAGTTACTTTTTCATTTGACATATCATTTATAACTGTATGTTGAATGTAATAAATATTATAAAGAGTTTAAAAGAGTTTATATACACTCTGTATTTCTCTTCTTGTTTTTGGACATTTTAATAATAAACAACACCATTTCCAGTTCTTAAAAATTAAAAAAAAATATTAATTATTGGATAATCATTCATACCAAATTTTAACACTGCACTATCTGCAGCAAAATTCTGGAAATATTGGTTGGTTGGTATTTATTGTTGAGCAGTTGGCAGTGAAGGCATTCGCTCTCTTGCATCCTAGTATTTTGATGTCATATTACATGTCGACTCAAGGTTGAGCAGCGCAGTAGATGGTTTCCATCCGTACCTTCTTTAAGTGTACATAAAGGACACAGGAGACACTATATCAATCCTCAATAATGTTTATTGAGACAGTCATGAACTGTTAGGAGTCTAAAAGTTGCTACAGAGGATTTTCTTGGTAATGCAGTGATTCTTGTCATGTTTTTACATAAATTTTCCCATGTTTGTAATACATTATCTTCTTTAATTTTGTTATTATATGTTGATATGATTCTTTTGATAGAGTGATAACTTATTGGATCAGATGAATTTGATGTAATTTTGCTACCTTTCTTGGCTAGAAAAGCTGCTCCATTACCCTGTATTCTGCAATGTGCTGGTATCCGTTGAAGTATTAATCTTTTATTTAAATTCATAAGTTGTTTTATGATTTTGCGGCATCCTGCAATATTTAGGTTATTATGTGTTACATCAGATGTTATGGATATGATAGCTGCTTTAGAGTCAGATAATAATACAACTTTTTCAAATTTATTTATATGATATAGTAGGTTTTATAAGCTGTGAAGTATTGCCGAAATCTCTCCATCAAAATTTGTGGTATTTAAACTTAAACTTTTGTAGAAAGAGAAGAGAGGGCATATTGCACCTGTGCCAGTACTACTGTTATTTGGTAAACTGGAACCGTCAGTATAAACATGTAGCAATTCATTGGTAGGGTATCTTGAATTTATTATTTCTAGTGTCATTTGTTTCAGAACACACGGAGAGATTTCAGATTTTGTAAATTCTTCAGCTAAGTGTAGATAGTGTTCAATATCAAATAGTTCTAACGGGTTAATATTTGCTTGTATGTTTTCTTTTAAATGAGGAAGTTTTAATTTATGTTTGATCTCTTTGACTTTATTTAGGAAACTTTGTTGAGTTTTTAGGTTTACTTGTGGTTTTCTTTTTTCCCAGTCATTAAAAAGTAGTCTGATTAATTTTTCATATTGTAAGATGGCTGCTTGTTCAATGTCAAGTTCCAGTCTTGGATTATTTGTTAAAATTTGTAGAGCAAGTACTGGGGAAGTTTTCTATATTTGCAGTTATTAATATCTCTTCACAATATTTAAATGTTGGTTTAATATACATCTTGTAAAAAGTGTTTAAAGTTTGTGTAGTGCTTCCCCATTTCTTGCCTGCCACTCTTGTTTTCTTCGACCCCGATGGTATTAGAGTATTCGAGGCCTAGAGGATCATTTTGTTTCTTTCCTGTCCATACCTCTCTTTACTTAGGTGATGTAACCACCATTTATGGTGCCCAATTTTAAGGTTACAAAAAGTTAAATAAAAAAAAAAAAAAAACTTTGGAAATGTATGGTCCCATCTTGTAATGGTATGCAGGGCAGCAGTACATTGAGGATATATTCTTGTTCTCAGCAGATACTTGTCAAATAATAATTGAAACATAGGTATCTGTACCATTGAGCTGAACCGACAGATCTCTTATTAATTGGACGAGCCATTTCTAAAATTTGTATAATATGTAAACATATAACCTTGGCTTCTTACGCTACAATAAATTCTGCCCAATTGCATTTTGCATGTTTGTAAAGCAATAAAATTTGAGGGAAAACATAGGATTTTTCAAAAGCAACCAGCTGTTAATCACTTCAATATTATTTGCTGTGTAGATGTCTAGGAATTATTTTCAGAGGTTAGCTACTATTGTGATAAATGAAGTGTATGTTGGCTGCTATGTGTGATGTATTAGGGCTCGTACTCGTGTTGTTTCTGTTTTCTTGGTGAACCTGTAGGCTTCACAAGATTGTTCACTTCCTTGAGTCCCATCTTGTAAAGTAGTCCCAAATTTTCCAATGTCACTTTCTCTAGTATATACAAAGAAAGTATTACATTGAACTCAAAAATTTAATTGAGCTTTACTGCCCATTGAACCCAAAAAACATTTTTAGTGCTTTTGTGCATGAGAGAAAGGGAGTACAAAACAGCAGAACTCAAAATGAAAACTCTGATGCTTACTCTACATCTCTGTAACAAATTACTGTTAAAAGGCTTATTCATCTATATACTTTATGATAATTGAGATAAACATCAGCAGAAATTGTCTTATTACGTGCTTCCTTGTAAGTAGAAGGGAGCTAAGGGAATCTTTTAAAAGCTGATTAACATGTGGATGAAATCTGTTTCTTTTCATTGCCAGAAGTTGACATATACCCCTATGTGAAAGTATTTTAAAACTGAAACCAATAACAAGAAATACCTCAAAAATAGTCAACTACACAAAAAAAATGTATGACATAAATTGTGTCTTTTAACAAGTTGTACATTTTTTGTGGAGTAAAGTTTTGTTGATCTCTTATGGTTTATCAGTTACGCACATTTCAGCAAAATTCATCCAGAATGAAGCGCTCTTCAGAGACTATTCCCAGAAAATTCAAAATATACATTTTACTTTTCGTATAAATATCTTTGATATAGTATACTTTAATCAAAACCATTACAGCCATTTTTGAGAAAATCAAAATTTTTTCCATATAAAGGTATTCTGGGATGGGAGAATCCTAGGAAGATTCTAAACTGAAATACCAATTTAGGTATTTTGCCGACTTTTCTTTTGAGTTATGGTGTTCATGGACACACATGAACGTGCATGCAGACCTGTTTCTAAAAATGACCCTAAACTTTTCAGTGAAATCTTGGTATAAAGTTTTTTTTATGGAATGGAATGCCTTCTCTATCTCCTATGTACATTATTCATATGTGCTAGAGAAAATAAAAATATACATCTTGTTAAAACATAATATATGTCACAAAGTTTTTTTGTAGAACTAACCATTTCTGGAATATTCCCTGTTATTGGTTTCAGTGTTAAAATACTTATTTTTCTCAAACAAAGTCCTCATCCATTTCATATATTTTTTTGTTTTACTCCTGACCTTGGAGAGAACTGATAATCACATAGCGAACAGCTTTTAAAAGATTTGACTTGCTTTATCCTTGTGTATTCCCTTATTTCCCTTCTACTTACAAGCAAGCGTAATAAGACCGTTTCTGCTAATGTTTATCTCAATTAGCAGATGTAGAGAAAGCATCTGTTGTAAGAATTTAGTTTACAGAACAGATAGTCATGTGAGTGGAAAGCTTATTGTATCCCTTTGGTTAATGGTTTCCAGTGTAGGCCACATCATTTCTTACACTGCTCTATGCTGACATTGTGTTGCAATCTATGTTGAGCTTCTTCCTCGGGGCACTAGCACCAACAGCCAATAGGAGAAGAGAGGAGGGGCACGCCAGCATAAATATCAGCTTGCTAGGGCTTGCAGTAGGTCGTCTCCTTAGAGCGGCTGCTTGTCAAGCAGGAGACCTGGGGTCGATTCCGGGTACTGGTGTCTGGAATTTTCCCCTGCTGCGAGGCCTGGCCTGGGGTGCACTCAGCCTCGTGCGGTCCCATTGAGGAGCTACTTGATTGAGAAGTAGTGGCTCCAGATCGAGAAGACTGCATCAACTGGCCAGAAGGGACTCATTTATCACCCTCCATGGGCTGAAATGGAGGATGCATCAGATAGGCCAAGGTCCCATGTGCCATGGAATACGGCTTGCGGTGCCAGTGGCTCGAGGAAGAAGCTCAACATCGGCAGAGAGCAGTGTAAGAAATGATGCAGCCTGCACCAGGAACTATGACCTCAACGGCCTACAGCCGTGGAAGCCTGCAGATGTACCTTGTTGTGTCTACAATGAACTGTGTAAAGATTGGAGTGGTGTAGAGAAATAAAACAATAACTTTGTTTTTACTCTGTTGCAGTAGTGAAGATGGCGGCCGGAGGTATCAAGGAAGGCATCAAAAAGACACTGTAAATTCTTAATATTCCGCACATTACAAGATTGAAATTACATTTTATAAAATGTTAAAATGTGAGCTGTGTGTTGCAGTACTACAGTTTCCTGCAGAAATATGTTGAACATTTGCTGCCGAGCGAAGGTTAAAGCTAGGCTTGCTCTTCTTGTTGTTGTTGGTAAAGGAATTGTTCAGCTGTTTTATCTTGTCTTTTATTTGCACCTCAAAGGGAATTGTTAAATCAAACTGTAAAGTGTGCAATTGTGATCACTTTATTTTTTTCTAATTACTCATTTGTCTGCACTTTTCTTATACATTATTGATTGTAATTTTTATATTCTTCTTTATGAAATAAAGGTGCATATACTTTTAAAAAATGCTGTGTGAGACTCATTTTGAAAGTTTTGGGAATTTTAATGGACTTGTGGCATTGCATTGTAGTTTTCTTAGCTTTAGATTGAAGTTTAGAGGTGCAAACCTGGGCATGCAGTAACAATGTTCTGTCGCTTAAAAGTTAGGTTAGCGAGAGGGGTGTAACCCTGATACTGCCAGCTTGGAGAACAAATTACTATGTGAAAAGTGTTTAGCACTTTTGGAGCAAAATGAGGCATTTTAAAATATTGGTGATTAAATTGTTCACCTAGAAAAAGGTGAACTCTCTTGTAATTTTCAGTAAATACCCTTATGTTGTGTTATATGGATAGGAAGTTTGTTCAATTTTTTTTTTTTTTAAATGAGAAACAAAACAACGTTTGAAAATAAAATTTCAACTCCAAAAAGATTATTAAGTGTACAGAACTTAACACTAAAAACTCAGGCAATAAACTGAAAACGCGCAGTTTTTCACTAAAATAGAAAATGATTTTGACCTGATATCTTATATTTACATAGTGTATAGATTTTGATACTGAGATTTCACTGGAAATACACGTTTTAGGGCCCCCTGTATAAAAAAAAAGCATTTTTAGAAAAGGGTCCATGTGTTTGCAGGAACGCTCAAAAAGAAAAGTCAGTACAAACTTGGAATTTAAGTTTAGTATTTTCCAAGGATGCGAAAAAGATTTTGAGAAAAATCCCCCTCACCCCAAAGTACTATTTACAAAAAGTTTGAAAAATTTTATTTTCTCATAAATGGTTAACAATTTTAACTAAAATCTCTTATATTTACATGGCAAATAAAATTTATGTTTTGAACTTTCTGGGAGTAGCCTCTGAAGACCTCTTGTTCTGGATAAGTTTTTCTGAATTTTGCTTAACTGGCAAACCGTAAGAGATAGACAAAAACATACTACAAAAAAAATGTAGATCTCCTTAAAACACTCTGTTTTTTTCATTGAGTTGATCGTTTTTGAGATATTCCTTGTTATTGGTTTCACTTTTAAAACACATGGGATCTTGTCAACTTCCGGACATGCAAAGAAACAATTTCAATTGCTTAGCAACCATATTTTAAAACATTTGTCTGTTTAGCCTAGCATATTCCCTTCTACTTATAAGGAGCTAAGTAATAAGACTGTTTCTACTAATGTTTATCTCGATTAGCATGAAGTAGATTGAATAAGCTTACCAAGAATAATTTGTTAGATGTAACAAAAGTCATGTAAATAGAACACATCAAATTAAACAAGTAGTTTTGAGAAACTAAGATAAGAGTTGATCTTAGATAGCAACGAGTTTGTGAAGTGCTCTGGAAAAACTTTTTCTGGTGCAGGGCCGGTTCTATAATTTGCCAATAAAGCTATGTACCAAATTTCTAGGTGATTGCCTTTCTGCAATCTCTAGGTAGCACTGTTTGGTAAATATATTTGCCGATAAGTTTTTGGCTAGTTGGAGTATCCAAAACATGCATTATGCAGCAAATAAGTTTGTATGTTCAAGATTGACACAATTCTTATCACTAGGAATTGTATTTATCAGGCGAGGAAATAATGATGCTTCTGCACGACAGGAAAAAGGTAAGCTCATAAGAGAGAAAATTATTTCCAAACTTTGAAGACAAAACACACACACTCTCGCACACACAACGGTCTTAAGAAGTCATTTAAGTGACTTTTACTGGTGATCCATATTTGAAAGTGTTGAAAACATTAAGTTGTTCAGATGTAAAAGTCGCCAGATTGCTGAATTTTTGTCTACTTCTTGGGATTATTGGGGTTTTAGTTTTACATATCCTTCTGTAGAATTTGACCAAAAACTGTGAAAAGTGTAACGAAGAGTTGAGGAAATGGTCATGTAGTTTTCTGAAGTAATGCTCCGATTTTGAAAAATCAGAGAGTTTTGGACAGTAGGAAAGTAAAAATACTCCTCTACAATAACTGTACAAGTTACAAGGCAAAAATATTACTAATTATTATTGATATAAATTTCAATAAGGTATGTTACATTCTGTGGATTTTCCAAATTTCACAGATGCGCTCCCTGAAATGGGGCTGTTTAAACGTAGTGTAACTTAAAGGGTTTAGCAGTGCCCATGTTATGTCAAGTGCTGTCGCATGGTAATTAGAACCAATCGGTGTAAAGCAGTAGCATGAAGTAGTAAAACTACCAATCAAGAGGAATTCTGTCGGGAGGATCTGCCCATGAGGCTGTCGAATCCAACGGTCACCAATCGGGACGTCCAGGATGGTACGGAGTTGTGGAAGTGCGCGCCAGCAGTGACGTATCGCCATGCGAAGTGTACCAGTACCGTCAAAACTTCTGGGTCCCGATAAAAGATTTTTTGAATAAATCTGCCAACTGGAAAGAGTTTGGCGTCTTCAGCCAAGGAACGTCGATTATGGCCACACTGACGGAGTACCCCAAATACACGCCCAACAACCACCAAGAAGTGTTACTCTGGCGAAGCAAGCTAAGGACATGAAATCAAAGGGAATCATTGAAGAGTTCGATAATCTTTGGTACTCCCCTGAAGTCTTGGTGAAAAAAGAACGGCGAGTGAGGCTTCTGCTTGGACTACAGGAACTGAATGCTGTCACCAGAAATGACCTATTTTCCCAGGATTGACGATACCCTAAATTCGCTTGCTGGTGACTAGTGGTTCTCGGCAGAGGAAGAGTAGATGATCCTCCCTCGGAGTAAGATGATGAAGGTCCTGGAGGAACTACACGCGGGAACTGCGGGCGGATGTTTTGGACCATATCGAACATATGCTCCGACAACGGTACTGCTGGTTTATAGCAGATGCCAAGAGGTGGTGGCTCCAAAGCCACGTGTCTGCGGCAGGTCGCAGCCCACAAATATGGAGCCGGGTTCACATGTAGCAGTATAACACGTGGCCACCCTTTGAACGCATTACTTCACCAATTGGACTAAGGGGTATGCCATTTAAAACAGAAGGCCATCGGTATCACCATCGTAGAAAAAATGCTCTACAGCCTTGGGATACCGTTGGCGCTACCAGAAATCAGGGTACCAACGTTGACTCAAACCTAAAAGGAAATATGGCATTTCTACCCACGGCATGGTTACGCAGTATATCAATGTTGCAGAAGAGCATTTGAGAAAGGCCGTAGCCAATCACCAAAGAGATTGGGATTTCAGAGTTCCCCTGCCCAATGCTCTTCAACCCACGAGTCAATAATGAAATCTAATGCATGGGACTCCTGTAAAATATCAAAAGATAATTTAAAATAAAATATTAGTTTGCAAATTAATGATAATCTCTTACATTTGAAGTTTTAAAACTAGAAAAGATTACTTTATCTAGTACATATGTACAATGTACGTCGTGGATAGAGAAGGCATCTATTATTGGTAAAATATAACATCGGGGCTTGTAGGCCGTGGTGGAATATTAAAATAATTAAAACTTGACGTTTCGTCCTCAGCTGTGGAGGACATCTTCAGAACGTCAAGTTTCAATGGATAGCTATCCATTCCTGCCTACGCTCATTCTGATGATGTCCTCCACAACTGAGGACGAAACGTCAAGTTTTAACTATTTTAATAATTTTAATATTCGACCACGGCCTACAAGCCCGGATATGTTATATTTTACCAATATTAACACCGGCCGTGAAAGCCTACGAGCATATTTAAGGTATCTATTGTTTTCCACCCAAAAATTTGA
Organism: Hymenopus coronatus; assembly: GCA_030762935.1. Lineage (NCBI taxonomy): Eukaryota > Metazoa > Arthropoda > Insecta > Mantodea > Hymenopodidae > Hymenopus > Hymenopus coronatus. The sequence continues at coordinate 6,598,737 of CM060895.1, read as the reverse complement.
TACCAAGATTTCATCGGAAATATATGCTTTGAAATCCCTGAATAGAAAAAAAAGCATTTTTAGAAAAATATTTGTGTGGAAGCTAAAAGAAGAAGTCTGTTAAATACCAAACTTGGTATTTAAGTCCAGTATCTTCCAAAGATGGTCGAAGATTTTCAAGAAAATCCTCGCAACCTAACTCCCTTTACATGGAAAATGTTTCAACTTCCTCCCCCTCAAACATGTCTAAAGATTTTGATTAAAATACTATATGTTTAAAATATTTTAATGACAAAAAAAATGTATTGCTTGATTTTCTGAAAATAGACTCCGAAAAGCTCTTCATTCTGTATGAATTATGCTGAATTTTGCATAACTGGTAAACTGCAGCAGATATACTGTGCCCCTGCACAGAGGTTCCCCCCCCCCTCCCCATAGGTGGATGACAAGCCGCACATGAGTGTTGCATAGTATGTAATGTTCCGTGCAATAATACTCGTCCGCCTGCTGTGCTATAAGTAGTTAAAGCGGGCGTTAAACACTACAATAATAATAATAATACTCGTAACTCCTGCAAAGTTTCTTGCTACCCAATCTGCAGGTATAAAAAGGATAGAATTGTTCTGCAGTATTCGAATAAAAATGCATTATTGCAACCAGAAAACGAATCTGAAATAAATTTTAATAGATTTTTATTGCGGTGTTTTCTGTTCAATAGACTTTTCTCCCCTAAATGAATATAGACAGTTGTGCCTTTGTATTCATCTTTTGTCATTTGTTCTTGTCCTTTCTGCTGATTTATTCGTTGCCATTTGTACTCGTAGTTCAGATGGCTTCTTGTTGATGGTGTCATCTGCATAGAGGTGGAGGTCTGCGTCCGCTTTTCCTTTTATTGCTTCTACTGTATTCTGCTGTGATGAACTTATCTCTCATCGCCATGTACGTATGAGGACGAAATTGTGAACTAGAACTTCTACTCGACCAAGAAAACGCCACTAGGCGTCAAATACGCATGAATGAAACTGTACCCTAGAGCACTATATTTAACAAGGGACTTAGCGTGTCTCCTTGCAGTACTCCTATGTCCTGGGAGATCCATTCAAAATTTTCTATGCTATTACTTATCTGAATGTAATTCTCAGCTAGAACGCTAAGAATTGATCTAGTGATCGAGGTTGACCCCTCGAGATGCTTCAGCTTCTTTATTAGGTTCTGGAATTAATCATATCGAATGCTTTGATGACGTCAAGTATTACATTTTTCCATCTGGCTTGTTCAGCTCCTCCAGGGTACTCCTATGTAAGCATTAACTGCTGCAATGGTAGATCTCATTCTTCTATCTCATTGGACAACTGAGCATCCAGCAAGTGTCGAGTCATCATATTAGGATCCTTGATATTATTTTAAATGGTACCTTGCATTTCATCACACCTCTATAAGCATTTTGTGAATTATTTTTCCATTTCTCCTTGTAGAGGTGTTTGTGTTTTTCCTTCAGCCTGCTCTTATGTTGCTAATTCCAGGCATTTGTTCATTAATTCCTTGGAAATGTCGTAAAGAATAATCAAAGTTGTTTGAATATATTCTTCAAATGTGTCGTGATATTCTGTGGCTTTCGCTGGATTTCGCGTTTCTCACATCCTCTGAGATAATAGATTGCATTTGTGCCACTAGTTCTGCTATAATTGGTCTAGTGTCCTCTGGAGTTAGTTTTCCATTGCCTTGTCCATCGGGATTGCTCGGTTTAATAATACAATAGGAGACATTTTCCGCATCACTATTTGCTATGGGACAACGCCCATATACGATAAAATGTGGTTGAAAGCTAATTTCGAGATGAGACATGTGATCACGCGCTAGGTACATACCCGATGCCTGGTTTCCACCTTAATGTATGCACAGAGAAAAATGGTGAATAACAAAACAATCTGTGTGGCTGCTACAAATAATAATACAATGAGGATTTTTTGTAACATACATTCGATTTGTCAAAGCATCCTAGTTACGTACAAACTGAGACTTTCACGGTCGGCGTCTTGAATAAAGGAAGTATTTTCCGGGCTTGTTGGCCGTGGTCCATTGGGTGTTGAAGTCCCGACGTTTCGCCAACATATTATTTTACGCAATAAGATGACTTCAGCTTTGGGGTACCAAACTTGAACTCTGGGGTACCCCCTATTTGATCAAGTTTCATCAGGCATTCTGTGAGAGAAGTGAATCTAAGAGTATAATTTAATTTTGAAATGTGCCCGAGCATAGTTATTATGTTACGGGGCAGTAAGATCTGCAAAATGCTCGTTTGTGTGCGATTCCTACAGTATAACTAGATAAAAAAAAATAGATTAGCAAACATGTTCAATCAAAAATCAGATAATTGCCAAGTGGTGTTCTGACTGCTTAGGTCTAGTTTCCTGTTCTGTATGTACAGTTTTTCCATTCAATCATGAAAATATAAGCAAAAAGTACGTATTCCGTAGCGTGAAATAAGGTACACCAAACCGAAAAGAAAAAGGAAACAAATTTTCGTTTTTCTTCATTGACATTGTAATTTCATAATAAGGACATTTATTAAAAAGTGCGGATTTATTTCTAAACAAGTGGCAAAATTAAGGTTTTGTGCGGTTGGTAGAAAATTCAGTGTTCTCGCGAATTTCATGCCTGTGTGCCGCTGTGGTAGCAAATGACTTTCGAAATCCGGTTTTGTATCTAGAGGGCGGAGGTAGTTGTGACAGAAATATAATAATGAAAGACAGAATAACTAGGCTTTAAGTTAGATATTGATAAAATAAGCCCGTAATCAGGAAGTGAAGTCTTCAAACAAGGTGAGCTATTTAGCTACTGTCAGAAACGAATGCAGTAGGAATATTTGGTATAGCCGTACGCGTGAATATAATTTTGAAACAGGCACAGAAGGCAGTTCTGTAAAGACTACATTATAACTGTATTGGATGTATACTTTTCAGTTTTCTAAAAGTCCTATGTTTTTAAGTGTATCTCAAAATTGCTGCTGCTGTTGCCATGTTAAGGTTTTAGGTCATGTACACAGGGCCATAGAGATATGACTCAAAATAAATGTGCTACATATACTAAATATTTATTTTCTTCGGTTCGTATAATTCCGTAGAATGGGAATGGAAACATATTGAAAGTGGTACAGAAAACCGCCAGGGATCAGTAGGGCTTAGACGCGAAGATCCTTAGACTACGCTCAGTCGTCGCTCCGCAGTTAACAGCATCACTCCTCAACTTGTAAAAACATCCCTTGGCTACACTTTGCAGCTTAGAGCCATCAGAGCTGGGCTATGCTTTGCAGTTTAGGACCCTCAGCATGCCAGTATGGTGGTATTAGTCATCTGTGTTTGTGAATGACAGCAACAAGTGCTTCAGCAGAGAATAATGACAAAATGTTCGTTTGCATTATAGGTATTGAAGAATGTCCTTATTATGTTCCAAAGTTTCTGATCAGTTTGTTTTAATGATATTGTTAATCAGCATGGCAGTTTAGGTGTGAAACAAATTTTTTATGAATGCTTTTATATTTATTTCAGGTTAGGATATGCCCAAGAAATTTGTAGGTGAGAATAGTAAGGCTACTGCAGCCAGAGCTCGCAAAAATGCGGCAAAAGAGGAAGAAAATGCACGAAAACAAAAACAGCTGGAAGAAGAGTACTGGAAAGATGATGACAAACACATAATGCGAAAACAGCAGAGAAAGGTAATCTATGACACCACCTTTAAATTGGTAGTAAATCTTGGTAAAAGTGTACTTTGGCTACAGAACAGATTTCAGATTTTTTCTCCAGAAACGCCTAGTTTGCATTGCTTTTTCAAAAACCACTAAAAATAGTTTTTGAAAACTGCATTGTTACCCCATGGTTCAGTCCATTTCAGTTACACACCTAACTTAACCTCAATATAATCTCAAAATCAGAGGATCCTGTTCGCTATGGCCAGATGGCCTCTGCTTGCCTCATACTCGTTTTTCAAAAACACTTAGAAGCACAAAGTTCATTCAACTTTAGCTTACCTTAAGACAAGGTGGTGCACGAAAAGCCAGCCCTGAATTGAGACTGCTCCCTCACCAATTATGCACAAATTGTTGTCTGCCATGAGCAAATATACCAATAAATAGATAAGCGTGTAGTAATTTGACAAAAAAGAAATTATGTAATTCAAAGGCGTATATTTATTACTTTCTCTACATGTACCATGTACGTAGTGTATAGAGAAGGTATTGTATTCCACTCAAAAATTCGATAGTGAGACTTCATCAGAAATATATGTTTTGAAACACCCTGAGTCCAAAAAAAGCATTTTTATTTTTAGAAAAAGGTTGGTGTGTGTCTGTGGACAGCATAGCTCAAAAACTAAAAGACTCTTAAATTCCAAATTTGGTATTTAACTTTATTATCTTCCAAGGATGGGATTGGAAGATTTTAAAAAAAAAATCCCCGCACCTCAAACTACCTCTTATATGGAACATTTTTTGAAAATTTTGTTTTTCTCAAAAGTGGCTCTAATACTTTTGATTAAAATATTGTATATTATAGATATTTACATCACAAATAAAAGGTATAACCCGAATTTTCTAAAATAGGTTTTGAAGACCTGTCCGCTCTGGATAATTTTTTCTGTATTTTGAACAACTTAAACCATAAGAAATAAAGAAAAACTTACTGCATAACAACTGTAGATCTCTGAAACACATAATTTATGTCCTATGTATTTTTGTTGTAGAGTTGACCATTTCCAAGATATTCCTTGTTAATGGTTTCAATTTTAAAATATTTATACTTTTTTCAGACAGGAAGTGTTTATTTTTCTTTTGTTCTACTCCTGGTCAAGCAAAAAAGCGAATTGCAATGACAATCTCATATTGACAGCTTTTAAAATATCTGTCAGTCACTTTACCATAGAGCATTCCTTTAGTTGCCTTCTACTTGTAAGGAACTAAGTAATAAGAACATTCTGCTAATGTTTATCTTGATTAGCATGGTAGAGATAGAAGAATAATCTTTAGTAAGTAGTCTGTTTGTAGAACAGTTAAAGTCATTTGAGTGTAACACATCAGATTTTTTTTTTTACAATAGATGACAATTGGTGGACAACAATGAGCAGTCTAATACTCAGAAATGGTGTTTTGTGCACCACGCGGTAGGATTTCAGCTGACACAATACATCAGCTGCTTTTAAAATGTACAGATGCTTTCCTGAGGTTCATGTTTACACTTGAACATAAACTCCGCCAAGTATGAATATGTATATCTATAACTCAACAATTTGCTCTGAGGAAAACTGAATACACCGAAATTAACTCAGCTCACATTCACTTTCAGTGCAGAACATGATGGCACATTACTGGCTTCATTTGCAGTTCTCAGCTGTTAAGCAACTCTAAATATTGAATAACCTATCAAGTGATCAAATATGTTTGGCAGACCAATTAACCAATGAGATCATACTTCCTGAATCACTGAGACCCATCTGTTTATCTTGTAAGACATGAAAATGTTGACTTTCTCAAAAATGGCTCAACAATTTTGATTAAAATACCATATATGGGGTGAAGTGGATAAAAAAAGTATTTACTTGTACTACCCAATTTTTAAGCACTTACTTGAGTTTTGTGTGAATAAAAACTTAAGTATATGCTAAGTTTTGTAAAACCTAAGTTTTTCTCAGGCATGCTAGCTTTTTGCTTAGTATCTGCTGTGGCCATTTTCATGCAAGTTTGCAACAGGAAGATATACCCTGAGCACCTGCTATTTTGTGGTAAACTGGATTTTTTTTTTCGGTCTTATCAAGAATTTCCATCATTTGGTTTTCCCATGGCTTCAATGTAATTGCTTTTTTACCCAGTAGCTATATATCTGGTTTTTTTTTTCTCTCTCTCTCTCTCTCTTCAGGATCGCTTTCATGTTGTTTAATAGTTTAAGTTGGCCAACACCCACTTTCTTTCCAATTGCTTTCGAATACTCATCAACCAGGCTCCTGCTTTTGATGACAACAACAGCAGGTATCTGTGATTTAGATGGTATAAATCAACAAAGCCCTATCCAGATGTCATTTTCAGTGACATTGTCACACTGGTTTTGTGGAATGTAATGACGACAACCGTCTCAGCGGAGAAGATGTCATTTATTTGCAAAACAAAAGTAAAATATGTGCTGTATTTTAAAGCCTGCATGTTACTATACATTTGTGAGGGGAAGAGAGCAACTTGCTGACTCAGCATAATAATTTGGGAGGGAAATTAGTAACTGCTATGGCAAGCAAATGCTAGGACCTACTATTTACTAAGTTTTTTCCGGGTAGCATAGCATTTACTACCTGCTTTTAGTGAAAGATTATTCACCTCGTTTTTAGCAAATTCTAAAACTACCTAGTATTTACTACCTAGCATTTCTTTTATCCACTTCACCCATTAAAGCCATTTACATGCCAAATAAAATGCATATCTTGAATTTTCTAGGAATAGCCTCTGAAGAACTCTGCATTTTGGATGGCAAACCGTAAGAGATATACAAAAACTTACTCCACAAAATATGTAGATATCATTAAAACACACAATCTATGTTATGTACATTTTTTTCTTGTAGAGTTAACCATTTTTGAGATATTCCAAATTTTTAGTTTTCAATTTTAGCCATTTAAACTTTTCTCAAACGGGAAGAAATCTTTGTTCTTGTTTACTCCTGGAAAGGCAAAGCGATTGAAGTTTTAATTGTTTCACATAGCGACCAGCTTTTAAAGGACAAGTCTATGGCTTTAGCTGTGCATTTTCTTATTTCCCTTTTATTTACAAGGAGCTCTTAATATGACTAATTCTGCTTATGTTTATCTTCATTTGCATGATGTAGATAACAGATTAATGTTTTGAATAAAAGGTTTGTTTGCTGAACAGGTAGAGGACATCATATGAATGGAACACATTAGATTTTCCCCCTCCTACTTACAAGGAAGCAAGTAATAAGAGCATTTCTGCTAATGTTTATCTTCATTTGCATGATGTAGATAACAGATTAATGTTTTGAATAAAAGGTTTGTTTGCTGAACAGGTAGAGGACATCAAATGAATGGAACACATTAGATTTTCCCCCTCCTACTTACAAGGAAGCAAGTAATAAGAGCATTTCTGCTAATGTTTATCTTCATTTGCATGATGTAGATAACAGATTAATGTTTTGAATAAAAGGTTTGTTTGCTGAACAGGTAGAGGACATCAAATGAATGGAACACATTAGATTTTCCCCCTCCTACTTACAAGGAAGCAAGTAATAAGAGCATTTCTGCTAATGTTTATCTTCATTTGCATGATGTAGATAACAGATTAATGTTTTGAATAAAAGGTTTGTTTGCTGAACAGGTAGAGGACATCAAATGAATGGAACACATTAGATTTTCCCCCTCCTACTTACAAGGAAGCAAGTAATAAGAGCATTTCTGCTAATGTTTATCTCGATTAGTATGATGTAGACAGAAGAATTAGCTTATTAACAATAATTTGTTACAGAGATGTCATGTGAATGGAGCATAGATCTTTGTCACTTTCTCCCATTTTAGCATAAACTGAGAACAAAAGTTTTTGACATGAACATTTTTTCTTGTTTTCACGTAAGGCATCTGTAAAAGTATCAACAAAGTATGATGTGAAGTGATTTATACAGTGAAACTTTAACTTTATTACGTAACTAATTTGAGTCAAATGTGGACTATAATTTCACTTACTTAGTTTTTGCCCGGATGCATTTCAAAGATGTTCATCTTCATTGTTGGCGGGTTTTTGACTGGCTTCAGAAGGGGGCATTACATTCATAATTACCTCTGTGCTGCATCTGGTTTTCTTGGAGGTAACATTAAGGTGTTGTCTGCCGGTGGTATTTCAAAATTCATAACTCTGTGCACGTTTTCCCTTGTGTGTATCCTTTCCCAAATTGTTAGTTCAGTTGTGGTTGATGTTGTGATACTGCAGATTTGTCTGGTATGGTGTCTTTTAATGGATGGTTTAAAAGGTTCCTGGGGTTGTAATTGTTTCGAGGTGGTAGCTCTATGTTATGATCCTGGAACAGCTTTTTGAATCTATTGTGCAACTATGGGTGGAATGTGAATTTACTGTATTTTTGGGTTGTGTTGGCTCCTGTGCACCATACCAAACAAATCCAAATCTGGAATTTACCAAATAAACTGTGAGGATTGCCCCAAAATTTACATTGGACAGACTAAGAGAAACCTTCAAACAAGATTGAAGGAACACTTCAGGAACATGAAACTCAAGCAAACAGACAGATCTGCAGTATCACATCAAACAATTTGGGAAAGGATACACACAAGGGAAAACGTGCACAGAGTTATGAATGTAATGTCCCCTTCTGAAGCCAGTCAAACATCTGCCAACAATGAAGATGAAGATCTTTGAAATGCATCCGGGGAAAAACTAAGTAAGTGAAACTATAGTCCACATTTTACTCAAATTAGTTATGTAATAAATTTGTTAAAGTATTTTTGAATCATTCTGTATATATAGAGCCTTTTTACTAAATATGCAGAAATAAATGTTTGCTGTGAGGTACCGAGGTGTGTTTGTTGCAGGAGGAGCAGGCTCGTAAGAAGCAGGAAGTGCTTGAGAAGAAAGCAGAGTCTAAAGCTCTGCTGGAGCAGGAAATGAAGTCAATTCAAGTTGCTCCCAAACATGCACCAGCAAAGATAACACAAGCACAAATTCAGGTGAGAGGGAACAAGGTATTGTATTTGATAGTTGCAATTCTGGGATACACTGTGTTCATTCTTGTGGTGATTGTTGTGTCAGGCCGAGGAAGAACGGCGCAGGACAGCTGCTGCCACAAAGACCAAGGAACCAGTCACTCACATTGAGAAGCCTCTGGAAGAGAATATTAACAGACTGCATGTGGAGGGGGAAGAGGCAAGAACTGTTGATGAAGCAATTGCTGTGCTCAGGTAAGCTATCCAAACTTCAGCGCCAGCAGCATGGCCTGTGTGACCTTCACTGCAGTTCCCTACTTCCTTTCTGTCCTCACATGCGCGTCAGTCTTACTTCTGTTCTAGTCCAGTTCACACATGAATAACATTTGCAGTATACAGTACCACAAAGAGTGTTTACGTACGATCATTTTGTAGGGGAGTTGTTAGGCATTTTGAAACTAAATTTCCTGCCGTGCATTTTCTGATAGGCCGTTCATTTGACTGTAAATAAATTCAGGGAGATAGGATCAGTTTGTGATAGGAAAAGAAAGGTAAACAGGTGTGTGCTTCCAGAGCAGAAATTAGACAAAATCAGAGAAAGTTTAGAATGGTCACCTCAAAAATCTCTTGTTGTCCTCCGTGATGTAATGGTTGTTATGCTAACTGCATATACCCAAGGATGCAGGTTCAAACCCGGCGGAGGACAACAGATTTTTTCGGGCATAAAAATCCTTATCATGGCTTCCTTTGGAAGGGAAGTAAAGCCACCAGTCCCCTGTTGCAGATTTACTGCACTTAAAAAACCCTCAAGCCTGTTTAAAAAGAAGCCTCTGAGGAAAATTAAGCGGTCTTTCACGCCCAGTAGGAATGGGATGCTGAGAACCACAGCAGTTAAAGAGCGTCCATAAATAAAACTCCATTCAATATCTCTTAGGCTCCTTGCACAAGAGACTGGCATTTTTCAAAAGCTTCAGCATGGAAAGCAAGAAAACTTTTAAAACTCAAATTGCTACCAAGTGATTACCATAGTCAGGTACATTTCTGTAACTGGAGTTTTGAGGAATGTTAATGATGGAACAATTAATCCACGATTAATACTGTTCAGTGACGAAGCATGGTTTGTTTATATGCTCATGTGTCATCACAATGCAACCGATATTATGCTACAGACAAACCCAATTTCGTTCATGAAACTCCCTTGCATGATCAAAAAATTGAGGTATAGTGTGCAATAAATGGATACTGAAATAGAGGGCCTATTTTTTATGAGATTACCATAAAAGTAGAAAGATATAGACATAATATACTGGCACCAGCTGACGGACATTGAATGTCGTTCTGGTCCAGCAGGGCACGTTTTCTGCTTTGTTGATGATGTGGCAAGAAACTTCCAGGAGAGCCACAGACGTTCAAACTCAATGCAGGTGTAACAATTGTCACAGGTCCACTCATGCAAATGAAACAGTGCACAGCAGCAGTTAAGACTTTCAAAGCAAGCTGCTCACACATGTGCAGTGATTATGGCTGCACTATATACCCTTAAAACAAACTGTTGGTTTCAATGCTGAGGCTTAATTCTATCTGTAGATTTCAGAATTCATGCACATGCACAGGTGTTGTGTCTCGTTTAATAATGCAGCTTGACTTACTTTAACCTAGTTCCTGTTATTTCTTTGTGGAACATTGGGCATCAATTTAAGGCCTTGCATCTTCCTCTATGACTAGCTAGTAGTTTCACCTCCCTCCAGCTCTTCTTAATCTCCTCCTCTCTGTCATTCTGGGTCTAACTCTTTTCCTTGCTCCATCAATAGCACCTTGTGCTTTCCTGAGCATATGGCCTATCTAATTCCATTTTTATTTGCAGCTTCATTTCTTCGTGCCCATAGTTCTTCATTTGTTATAATATCCAGTCAACGTATCCCCAGAATTTTCCTCAAGCAAATCTACAAAAATCTGTAATGCCTTATTTCTTTTCCATGTTTGAGAACTGTAAAGAAATAGTGATTCTACCTTTGTATTGAAGAGACATAGTTTTGTTTTATATTGGGGTAGAGTTGCACAAAGCCTCCATTTGTTTCTTTACATCTTCATCTGTCTTGGAAACAACATAAATATATGAACCTACCTGTGTTATATCTTTATCATCCACCTTACAGTTTTTACTTTGTTGGAGATTACCATTTATTCTCATTTCTTTTGTTGTTTTTTTTTTTAATTTATTTTTATTGCAACTTTCTTTCCTTCTTTGTTTCCTGTAAGTTCATTAATTTCATTTCCCTATCCCAGAACCTCTGGGCTAACAGGTAAATGTCATCCTCCAGAAATAATGCAGCTAGTTTGCAGTAAATTAGATAATGTATTAATATAATAATTAATAATTGTAACAATTTTTCACTTATCTTTTGGAATCTAAGATAATATTTGTGTTATTTCACTGTTAGTAGCTTCTTTTTACATTTATAAGTTATTTTGTTTTGAAGCGTTTCTTAGTTGCAGCACATTTTACTTGGATTCAAAAGGTAAGTGAATAAGTGTTACAGTTATCAATTATATTAATATTTATGTTACTAGCTTCTTTTTTTTACATAGATAATGTATTCCCTATAATGGCTGAGGGCCTCAAAGAAAAAATGTCTTTGTTTGACACACTGTGAAAAGCCAGATGGAGTTCTCTTTTCTGCCCAGTAAAAAGTATCATTCAAGAAAAGGAATGCACATAGTACCTGGTTCACTGGACAATACGTAACATAATGTAATTGTGGTTGGTATCTAATGTTAAACTCTTGATAATGAAACCATTTGTTTTCTTGCACTGCAACATTTAGCTGGGATGTATTAAACAAATTGTAACCGTTAAGTAGTGAGCACCATGTATTTTGGCGGTTACATCACACATCAAATACTAGGAAGTATTTATAGGAAAGAAATTGAAATGATCCCCTAGGCCTTGAATTCTCTAATACTGTCAGGGTCAAAGAAAACAAGAGTTCAGTCAAGAGAGCCTGGATAGAAAAGTTAAAGAGGGAATTGGTATAAGAAGAGGAAGAAATACCAACTGTCAGTAACTCACCAAGCTAACCAGTGCAGCCCTTCCTTTTAGTTCATCACATAATTTTGTCCAAATCGGTTCGTTTAAGTCTTCAAATATAGAAGGGATTGAAGGGTCTCTCTTCTGTTAATAACAAAATTATCATATAACTACAAGAGCTGGGTAAAAAGTAACAACTTTTTTTTTTCTCTGAAATGATTTTATTGTCAAAGGTACTTTTACACATTTATATAATCGCCTGCGTTATTTACGACCTTTTGCCAAATGTTCAGAAGGTGCATATCATCTGCATGTATTTCTGTTCATGTCCCTTATTGACCACCCTATAGCTTGGATAAACCATCGTTAGTGTAGTATCAGATCCCTCAGTGGTTCTTTCTCTTTGGCAAAGAGATGATATAATCACAGAGAGGCATGTCGGGTGTGGCATCAAACGTTGTCATGGAAAATGATGGTGTGCTGTTCCATGAAATATTGACACTTTCACCTGAGCGCTAGAAACAAGGTGGTGTTGCAGGAACATGCAGTAGTAGACAGCATCTTAATGGTTGGACGCTTCTCCTCTTCCGAAGAAAGCGCGCTCTACACAAAGTGATGTTCACTGTGGCTTATGACTTGTTGGGGTAATACTGCCAAGGATGAGGATAGTCCTGTCATTACGATCTCTTACCAAAATGAAAGAACCACTGCAAGACATCCAGTTCAATGCTATAGGGCAGTCAATGTGGGACATCAATAGAAACACACGCAGAGATGGTATGTGACGCCTTCCGAACAAAAGCTCATAAATAACGGATGCAATTATAGTGAAAGTATGTAACTAAAAGTACCTCTGTCAATTTCAGAGAAAAGAAAAAGTTCTCATTACTTTTTATGCAGCCTTTGTACCAACAGTCGCCCTCCATGGTGTAATGGTTACCATGCTAACTTTATATACCCAAGGTCGCAGGTTCAAATCTGGCAGAGGGTGATGGATTTTTTTGGGTGTAAAAATCCTTAGCATGGCTTCCTTTGAAAGGGAAGTAAAGCCATTGGTCCCGTGTCATAGATTTACAGCACGTAAAAAACCTCAAGCCTGATAGAGAGGCCTCTGAGCAAAATTAAGCGGTTTTTCATGTCCAGTATAGAATGGGACGCTGAGAACCACAGTAGTTAAAGAGCGTGCATAAATAACAAGCCATTTACATTTATTTTTGTACTAAGAGCTGCACCATGTGAAACTGAGAGATCAGATTAGGCTTTTATCCAAGTCAGTTCTTAAGCCCTCAATCAATCATTAAATATTAATAATAATATTCAGTTAATCATTAGAAGGAATCAAACAGTCTCCTCTCTCTCTTATTAATGAAAGTCTTTCAACAGCCACTGAGTGTTTCTTCCCACACAAGTCGTGTGTAGGAAAGGAGTTTGAATAGGTAGAGTCAAGACTGAAAATTGAATGCCATAGTCAGGATTTGAACCACAGATCCTAGTCTCTAGCTGGTTGCTCTGAGCTTCCATGACAACATACCAGCATCGTATTAAGTTCCTCAACTGACTCAAGGTGATCTCAAATTATTTTGAAATGACAACCCCATGTCGTAAGTATTTTAAGTCCCAGGTTTCAAGGTATAGCCAAATCAATTAGTGTAAGTCAGTTAAAGAATTTCATGGAGCAACTAAAGAGTATCTCCATCTGTACCAACCCTTTTTGTGTTTGTGACAAGAAAAATCTGATGTGTTACAATCACATAACTTTCTCTACATCTCTGTAACAAATTATTGTTAATAAGCTTTGTCTTCCCATCTACTTCATGCTAATCGAGATAAACATTAGCACAAATGGTCTTATAAGTAGAAGGGAAATACGGGAATACACTAGGATAAACAGGCAGTCAGATTTTTAAAATGTGGTTGCTGTGGCATTGAAATCCAGTTCTTTGTGTGGCCAACATTTGAAAAGCTCCCGTATGAGAAAACTGTTAAGCTTTGTAAAACTGAAACCAATAATAAGAAATGGCTTGAAAATGGTCAACTCCATGAAAAAAATGTATATCACATAAATTGTGTTTTAACAAGATCTACATAATTTGTGTTTCTTTTTTCATTATTTTATTGTTGGCAGATCAGCATTTATGCTATACAGGCCATAGATAACAAAAGCATTGAATACATTAACAGTTGAGGTTGACATGTTGGTTCCTCTAACATAAACAAAAATAGATTGTTAGTACAGAAATTATAATATTACTTTACAAATAATGTTACAATTGAATGAAAGTATAAGTAATATAATAATAAATGACCAAAAATGAAACTACATGCCTATGAAATTTATGAATAATTATTAACAGGAGTTATCTGTGTTACTAGTTAAGAAATGTTGTGGTAGTTTTCTTTTCAGCCTTTTGTGTGGAGTTTTGATATGCAGTTTAAATGCTTGAGCACCAGTAACATTGTTGAAGAATGTCTTGGAGAGGTGTTTTATATAGTGTTCTATTGGAAGTTTGTGTTGAAGCTGCGTATTTCTTACAAACCATGATGCAGTTGTAGCTCTGCGGAGAAATTTATTTCGTACAACTTGCATTTACATTATTTGTGTAGTAAGTTTTTGTCTGTCTCTTACGGTTTACCAATTCAGCAAAATTCATCCAGAATGAACAAGTCTTGAGAAACTATTCCCAGAAAATTCAACATATACGTTTTATTTGCATAGTAAATATCTTTAATATACAGTATTTTAATCAAATCATTATTTTTGAGAAAAACATTTTCAAAAATTTTTGCATGTAAAGGATATCATAGGGTGGGGGATTTTCTTGAAAATCTTTGTGTTGCCTCCTTGGAAGATACCAAACTTAAATGTTAAGTTTGCTATTTAATGGTCTTTTCATTTTTGAACTATGCTATCGACAGATACAGAGAGAGAGACCTTTTTCTAAAAAGGCTTTTTGTTGGATTCAGGGAATCTCAAAACATGTATTTCTGGTGAAATTTTGGTATTGAATGTTTGGGTGCAATACAATACCTTCTCTATATTGTACGTATATAGTAATGTTAGAGAAAGTAAAAATCTTGTTTCCATTTGCTAGGCTGTTATAAAAGGTATTAATTGTGTTTTTGTTTTGCAACAGTTTGAAGGAGTCAGATGTGGACAAACACCCTGAGAAGAGGCTTAAGGCTGCATTTTCAGCATTTGAAGAAGCTAACATGCCTCGTATCAAGGCTGAAAACCCGACACTAAGAATGTCCCAGTTGAAGCAGATACTCAGAAAAGAATGGATGCGATCCCCAAGTAACCCCCTTAACCAGCGCATAACTTCTTAGGAATATGTTACCAAGGTTTCGCTTCTCAACTATTTTGTTTTTCACCCAACAGAATTTTATTATTAATGTAATTAATTGTGTATATATTTAATTAAAGGAAAACAATAAACCTTTTTACATAAATTTGATTTGTAAACTTGAAACCTACCATTGAATCAGTGCTTGCAAAAAAGCAGCTAAGAGCCTTTAAGGGGCAGGGATGAGTGAAATTTAGGTTTCCCACAATTTTGTTGTTAGAAACTTCAGTTTTGGTACACACATCAGGGATATCAATAGATGTGTCTGAGTTATTAAAAAAATTGTTTTAAAATAGATGTATTTTTTAAAACCTATCTTGTCTTACAATTTTTTAATAAAATAAATAACATTTTTATTTTTGGCAATACCATAGAAGCATGTACAAAAGCTTCAAGTATTGGATTTTTTATATCTTCATTATAGGATAAAAAAATTATACCCATTGTAAAGTCAACATTTCTAACATTTTTACTGTTTTTGCACACATTTATTTGTTTTTCCCCAAAAAGTAATGCTGTAATAAAAAAAATGTCATACTTAGTTTTGGAAAGATGTAGTAACCGTGCCATGGCCAAGTGGTTAGACATCGCGTCTCACCTAGGTGTCCCAGACAACCACATGTGGGATTTGTGGTTGACAAAGTGGTGCATTTGCAGGTTTTCTCCAGGTTCTCCGGTTTCCCCCATCAGTGTCATCACCTGCAGTGACATTTGTAGTATAAGCAGGGTCAAACTCTTATAAAAAATAAATGCAGTAAAATTCTCAGCTTTCTGTCATGTATTTTGTAAAATTGAAGTTTAGAAAACTGATTTTAACCCATTCAAGGATACTCAATAATGGAGGTGAGGTAATTGAATAAGCTAAAAATATTTTGGTGCCTTGGGGTGCAAATAGACGGCCATACCAGTATGGTCAACTCTCATGTACCATGCCTTAGCCATTCAGACACATGATAGCTGCAGTATTATCTATAATGTTGTGTAATGCTAACATTTAATCCGGCCAACTTGCAGACATCATAGGATTTTTAAATGTTGTATACATGTACCTTAATGTATCTAGTATTTTTCATTGCAAAAAAATCCAAAAAGCATATTTTTATTGAAAATGGCTGAAATTTCACCTGTCATCCCCCTTAAGAAATAAAGTTGAATGCTCAACCTACTCCAAAAATTGAAATATATCCTCTCTCAGTTCAGCTAACCTTAGGGAAATGTGTTTAATGTGTTACAAAGCTAATAACTTTGTGACAGTTTATTGAAGACAGGTTGCTTTGTTGCTAACTCTCGCCATATGGTGACTGATCTTTGCAGAATTAGTTTAATTTTATTGGTTGTTTTTTCACACATGCCGTGTGTAGGACAGGAGTTGGATATGTAGATTCAGACTGAAAAATTCAATGCCATAGCCGGGATTTGAACCATGGATCTTTCAATCTCTAGCTGGTTGCTCTACCACTGAGCTACCATGGCAACATGCTGGCATTTCATTAAATTTCTGGACTGACTCGCATGTTTCCTGGTAAACCACAAGGTGATTTCAAATTATTATGTGATGAGATATCCCAATAGCAACTTAACAATTACTGGGAAACATACGAGTCAGTTGAGAAATTTAATGCCATGGTAGCTCAGTGGTAAAATGGAAATGTGTTTTTTATGGATGCTCTTTAATTACTGTGGTTCTCAGTGTCCCTTTTTAAATTGGGTGTGAAAAACCACTTAAGTTTGCTCACAGGCCTCTCTATCAGGCTTGAGGCTCTTTTACGTGCCGTAAATCTACAATACAGGACCAATGGCTTTACTTGCCTTCGGGCTAAGGATTTTTACACCCAAAAAAATCCATCATCCTCTGCCAGTTTTGAACCCGCGACCTGGGAATATGAAGTTAGCATGGTAACAATTACATCACGGAGAGTGACAGCTCAGCGGTAGAGGAACAAGTTAGAGACTGGGAGATTCGTGGTTCAAATCCCGGCTATGGCATTGAATTTTTCTGTCTGTCTCTACCTATCCAACTCCTGATCTTTGTAGGTTACCTCATTCTACCAAGTAGTGAGATGGAGACACCAGCTGGTGCAGTCATCGTCTGTGAGGAAGGTTGATGAAGAGGATTGCGGCGGATTTGAGAGGACTTATAGCTTTTACAAGCCATATTGAGCTTTGGGGTTACTTCACATGAGCCAATCAGTGGTGAAGACATAGAGGATAGGGCCCAGTTAAAATCACCACCCTAGAACCAGGAGTCAAACCTTAGCATGTGCTACACAGTTTACTGAAATATGTTACTTTGTTATACCAAAATAGACTCAAATGGTGCTTTAGACAGGAGGCTGCAATGTGGCCCTGTAAATTGGCTATGATGCTTATGGAAATACAAAAGGGACATTCAGTTTTATTCATTAAAAATCTTATATATTCCATTCACATGACTTTCTCTACCTGTCCACAAATAGACTTTTCTTACAAAACATTATTCTGCACAGCAAATTACTTGCAGCTGTGACTTCTGAAACAAACTGCTAACACAGATCCACGATTAGAGTCAGCAAGGTTTAAACACAATAGTTACTGAAATACTATTTTATTTATTTTTTTGTTTACTAATGTCCTTTAACCTAGTTGGTCATATTGGACAATGAATGAAATTGATGAAATGATGCCCAAATGATCTCAGGGTACATGAAGCTTAAAGATACTCGACACTTGTCCTCTCAGGATAAGGGAAAACCCCGAAAAAAACCTTACCTGGGTAACTCACACTAAGCGAGATTCAAATTCACGACCTTTTGAATGTGAGGCAGACATGCTACCACTACACTACCCAGGCGGGCACTATATGTTATAAAAGTTACTTTAAGTAAAATGTAATAGAAAAAAAAATCTGATGTGCTCTGTTCACATAACTTTCTCTAAATCTCTGTAATAAATTATTGTTAAAAAAGCTTATGCTTCTATTTACTTCATGCTAATCAAGATAAACACTTGCAGAAATGCTTTATGGTAAGTAGAAGGGAAACGAGGGAATACACAGGCTAAAACAAGTCAAATCTTCTAAAAGCTGGTTGCCATTTGGTGGAAATCTGTTTCTATGCATTGCCAGTAGTTGATAAATTCCTGAATGTGAAAAATTTTAAGTATTTTAAAACAGAAACCAATAACAAAGAATATCTCAAAAGTGGTCAATTTCACGTAAAAAATGTATGACATAAATTGTGTGTTTTAAAAGATGTACATTTTCCGAGTAGTAAGCTTTTGTCTATCTCTTTCAGTTTATTAGTTGTGTAAACTCGAGCAAAATTCATTCAAAATAAAGAGGTCTTCAGAGGCTATTCCCAAAAAATTCAAAATATACATTTCATTTGTGGTGTTAATATTCTTAATATATGGTATTTTAATCAAAATCCTTAAGAGTAGTTTGGGGTGGGGGGATTTTTCTCAAAATCTTTGTGTCGCATCCCTGGAAGATGCTACACTTATATACCAAGTTTGGTATTTTACCGACTTTTCATTTTTGAGCTATCGTGTTCACAGACACAAATGTTTTTATAAATATACTTTTTTTGAATATAGGGGACCCTAAAACGTGTATTTCTGGTGAAATCTCAGCACCAAACATGCTATGCAAGAGAAATACACTAGAGAAAGTAATAACTGGTTTCTGACTTTCACTTTTGACACTGCTAGGTCACCTCTGTAAAATCAAGGAAATGAAATTCTATCTTATGGGATGCAAATTTAGTAATTTTCTGTTCTGTTCTTTTTTATTATTAGGCAAGCTACTTCAGTTGAAATAATTCCAAAATGAAAAAGATTCTCTTCTCAAGCAGTATTCCAAAAGCAACTTTTGATTCTCCTCAGTGCTGAAAATGATCTTTCTATTCAAAATGTATAACAGGAATTGCATACAGAATGGCACTAACATTTTAAATAACAGAATTTTTTTTTACTTTCTCTATACGTACTATGTACATAGTATATAGAGAAGGTAATGCATTCCACCCAAAGATTCCATACCAAGATTTCACCAAAAATATATGTTTTAAGGTCCCCTGTATCCAAAAAAAAAGCATTTTCAGAAAAAGGTACATGTGCGTGTCTGTAAACAAGATAACTCAAAAACAAAAAGTGGGTAAAGTACCAAACTTGATATTTAAGTTCAGTATTTCCCAGGGGTGCGACACAAAGATTTTGAGAAAAATCCCCACACCCCAAACTACCCTTCACATGGAACTTTTTTCAAAATTTTTGATATTCTCAAAAATGGCTCTGACGATTTTGATTAAGTTGTCATATATTAAAGATATTTACCAGACAAATAAAATGTATAGGTTGAATTTTCTGGGAATAGCCTCTGAAGACTACTTTATTCTGGATGAATTTTACAGAATTTTGCATAACTACTAAACCGTAAGAGATGGACAAAAACTTACAATGCAAAAAATGTAGAGTACATCAAAACACACAATTTATTTTGTATACATTTTTTACATGGGGTCGATCGTTTTTGAGATATTCCTTGTTTTTGGTTTCAGCTTTAAAAAAGCTTATACTTTTCTCATATAAGAATTTATCAATATCTGTCCATACAAATAAAGAAACTTCAGTCGCTTAGCAACCAGCTTTTGACTATCACTTTAACCTATGGTATACCCTTATTTCGCTTCTACTTACAAGTAAGCAAGTAATAAGACTATTTCTGCTAATTTTTTCTCAATTAGCCTGAAGTAAAAACAAGCATAATCTTTTTAACAATAATTTGTTGCAGAGATGTAGAGAAAGTCATGTGAATGGATCACATCAGATTTTTTAATATTGCTCAGTAGTTTGTGTTTGTCATGGTTTTGTTTTTAAACACTTGTGCTGTACACAACAGTCAGCTCTTATCCCAATCAGATGGCATTGAATAACCTTCCATATAATGTGTATGCGAGGGTTACTCCAAGTGATTTGAAATGGACATAATGAAATATTAAAAATGTAGATCTGATTATTGCATATTTTCAAAATATTCTCCACTGAAATCTATACACTATCTCATCCTTTCAAACCATTTTTCAAATATTCAGCACAATTCTTCTTCGGAGAATGTGCAAATACATTCTTCAAAAGCAGCTACTGCGGCTTCAGGTGACTCAAACTATTGACCTCATTATCTTTCTTTTATTTTGGGAAATAGAAAAAAAGTTGCTTGGTACCAGATCTAGTCTGTAGGGAGGATGGTATAAATATCTGACTCCTGCAGATATTGCATTGTTTCTTGTGCAGTGTGGGCAGAGGCATTGGCATGAAGCAACAAAATTTCAAGCAGACTTATCTTAGGACACTTTTTCTCAGTTCATTGAATACTTGTGGCAGTAACATTATTTTGGTCCCTCAAGCAGCATCATCATAATGAGGCAACTTGCTGACAGGAAGAAATAGAGCATCTTCTTGCCAACACTTCTTGTTCACTTCACTTTTGTTGGGAGATTTTCCCCTGGAAGACCCAGACTGATGGCCGTCGATAATGTAACGTATCAGATAAACATGTTTGGAAGAAACGTGATGGTTTATTGAAATATAATAGAATACCTATGTGATGATAATCACACATATTATAATTATTATTATTTAATTTGATTATTTTCTATGGCCGTGACATTCGACTCTGATAGTGCTTTGATTGCTTACTTAAAATGCATACCAATGAAAACTAGAATTATTTCATAGATCATGCCGTTTTATTTTTTATTTATTTTATTTTTATTCCTGTAGGTTAGCGGCCTATAAATGATTAGTCCTATCGGATGATGAATGAAAATGTTAAAATGATCCTCAAATGATCTCGGAGTCCATGGAGCTTAAAGTTATTTGACATTCGTCTTCTCAGGATAAGGGAAAACCTCGAAAACCGGGTAACGTATGCGGCTTTTTGAATCTGAGGTAGACATAATACATTGTAGTCAAGAGCCACTACTGTGTTATTTCATTTTCATTCGGTTTTCGCTGGAAGAGGGTATTTCGTTAAAAAAAGTCTTTAATTTTATAATATATCGCGGTATCGATGCTAACGCTACCAGTGAAGTTCTCGGCTAACAAAGAAAACAAATGCTAAAAATCAGTGCCACCTGGTAGTAGCCGTAGTGTACCATGTTGTGTAGGTGACATGAACCAGCTGATCGATATTGTCCAGACAGTGTGTCTTTCATTTCAGACATGTGAACGTTAGTGATTGAAGAGAAAGTATTTAATTACGGCTGCCATTTATAGCAGCAGTGCCTTTTAAATGCATTGATTGCACGGTTTTAGAGGGTGTTATGGTTCACACTTAGTATTGGCGGCCCAACCTTTAAATCGATGTGCTGTTTATTTTCATTTATTGAACTAGAAGTTTAGTACTTCCTCGGGGAAACTGCAACCGGTAAGACATTTCACGTCTTTTGCTTGATATACATAAAAAGGATACACATTTTTATCTGTATGTAGCTGAGTCGTTTACGTCCAAAATGCACGCTACCATTTAGATAGATGTAGAACTTCTCGATTATTAACATCGGTTAGTAATTATGTTGATATAATAGTTAACGATGCATGCTGTTGGAGTGTCTAGGCGCGGTTTATGGGTTCAAGTCCCATCCACATCTCGTTTGGCTGACATAGCATAGCATAGTATGATTTAGGACAGTCACTCATAGTCATTTTGTGCTCTTATCACGTTGTCTTTTCTCTACTTTTTCTGTCATTTGGACATGCAAGGTTTCAGAAACATTCCATTTCTTCCAAAATTTGCTTCTCAAGTGTTACCAAAAAAATACTTTGAAGTCATCTTATCCAAAAGTACGTCCATGTGTGTTTCTGTCCTCCAGCGCACCATAACACAAACGCCAAAAGTTGAATAAATACCTACCGAATTTCGCATATTTTAAGACGCCTTTTAAGGATGCAATGCAAACATTTATAGGAAATTACCGCATACTAGGGGGGTCTTAAATTTCCATTTATTTTATATATTTTTACATACCTACATTCTAAGTACCTACTGAAATACGTAACTTGAATAAGAGGTTGAACTTCTTTTCATTCTTGTTTAATAATTATTACCATACGATGGTTCCACCACTTGGCATTACTTCAATACATGGGAACTTTTATTATTTCGTCATTAGAGCTGCTTTTTAGTTATTTACTGGTAGGTTATAAACGTTTAGGGCCTTAAGCCGCAAAGCGTAGTCCAACATAGAGGGCCCTAAGTCGCAAAGCGTAGCCGAGGGATCTTTGAAGGTAAAACCTCACTTTTGTCACACCAAATATCCTGTATAAAAAAATCTGATTTGTTCCATTCGCCTGACTATCTCTACATCTCTGTTACAAATTATTGTTAAAACGCTTATTCTTCTATCTACTTCATGCTAATCGAGATAAACATTAGAAGAAATTGTCCTTATTACTTAGTTCCTTATAAGTAGAAGGGAAATAAGGGAATATACTAGGTTAAAACGACAGTCAAATGTTTTAAAATGTGGTTGCTATGGGATTAAAATCCCGTTTCTTTGCGTGGCCAGGAGTTGACAAGTTCCTCTATGATAAAAGTTAAGTATTTTAAAACTGAACCAATAACGGAATATCTTGGAAACGGTCAACTCTAGAACAAAAATGCATATGACATAAATTATGTATTTAACGAGATCTACAGTTTTGTGTAGTAAGTTTTTGTCTGTTATCTCATGCAAACTCAGTTATGCAACCTTTGGCAAAATTCATCCAGAATAAAGAATTCTTCTGAAGCTATTCTCGGAAAATTCAAAATATACATTTAATTTGTGTTATGAATAATTTTGATATACGATATTTTAATCAAAATCGTTAAGAGCCATTTTTGAAAAAAACATCTTCAAAAAAATTCATGTAAAGGGTAGTTTGGGGGGGGGTTCTTGAATATCTTCGTGTAACATCCTTGGAAGGTAATGAACCTTAATACCAATTTTGGTATCTAACGAACCTTTCGTTTTTGAGCTATGCTACACACGGACACACATTCATTGATGCGTGGATTTCTGCTGAAGTGGCAAATTCGCTTCCTGCCGAGTCTTGAATTTCATATCAGGTCCCGGATCATCCTCTCGCCGTATATTCCATCTTCATATTTCAATTCCTCACGTTCTGCACTTGGTCCATCTTCATGCTCCAGTCCCTATCTATCTTCTCATTCCGAATTAATTTTTGGCTTTCCTAAATCACCTTCCAGCACACCTCCCTTCAGTTAATGACAACCGCAGCACATGACTTCTCTTCTACTTTTGTATCTTGGGGGTCAGCAGCATCGCCAGTTTTTGATTAAACCCACTTTTCAAACTGAAAGCCACTCTCGCCGATTGTGGGAGAAAGAACAACATTGCAAGAGATTTGGCAAACGCAGAAGTTCTGGATTCAGCAATGAAAACATCTTATGTGTTCCATTCACGTGACTTTCTCTAAATCTCTGCAACAAACTATAGTTAAAAAGCTTGTGCTTCTTTTTGCTTCATGCTAATCGAGAACAAATTAGCAGAAATAGTCTTATTACTTGCTTCCTTGTAAGTAGAAGCGAAATAAGGGAGTACCATAGGTTAAAGTGATATTCAAAAGCTGGTTGCTATGTGACTGAAGTTCCTTTGTTTGCATGGACAGCAGTTGACAAATTCCTGATGGGAGAAGAGTATAAGTATTTTAAAGCTGAAAGCAAAAACAAGGAATATCTTTAAAAAAACAAAAAAAACAAAAAAACAAAAAAAAAACCGATCAACTTCACGAAAAAAATTAAATAACATATATTGTGTGTTTTATCATGCTCTACATTTTTTGTGTGGTAAGTTTTTGTCCATCTCTTACGGTTTACCAGTTAAACAAAATTCCGTAAAATTCATTCAGAATAAAGTAGCCTTCAGAAGCTATTCCCAGAAAATTCAAATTATACATTTTATTTGTCTGGTAAATATATTTAATATACGATATGCTAATCAAAATTGTTTGAGCCATTTTTGAGAAAATCAAACTTTTCGAAAAAAGTTCCTTGTAAAGGTTAGTATGGGGTGGGGGGATTTTTCTCAAAATCTTCGTCTCACATCCCTGGAAGATACTAAACTTAAATACCAACTTTGGTATTTGACCGATTTTTCGTTTTTAAGTTATCGTGTTCAGACACATAGACTCAGGGGGCTCTAAAACGTATATTTGCGGTGAAATCTCGGTATGGAATTTTTGGGTGGAGTGCAATACGTTCTCTATACACTATATGTATAGTACGTGTAGAGAAAGTAAAAAGGTTAACTCGGGAGCGAGTTTGGGAGCAAAACGAAAGGCCACAAGAAGTAGAACAAGTTTTCTTAAGTTTGTTCCGTCTGTAACGGCAGTTATTACAATGAAAATCAGGAGCAGTGTTCTGGCCCATGTTGGGATGTGCTTCCATGAGCAATGCATTCAGTTGAACGGCACTCTACAAAAAATTCGATGACAGTTCCCGGAAATATGTTTTAGGGTACCCTGTATCAAAAAAAAAAAAAAAAAAAAAAAAATTCACAAAAGGTAGGTGTGTCTGTGAAACCCGATAACTCAAAAACGGTATTTAAGTTAGTATCTTCCTGGGATGCGACACCCATTACATTAGTTTTTCTCAAACATGGCTCTAAAGATTTTTATTAAAATATCGTATATTAAAGATATTTATCTCACAAATAAAATGTATATCTTTAATTTCCTGGGAGTAGCCTCTGAAGACTTATTTATTCTGGATGGATTTTACGGAATTTTGCATAACAGCTAAATCGTAAGCGACGGACAAAGTTACCGCACAAAAAATGTAGAGCACGTTAAAATACACAATTTATTTTATATAATTTTTTTCGTGAAGTTGATCGCTTTTTAGATATTCCTTCTTTTTGTTTCGGCTTTAAAATACTTATACTTTTCTCTTACGAGAATTTGTCAACTCTTGTCCATACATACATACATACATACATACATACATACATACATACATACATACATACATACATACATACATACATACATACATACATACATACATACATACATACACACACACACCCACACACACACCCCCACACCCACACACACACCCCCCCACACACACACACACACAAACAAAGGCATTTCAATTACAGGGCAAACGAGCGTTTAAAAGATTTGACTTTCACTTTAACCTATGCTACTCCCTTATTTCGCTTCTACTTGCAAGGAAGCAAGTAATAAGACTATTTCTGCTAATTGTTTCTCGGTTAGCATGAAGTAGATAGAAGAATAAGCTTTTTAACAATAAGTTCTTATAAAGACGTAGAGAAAGGCATATGAATGGAACACATCAGCTTTATTTTAATTTATCATGAGTGTACAGTTGCTTAAATGTCTCCGACAATAAACAGTTAATGCGATGAGATGGTTCAGTTAAAATCCCACTGCCCATATTCCCCACCATCTGTGACCGTTACTTTTTGCCAAATATGGGCCTTTGCCGTGAAGCTAAATTATACTCAAACCGATACGAGTTCTACACTGTTTTAACTTTTAAATGTATTTGTTTCACGAAAGTGAAAAGTAATTTTCTGCTCTTTATTTTCATAAAAATATTTTGGTACCCATATTTTCCAAGTTTACCCTCTACACCTAAGCATTAGAAAAGTCAGGCAACGAGGAACGTTTTACTTTCTCTACACGTACTATGTACATAGTGTATAGAGAAGGTATTGTATTGCACCCAAAGTTCCATACCGAGATTTCACCCGAAATATGTGTTTTAAGGCCCCGTGATTCCATTTTTTAGAAAAAGGCTCTGTGTGTCTGGACAGCATAGCTCAAAAACTAAAAGACCGTTAAATACCAAACTTGGTACTTAAGTTTGGTGTCTTCCAAGAATGCGAAATGAAGATTTTCAAGAAAATCCCCCCACCCAAAACTACACTTTACATGGATAATATTTATGAAAATGTTGCATTTTTTAAAATTGTCTAACGATTTTGATTAAAATATAGATTTTTAAAAATATTTACGTAACAAATAAAATGTATATCTTGAATTTGCTGGGAATAGCCTCTGAAGACCTCTTTATACCAGATGAGTTTCTCTGAATTTTGCAGAACTGGTAAAGAGCAAAAGATAGACAAAAATTTACATATGGAAAAAAATATAGGTAGATGTTGGTAAAATACATAATGTGTACCATATACATTTTTATGTAAAATCGACCGTTTTTTGAAATGTTCCTTGTTAGTTTCAATTTTAAAGTATACTTACTTCTCTGAAATAGGAAGTGACGTTAATCTCTCTTGTTTTACTGTCGTGCAGTGATCCAGCTGAAAATTAAAAACTTGTTCCGATTGTAATCCGCTATGTTGCCGAGCTGTTGACTTCTTCTTGGGGTTTTTCGCGGCACTAAACTTGTATGACAGACCAGTAAGTAAATAAAAAGCAGCTCTAATGGAAGAGTAACAAACGTGGAAAATCCGGGTCAGTACTGAGTTTATTTGTGACCAACAAAATGAATACATATTTCATATCAAGTACCTTCCAAATATGCGACACGAATATCCTCTCATCCGAAGCTATCCTTTATATGAACAAATTTATACTTTCTCTACACGTACTAGGTACATAGTCTATAGAGAAGGTATTGTACTCCACCCAAAAATTCAATACCGAGATTTCACCGGAAATACATGTTTTGGGTCCCCCTGAATACAAAAAATGATGATGTGTTCCATTCACATGACTTTCTCTCTACATCTCTGCAAAAAATATTATTGAAACGGTTATGCTTCTATTTACTTCATCTAATCGAGGAAAAATTAGCAGAAATAGTCTTATTACTTGCTTCCTTGTAAGTAGAAGCGAAATAAGGGAGTACCATAGGTTAAAGTGATAGTCAAAAGCTGGTTGCTGTGTGACTGAAGTTCCTTTGATTTGTATGGACAGGAATTGACACATTCCTGTATTAAAAAAGTATACTTTTTTCAAACCTGAAACCAGTAACAAGGAATATCTCTAAAACAATCAACTCCACAAAAAAAAAAAAAAAAAAAAAAAAATTATACAACATAAATTGTGCTCTACATTTTTTGTGTGGTAAGTTTTTGTCCATCTCATACGGTTTCGCAGTTATGCAAACTCTCACCTAGACGGTCCGGGTTCGATCCCAAGTGACCACATGTGAGATTTGTGGTGGACAAAGCGGTTCAGGTTCGGGTTTTCTCCGGGATCTCCGGTCCCCCCCCCCATCACATTCCACCAGGGCTCCATCTTCATGTATCAGCAGTGTCATCGCCTGCGGTGCCAGAGAAGTAAAAATGGGCCTTAAACACTACCAAAAAAAAGTTATGCAAAATTGTGTAAAATTCATCCAGAATAAAGTAGCCTTCAGAGGCTATTCCCAAAAAATTCAAGATATACATTTTATTTATCAGGTAAATATCTTTAATATACGATATTTTAATCAAAACTGTTAGAACCATTTTTGAGAAAATCAAAATTTTCGAAAAAAATCTGATGTGTTCCATTCACATGACTTTCTCTATATCTCTGTAAAAAGTGTTGTTAATAAGCTTATTCTTTTATTTATTTCATGCCAATCGAGACAAATTACCAGAAATATTCTTATTGCTTGCTTTATTGTAAGTAGAAGCGAAATAAGGGAGTACCATAGGTTAAAGTGATAGTCAAAAGCTGGTTGCTGTGTGACTGAAATTCGTTTGTATGGACACGAGTTGGCAAATTCCTGTATTAGAAAAGCATGTTTTTCAAAGCTGAAATCAAAAACAAGGAATATCTCAAAAACGATCACCTGCTCGAAAAAAATGTATATAACATAAATTGTCTGTTTTAACGTGCTCTACATTTTTGTGTGGTAAGTTTTTGTTCATCTCTTACGGTTTTGTAGTTATGCAAAATTCATCCAGAATAAAGTAGTCTTCAGAGGTTATTCCCAGAAAATTCAAGATATACATTTTATTTGTCAGGTAAATATCTTTAATATACGATATTTTAATCAAGGTCGTTAGAGCCATTTTTTAGAAAATCAAAATTTTCGAAAAAAGTTCCATGTAAAGGGTACTTGGGAGTGGGGGGATTTTCTTGAAAATCTTCGTGTCGCATCCTTGGAAGATACCAAACCTAAATACCAAGTTTGGTTTTTAACGGACTTTTCGTTTTTGAGCTATGCTGACCACAGCCACACACACACACACGGACATTTTTCTAAAAATTATATTTTTTGGATTCAGGAGGTCTCAAAACATGTATTTACGGTGAAATCTCAGTATCGAATTTTTGGGTGCATTACAATACCTTCTCTATACACTATGTACATAGCACGTATAGAGAAAGTAAAAAAAGATCCGTGTAAGGGTAGTTGGGGTAGGGGGGATTTTCTTGAAAATCTTCGTGTCGCATCCTTGAAAGATACCAAACCTAAATACCAAGTTTGGTTTTTAACGGACTCTTCATGTTTTAGCTATGCTGGAAAATTCGGTGAAATACCAAACTTGGTACTTAAATTTAGTAATTTTCAAGAATGCGACATGAAGATTTTCAGAAAATTCCCCTCCCCATGCCAAACTAACCTTTACGTCGAAACATTTTCGAAAACATTCTCAAAAACGGCTCTAACGATTTTGATTAAATTACAATATATTTACGATATTTATATTGAATTTTCTGGGAATAGCCTCTGGTTAGCTCTTTATTCTGGATGAATTTTGCATAACTGGTAAATCGCAACAGATAGACAAAAACTCACTAAACACATTATAGATCTCGTTAAAATACACTATTTATGTTATATACATTTTTTTCGTAGAGATGGCAATTTTTGACTTATTCCTTGTCATTGGTTTTAGTTTTAAAATTCTTACACTTTTCTCATAGGGGAATCTGTCAACTCCTGGCATTGCAAAGAAACGGATTTCAATCCCATAGCAACCACATTTTAAAACATTTGACTGTTGGTTTATCCTAGTGTACTCCCTTCTACTTACAAGGAAGCAAGTAACAAGACGTTTATCTCGATTAGCATGAAGTGGATACAACAACAAGCTTTTTAACAGTAATTTGTTACCGAGATGTAGAGAAAGCCATGTGAATGGAACATATCAGATTTTTACTTTCTCTACACGTACTATGTAGTGGAAATATTGTATCCACCCAAAATTAGATACCGAGATTTTACTGGCAATACATGTTTTAGGACCCCCTAAATCCAAAAATAGCGTTTTTAGGAAATGTCCGCGCGCGCACGCGTGTGTGGGGGCGGGGGCATCAAAAACGAAAAGACCATTGAATACCAAACTTGGTATTTATGTTTGGTATGTTCCATGGTTGCGACACGAAGATTTTCAAGAAAATTCCCCCACCCCCAACTACCCTTTACATGGAAAAATGTTCAAACATTTTGATTTTCTAAAAAATAGCTAACGATTTTGATTAAGATCCCGTATATTAAAGATATTTACATCATAATAAAATGTATATCTTGAATTTTCTGGGAATAGCCTCTGAAGACCTCTTTATTCTGGATGAGTTTTTGCCGAATTTTGCTTAACTGCTAAACCATAAAAGATGGACAAAAACTTTCCACACAGAAAATGTAGAGCTTGTCTGAACACACAATTTATGCCCTTTACATTTTTGTTGTGGAGGTAACGGTTTCCAAGATATTCCTTGTTATTGGTTTCAGTTGTGAAGTACTTTTTCAGATAGTAAGTGTTCGTTTTTCTTTTGTTCTACTCCTGGCCAAGCAAAGAAGCGATTTGCAATGACAATCGCATAACGACAGCTTTTAAAACATTTGACTATCGGTTTAGCCTAGTGTATTCCCTTATTTTCTTCCTACTTAATAAGGAACTAAGTAATTAAAACATTCTGCTAATGTTTATCTCGATTAGCAAGGTGCAGAAAGAAGAATAATCTTATGTAAGAAGTTTGTAGAACAGCTGGAGAAAGTCATGTGAGTGTAACACATAATATTTTTTGTAACATTGCCCATGTTTTAAGATATTCGTTAATATGGTATTTGATTTGAATTTTTCAATATATTTACCGAGCGGTGCCAGCATATACAAGGATACGCTTTAAAACACCTGACTATCGATGCCTATTCAAGTTTTTGTAGGACTAGATTGTACAAGGTAAATGTGTAAATAAAACTTTTGTTACATTCACATGACGTTCTGTACCCATTCTGTTTTCCTGTCTACTCTATGCTAATCAAGACAGAAACAATCTTATTACATGTTGCATATAATTAAAGGGAATACTCTAGGCTGAAGCGAGTCAAATCCTTTATCAGCTAGTCGCTTCATGGAGGCCTTGAAATTCCATCCCATTTGCATGACCACGATAAAAAACAAAAAAAAAGAAAAACGAATGAAGATTTATCATTTGAGTAAACAAAAAGATTTGAGAAATTTAAACAGAAAACAAAGAATTTCTCGGAAATGGTTAACACACAAGATTTATGTAGTAAAATTTCGTGTCCATTGCGGTTTACCAGTTATGCGAATATCGTCCAGAATGGAGAGGACTTGAGAGGCTATTCCCAGAAAACTGAAGCTATATATCTTATTTGTGATGTAGATATGTTTAATGAAGCTCGTAGGGCCATTTTGAGACGATCTAAAATGTTCCAAGTAAACTGTAAAGAGTGTTTGAGTTGGAGGTTTTTGCTAATGATCTTCGTGTCGCATCCTTGGAACTTATTGAAACTTTTCATTTTTGAGTTATTCTGTTCGCACACACACACACACACACACACACACACATTATTCTAAAACTATTTTTCTCTACGTCCGAGCGTAATTGAGTACTTTAGGAGCTCATTTCAGATCGCAAAATTGATTTTTACGGAATCCATGCACAAAGAATTGCAGCAAGCGTAAAGTAATCTTGTTTCAACGTTACGCTTGTCAAAATAGACAGATATGGACCATGACTAAGAATTCAAATTATAGCAGGCAATGACAAACTAATATTATTGTTATTCTGTTGAGATTTTGAGAATTACGATATCCTTAGAGCTGCGAAAGAAGCAGAATCAAATTTACTACCAGCTAAATCCCCCTAAAATTATAAAACATTTATGAAGTGATGTTCAGAAGAGAATGAACTAGAACCCTTAGTGAATGGCTCAAACATAACCTCAAAGGTATTTCATCTTTGGTTGCTTTTCTTTTAATATCAGAAAATTCTCCTAGAAATGGAAATGGAGTTTTATTTATGGACGCTCTTTAACTGCTATGGTTCTCAGCGTCCCATTCTATTTTTGGCGAGAAAGACCGGTTAATTTTGCTCAGAGGCCTCTCTTATCAGGCTTGAGGTTCTTTTACGTGCCGCAATTCTACGACACGGGACCAACGGCTTTACTTCCCTTCCGAAGGAAGCCATGCTAAGGATTTTTACACCCGAAAAATCCATCGCCCTCCGCCGGGTTTGAACCCACGACCTTGGGTATATGAAGTTAGCATGGTAACCATTACACCGCGGAGGGCGACACTCGTAGAAAAAAAGCATTGTATGATACGCGAGCGTAAAGTTTCTTTTGGATTCTCGACCGCGTCTCGTTTCGCGATATCCCCGCTCGAATAAAAAATCATAAGTTTACGCTCTTACTTCATAAATTGAGGCGTCCTGAAAACCATGTAGTTTCTCGGTATCGATTTTTGGGTGCAATGCAGTACTTTGTGTAGGTAGTAGAGGAAGGCATGTGAATGAATATAAGACACAGTAGTGCATTGCTAGACCCCATATGGTCAAGAGAAAGCGTTTCCGGCAACGCTTCACTTGTTTTTCGCTCCTGAGAGCCGCTAAACGCCACGTCCCTGACCACAGTAAAGACAAGAATCGATTTGTGTGCATAAACTGACATGAATAATTGAAAGGACGCCATCCACACGTGGAAAACGTTTTAACTTTTCTCAACCGAGTTTCCAACTCACGAGGGCGACACTCAAAAACACACAATGATTAGTTACAAAATCTGATGTCTTCCATTCACATCACTTTCTCTACCTCTCCGTAACAAATTACTGTGTGAAAAGCTTATGCCTCTATTTACTTCATGCTAATCGACAAAAAAATTAGCAGAAATAGTCTTATTACTTGCTTCCTTGTAAGTAGAAACAAAATAAGGGAGTGCCATATGTTAAAGTGACAGTCAAAAGCTGGTTGCTAAGTGACTAAAGTTCCTTTGTTTGTATAGACACAAGTTGACAAATTCCTGTATGAGAAAAGCTGAAACCAAAAACGAGGAATATCTCAGAAACGATCAACTCCATGAAAAAATGCATATGTCATAAATTGTGTGTTTTAATGTGCTTTACATTTTTTGTGTGGTAAGTTTTTGTCCTGTTAAGGTTTAGCAGTCACGCAAAATTTCGTGAAATTCATCCAAAATAAAGTAGTCTTCAGAGGCTATTCCCAGAAAATTCAACATATACATATTATTTGTCAGGTTAATATCTTTAATATACGGTATTTTAATCAAAATCGTTAGCCCTTTTTAAGGAAATAAACATCTCCGAAAAAAATTCCATGTAAAGGCTAGTTGGATGAGGGGGGATTTTCTTGAAAATCTTCGTTTCGCAGCCTTGGAAGAAACCAAACTTAAATACCAGGCCTGGTATTCAACGGTCTTTTCGTTTTTGAGCTATCCTGTCCACACACACACACACACACACACACACACACACACACACACACACACACACACACACACACACACACACACAGACGGACATTTTTCTGAAAATGTTTTTTTTTATTCATGTATTTCCGGTGAAATCTCGGTATCGAATTTTTGGGTGCAATAGAGGTGCGTATAGAGAAAGTAAAAGTCTGATATGTTCTATTGACATTCTTTCTCTACATCTCTGTAATAAGTTATTATTAACAACCTTATTATTCTATCTATTTCATGCTAATCGAGATAAACATTAGCAGAAACGGTCTTATTACTTAGTTCCTTATAAGTAGAAGGGAAATAAGAGAATACACTAGGATAAAGTGACAGTCAAATGTTTTAAAATGTGGTTGCTATGGGATTGAAATCCGTTTCTTTACATAGGTGTTGACGGGTTCCTGTATGAGAAATGTTTAAATATTTTAAAACTCAAATCAGTAACAGTCAACCCCACGAAAAAATGTATGACATACGTACATTGTTTTTTTTAATGAGATCCTCATTTGTTGTGAAGTAAGTTCTGTCTATCTCTTAAGGTTTGCCAAATATGCAAAATTCAGAAGAAAAAAAAAACACCTAGAATAAAGTACCTAATCTTCAGAGGCTATTCCCAGAATATTGAAGATATACGTTTTATTTGTTACGTAAATATCTTTAATATACGATATTTTAATCAAAATCGTTAGAGCCATTTTTGAGAAATACGAATGTTGGAAATGTACAAATTAGTTTCGGGTGGGGAATTCTCTTGGAGAAGTTCGTGTCCCATCCTTGGAAGCTGCTGAGCTTAAGAGGATTAAGTTTGGTATTTAACGGACTTTTCATTTTCGAGTTCTGCTGTCCACACACACACACACACACACACACACACACACTTGGACACACGTATCTTTTCAGTGAAATTGCGGTATCGAATTTTTTAGTGCAATGCAATATCTTCTCTAGCTATGAACTATGTACTGAAACAAACTATTCAAAAAGTGTTCACAAGTAATGTGTTGAAATCAGTGCTGCAAACTATTGACTCGACGCGTAGCAGACAGTTGACGGCTTGCACGCTACTGCGCGCTAACACTTCACTCACGACTCATACAACTTTCCAGGCCCACTGGCTTGCAATTCTTGCTCCTTTTATTGCTAGAAAATAACGTCACAAATCTTACTGGAAACTGGATGCTTCTCTCGCGTGTCGCGTTCCAAAGCCTCCGGTTACTGCCGCATTTCCTGTGTTTAGTGTTCCAAAGCGACATTGAGAGTGGCGGCATACAGCATCAAGCAGAGAAAGTATTTTTTTTTCTCTTCATAGTAGATGGTACATAGATGATACACCCAAAAATTTCATTCCGAGATTTCGCCGAAAATACACGTTTTAGAGCTCCCTGTATGTCCAAAAAAGCACTGTTACTTTCTCT
This sequence comes from Hymenopus coronatus, assembly GCA_030762935.1. Classification (NCBI taxonomy): domain Eukaryota; kingdom Metazoa; phylum Arthropoda; class Insecta; order Mantodea; family Hymenopodidae; genus Hymenopus; species Hymenopus coronatus. Next base: position 6,564,573 of record CM060895.1, on the reverse strand, counting down.
ACAATATACATAGTAACTAGAGAAGATAGGTATTGTATTCCACTCGAAAATTCAATACCGAGATTTCATCGGAAATGTATGTTTAAGACAACCTGAATGCAAAAAAAAAAAACAAAAAAATAGGAACATTTGCGCGCGTGTGTGTGAGAGTGTGGTCTGCGGGTAGCATAACTAAAAACGAAAAAGCGGTTAAATACAGAACTTGGTATTTAAGTTTAGAATCCCCCAAGGATGTGACATGAAGATTTTTAGGAAAATCCCCCACCCCTAACTACCCTTTACATGGAAAAAATGTTCGAAACTTTTGATTTTCTAAAAAATGACTAATTAATTTTTCTAAAATGCCTATATTTAAGATATTTACATGGCAAATGAGCTGACTATTCTCTTCATTTTGTATAACCAGTAAGCCATAAGAGATAGACAAAAAAGATATGTCCTGTACATTTTTATTGTTGTTATTGGTTTCAGTTTTAAAACACTTATGCTTTGTTCAAGTTGTCTGTGTTTTATTCCTGGTCAGGCAAATTTCAGAGACAATCGCATAACGTCAGCTTTTAAATGATTTGAGTGTTGCTTTATCCTACTGTACTCCCTTATTTCTCTCCTACTTAGAAGGAAGCAAGTGATAAGACCGTTTCTGCTGATGTTTATCTCGAGTAGCATTAGGTAGATAGGACAATGTTTTGTTTGCGGAGCAGGTAGAGAATATGAATTGTGTGGGTGACAGTTTTCATCTGATAGAAGCCTCTGCTCCTCATGTAGTCAGTTGCCACTTTGAGTTACAAGTCGTGTGTATTGTTCAAGGCTAGAGATTTCTGTTTCAGGAGATCTCCATTCAACAATTCGAAACCGACATTCAAAAGGTATATCTCAACACCTCTTCATTCTGGATCAATTTTGTGTAACTGGAAACCGTAAGATATATACAAAAACAAAAACTTACTGCATAACAAATATACATCTCATTAAAATGCGCAATTTATGTCATATACATTTTTTTTTTTTTTTTTGGTTGTAGAGTTAGCCGTTTTCGAGGTATTCCGGATTATTAGTTTCAATTTTAGCCACTTAAACTTTTCTCAAACGGAAGACATCTTCCTTCTTGTTTCTCCTTTGTTTATTCCTGGCAAGCAAAGAAATTCGAATTTCAATTGTTTCACATAGCGACCGGGTTTTAAACGACGAGACTATCCTTTAGCCTGTTCATTTTCTATTTACAAGGAGCTAGTAATAAGATTAATTCTGCTTATATTTATCTTGATTAGCATGATATAGATAACAGATTAAATGTTTTGAATAAAAGGTTTGTTTACTGAATAGTTAGAGGACATCGTGTGAATGGAATACATTAGATTTTTTTTCTTCTACTTACAAGGAACCAAGTAATAAGGAGAATGTCTGCTAATGTTCATGAAGAATTAGCTTTTTAACAATAATTTGTGACGGAGATGTAGAGAAAAGCATTTGATTGTAACACCTCAACTTTTTCGATTCTCGTGTGGTTATGAAATTTCATAAAATGCACGCTTGATTAAAAATATGACATGCCACATTTGTATGATAAATAAGTATTGTATTCGTGAATGCAATATTACATTTTAACTTTTTTCCACAAGCGAACAGTAATTACTAGTGCTGTATGTTCCAGCAACGCCTGCAGCAATTTCAATTAAACTCGGTAATCACATAGCTTAGAATCTGGAAAATAATGATGTGGGGGCCCGCCTCTGTAGTGTGGTGGTAGCGCGTGTGTTTCGCATTCAAGAGGCACCTAGTTTTAATGTCGGTTACGGTGAATTACCCGGATAAGGTGTTTCTGTTATCCTGAGAAGACGAATATCCAGTAACTTTTAAGCTCTATGTACTGTGAGCATCGCTTCATTATCGTCTGATATCAAGTGCCACATTAAAGTAAATTAAACTAATAACAAGGAAAAGAAAACAAAGTATAGTTTTGAGTTGATTAGTTACAGAGCTCATTCGTTTTCTACGAATTCAACAAGAGGATAAGATGAGCAGTAAAATTGAAGAGAAAGAACAAGATTAGTTGAATGAAGGTCATTGAGATGGAACCAGTTCACACACACCTTAGCCTGATCTCAGGTTAAATCCCCAAACCAGAGGTTGCTGTGGTTTCTCTGCGGCTCGCTACGGCCTGACACCAGTATCCTATCAGTGCCACCGGCGAGAAAGAATTTCCTGCTGCAAGACTTCTTTTACACACCAATAAATCTACTCACATGGGGCTGTCGCTTTTAAACACACTTAAAAACCATCGGTCTAGGCCGAATTTGAAGCCGCGACCTTGAGATCAGAAGGTACAGGAGACATCACTCGTGTTGTTTCCCCCACACAAACCGTGAGTAGGACAGGTAGAGTTAGACTGAAAAATGCAATGCCATAGCTGGGATATGAACCACAATCTGCCGGTCTCTAGCTGGCTGCTCCAAGCACGGCAGCATGCCCATGCGGCAATCAATTCAACTGACTTGAAGTTTCCTGGTAAACCACAAGGCGATCTCAAATTATTTTGAGATGACATACCCCAATGGCGACTTACAATGTTGTAAGTACTATAATAATTTGAGATCACCTTGCATTTTTCAGTATCTAATGGTTCGTGTTACTGAGATTCACTACGTCTTCATGAAGAATTCAAAAAGGTAGAGTTGAGTACATATTCGGTATTGAATACCTACCATGTACATGGAAACGCGGATTTGAATCATACTAAATGTTGAATCCGATCCTTTAGAAAGAGAAGCGGGTCGAAATATTTTGCATGGAAACACCTCTGTATTCAAATTATATTCAATACGTCCAAGATGTTAACTTCTACTGTAGTCTTGCGTACACTCGCTATTTTGTTTTCTTCAATAAACGCCCATATAGTGATAATAAAACACACAACAAGCCCAGTTTTATCGTTTCCAGAATCTCGCAATGTATTCTTCTCAAAACATATATTAACCTCAAAACCTACTTATAATACATACACAACAAACTAACAAAATGTTTACCAGGTTCGCCAACTAAATCCAAGTCAACCAACATAAAAGCTTGAGTTATTTACTGTCGAACCTATTCAAAACAATCTCAATTCGTGTTGAATTTGCACGTTAAACGCTTATTATGCTCAGATACAGTTGGACTAAATCAATTTCATTTCTCCATGGTAACGTGATAAGTCCCTTAAAACAAGTTATTTATTTTATTTTATACACATACACATATGTTGATATGTTTTACATGTTGGGCATGTATTCGTACGAGGAGCGTCCAGAAAGTGACAGACGATTTGACACAAGGAAAGCTATCAAGACAAAACTTGACGAATTTCGTTATGCCAAATTGTCTATTACTTCCTGGATGACCACCCTACATATATACGTCCAAATCTTATATAATTGATTATTTTAGGTTCAAGTACATGCTTACAAATTTTCTAAATTCGAAAGCGTAATAATTTTGCAATGAGATGAACTTTAAAATCTGTAAAATGTTCAGTTCCGAAAATGCTCAAACATTACGTATAAGATGACTGGGCAGAATGTTTGAAGATCTGGTAGTGGTACTTCTGTCTGTCACACTTGCTGGTATCACATTAAACAAGGAACATCCTTCCTAGGGCATCACACATTTATAGTATACATTATAACAACTATAGTATAAACAAAAACTGTCACAATATTAGGAAACATGCCTCTCAACCATAGGTTGAGTAAAACGAACTGTTTACGTGCTGGGTTGATTTTACAATTCTTATCATCCATTACTGGTTTCTGAGGTCACCAGTAGTGCAATCAGGTACACATTCTGTAACACTTTGAATCTGGCCACAAAGAAAATTATCATTAGAGTCAAAATCGTGAAAATATCTGTGCTCGTTATATTTTACGGACAAAGTGTAAATATTGGCAAATGTATCTATACCAACACGGTTGTTTAGAGGCGCTGATTTAATTAAGCTAATCCTGATGATGGGAGATGACTCCTCACGTGACTAAACACGAGAACACCTAGAGTATGTACGAGGGTCAACCACAAAGTTACGGAAGATTTGGCATAACTAAATAATAACAAAGGTTATCAACACAAAACTTTATTTGTTTCTCAACGTAATCTCCAGTCTGTCAAGACATTTAGTGTCACGTGCTACCAGTTTTTCAATGCAAATGTTATACTTTTCTATCATCAAAGAACTTATTCGTGTTTTTGAATGCACAAAATATTTGGCCAATTGAATTTTATAGGCGAATAATGCAAGTGTATAGTAATAATGCAATGAACGAGTCTTCAGTGAGGAAATGGCACATAATTTACAAGTAATCAAGGAAGAACATAACAGTGTGTACGATAAAGACGGAGTGGAAGTTCATTAATCGTTATGGAGGAGTTGAAAGCAAATGTTGATAAAAGAATTCAGAAAAACCGATGTTCCCCTTTGGACACGTACATAACTTTTTGGATGGAAAAGCTTTCCCAACCGATGAAGACCTCAAAGTGCCAGTGACATCTTGACTCAAATCTTTAGAAATACCGGTACCACATTACAACAAATACCTTGATAGCAATAACATTACGTTGAGAAATAGAGTAAGGTACTGTATATAAAGATTTGTATGGATAACTTTCGTTATTATTTAGTTATGGCAAATGGTGTGTCAGTTTCTGGATGACCCTCGTATTAAACTAACCCATCTCGTTCTAATTTCCCCTTGACCTAGAAGTTTGAAAAAGCGCCTGTTGTGTCACAACGCCCCTTCATTTTTTTCTTGTGTATACACGTTTAGGCATTCAGGGCCGGAGTTAATCCAGTACTACAAGCCCGGAACTACATAACCTTTGTTGCCAATCAAAGTGATGACGTCATGTTCCAACGACAGGAAATAAGGTGACAATCTAGCTTGTTATTCATGGTGATGCCAATATAAGACATTAATACAGAATGTGTGTTGTATTAACATGGTTTTCTCTGCCCTATATCGTTAATTAATGCCTATACAAACTTTTCTCTACGCGTACTACGTACATAGTGTTTAGTCGCCCTCCGTGGTGTAATGGTTATACCCAAGGTCGCGGGTTCAAACCCGGTGGAGGACGATGCATTTTTTTGGGAGTAAAATCCTAGCATGGCTTCCCTCGGAAGGGAAGTAAAGCCGCTGGTCCCGTGTCGTAGATTTACGGCACGTAAAAGAACCTCAAGCTTGATAGAGAGACCTCTGAGCAAAATTAAGCGGTCTTTCACGCCCAGTACAGAATGGGACCCTGAGAACCACAGCAGTTAAAGAGCATCCATAAATAATACGCCATTTCATTTTACATAGTTTATAGGGAAGGTATTGCATTACACCCAAAAATTCCATACCGAGATTTCACCGGAAATATGTGTTTTGCGTCCACCTGAATAAAAAAAAAAGTATTTTTGGAAAAAAGTCCGTCAAAAACGAAAATACCCTTTAATAGGGTCTTGGTATCTTCCTTGGATGCGACATAGAGATTTTCAAGAAAATCCCCCCTTTCCCCAACTACCCTTTACATGGAACGTTTTTCGAAAATTTTGATTTTCTCAAAAATGGTTAACGATTTTGATTAAAATATCATATATTAAAGATATTTACCTGACAAATAAAATGTATATCTTCAATTTTCTGGGAATAGCCTCTGAAGACTGTTTTATTCTGGATGAATTTTACGGAATTTTGCATAACTACTAAACCGTAAGAGATGGACAAAAACTTACCACACAAAAAAGTAGAGCACGTTAAAACACACGATTTATGTTTATACATTTTTTCGTGGAGTTGATCGTTTTAGAGGTATTCCTTGTTTTTGGTTTCAGCTTTTAAAAACTTATATTTTTCTCATACAGGAATTTGTCAACTCCTGTCCATACAAACAAAGAAACTTCAGTCACATTACAACCAGCTTTTGACTATCACTTTAACCTATGGTACTCCCTTATTTCGCTTCTACTTACAATAAAGCAAGTAATAAGACTATTTCTGATAATTTGTTCTCGATTAGCATCAATTATATAGAGGCATAAGCTTTCTAACAATTTGTTGCGGAGATGTGGAGAAAGTCATGTGAATGGAACACATCAGATTTTTACTTTCTGTACACCTTAAATGTACATGTTGTATAGAGAAGGTATGGTATTGCACCTAAAAATTCGATACCAAGATTGCACCGGAAATACATGTTTTGGGATCCCGTGAATCCAAAACAAAATTTAGAAACATCTCCATGTATGTGTCTGTGGGCAGCATAGCTCAAAACGACAAGTCGGTTAAATACCAAACTTGGTATTTCAGTTCGGTATCTTCCAAGGATGCGACACGAATATTTTCAAGAAAATCTCCTCACCTCCAACTACCCTTTACATGGTACATTTTTCGAAAATTGTATTTTCTCAAAAATGACTCTAATGATTTCAATAAAAAAAAAAGATATTCACATGGCATATAAAATGTATATCTTGAATTTTCTGAGAATAGCCTCTGAGGACTACTTTATTCTGGTTGATTTTTGCAGAATTTGTGTAACGCTTAAACCGTAAGAGATAGACAAAAACTTATTACTTAAAAATGCAGATCTCGTTAAAACACATAATTTATGCCATGTATGTTTTTCTTGTAGAGTAGACCGTTTTCGAGATATTCATTATCATTGGTTTCAATTTTAAACTAAATTTTCAAAGGGGATCATGAAAAGCCATCAGAACCGCAATTGTTTCACATAGCGTCTGGCTTTTAAAAGATTTGACTATCGTTTTAGCCTAGTATATTCCTATTTCCTTTCTAATTACAAGAAAGTAAGTAATAAGATCAATCCTGCTGATGTAGATAAAAGAATCATCTTTTGTAAGAAAAATGTGTTTGTGGAACAGCTAGAGAAAGTTACGAGAATGAAACACCTGCTTAAACCTTTGCAGAAGTAGACACGAAGGGAAAAGCCATATCAACGGTGTATGAAAAACTGATAGTTTCCATTGGCATCGAAGCAAACAACTGAATATCGTCAGGACTTTAAAAGAAGGTTCATCAATTGGAACCATTAATGACTGATATCTCGGAAATTGCTAATGCCACAAAAACGTTGTTTGAAATAAATTGCGTAGAGAACTACATTTGTGCAATACATTTTCACGTATACCACTTATACATGATTATAAAAATCCCTTCCGAATGAAGAGATCTTCACATATGCCTAGAACATTCAACATATACACTTCATTTGTCAAAGAAATATGTGCTATTTTAATTACAAACCTTTGATAAAATAAAAAATGCTCGGAATATGGTCCATGTAAAGGGTAGCTTGGAGTGGCAGAAATTAAAAGAGCTATCTTTGGAGGGTACTGAACTTAAATACCAAATTTAACCGGCTTTTAGTTTTTGTATTTATAGGCACACAAGTACACAGGAACCATTTTCTAATAATGTTTTTGTATATATCTGCAAAATGTGCATTTCTACTCAAATCGCAGCATCGAATTTTTGAATGGACTCACAAAAGCTGCGGTAGACAAATTACACTTCTAGCATTGAAATTACGATGGAGGAAATAACCAATTTTAATATGCAGAAAGAGCAAGCAATATTACAGTGTTCGTGTTCAGACCAGTTTTATATTTTGAAAATTCCACGGTGTTTAAACCGATTCATATGTTGCATGTACAAAATGGTTTATCATTCATTTAGCAGAGCGTTGCTATATGCTAAGTCAATTTAAGCTACGGGGAAATAACTTTGTGACGAAAAACTAGGGCATTAACGAGAAAGTTCAGCAAAAGAATTGCATACTCTCTACCTATTTGTTTTTCTGCTTCACTTCAAATTGCTCTACCAATTGCATGTAAAACAATTTATCACCGCACATAAAAAGTGCAGAAAAAATATGCTTCACACTAGTCGAGATAAATATCAGCAGATGACTTTCCCTCGCCATGGAGTCCAACACAAGACCTCTCTGATATCTCGCAGTGGCTGTACTCACTGTTTACGTCATAACCTCACTCGGATAATGCAGTGAGTAGCAACACTTAATGTTGCACAAGAATGCACTCACTAATTCCAATCGCGCTCGCTTATATAGCCGCTGGACTTTTCCAGAGATCTAGAATATTCGGGAGGCGGGGATTAGGAAAACTAGCAGGAGATTATGATTATCTCTCGATATCACGTTATTATGCTGGGCGCTTCTTTTCTTGCGTATCTCTCCAAACTACCAGTCGGTTTTCGCCATCCAGTTGATAGCTAAAGTCATAACGGAGAAACAATATTAATTTAGATATTTTTTCATTGCAGAATACCATAGAGCAATATAACTGCTCGGTTATCAAATTTATAGTTGGCTTACGGCTTACTCTCCCCGTATTTAGGATCGACATCCCCCTAGGACAGCGGATGCCTAGAACCCTGTCAGGGAGCCAATGGCACGAAACCACAGAATGGAGAACCTGACTCGTGAGCAAGTGGATGATATGAAATGCAAGCGAAATGGATGTTACGAAAGCTGATAATGGAGCAATTGTTGGAATGAGTGATGAGGGAAACCGGAGGAAACCCGCCATACGCCGTTTCGCCCATCACAAATCCGCCTAGATGGGAGACAGGTGGTCTAACCACTCGGCCAGGGCGCAGACCTGGCTATTATATTCAGTATGACTGACAAGCTAAAGGCTCATGTGCAGAAATCCTATATGAATATACGAGGTGTCTAGAACACAGAAAAATATGCCCTTCGAGAATCTGCTTCTTGTCCCCCTTTTTAATGTTTCTACTTTGTACATACATAGGTAGAAAAGATGTTGCATTGTACCCAAAAAGCTGACACCGAGATTTTACTAGAAACACGCGCTTTAGGGTCGCATACAGAAAAATCTGATCCGTTCCATTCATATGACTTTTTCTACCTCTGTAACAAATTATTGTTAAAAAGCATATTCTTCTATCTGTTTCATGCTAATCGAGATAAACATCATCAGAAACGGTCTTATTACTAGCACCATTTAAGTATAAGGGAAATAAAGGAGTACACTAGGCTAAACCGATAGTCATATGTTTTAAAATGTGGCTGCTATAGGATTGAAATCAGTTTCTTTGCGTGGCCAGGAGTTGACAGGTTCTCGTATGAGAAATGTTTTATGTATTTTAAAACTGAAACCAATAACAAGAAATATCTCAAAAACGGTAAACTCCAGGGAAAAAAATGCATTCACATAAATAGTGTGTTTTAACGGGCTCTACATTTTTTTGTGATGAAAGTTTTTGTCTATCTCTTACGGTTTACCAGTCTTTCCGCAAAATTTATTCAGAATATAGATGTCTTCAGAGGCTATTCCTTGAAAATTCAAGATATACATTTTATTTCTCATGAAAATATCTTTAATATACGGTATTTTAATCAAAATCTTTATAGCCATTCTTTAGAAATTAAAAAAATTTCGAAAATTCTTCTATGTAAAGGGTGGAGGGATTTTCTTGAAAACCTTCGTGTCGCATCCTTGAAAGACACTAAACTTATATTCATCAAATATTTCTGATTGTGGGGTAAAATGTTTGGGTATTTATCTTGATGAACTGGGTTGGAGGTCACATATAGATCATACAAACGGTAAAATAATTAAAGGTATATTCATGCTACGCATGCTTAAGCAAAATATTGGTAAAAAATCTTTACAGGCAGTTTATTATAGTAATAGGAATGCTTAACTATGGTGTTTTATTGTGGGGCAACCGTTACTCATTTTACAAAAGAAGGTCATTGGGATTATCTGTGGAGCTGTACCCGATACCCACTGTAAACCACTATTTATTGATGTACAAACTGAGGCTTTCACGGCCGGCCGGCGTCTTCAATAAAGAAAGTACTTTCCGGGCCGTGGTCTATTGGGTCTTGAGCTGTGACCGGATCACCTGTGAAGATGCCAAGCGCAGCCCTTGGCGAAACTTCAACACCCAATGGACCACGGCCCGGAAAACACTTTCTTTATTGAGCTTGTTATACTGACACTTCCTTGTATAAATATTCACGTTGTAAATATATCCCTACAAGGACTTGTAACCATTTATATATACCATAACACAAAATTGAATCTTTAAAATTGTTCAATGGTTTACCTGATTATTTAAGACATTCAGCATTTTAAACAATAATCCTCTTTATAAGCTCCAGGAATTCTCCACAATTGATTGGTAAAAATCGTTTAAATTGTTCTTGACGTTGCTATACATGTCTATGGCAACAAAACATCCATCTATCTGTACAGACACACGGACCAGTTTCTAAAAAGACTTTTTTTTATACAGGGAACCCTAAAACACAATTTCCGGTGCAATTTTGGAAAATGTAAATGGCGTATTATTCATTGACACTTTTTAACTGCTGTGGTTCTCAGCGTTCCATTCTAAATTGGGCGTGAAAGACCGCTTAATTTTGCTCAGAGGCCTCTCTATCAGGCTTGAGGTTCTTTAACGTGCTGTAAATCTACGACACGGGACCCTTCCGAAGGAAGCCATGCTAAGGATTTTTTCAGGGGTGGAATGCAATACCTTCTCTATAAACTATGTATATAGTAAAGTAGAGAAAATAAAAATGTGATGTGTTTCGCCCACATGGTTTTCTCTGACTATTTTACAACAAACCATTCTTGCAAAAGCTTATTCTTCTATCCACATCATGCTAATTGAGATAAACATTAACAGAAACGGTCTTATTACTTAGTTCCTTGTAAGTAGAAGGGAAATAAGGGAATACACTAGACTAAACCGATAGTCGAATGTTTTTAAAGCTGCCCGCTCTGTAATAGTTTAGAAATTATGCTCTCTGTATGTGTAGGAGCAGAATACACGACGACTCTCAATTTGAGAAAAGTATAAGCATTGGTGATTTTAAAGGTGTACCTCGGAAATGGCCAAATCTACAAATAATGCACTTGACAAAGTGTGTATTTTTTTGAGAATCTTCATGTCCCGTCCTTGGAAGATTTTGAACTTAAATATCAAGTTTGGTCTTTTCATTTTTAGTTAAGCTGTTCACACATACATACAGACTTTTTCCAAGCCTTGTTTTTTTTTTTTATTAAGGGATCCTCAAGACATGTATTTGCTGTGGATATTTTTATAGATACAATACCTTCTGTATGTACTGAGTACATTGTACGTGGTAGAAAAATACTATGTTGGACACGTTGATGGTAACTTGTCAGGATAAGGGCGAAAACCCCGAAAATAAATACCTTCGGCGGGTAACTCACCGCAAGCGAGATTCTACACTACCCAGACGGTTTTAAATGTTTTGTTGTGACACTTGCTATGGCGGATATTCACTAGAGGTGTAATTTAACACTCGTTATGATTCACAACCTGCGATAAGCATATCTTGACGAGCAGGTGTATTCCCTGCTTTCAAACATCACTGCCGTCCTCACGTGTCATAAATTTGTTCCCAACCTCATCATCAAAAACCAAATATATGAACAAACCATGTTACAATAAAAAAATCTGATGTGTACCATTCACATGACTTTCTCCATATCCCTGCAACAAATTATTCTTAAAAAGCTTATACTTCTATTTACTTTATGCTAATCAGAAAAAAATAGTAGAAATAGTCTAATTACTCGCTTCCTTGTAAGTAGAAGCGAAATAAGGGACAATCGTAGGTTAAAGTGATAGTCAAAAGCTGGTTGCTATGTCAATGAAGTTCCTTTGTCTATATGGATAGGAGTTGACAAGTTCCTGTATGAGAAAAGTACACGTTTTTCATAGCAGAAACAAAAAAATAAGGAATGTCACAAAAACGACGAACTCCACGAAAAAAATGTATACAACATAAATTGTGTGTTTTAATGTGCTCTATATTTTTTGTGTAGTAAGTTTTTGTCCATCTCTTACGGTCTAGCAGTTATTCAAAATTTAGTAAAATTCATCTAGAATAAACTACTCTTCAGAGGCTATTCCCAGAAAATTCAAGATATACATTTTATTTGTCGGGTAAATATCTTTAATATACGAAATTTTAATCGAAATCGTTGGAGCCATTTTGACACTTTTCCACCTATCTGTTGTCACTTGCTGAACTCCTTTTTGCACCAGTAGTTCAACATCAGCGATACGGAATGTTCTGCAACATATCCTTTCACTTGTGCCCAAATTAATTCAATGGCATTGAAGTGGCAGTGGTAGAGAGGTAGTCTGATGACAGTGTGACCGTGAGCAGCAACAATGGTGTCTTATCTCACGAGTACAGAAGGATGCCTTGTACACTTTTAAAATTTAAGAGTTCTGCTTTCGAGATTTCTGCAGACACTCCAGGTATATTGTTGTTCTCCAATCACTGTAGTTTTTCTATGGTTCATTGCCGGTGCCTTAATTGAACCGAACGGTATGCCGCATTGTCCTTAACAATAATAGAGTTTGGAGCGATATTTGGCAGAAGAGATTGTTGGAACCAGGTCTTGAATGTATGTGTCTCAGTTCATTTCTTCGTGATAATCACGAGTCTCTTTGATCTGAATAAGAGCATTGCCCCTAGAGCAAAAGCTTGTACACCACCAGCTTGAAGCAGAATCAATCTACTTCCTTTCCCAACTGACACTTTCATTGTCCCTGCAACAGTGTCCATGTCTTTGTGTGTCCGGCATTTATCAGTTTCATCAAGCAAGACCACCTTTTTGGGATCAGTTTTTAAAATTCCCCGCAAAATTTTGCCCCGCCACGCAACTATGTCACTTCCTTGCAGAAAATGTCTTAAATGGAAAACGAAGTTCTTTGAGCACCTTTTCCACGTTTCCTTCAGAATACAACGGCTTCTCACGAGTAGAAAATTCCTTTCTCATATAATATTGATAGACATGCTGTCTGTTGGCATCCTTTTGAAATGCATCAAGAGATGTTTTAGGGCTAGCTCGTGGCCTTTGCTTTCTCGGAGTACGCAGATGGTGTATTAAAAGCAATTGGACATCTTTCCTTTGTCACTCTTCACGGTAGTTTTTCCAACCTCCAGTGCATCAAAAACACACATGGAACACATATATTCTTTTAGCTCTCTAATCACTTATCGCTTTTCAATTACGTTTCTTGACTTTTTCATTCTGCACGTGCCTTAGTTCTTATCCCCATCTCCCTCTTCTCTCTGTCCTCTGCCTAGTCACCAACCGCGTCATGCCATTTCCTCGTTGCTCTTCCGGATCACGCACATTATAAATTTCTCTTCCCCTTCTATGTCCCATTTACCACTTCATCTTTCCACAATTTTATCTTGCCTGTCCGCTCGTCTTACCTCACTAATGTCGAGTGTCAATAGGAAAGCGCTAATTTAACATGAAAATAAAAAGTTTAAGTGCATTAAAAGCACTAAAATCTGATGTGTTCCATTCTCATGACTTTCTCAATATCTTGTAACAATTTATTGATAATGAGCTTATTCTTCTAATCTATTTAACGCTAAAGCATTAGCAGAAACGGTCTTATTTCTTAGTTCCTTATAAGTAGAAGGGAAATACTGGAATACACTAGGCTAAACCGACAGTTAAATTATAACTAGAAGCATTTTCCGTGGTCTGCTGGAGTTTTCAGGTCCAGACGTTTCGTTCACGACTACGGTGAGCATCTTCAGTGGCGTGGTCTAAGTGTTCTCGGTGAGGGTTTGGTCGCAAGTGACTCGCAGGCGTACAACTCAGCCTGGGAATCACCATTTCTGTATCTGATGGGGTACAGGAACAGGATCCAAGGCAGAAGGAAGGTCTGGATGCTGAATAACATCCTAGTCAGTCCAGCTATATTTGTGATGCAGAAGTAACGATCATTAATAAGATTTGTTAGTTCTCGCCACAGCACAGCAAATGGTAATTCTTTGAGTTTGATATGTAACGTTACATAACCGAAGATTTGTCGTAGAAGTGATACAACATTGATGAGGTGACTATTGTTTTTCCTGGTCACCAACTGGATAATGTTATACATTTTTCTCCTCTGATTTTTGGGAGTAAATCATCCACAAATATAACAAAAATTGCCCGGATTATTTGTGCACCTCCGATGGGAACTAGCTCTTTGCATTGCGCTACGAAAAGAATTGCATTAAGTGAAAAATAAACGTCACGGCTGTGAACACATCCACAATTAGACTGACAGATTCTTTTTGCAAGTGAAACAACCTATTTTAAACAGTTGGCCGACATCCCCACCCAGGTATAAATTTGAACAGCCGGCTGAAGTTCTACCTGGATCCATAGAAGTACAGTGAAATGTGAAACTGGTGTAACTGACAACAGCATTTTGTAAGTAATCGTGTAAGACAAGGGTGGGCAACCTGTGACACGCGTGTTACCGGCTGGTACGCGAACTCGTTTTCCATTCTGTATTTGTATTATAAAATAGGTATCTAAAACTTGTGACGTGATATGCCATTTTAAGCATTTTTAGAATTTACGTGTGAAAATGGACAAATAACACGTAGGTATTATCTTTGCGGAGGTAATTTTCATGTTGAGTAGTGTAATTAGTCGATTACCAACAATGTCCATCATTCCCTCCAAATTCCAATTTGTTTGCTCTTCCCGAACAATGTGTGATATACATTCACTGCATTTTCGGTTGGAAAACTACTTGCACAAGATATCGCACCTCAGCTAATTTAAAAATGTTGCACGGTAACGCCAGTAAACTCTACTGTAAAGCTGAGAATATTCGTTAATGCAAAAGTAAGGCACTTTTCAGAAAACTTATTACATTAGGAATAATTCTTTTTTCGAGACTTGTTTAGAGATATCCTTGTTTACGTCTCACTACACTGGTATTACATGTTTCTTGCTCACTAGAAGCAGACGTTGAACTGCACAACATGCTATATGCATAGTTAAAGAAATAATGATTAAACGATCAGTAAATTTTGTTGCTTAGTCATTCATGCTATATACTAGTTAGGCAACACTTAATACTCTCTCGGCAGTTTAAGAGGAACTTTTCTGTGATGGAAAAAAGCAGAAGCGTTGGAATCTGTTACTTTTGTTTACATTGCTGGATGGACAGATACTAACCTTATTTAGTGGCAGCTGTGCTTTCTCAAGGATAGCAAAAACCACAACCACATATTTGACCAGTGTCACAACAAACTCAGCCCAGACCGCCATAAGCTAGACATGAAACACGTATTTATGGATCTGCAATTTGCAATCATCAAAGTCCCCAGCTCCTCAGTTCTCCGCAAAAACTGGAATAAATTAAGACATAAAAAAAAAAAAAAAAGGAGAAAGTTATTCTCAATAATTCGTAGCGTGTAACCGCCTGCGAAAACATGGAAGAAAGACAGTTATTTGTGAGCAGCTTCTGATTGTAATCACTTTGTGAAAGAAATAAAGACTGTTTGTTGTTTTTACTTTCTCTGTGCGTACTATGTACATAGTACAGAGAAAGGTATTGTATTACACCCAAAAAATCGATACCGAGATTTCACTGCAAATTCATGTTTTGGGTCCCCCTGAATCTTAAAAAAGCATTTTAGAAACATTTTCCGTGTGTGTCTGTGGACAGCACAGCTGAAAAACGAAAAGAGTGTCACACTACCGTTTACGTTGAACCTTTTTCGAAAATTTTGACTTTCTCAAAAATGGCTTTAACGATTTTGATTAAAATATCGTATATTAAATATATTTAGCTGGCAAATAAAATATGTATCTTGAATTTTCTGGTAATAGTCTCTGAAGGCTACTTTATTGTGGATGAATTTTACGGAAGTTTGCATAACTTTAAACCGTAAGACAAAGACAAAAGATAACTTAACAGAACATCTAGAGCTCGTTAAAACACACAATTTATGTCACATACATTTTTTTTTCTTTCGTGCAGCTGATCGTTTTGGAGGTACTCCTTGTTATTGGTTTCAGGTTTAAAAAACTTGCACTTTTCCCACACAGGAATCTGTCAACTCCTGTCCATACAAACAAAGGAACTTCAGTCACATAGCAACCAGCTTTTGACTGTCACTTTAACCTATGGTACTCCCTTATTTCACTTCTAGCAAGTAATAAGACTTTATGGCTAATTCTTTCCAGATTAGAATGAAGTAAATAGAATGTTAAACTTTGTAACAACTTGTTGCAGAGAAAGTTATGGGAATGGAAGACATAAGATTTTTTGTTACAAATATATGTACACATAGTACCTAATTGTTTAAATGCTGGTGTACAAGAGCCAGTGTGCTCTGTCTTCTGTAAATGTGTTTCCTCACAAGTCCTAATATGATACATGTTCTTGATTATGTTTTGTTTACTACCCTCGCTTATACAATGTCTGGTAAGATGAAATGACATCAGTAAGGTATGTTTCAAAATGTGATAGCTTTCCTAAAGGAATCCATTATATCGTCACCACTCTGGAACAAAGTGTTTCTTGAAAGCCAATAACTAACGCTGTTCTTTGTCCAGGTTGACGGAAGTAACTATCATTAATAGTTGGCGATATTGCAGAGTCTGGTTCACTTTTAGGCTAAGGATCTTTCCTATTGGCCACGTGACAGGTGACGACACCTTTCAAGATTTTACAAAGAAATTACAAATTCTAAATATTGACTACATTCTTAAAAATCTGATGTGTTCTATTCACATGACTTTTTCTACATCTCTGCAACAAATTATTGTTAAAAAGCTTATGCTTCTATTTACTTCATGCTAATCGACAAAAAGGCCGCGCCGTGGCCGAGTGGTTAGACCACTAGCCTCTCACCTAGACGGCCGGGGTTCGATCCCAAGCGACCGCATGTGAGATTTGTGATGGATAAAGCGGCGCTGGGGCGGGTTTTCTCCGGATATTCCGGTTTCCCCCGCCATCGCATTCCACCGGTGCTCCATCATCATTCATGTATGATCAGTGTCACCGCCTGCGGTGCCATTAGAGTTAAAGCGGGCGTTAAAAACTACCAACAAAAAAAATAATCGACAAAAAAATTAGCAGAAATAGTCTTATTACTTGCTTCCTTGTAAGTAAAAGGGAAATAAGGGAGTAGCATAGGTTAAAGTGATAGTCAAAAGCTGGTTGCTATGTGACTGAAGTTCGTTTGTATGGACAGGAGTTGACAAATTTCTGTATGAGAAAAGTTAAGTTTTTCGAGCCTGAAAACAAAAACAAGGAATATCTCAAAAACGATCAACTCCAGGAAAAAAATGTATACAGAATAAATTGTGCGTTTTAATGCGCTCTACATTTTTGGTGTGGAAAGTTTTTGTCTATCTCTTACGGTTTAGCAGTTATGCAAAATTCCATAAAATTCACCCAGAATAAAGTAGTCTACAGAGGTTATTCCCCCAAAATTCAAAATATACATTTTATTTTTCAGGTAAATATCTTTAATATACGATATTTTAATCAAAATCGTTAGCCAGTTTTTAGAAAATCAAAATTTTCGAAACGTTTTCCATGTAAAGGGTAGTTTGGGGGGGGGATTTTTCTCAAAATCTTCGTGTCGCATCCCTAGAAGATACTAAACTTAAATTCCAAGTTTGGTATTTTACCAACTTTTCGTTTTTGAGTTATCGTGTTCACAGACCCACGGACACACACGGACCTTTTTCTGAAAATACTTTTTTGGATACAGGGGACCCTAAAACATATATTTGCAGTGAAATCTCGGTATCGAATTTTTTGGTGGAGTGCAATACCTTCTCTATACACGATGTACATAGTACGTGTAGAGAAAGTAAAAATGTACATTTAATAATAACATTGAAGGTAATATTAAATTTGAAAAAGTGCTGTCATCAAACTTGCCCTGTCTTTAGTGGAGGTGCCTCCCTCAGGTGGATTCAAGGCAGTGCTATAAATCTAAATACTCTCACTTGTTTAAAAGTATATTTGTAGATTTCCCCATAATACCTAGTTAAAACTTTCCCCTTACAGTACTCAACATATTCATGTAAAACTGGTTTTTTAGTAAAAACTTGTGCATCTCTGTCTTGTACTTATTTATAGAGGATATGTTTTTGAAGTTCCCTGGTAAATAGTTAGTTATATACTTTTAAGCCATTATATTTGAAGGAAAAGTTCCGCGTGTGTCTGTGAACACGATAACTCAAAAACGAAAAGTAGCTAAAATACCAAACTTGGTATTTAAGTTTAGTATCTTCCAGGATTGCGACACGAAGATTTTGAGAAACATCCCCCCACACCACACTACCCTTTAGATGGAACTTTTTTCGAAAATTTTGATTTTCTTAAAAATGGCTCTAACGATTTTGATTAAAATATCATATATTAAAGATATTTACCTAAGAAATAAAATGTATATCTTGAATTTTCTGGGAATGGCTTCTGAAGACCTGTTTATTCCGGATGAATTTTGCTTAGTTTGGCATAACTAGTAAACCGTAAGAGATAGACAAAAACTTACTATACCAAAAATTTAGGTCTTGTTAAAATACATAAGTTATGTCATATACATTTTTCTCGTGGAGCTTATCATTTTCGAGGTATTCATTGTTATTAGTTTCAGTTGTGAAGTACTTTTACTTTTCTCAGACGGTAGTGTCCGTTTTTCTTTTGTTCTACTCCTGGCCAAGAAAAGAAGCGATTTGTAATGACAATCGCATAACGACAGTTTTTAAAACATTTGACTATTGGTTTAGCCTAGCGTATTCCCTTGTTTTCTTCCTACTTATACGGAACTAAATAATAAGAACATTGTGCTAATAAGTACCACGATTAGCGAGGTGCAGAGAGAAGAAGATTCTTATGTATGAAGTTTGTAGAACAGCTAGAGAAATGAAATATAATGGCCTGTTATTTATGGACGCTCTTTAACTGCTTTGGTTCTCAGCGTCCCATTCTATACTGGGCGTGAAAGATCGCTTAATTTTGCTCAGAGGCCTCTCTTATCAGGCTTGAGGTTCTTTTACGTGCCGTAAATCTACGACACGGTTTGAACCCGCGACCTTGGGTATATGAAGTTAGCATGGTAACCATTACACCACGGAGGGCGACAGCTAGGGAAAGTCATGTGAGTGTAACACATAGGATTTTTTTTCCCCCTGCAGTTGATGGTTTTGGAGATACTCCTTGTTATTGGTTTCAGTTTAAAACAACTTAAAATGTTCTCATGCAGGAACTTGTTAACTCCTGGCCACGCAAAGAAACGGATTTCAATTCCATAGCAACCATATTTTAAAACATTTGACTGTCGGTTTCGAGATATTCCGGATTACTGGTTTCAATTTTAGCCACTTAAACTTTTCGGGAAGACATCTGTTTACTCCTCACAAGCAGAGATTGCAATTTCAATGGTTTCACATAGTGACCTGCTTTTAAAGAACGAGACTATCGCATTTTCTTATTTCCCTTCTACTTACAAGGAGCTAGTAATGAGACTAATTCTGTTTATGTTTATCTTGATTAGTATGATGTAGATAACAGATTAATGTTTTGAATAAAAGGGTTATTTATCGAACAGCTAGAGGACATCATGTGAATGGAACACGTTATATTTTTACTTTCTCTACACGTACTATGTACATAGCGTATAGAGAAGGTATTGTATTGCACCCTAAAATTCGATACCTTGATTTCACCGGAAATACATGCTTTGGGAACCTCTGAATTCAAAATAAAACATTTTTGGAAAAAGGTCCGTGTGTGTGGACAGCATAGCTGAAAAACGAAAAGGAACTAAGTAATAAGACCGTTTCTGCTAATGTTTTAGGATTAAATAGAAGAATAAGCTTATTAATAATCATTTGTTACAGAGATGCAGAGAAAGTAATGTGAAAGGATCAGATTTTTTTCTGTGTGTTCAGGGGTTCCCAAAACATATATTTCTGGTGAAATCTCGGTATGGAATTTTGGGGCGCAATAGAATACCTTCTCTATACACTATGTACATAGTACGTGTAGAGAAAGTAGAAATTAAATCAAATCATGAGTGAACCGTGTCTTCTAAAACTTGATGTCATTGCAATATGACCAAAAATAAATTTGTTGTGGTTGGTGTAAAAACCATTAGATGTTTCTGCATAATACAAAATGAAAGATGAGCTTTCCTCCATGTATCAGTCAGATATAATATCGGACCATGCCCTTCACGTTTGCGAACGGGTTCTTGCAGAAGCTTTGAATGAAGACATTTATTGGGAACAGGTTTTCATTTGTTAGCTGAGTAATAAGGAAGAGTTTTTATTACAGTATTCTCATTCACTGCACTTAGCGAGCATTGGTTCTGCAGTAGGTATACCATTTCTAAAACGTTTGTCTTCATGCACCAGTTCTCAGCCGCGCGATGACCTCTTTGTTAGGGGAGATGCAGGGAATGGCGGTCATCGCTGTAATATCGCTTCATAAGCACATAGAAATGCCTACTGTGTTCGCAAAGAGATAGAACCATTTCAATAGTAACTTCATTGCTGAGTTGCAAGTTTACGAGCTTTGAAGTGTTTTTCTGTAGTTGGCAGTTTCTTATAATTTCGTCCAGAAAATCAAGATATCGAAAGCTATACTTCAATGTTTTAAATTTGTTCAATCCTTTTATAAAACGAGTAGCGTATTTATTGCTGATTATTGGAATAACATTTGTTTTCTGTAAGGTAATGGCGGCCTATGTGACCGTCATTCCCTGCGCGTGACCGTCTTCCCTTAACATTAAATTCAGCATTTATTATTATTATTATTATTATTTGGTAAGACAATTCAATCTTCTTACAATATCAATAACAGCGGTTATGCTGATAAAAATATCAGCTAAAGACCCTAAAAGTAATTTAAATCACTACATTGCAATGAACCTCGTAGGCTATACAGTCTGATATAACTAAAATGTGAACACGACTAATTCTGTCGGCTGCTGCAGTTGGTTACCGCACCCATACGGCAATAATTTAATTCTCCGTTTTCATAATTTTCATAACTTGTAGAAGACACTTTTTTTATATAACTACATTTCTTTGAGAAATGTTGTAATAAAAGAAGAAGGATAAGGTTTAAATGTTTAACGTTACTGTATGTTAGCGACGTGCACATGCTGGTCAGTGCAATTTGTATTCATTTTGAATTATTAACACTACTTAGCAATAAGTTAGCGTCGTAAATACTTGTTATGGCGACATATCAATTTACAGAAGCTCTCCTTGACTGCAACTCTTAAGCGACTGCCATTCCCCCCAACCTTGTCTAGAGTTTCAATTAAAATCGTAACCAACACTTTTGATACACAAATAACTAAGTTCTTATCACTTTCTTAGCAAACGTCACTCACAAGATTCATCTTTAACTTACTAGTGGCGTTCAATAAGTCCTCAGAAAACCCAAGAAATTACTCTCTTAGCATCGAAAAAAGAAGTTTGAATTTAGTAGCCGTCGTCTCTTACTAGATGGCAGTTAAAGTTTCAGTTATATCCATCACGTGGTTTCGTTGCCATAACCAGTTCAATCAACAATCTTATGCTTATTTAGAAAGATGGGGGGGGGGGGCTAGTTTCGTGTTCAACACCGAAAGAGATAAAAGCCGAGTTGGATGAAGTTCATGGCACATCTGCTCCTCCGTTTGCAACAATTTACAATTGGGTAAATGAATTTAAACGTGGCCGTACATCCAGAAATGATGAACATCGTTCCGGACGTCCAGTACAAGTGACTTCCTCCGAAATGATTGACAAAATCCAGAATATGGTTTTGAGTGGTCGACGAATCAAAGTTCACGAAATAGTAGACGCCACTGACAGGCATATCACAAAGTATAGTGTTCTCAATTTTACACAAAAAATTAGGTGTGACAAAAGTATCGGCAAAACGGGTGCCACGTTTGCTCTCAATTGAGAATAAACGCTTTCGTATCATCGATTCGGAAGGTGGTTTCGACTTTTCCATCGCAATCCTGACGAGTTTCTGCGTCAGTACATAGCTGTGGACGAAACATGGATACATTACTACACTCCAGAGACAAAAGTAGACTGGAAACAGTGGGTTTTTAAAGGCAAAGGTGCAGACAAGGTGATAGCGTCGGTGTTTTGGGATGCACGTGGAATCATCTACATTGATTACTTGCAGAAGGAAGAACGATAAGTGGAGAGTATTATGCATCGTTATTGCACCGGTTGAACGGAGAAATCCTGAAAAACGCCCTCATCTGGCAAAGAAAAAGGCTCTCTTCCATCAAGACAATGCAACGGTGCACACCTGCGCAGTTTCGATGGCGAAAATAGAATTAAAGTTCGAATTACTACAGCATCCACCGCATTCACCACGTTTGGTCCCCAGTCACTTTTTTTAATTTCCAAACTTGAAAAAGTGGCTTGGCGGAAAACGATTTACGTCTAACGAAGACATCATCTCCCAAACATGTTTATTTTGAGGACCTTCCAAAATCCTACTTTTTGGAAGGCTTAAAACAGTTGGAGAAACGCTGGAAAAAGTGTATCGATCTGAAAGGAGATCATGCTGTAAAATAAATAAAAACAAGTCTAGCAACAATAATTTGTTTTTCTATTTTTTTCTAAGAACTTGTTGAACGGCCCTCGTACTTCCCTTCACTTGCTGCTCTCCTAATATAGTCCATGGTCGGCCTCCCAAACTTGCAGGCTTAGAAATCATGAGAACATTACAGTTTGTTCTTTAGGAAGAAATGGCTCTGGAACAAGAGTGTTCTGGGTCTGGGGGAGAGGAAGGTTCGAGAGATCTTGCAAACGCATTGTTTACCAAGCTATTGTATTTGCACATAGAAACTCGAACTATTATCTGCTATAGCACTAAGGAGTTTTTGTATTTCTATGTTCTCAAATATTTTTCTTGCACCTTCCAGAACCCATTTATATTATTTACCCCTCTCTTCCTTTGCCCACTATTTTTCAAGTTTTTTACTTTCTCTAAACATTTTATGTACATAGTGTATAGAGAAGGTATTGCATTGCACTAAAAAAATCGATACCAAGATTTCACCGGAAATATACGTTTTAGGATTCCTTGTATCCAAAAAAAAAAAAAAAAGGATTTTTAGAAAAAAGTCTGTGTATGCTTGGTATTTAAGTTTAGTATTTTCCAGGGATGCAACACAAAGATTTTGAGAAAAATTCCTCCACTCCAAACTGCCCTTTACATGGAAAGAATTTTGAAAATTTTGATTTACTTAAAAATAGCTCTAACAATTTTGATTAAAATACTGTATATTAAATATATGTATATGGCAAATAAAATGTTTATCTTGAATTTTCTAGGAATAACCTCTAAAGATTTGCTGAAATATGCATATCTGTTAACTGTAATAAATAGATGTAAAATTACTGCACAAAAAAAAATTGTTAAAAAACACAATTTATGTCATATACACTTTTTACTTTCTCTACACGTACTATGTACATAGTGTATAGAGAAGATATTGCATTCCACTCAAAAATTTGATACCAAAATTACACCGGAAATACATGTTTTGGGTCTCCCTGAATTCAAAAAAAGCATTTTCAGAAAAAGGTCCATGTGTGTGTGTGTGTGCGCGCGCGTGTGTGTGTATGTGTGTGTGTGTGGGTGTGGACAGCATAGCTCAAAAACGAAAAGACCTTTGAATACCAAACTCGGTATTCAAGTTTGGTATCTTCCAAGGATGTGACACGAAGATTTTCAAGAAAATCCCGCTACCCTCAGCTACCCTTTACATTGTACTTTTTTCGAAAATTTTTGTTTTCTTAAAAATGGCTCTAACGATTTTGATTAAAATATCATATATTACAATTTATTTACCTGACAAATAAAGTGCATATTCTGAATTTTCTGGGAATAGCCTCTGAAGACTACTTTATTCTGGATCAATTTTACGGAATTTTGCATAACTGGTAAACCGTAAAAGATGGATAAAAGCTTACCACATAAAAAATGTAGAGCACGATAAAACACACAATTTATGTAATATACATTTTTTTCATGGTGTTGATCGTTGTTTAGATATTTCTTGTTTTTGGTTTCAGGTTTAAAAGACATACTTTTCTCATACAGGAATTTGTCAACTCCTGTCCATACAAACAAAGGAACTTCAGTCACAAAGCAACCAGCTTTTGACTATCACTTTAACCTATGGTACTCCCTTATTTTGCTTCTGCTTACAAGGAAGCAAATAATAGGACTATTTCTGCTAATTGTTCCTGGATTAGCATGAAGTAAATAGAAGCATAAGGTTTTTAACAATAATTTGTTTCAGAGATGTAGAGAAAGTCATGTGAATGGAACACATCAGATTTTTTTTTGTAGAGTTTATAACTTTTTAAATATTCTTTGATATTTCAATTGAAAACTGCTACCTTTTTTCAAATGGGAACTTAACTTTTGTTTCAACTCTTTTGCATGACTTCCAGGAATGGAAAGAAACCGAATTTCAATTGTTTCATATAGTGATGAACTTTTAAAATATTTCGTTATTGCTTTAAGCTAGTGTATTTCCTTATTTCCCTTCTACTTAAGAGGAAATAATAAGACTGTTTCCACTAATGTTTATCCTGATTAGCATGATATAGATGGAAGAATAATATTTTGTTACGTGAATGGAACATTTCATATGTTTTAAAGTAAAAGAGATAGGTGGTACTCTATGGCATGATAAACAGAATTGATTTTTGCCATTTGCAATTAATGTTTTGATCTAACATTGATATAATGAAGGTTAATTATGTGTGTAATTTTGACAGGAAACAGCCAAGAGTAAAGTTCATTCAAGATGGTGCTACACAGCCAACAATGATGGAGAAATGTTCCTAGTAATGCAACTTTGGTCTTCACAGCAGTTTGTGAGTTGCTGTTTACAAAAATATAACCAGTATTAATGGACTACAGATTAAAAGCCATTTTTCATTTTGTGTATTTATGTTTATGCATAATTAATATTAGTACTTTTTCTAGCAGTTATGTACAATATACATAGTAGACAGAAAAGGTATTGTATTCCACCAAAAAATTTGATATCACATTTCACCAGAAATACATGTTTTGAGGCTCCCTGAATCCAAAACCAGCATTTTCAAAAACATATCTGTGTGTGTGTTTTTTTTGTTTTTTTTTTTTTCAAAAACAAAAAGTCCATTGTGTACCAAACTTGGTATTTAAGTTCAATAACTTCCAAGGATGCAACACAAAGACTTTTAAAGAAAATCCTGCCCCCCCCCCCCAACTACCCTTCAGATGAAACATTTTTTGGAAATTTTCATTTTCTCAAAAATGGCTCTAACGATTTTGATGCCATATGCTTAAGCCATATGCTTAAGTTATTTTAATGATGAACAAAAGGTATACCTTGAATATTTAGGGAAAATCATCTGAAGACCTCTTCATTCTGGATGACATTCATCTAGTTCTGTATAAATGGTAAATCTTAAAGAGACAAAAACTTAGTACAGAAAAAATGCAGATCTCATTAAAACACACAATTCATAACATATACATTTATTTTTAGAGTTAACGTTTTCAAGATATTCTGAGTTATTGGTTTCAGTTTTAACCTATTTAAGTTTTTCTTAAACATGTCGTCTTTCTTTTCACCTCTCTTTGTTTACTTCTAGCAGGGAAAGAGAACCAAATTTAAATTGTTTCACATTGTGACTAGCTTTTAAAATATTTGAATATTACTTTAGCCTGTGCATTCCCTCATTTGCCATCTACTTACAAGTAAGCAAGAGCAATTATAGTAATGTTTATATATTAAAGAATAATCTTTTGTAAGAAAAATATGTGGAATAGCTAGAGAAAGTCATGTGAATGGAACAAATACTTTTTTTTTTAATTTTAAAATTTGACTTTCTATCAAAAAAACTTTTTATATGAGTTTCTTCAGAAATTTGTCATTTATGTTCTCAAAAGTAAAGGATTAAAATTGTCATCGCAAATATTTTAAACTATGGAATCTTCAAGTTGCTGATTTTTGAAATAAAAGAGAGCTATAAAAATAAAAAAAAAACTTACAATGATCTTTTTTTTTTTAAATTTAATAAAAATGAGAAAAATTATCTCCTTTTTGCACTGTATTCAGATAAATCAAATGAATGTTCAAAGGAAAGATTCGTTTTTTAATGTTGCTACTTGGAATTTTTTAATTTTAGTTTAAAACTCAATAAATGAAAACCAAAAGAAATGTCAACACAAAATTCCCCATTTTCAACCTGCAATTCCAAGTGAATCTCCTTGGTGTGTGTCTGTAAACAGCATAACTCAAAATGAATACTTAAATACCAAACTTGACGTTTAAGTTCTGCATCTACAAAGGATGAAGATTTTCAAGAAAATTCCCCCCATTCACACTACCATTCACAAGGAACATTTTACAAAAATCTTGATTTTCCCAAAACTGGCTCTAACAATTTGTATTAAAATGTGATACAATTAAGATATTTACATGACAAATGAAACATGTGTCCAGAATTTTTTGAAAATAGCCTCTGAGGTTCTCTTCATTTTGGATTGTTTGTGCAGAACTGGTAGACAATAATTGATACAGAAAATATTACTGCACAAAAAATGTAGATCTTCTTAAAGCACATAATATTTTGGTGAAGTTAATCAATTCCAAGATATTCCTTATTATTGGTTTAACTTTTCCAGCACTTATACTTTTCTGAATTGGGAAACCATCATTTGTTTTTCTTTTGTTTTACTGGTCACGCAAAGAGAATTGAATATTTGTGTTATCACACAGTGACCAGTACACAACATATTTGACTATCACTTTAGCCTAGTGTATTCCACTATTTCTCTTGTACCTATAAGAAAATAAGAAAAGAGATAATTTCTGCTAGTGAAGATCTGGATTAGCATAAATAAATAGAAGAATAAGCTTTTGTAAAAATAAAATGTTGCAGAATAGGTAGAGAAAGTCATGTGAATGTAGTAAGTGGTATTGTTTGCATATTAATTGAAAGCCATGAAAGTGTTGTTCTCCGTGGTCCAGGGGTAACATGCAACCTGTGGTTCCCAAGGTTGCAGGATCAAACCCAGTGGAAAGGGATATATATTTTTGGGTGTAAAAATCCTAAGGCTGGCTTCCTTTGGAAGGGAAGTAAAGCTGTTGGTCCCGTGTCGCAGATTTACATCATGTAAAAGAACCTCAAGCATAATAAAGAGGCCTCTGAGCAAAATTAAGCTGTCTTTCATGCCCAGTATATGAGGGCTGTTCAGAAAATAATGAACGATTTGACATAACTAAATAATAAAAGATATCAACACAAAACTTTGTTTACAAAGTTACAGTACCTTACTCTATTTCTTAACGTAATCGCCATTCTGTCAAGATATTTATTGTCATGTGATACCAGTTTTTCAATGCTGATATTATACTTTTTAACCGCCAAAAAACTTTTTCAATTTTATGAATGCACAAAATATTCAGCCAATCAAATTTTATATGCAAATAATGCAAGTGTATGTTGATAATGCAATGAATGATCTTCAGTGAGGAAATGGCACATAATTTACGAGTAATCAAGGAAGAACCAGTGTGTACGATAAAGACCGGAGTGGAAGTTCATCAATCATTATGGAGGAGTTGAAAGCAAATGTTGATAAAGGAATTCAGAAAAACCGAAGTTTCACTTTGGACACCGTACATGACTTTTTGAATGGAAAAGATTTCCCAGCCATAAAGACCTCAAAGTGACAGTGACATCTTTAGTGGTGGAAGAGTATAACATCCGCATTGAAAAACTGGTAACACATGACAATAAATATATTGATAGTAATGAAGATTACGTTGAGCAATAGAGTAAGGTGGTATAACTTTGTTAAAAAAGTTTTGTGTTGATGACTTTCATCATTATTTAGTTATGCCAAATTGTCTATCACTTTCTGGATAGCCCTCGTGGAGTGCGGCGCTAAGAATCTCGGTAGTTAAAGAGTGTTGATGACTTTTGTTATTATTTAGTTATGCCAAATTGTCTTATCACTTTCTGGATAGCCCTCGTGGAATGCGGCGTTAAGAATCTCACTAGTTAAAGAGTATTGATAAATGAAACTCAGTTTCACTTAGTTTGCTAGGAATTGTAATGTTTGATGCTTGTTTTGTTGCAGAAGATTGCGATGTGAAAGAATGCCTGAGGTGCTGGAGCTGCAACAGCTGGTGGACACGAGAGCAGGCCAGGTGGTGGAGGACATGGAGATGGGCAGGCTGTCTCCGCAGTCATCCAGATGGTGCCGCCCCTGCCCGTACCTCGGTCTGCTCCTTGCCACACTGTCATCCCTCTTCTTCTCTCTGTGTTCTGTAATTGTCAAGTATCTGGAGGACGTGGACCCCATGGAACTGGCTGCTTGTCGCTTTGTTGGCGTTCTCCTACCGGCAATACCCATAGTGCTATATCGCAAAGAGAAGCCATTCCCTCACGGCAAGCGCCTCATGTTGATCCTGCGGTCATTTGTTGGTACCACTGGCCTCATGCTCAGCTTCTATGCCTTCAGGCACATGCCACTTGCCGATGCTTCTGTATGTTTCCTTTTACATCTTTCCTCGGGCAGCGTTGCTTTATTGAGACAAGCTGCTGCTTTTCTCAACAAAGAAATGTTGCTCATTATACATAGCTATTGTCGTTTGCTTATTTAGATTGTTGATCCTGCTCTAGAGGATTATTTTATTTTTATTAGCTTAGTTTTTCCTTTCTCTGTGAACTTGTACAAACATTTAGTGTAAATAACTTATTCATTGAGCACCAAAAAAAAACTGGACGCTTTAATTTTAAGTCTTAAGTCTGGCATAAATGAAGCTTTCTAACTGACAATAACTTAAACTTATGAAACATTAAATTAACAGAAAAAACTGGATTTATTAAGAATTTACAATGGAACAAAATAAACTCTTTTTCATCATTTACAGCAAACAAGTGTTCTGTGCTTTGATAAACATTTTTTTGAGATTTGTGACTTCAGTAGCATGTGTTACTCACCCCTAGCTCTAATGACATCCTCTAGGTGACATGGCATGCTCCTGGTTATTCTCACAATATTTTCACATTCTTCTTCCAGAGCAGATTGAAGTTCATTTATGGTTTCTGGAACAGTTCCTCTTTGGCAAACCCTTCTCATGGGAATGTCTCAAACATATTCAACAGGATTGAGGACAGGACTAGGTGCTGGCCATTCCGTAACATTTTTTTTTTAACGTCCTTTAACCTGGTTGGTCATATCGGATGATGAATGAAATTGGTGAGATGATGCTCAAATGATCTCAGGGTCCATGGAGCTTAAAGTTACTCAACATTCGTCTTCTCAGGATAAGGAAAAACCCTGAAAAAACCTTTATCTGGGTAACTCACCCTAAGCGAGGTTGGAACTCACAACCTGTTGAATGTGAAGCAGACACGCTACCACCACACTACCCAGGCAGGCAACTTGGAATTGTCATGCATTAGAATAACATTATCACCAACAAATGGCACAACTTTTTCATGGATACATTCTTGAATGTACCTGTGTGCTGTCATGTTACCATTGCGTATACAATGGAGCCACTTGTGTCTTGCAACAGAGACTCCAGCCCAGACCATAATCATACCTCCACTGAAGGGCACTATTGGTTGTAACACAGCTTCTGTGTGACCCTCCCCTCGTCCTCTTCATACACATAGTTGACCATCATGCTGGGACCCATACAGAGTCAATCAAACTGATTCGCTGCAAAAGATACAGATATGGGCAGGTAAATTCATAAAGATAGGTAAAGATTTTGGACTTAACGAAAGGTGAAGAAAATAAATAGGAGCCACTA
The DNA here is from genome assembly GCA_030762935.1 of Hymenopus coronatus. Classification (NCBI taxonomy): domain Eukaryota; kingdom Metazoa; phylum Arthropoda; class Insecta; order Mantodea; family Hymenopodidae; genus Hymenopus; species Hymenopus coronatus. The sequence continues at coordinate 6,534,864 of CM060895.1, read as the reverse complement.
AAAGTTAGGCGAAAACACATAGGTTAGTCGCACTATTTAAAGCTTATACTGGTTTAAATGCATGGGTAGATGTTAGAAAGAGATTGGAAAACCCAACATACTATGGATGAAACAATCATTTGTATAAAATTTAGGGTAGAAGGTACAGAACTGATGTAGGAAAATTTTATTTTGTTAAAAGGACTATTGAAGAATGGAACGAATTGCCTGTAGCAGCCTTTTAGGGCTGCCCTCTGACCTTAAAGAAGTTTAGGAATAATATATATAATGTATATATTAGTAATGTATAGTATTAATGTTGAGGCTTCATAATAACTAATATTAATATAAAAATAATAAATGCAACAAATCTTCACTTATCTTTTGGACTAGTTTCGCAATGATTTCATTGCATTATCAACATAATATCCTTTTGGTCTCTTTTTGATATTGTTTATTTTCAATTATTATTTTATTATTTTTATATTAATATTTGTGTTATTCTTCACTGTTACTAGCTTCTTTTTACATTTATAACTTCATAATAACTGTTTATAAACTAGCTGGTAATTGACATAAGTATTGCTATACTGAATAACAAGTAGTTAGACATTTAAAAAAAACACATATATGTGATATGTTAGTTGTATTACTATTGTTAATATAACTGTAAGATTATTACTGTAAGTGAATTTTCTATATGTAACTCTGCCAATTGTAGAGAATAAATACGTACATCATAAACATACATATCCATAAACAGGACATGCCCCCAGTCTTCCATCGTCCAATTGATGTGTTGACGTGCAGTTCTATGATATGGGAGAAGTTTTGGTACCTTGGAAGGCCTTCTAGATAGCAATCCATATTCCCTGAGCCTTGTTCTTACTGTAATAGCGGACGCCCGAACCTCTGCTAGGTGACAAGCAGCAAGTGGTGAGGATGTTCACCAGATGCAGACCACGTCGTGTGGATCTTCTGATGGCATTGCTATGAGCGATACCCAACACATCAGAAATGTAACGGACGCTACGACCATCTTCATTTAGAGCTGCGGCGTTTGCGATGTCCTATTAATGTTGTGATGGTGTCACAATATACTTGAGAATGCTCAGAATTTGGTGCAATCGTTTATTCAATTCAATATACATAACACTAGATAAACACAAAGGATCAAATAATGTGAGTTACAACAATAAAATGACAATAATTGATGTTATAATAAGAATGAAACAATGAATATAGTGGTATTTTCCAGATAAAGTAGACTAAAGTTTTATAACTTATGATTTGACAAAACTTTAAAATTAATTTTAAAAGAATTAAAAAGGATTAAAGGTCTGGAATTTTTTGGTGATCAGTGTAGCTTGTAACAGTGAAGCAGCACAAATATAAATCTGGAAATTAGTAAGTCTAAAGTTTCTCAGGCTTCTAGCCAGGTAAATACATAGATTGACCCCAACGTTTCGAAGTTGTGCATCATCTTCGTCTTCAGGGTAAACTGACAACATGAAAGTCTGGATTCGCGTATTTATAGTGTCTGAGTGAAGCTAGCATCTCATTGGTTCACTTGATATTTTTTGGGCATGAAGCAATTTTTTTTTTTTTTTTGTTAGTGGTGGGGGAAAAGGCTACTGACGCCCTAGCCCCAGGCAAGCTTGGGAGTGTGAGACTCCCCGCCCTGGACTCGAACCAGTGCGGCACTACCCACGAAAAACCCCCACCGGAAGTAGGAGGCCCATGCCTCGCTTGTGCAGTACCGCATTAAGCACCTGCGCATTTCTGGAGAAAATGGAAGCTGCATGCCAGTGGCAGTAACAGCGAGTGAAGACTGAAGTGCCAGGGGACACACATGACTTGCGCCCTGAGTGCTCCCTGGGTGGGAGTTGGAGGTGACATAGGTTGTAGTTGGAGGTGTATTTGTGTTGTATACATATCAGCCTTCTGGCCTCGTCAGGAATGGGTTACCTAAAAGAAGGTGTATAAGTTCGCCTAGTGGCTTTAACAAGTGTTTTTGCTTACATGTATTCTTGAGTCATGACTTATCTTAACAGTTGGATTCTTGGTGTACTTATTTTTTAGTATTTACTTGTATAGAATGATCCATCGAGGGCTTCATCCATGTGCCTTAATTTCTATGGTTAATTTTTTATGCGTGCTTATCTCTAAATAGTTGAAGTGTATTTCCGCCTGTCGGCTTCATCTTGATTATATATACATATATATGTGCTTACTGCTAGTATTTTATTTGTATATACAGTGAAATTATTACCGCCTGTCGGCTCTGTCAATTGTATCTCGTTAACCAGTGTGTAGCAAGGTTGTATAAAGTGCACACATGGCGGGCTGTCTGCCTTAGTGCAGGAGCGAGCCTGTGCCATTTGCGGGGGGACCCTCAACCCCCAGGGCCGCCTTGGTTGTGTAACACAAGGACTTGAGGGCAGCGTAATTTTGGTATGTGTGTGTATGTGTGTGTGGAATCAACTGATGTTTAATATGACTGGGGCATGGGCACGGACCTCGCAGGAAACTATATGACAGTTATATGTCTAATGTTGAGCACAGACCTGTTTGAAAACATTTTATAGTCCAATGTGTTGTGTAGTTTTCTAAAGTCTTGGATGATGGCAGTTAGTGAATTAGGTGTTAAGGCTCTTTATCATTGTGCCCATGCGTAGGCCTGAATCACAATTAAGATTATATACTGAGATGAGATGTCTAAGGCTTTCCCAGTTGCTCCAACACTTCACCACTATCCTGGTGTTGGTAAAACTGCCTGTTTTCAATACATTTTAGGAAACCAAAGGAGTGCCCTAAGCTAAAGCCAGTGTAAAATGTTTTCTAAAGCTGTCATTATGCGATTGTCATTGAAATTGGCTTCTTTGCTTGACCAGGAGTAGATCAAAAGAAAAACGGACTCTTCCTGACTCAGAAAAGTATTTTAAAATTGAAACCAATAACAAGGAATATCTCGGAAACGGTCAACTCTGCAACAAAAATGCATATCGTATAAAGTGTGTGTTTTAACAAGATCTACATTTTTCATATTGTAAGTTTTTGTCTATCTCTTACGGTTTACCAGTTTTGCAAAATTCTGCAAAAATCAACCAGAATGAAGTGCTCTTCAGAGGTTATTCCCAGAAAATTTAAAATATACATTTTATTGGTGTTGTGAATAACTTTATTATACAGCGTTTTAATGAGAATCGTAAAGCCATTTTTGAGAAAAACAAAATTTTTGAAAATTTTGCTATGTAAGGGGTAGTTTGCGATGGGATTTTCTTGAAGAATTTCATCTTGCATTCAAGGAAGATGTTAAACTTAAATATGTACTAAGTTTGGTGTTTAACGTGTTTTAGTTTTTGAACTCTGTCTATAGACAGACACACACATGCACAGAACTTTTCCTAAATTTTTTTTTTTTATTCAATTGTCTCTAAACATATATTTCCAGTGAAGTCATGGTATATCAAATTTTTGCTTGCAATACAATACTTTCTCTATACACTATGTACAGAGTACGTGTAGAGAAAGTAAAAGTTGAAGTTTTATATTAATGACATATTATGCTTTTTACCACACTCGCATACAAAATGGGGGAAACTTAAGAGGAGTAGAACAAGTATATTATGTGGCAGAAAAATGCAAAAGTTATTTAATAGAACTTGGCATATTAATAGTCCCCAGTTTATTCATTCTATGTGCTCCTTTATTTATTAAAAGAAATATAAATACCTTTAACTTTAGAACAGATATATACATCTATAATACAAGGGGGGGGGATATATAGACATTCGTAGCATAAGATTAGCAATAAATCAGCATCTTATACATATATGAGTATTAAACTTTATAACAGACTCCCACAAGAACTAACAACAATTAGTACCAACTGGTTTAAATGTATAATTACCAAATGGCTAAAGCTAAAAACTTTTTATAATATAGATGAATATTTTGACTGCTATATGGATGATTTATTGTATATGTGATAGTAGGAATTAGGTAATTAATAATTGTATAATTTTGTTAAATTTTAGGTTTATTGCGAGGCACAAGCAGAAAGTAAGTTTCCTGATTTTGTTTCCTTTAAAGTAAACCAATTTAGCTGAAAAAATTGTGCATGTGAAACAGATCTATGATGTGTCAATTATATGCCGACTGGACTGATGCCAGTAGCAAGGCAGCAGTGTTCCAAAATGGTGTCATTTATTTGTTCTCTCGTGGCCTGCAAGGTTCAGCCAGTGATAAAGTTCCTTACTGCACAACACATAGTGCCCAGAGCATCATAAGCAAACAGATGGTGTAGGCTTTCTTCTGAAGGTTGTCAAAGTGTCCACGATGAAGAGCACAGTGGGCGACTGGCCCTAATCAATTATCACCTGAGCTGGAGTGGTGGCGCATCACGATTACGGATATTAGATCCTTGTTACATTAAATTGTCACTGTTCAAGGTGGGTGCCGAAAAACCTGACACCCGAGAACAAAACGAGAAGCATTTCTGCAGTGGTATCATAGGATGGCAAGGAGTTCCTTGACAGGATCATCACGGGTGATGAGACATGGATTTCTCACTTTTCCCCAGAAGCCAAGCAGTGAAACACTGCGGAAATTGATGTGCCAATCAGAACAAGAGGCATGGAATGCTTACAGCAGTGCTGTTCCAGACAATATGGCTCGGTGCAGAGCAACTGTTTTGCAGAAATTTGGCTGAGAGTTGTTTGATCACTCACCACAAAGTTCTGATCTTGCTCCCAGCACCTCAAGAAACTCCTGTCCTCCAGTCAGTGTTTTGACGATGAAGAGCTGCAGACAACTGTCGCACGCTGATTCCATTCACATGCGGCAAACTTGTACGATAAGAATATAAAAGTTGATCCCGCAATATGACAAGTGTTTTAATTCTTTTGGTGACTATGTCAAAAAACATTGCAGTACTTAATTAAAACATTAATGGGAATGCACAGTGAAGTAACTAATCAAATAGGAGTAAAAACATAAGATTACACTCAAACTTCACTCTTGAAATAAAGTAACTTACTTCGGATATGTTTCGGTGGCTGTTGCCACCATTTTCACTGAATCTCCAGTGAAAATGCCTGAAGTAAGTTACTTTATTTCAAGAGTGAAGTTTGAGTGTAATCTATGTTTTTACTCCTATTTAATTGCTATGCTTGTTGTCAAAGTTTTTCACGTAACTATATTGTCTTTGTTATTTAAAAAATAGGGAAACTTCTTTCTGGATGCACCTTGTATTGAATGACAAACATTGTAAATATACTATATAACAATATTGTAAATAGATTATAGCAATAAGACAAATATTAACTGTAAATATTCTTGGGCCTTCAGCCAGGTAAGTACATGGATTGAGTCCAACATTTCGAAGATGTGCATTATCTTCGTCTTCAGCGTAAACTGATTCGTGAACTTACCTAGTGACTGTGATGAAGTTGATATCTGTAACATTTGATGGTGAATAAATTCTGATTCTGAACTTTCTAAACCACAATCATAATTTTATAGTAAATATGTGATATTAAAAAGCAATAGCATTGCAAATTTTCCACATCTCTACTTTTTTTCCTACTTTTCTCAATTTTAATTAAACTGACATGCATAACTAAATAATTGGGGTTCAGAGGATAACTGAGTATATTAAGAACAAGCATGTAAAAGTGTGGTTCTGTACATATTGCATGTAGTATCAGAGAAAAAGGTACATGAATTCACATGCTTTAACAGTAAATTTTATTAATTTTCTGCTGAATGAAATACTTTTTACAGACTAACCACATAAGCTATCAATGCAAACAGCCACATGAAATAATTGTCATGATGTATAGAGTAATTCATAAAAATTTCAGGAGAAACCATTGAGAACTTAAGGATATGTATGATTGAAAGTTAGAAATACCAACTAATAATGCTAACTTTCTGAAATTTATACCACAGATCTAATATAATGCAGAAATGTTACAGTACAAATGTCATCCAATTTGCTTGCAATGGTTTGGAAGTTATGGTCAATTTTTTTTGTTTTTCTCATGTCCCTAAAAACTCCCTGTAACGGGAGGAGGGGGGGAAACCATTTGGTGTTGTATTTTAACCCTAGGTTCACAGTACATCTACTTTTTGAAATTACCCTAGGTTTCTCTATTTCTCCTTTAGTTTAGGTTCTGAAAATGTTAAAGTTATGAATGTGCTTTTTTGTCATAATTAATATGATCTTTGTGTTTCTGAAAATTGAAAACATATGTTTAAATAGCTCTGACAGTAAATCCTAGGGCAATTCTTATTCATTGTATCTCTGTGAGCATGTACAGCAAATTTTACTTGTGTAACAGAAAAACTGCTCCGCAAGGAACATTTTACAGGAAGAAAAATGCTGCAGATATCAATAGCGAGAAAACAAGGAAGGATTTAAATACATGGCTCACACTAAAATCCATCAGGTTGATAGGTTGGACCCTCAGCTTTTCTTTTCCTCTCCTCTGTTGCTACCCTTTCTGTCATTTTCTTCTTGCATTGCTGCTTTAGTCCTGCCTTACTTTGTTTTTTACTTTACATGTTGCAAATGAGATCTCATTGAACTGAGTTTTTCTTGCCAAGTCTCACACTAGCTCCAGTGACTTAAGGCATTTAAAAATGGCACCTGGTGGCCAATTATACCTTATTTGTATTCAGGAACGTTTAAATTATTTTATGGAATTAAAATAAAGAAATAACTTTTTTGTGATTTTTTTTTTAATGAAATTTCAGCCATGCATATCCTTAAGAAGGTGTAAATTTTGTATGTTCAGACTACTTTGTCTCCTTAAAACAAAGCAATTGAAACTGTTAATTGTGCTGGGAAGTTGTTTAAGGGAAAAAAAGTGAGTTTCTTATTGGTTTGTTGCAGGTGGTGGTGTTCAGTGTGCCCGTTTTTGTGGCGATATTTGCCAGACTATTTCTCAAGGAGCCATGTGGAATGTTTAATGCCGTAAGTGTATGCCTGACACTTATTGGTGTCGTACTGATCACCAGGCCTCCGTTTCTGTTCGGCCACAGCATACCTGCACTAGCTTCGTCCCCCTATGATGACCTGGAGCAGACTAACACAGTGTGGGGGGCTGTGGCAGCCTTCTCGGCAACACTGTTCGGCGCTAATGCATATGTCCTATTGCGAGCTCTCAAAGGCCTGCATTTCTCCGTCATCATGACCAACTTCGGCAGCTTTGCACTGGTGCAAACGCTGTTGGTAACATGGGCCATGGGAGCGTTGTGTCTACCTCGCTGTGGTGAAGATCGTTTCCTCGTTGTGGCCTTGGCCCTCTTTAGTTTCGGAGGACAGATTCTTCTAACTTTGGCACTCCAGTTAGAGCAAGCCGGGCCAGTAGCAATTGCTCGCTCGGCCGATATAGTCTTTGCTTTCATATGGCAGGTACTGTTCTTCGAAGAAGTGCCTAATAAGTATAGTGTTGGTGGAGCCATCTTGGTGACAAGCTCGGTGGTGTTGACGGGTTTAAGGAAGTGGGCACTCGCCTTGCCAGAGTCTTCGTCTGTCAAGAGAACTCTGGGCGTTCTGGCAAGGTGAACCAGACGGCAGCAGTTTTGGGAATGTTTGAACACCACAGTACTTCCTATTTATTTTTTAATTTATTGTAATATTTTTTGCTAATTAATTATGTTTAAAGTATCTCAGCAGCATCCTTACTTAAACACTTTATATTTCTGATTATCAGTAATAAAAGTGAAGATAGCACACATATTGATACAGTTGAGAAATTGTAGTTTAATATTAATAACAATGATGACATTATTAACATTTGTATGTAAATTATAGTTTCCTTGTGTTCCTAAAGTACTTGATTGTTGAATATTTTCTAACCAAAATAAGAAAACCAGCAGATGCAAGCAAATTTATAACATGTGGATTTGGATGAGGCACACTTTTTAAAAGAAACATGTTATTGCTATCGGCAATGTCAAAACTGTATTATTTTGTTTGTTAACAATATGTTAAAACTTTAACATTGCATTAAAAGTTGTGCAGTTCATCAATTTTTTATAAAGACTTGTTAATGTTAAAGACATCAGTTTTCAGAAGGCTGTGACTTAACCAGATGGCTTCTGAATGCACTTTGTACAGCACTAGTGGACAATAGTTACATTTATAGATAATTGACATGTAGTTTTGCTGATTATTTGAGGTTAGAATCATAGTGTCAACTGGAAAGTGTAGGTACAGAGCAAGTAATGGGTATTTCTTTTTAAAAAAAGGTGTTAGTTATTACTTAAATGGGTGAGGAACAGAAATGGCTTATTATATATTCTGGGTGTTCACAAAAGTTTGAGAGTCGGTTAGCCCTGAAAATCTGAAATAACATTTGCTTCATAATAGTTATAATTATTAACAAACTGATACATTGGCAGCCGATCCCAACAATATAGACAACAATATGACACTTATGTATAAATTGTCTTACGAAAGAAAGGCTAGCTTTGTGGATGTTTTTTGCCATTAAGTACAGTGTTCTAAGTCAAGAACCAAGTAATGTTGAAATTAAATTAAAGTTGAGAATATGGATTATCAGAAATATGAGGTTCCACATGCATGTACCTTACATACTTCTGCCAAAGTCACTAGATGGCAGCATTAACAGCCCCTGTATTGTGAGAGTGCCATCTTCTTCAGCAGTGATTGTCATGTTCACTTAGGTATGTGAGTCTTTGCATCAGATGTGCAACAGTAATCAGAAACTTCCAGGAAGTTCTGCTATTAAAGGAGGAAGTGTTTTTGTGTAAATTGTACCAAGACTTAGGATGCAGTGATGCATGAGCCATGGATGGTGTGCAACCGTACGTGTCAAAACGATAAGTGAATTATTTGCAGTGGTGAATCAATAAAAACATTTGTTAGAGTATTAAGAAGCATTAACATTGCTGACCTCTAAAAACCAGACTTCTACCTGAATGACCTATCATTTGGTGTCATTAGTATGCAATTGTACTGTCAGAGCGCAGGAAAAGAAGGTTCATCATAGAACATGCTTTGAACCACATATGTATTTGGCCAAATTACATCAATGTAATACATCATACCAGTCGTACATGTACCAAAGCTCTTTAAAACGTGCACAAGCCAAGATGTGCTACTGGCATTGATGCCACATTTCATCAAGTTTAGAGGAGTAACACAATAGATTTAAATGCCATATTTTTGTTAAATTATCACACATGCATTATGTTTAACAGCATTCAAAGAAAAAAATCCTATAAATTCACAAGGTATCAAAAGTTAGAATGTTGATGTACTGTTATATAGCCTTAAATTCAAAAAAGTCACCAGAATTGTTTATTTTCTCTTTAATGTATACAAAGTAATGGATATTTTATTTTCAGGTGTTGGTAGCATCCATGTTGACACTTCATTTTAATTCTCATACTATTAATGATTGTTGTCTTTGCTTGGTAACTAGTTTTTTTGTGTATGTATGTTCATTTATTACATTTAATAATGTCAGCAATGGAGCACATTCACGCATAAAGTTTTGTGTTTTGTTAAGCAAATCTCCCTCAGAGACATTGAGAATAATGGAAGAAGCTTATGATGAAGCAGTGATGAAGAAAACCCAGAAGTATGAATGGCATAAATGTTTCAGTCAAGATTTTCAAATGCTGCAGAAATTACTGTACAAGGGTACTATAACAGGTATCTAAAAATGGCTTCCGGTGACTTTACACAAATGGTGGCAGAAGTGGGTCACTGGAAGGGACTATTTTGAAGGAAATTATCTTACAGTAACTTGTTTATGTGTTATTTACACATTTTGGGAACTTTGTGAATGTAGTAGTCATTACTGTTGAAGATCAAGTGTGAAAATGCTAACAGACTTGAAGCATAAAAATACAGCCAAGTAGAAAATAACTACAATACACATGTTTCTCTCAGGTCCAGCAAATAACTGCAGCTATTTTATGATAACAGAAACAATACCAAAAATGCTTGGTGCATCGCGTGTTTAAAACAATTTAAACCCAAATTAAATTGATGTAAATTAAAATGTGTTATCAGCACAACATGCAGATGTTTAAATGGTTGAAATAAATTGAAATTAAAACTTGTTGGTGTCTGCTTTATCTTTTATCTCTGATAAGCAATTGCTTTGGGTATTCTAGACAGATTTATTATCAGCGTGAAGAAATACAGATTGTATGGCATTATCAAAATACAATGAAATTGTGTTACATTTGAGTTTAAGTATATACAGAATATGTAAAAAGAAGAATCCAAAATAGTTTTCTGCCAGCCAGCACCAGGCTCCTTCCTACTTTTGCAGAACGGGACCTGTAATGACAAACACAAAGCAGCAGTATCTGCACAAGAGAAATATGGTTACAAAGATAATAGTAATAATAATAAATAATAATGATTTATAGTTAGTTTCTGATTGTAGTATTCTTTAATAATGAGTGGTAAATGACTTTTGAGGTGGTTCTTAACGGCCATTCTAAATTTGTTATGATTAAACTCTTTATCACTGTTTGGAAGATGGTTGTATATCTGATGTGATATCTATGAGATGAACAGTTTCTGTTTACTGAAAAGGATGGAGGACTCTTATATGTTAAAAGATGCAACCTTATTAGAAAAAAAAAACTTGATTATATAGGTAGTAAATTTTTCAGTAAAATAGCAGTAAATTTTTATAATAATACTCCAGTTTCCAAGTTTAAACACATCCAACTAAATTTCTTATAAATAAAGTATATTACAGTAGCGATGAGGTCCTAAATGACAAAACAGTATTATAACCGTGTTTCTTACATCTATGTTTATTTATTAAATAGTGTATCATAAACACGAGTCATGTTCTTAAACAATGTTTTCAATTTCTCAATGCTTCAATTGTTATAAAGGACAATAAAGAATTGAATTTGAATTGAAACATGATTGGTTGAATGCAGGATCTAGGAACAAAATGCATTTGCTTAAGTCAGCTGGTTTTCTTGTTTTGGACAAGACAGATGTGTACATAAATATATATATTGATTACTAGGTGCTTAAACAATGAGTTTGCTCTTGTTCACATTTTGTATATGAAACAGTCTAGAGTACAGGCATGCAGTAAGCCCCCAACACTTTCTCTACAATAGCTAACTTAGTAGATGTAGCTTTATTACAGTGACAGCTCCTCACCAAAGTTAAACCTTCTGTCTCAATTATGTTGTGATGAAAAGGCTGTTTCTTCACGTACTAACTGGCACACAGCTGCTCGTATTGGACTCAGGTGAAAGAGATAAAACTCAGTTAAACCTGTATCATGGTTTATTGTACCAAACATTTAGGAGTGGAAGACCATCCCGGGCGACAGAGAGGTGGAACAGCTATCTCGAATTTGTAGTTCATGTAACCCTCACCAGACAAATCCAGTAAGGTTTGGGGTTATTCATAAATGTTCAATTATATACACGCTCTTTCAATAAATACTCTATGAAAATGAAACCAGGCCTTTGTGGCTTCTTTATACTTATTTATTGCTTATTTTTCACATTCACAAGTTCTGCATCTTCTCCCTTCCTACCAAAATTTATACAAGTAGATATATAAATGAGTACACTGTATCTGGAAATAAAATCACTTTTATGTAATTTAAAACCTTTAAAATGGTCCTTTGACAAAATTAACTGCGACTATTGAAAACAAAAGCAGCTTTTTGTGTTGGTTTTTCTGTTTGTACAAATGAAACAATTCATCACTTGCTTTAAGTACAAAGTAGATATTTAATATAGAATTTGAAGAAAATTTACTGTTACATTTAATATGTGTTTGAAATCTGTAGGATAAGCCGTTTGAAGGAGAGCTTCCTGTGAACTACTTGTAGCAAGTTGAAATTTTAGCATACATGCTCAGAAAATTAAAATTGGTACAAAATAAGAGTAATTTAGATGCACAACCTCTTATAAAAATGAGATTTTTAGAAAAATGTTGACAAAATGTACACCAAATATCTTGTGGAACACAAGACAAAATGCTTCAATTGTATTTGAATTTTAGCAGTACAGGTACATTTGAGATCTTTCTTTTTGTTAGCAACATAATTGGTGATCGAACTCCGATTATGTTTCGAGTCTAGGATGTGGTAATCAATAATGATTTTCCTTTATATCTAGCAGAAACAGTGAAAACATAGATGTTAAACTATTCTTGAATTTGCCATTTCTAGTCGATGCAATTTACAGAAGGAACATTTGATTTAGGCAACTTTCATTGGATAAGAAGGCAAACAATCCAACATATAGCACAGTTACAGGAACTACAATCCCGTATAAAATAGAAAGGATAGGGAATGAGCCCCTCTGTTGTTCTAGTCCTCTTGGCCCATCCTACTGAAGCAATTACTTTATATGTGCAAAGTGGTAATGAATTACATTTTTTTAGCCAGAAACAAACAAAATTGAAGACGTTATTAGAGTTGAATTCCCCTCACAGGGGCTTAGAGATGTCTATACTGTTACAAGCTGTGTGAAGAGGCAGGAGGTGCATCTGCAGATCACATACCACAGCCAGAAATATCAAGTCCATTAGCCCTTTATATAACTACATGTATCAGGGTGTGGTCAGTGCCCAAGTTTTGAGTTATAATTGCCAATCAAAATAAAGTATTCAAACTGTTCTAGTGACAGAGTTTCACATGATGCTGTGCAAGTTGTTGTCAAGGTCAAATCCATTGCAATTGTCATAGCAAGTAGTGGACCATAATCTTCCTGTTACAACTCGGAGCATTTAAGCTCCAAAATTTAACAATTCATTTTAAATATTAATGTTAGAAATTAAAGATTTCTATAATTATAAATAAATGTTCACAATTCAATATAACACATTACCATTTTTTGGACCTTTTTGTGCCAACAAGTTAAGAATATTCTTGTTTAATAGCAAACTCCTGTTATGACAAACAGTCCACCAGGAAAATTGCATGTGTAATATACTAAACACACGGTGCCATAAATGAAATTAAGTTTTATTGATGGATGTTCTTTAATTGCTGCACTGGGCATTGCTCAGAGGCCCCTTTATCACTGAAATTTTAAAGTGCTATAAGTCTACGACATGGAATCATCAGCTTTACTTTTCCTCTAAGGAAGTAATGCTAAGGAATTTCACATCCGAAAAAATACATTGCCCTCTGCTGGGTTTTAATCTTCGTCTTGGGAACCAGCGGCTGGGATTCCATAGATAATAAAAATCTTATGTGTTCCATTCACATGACTTTCTCTACATCTCTGTAGCAAATTATTGTTAATAACCTTATTCTTCTGTATACTTCATACTAATCAAGATGAACATTAACAGAAACAAGTCTTATTACTTACTTCGTTGTAAGCAGCAGGGAAATAAAGGAATATACTAGGCTAAAGCGATAGTCTAAACCTTTCAAAGACTGATTGCTATGTGAGTGAAATTCAGGATTTGCAGTTAAAGAGCATCCATAAATAAAACACAGTTTTGTGTGCCATTATCTAATGCATGAACGAGAAAAAATTAGCAATTTTCCACTTGAGAAAATTGAAAAAAAATAGCAAGGAATATCTCTAAAATGGTTAACACCACAAAAAATGTAGTTTGTGTTTTAATAAATCTAAATTTTAATACATATAGTAATATCTGAACTATCTCTTATAGTTTACCAGTTAGATATATAAGTCATTCAGAATGAAGAAGTCCTCGGAGAGTATTTCCAGGAAATTCAAAATTTACATTCCATTTATTCCATTAACATTTATATCTTAAAATATATGATATTTAAATAAAAAACATAGAGCAATATTTGACAGAGTTAACATTTTTTAAACATTTCTTGTGTAAAGGGTAATTTGGGGTGGTCGATTTTCATGAAACTTTTGTCATATCCTTGGAAGAGGCTGAACTTAAATACCAAATTCACTTTTTATTTTTAGTTATGCTGTTTACACACACCATGGACATTTTTCTAAGAATGCTTTTATTGGATTCAGGGAGATTCAAAAAATATATTTGCAGTGAAATCTGTATCAAATTTTTGTGATGGAGAAAATGAAAGAAGAAGGAAGGCTGTATGAAGAACTTGAATGTTAAATGAGTGATAATGTGTTGGTTAAGGAGCTTACTGCATCCTGATGTATGTTTTAGTGTACCCAAGGAATTGTTTTACACATCACCCCTTGACCGTGCAAGAAAATACAAAGGGAATTGAACTATTGCCTTGCATAGTTTAAGATGAAAGTTTGGAACTGTTTACAATGTAATTAGATTTTGTTAAGATTACATGTTACAAGAAAAGCTAAACATATCCCTAAAACATAGGTTCAATACCTGTTGTTTTACACTGCTGTCAGTCAGTTACCAGTACAACAGTTTTAGTATCATTTGTGTCAAGTAATTTTAAAGTTCATGGAAAAATCTGTCATTATATATTTCCTAGAAGTCGACCAAAGTTAAATGCTTCAGTTCTGCAGAACTTCATCATGTTAACTAACAACTATCGCTTAGCTTGAAAAAATATGAGCTATGTCTGGAAAGTAAACGCCAGTTTGGAAAAAAAAAAGATATAAAATATTTATTTTCAAAACACTTATTTGTGCATGAAAGAGCATTTCTTAACCTAATTTTTGACATAGCTGTCCCATTGTTCGGGCATTGTCATAGTGGGGACAATGGCCTCTCCAAAGAAAGCTGCTGTCAATAAAGTTAGGCCACTCAGAACACCGTGTTTTGTGAAAATACATCACAAAGCATTCTTTTTGTCAACCATCTGTTTTTATGAATTGGCTCATTCACTTGTTCAACCAAACTATCAGTGGCAACAGAAGGCTGCCCACTCTGTACATCTCATGAATATTGGATAGTCCATCAAGAATTGCCTAACCCACTTTGTCACCATTCCATGTCATTACATTTTCACTGTAAATCTCTTCAAGTTAACAAGGCATTTCAGCTGGTTTAACATTCCTTGTGTTCAAAAACTGTATTACAAAACACATTTCACAGTCGGCAGCATCAGAAATTGTCTTAAATGTTTTGAATGGTCACTAACAACTATAAACAGAGCATGATCTGGCTTTAATGGTGCCATTGGACAGACAACAAACCAGAGAGACGAGTGCACAAGCATGGAACTGCAACACTAGCATTGCGGTGACGTTAGAAAAAAATGATACTTCCCAGACATACCTCATAGCAATATATTAAGTTACCTTTAGTTATTTATAAGTAAGTTTTAAGGTTATAAAAAATGTATGTATTATTGTGTTAACATTTAACAATTTTGTTGTATTCACATCTACAGACTGTAAATTTATAGCTCCCTTATATTTTGCACAATGTGTAAAATGTTTTCTTTAAGAAATTATGTCTAAGAAACTTTAAACTGCTTTAGTATTTTTCATTGGATTTTGAAATTCTTCAAACCTTGGTCAATGGTGGCTCATTGAACTTAATGTAAAAAAAAATAATAATAGAAATTCCTTTACAGAAAGCAACCAGGAGTATAAAATTATTTTATGCACTACAACATGAAGCTTTTAAGAGAAATCTTTACTGGGCACGATATCTCATAGTCTGAATGCTACATCGTAGAAATGGGAAAGTTAATGTGCTCTGGCAGAAGATATTTTCAATTTAATGCCCATCTTTGAGCCACTATTATCCAAGGTTATATTGAAATAGCAAATTTTCCAGCTTTAAAACAATTATAATATTGTTTTTTTTTAGCTTATAAATCTCATAATCAGAACAAACTCATGATATTACAATATCAGCTTTTGCAACATGCTGTCAGCCAATGATCGGTAAATATTAAAGTTTCTTATCACTGTTTTTTGTGTTGCATTTATTCATCCATTCCTCCTCATCAACTTTATCAAGAGTGCTTCTTTTATGAATGGGAAAGAAAAAAATAATCTGATGTATTCCATTCATATGACTTTCTCTACATCTCTGCAACAAATTATTGTTAAAAGCTTATTCTTCTATTTTCTTCATTCTATTCGAGAAAAAATTAGCTGAAATAGTCTTATTACTTGTTCCTTGTAACTAGAAGGAAATACACTAGGCCAAAGCAAAAGTCAAATCATTTAAAAGCTGATTGCTATGTGACTGAAGTTCCTTTGTTTGTATGAGAAAAGTTTTAAGTACTTGAAAATTGAAATAGATAACAGGGAATATCTCAAAACTGGTCAACTTCATGAAAAAAAATAATATGATATAAATTGTGTGTTTTAACATGCTGTACATTTTTATTGAGTGAGTTTTTTTCTATTTCTTACAGTTTATGCAAAATTGCAACATTCATTCAGAATAAAGATGTCTTCAGAGTCTATTCCCAGAAAATTCAAGATATACATTATATTTAATATACAATATTTTAATCAAAACTGTTTAAGCCATTTTTGAGAAAATCAAAATTTTCCATGTAAAGAGTAATTGGGGATGGGGGAATTTTCTTTAAAATCTTTGTGTCGCATCCTCAGAAGACACTTAACTTAAATAGCAAGTTTGGTATTTAATAGAATTTTCGTTTTTGAGCTATGCTATCCACAAACATATACATATGGATATTTTTCTAAGAATGCTTTTTTTTTTTTTATTATTCAAATGTCTCAAAACGTGCATTTCCGGTGAAATCTCGGTATCAAATTTTTGGGTACAGTACAATACCTTCTCTATACACTATGTACATAGTACATGTAGAGAAAATAATAGTGTTTTTGTTTTACCAATCATTTATATAGTACCTTCAACTTCTGCAGTCCTTTGTTTGATTTTTCAGTATTATTCTATTAAACACTCAAACACATACATACTTCCAGATTCTGTAGAGAATAATTCTGATTAAAGCAAAATTTCCCGCCACAGCTGGGAATTGGACCCAGGACCCAGAGAAGCCTCCAGAATGCTGACCACTCAACCACAAAGGCAGTAAAAGAAAATTTGATCTGTTCCATTCACATGACTTTCACTACATCTCTGTAACAAATTATTTATATAAAGCTTATTCTTCTACCTACTTTATGCTAAGCAGGATAAATATTAGCGGAAATTGTCTTATTACCTGTAGAAAGGAAATAAGAAACAGTAGGCTAAATCGAAGTAAAATCTTTTGAAAGCTGGTTGCTACCCATTTCTTTGCATGGCCTGGAGTTTACAAATTCCTGTATGAGATAAGTTTAAGTATTTTAAAACTGAAAGCAATAATAAGGAATATCTCACAAATGGTTAACTCCACAAAAAAAAAAAAAAATGTAAATGACATAAATTGTGTGCTTTAACGAGATCTACATTTTCTTATGTTCTAAATTTTTGTCTGTCTCTTAGGGTTTACTAGTTATAAAAGTCATCCAAAATAAAGAGGTCTTCAGAACCTGTTCTCACAAAATTCAAGATATACACTTTATTTGTCTAATAAATATCTTTAACATGCAGTTTTTTTAATCAAAATTGCTACAGCCGTTTTTAAGAAAATCAAAATGTTTGAAGTTTTTCGATGTAGCTAGTAGTTTAGGGTGGGGAGATTTTCCTCAAAATCTTTGCATCACATCCTTGAAAGATACTAAACTTAAATATCAAGATTGGTGTTTTACCGACTTTTCGTTTTTGAGTTATTGTGTTCACACCCCCACACCTTTTTCTAGAAATGGTTTTTTAGGGTACAGGGGACCCTAAAACTTTATTTCCTGATAAATCTCAGAATTGAATTTTTGGGTTGAATACAATACCTTCTCTACCTATGTACTATGTAGAGAAAGTAACAAAACCTTATGTGTTGCATTACTATGACTTTCTCTACCTGTTCTGCAACAAAAAGATTATTATTCTCTCTACAACTTGCTGAATGAGATAAACCTTAACATAATTACTATTTAGCTCCTTATAAGTGGAATGGAAATAAGAGAATACACTAGGCTAAAGAGATAGTCTAAGCCTTTAAAAGCAGATTGACATGTGAACAGTTGAAGTTCGGCTCACTTTGCATTTCCAGAAAAACAAAAGAATAATGAATTGAAAGGCTACCCTATATAAGTAAATGCATAGTTTAACATTGAAATCAAGAACAAGGAATATCTTTGAAATGGTCAAGTCTACAAGAAAAATGTAAATGACATTAATTGTGTGTTTTAATGAGATTTACATTTTTTGTGTAGCAAGTTTTTGTGTATCTCTTATGGTTTACCAGTTATGCAAGATTCATCCAGAATGAACAGATCTTCTGAAGCTATTCCTAGAAAATTCAAGATATATATTTTATATGTGATGTAAATAACTTTCATATATAAATTTTAATCAAAATTGTTAGAGCCATTTTTAAGAAAAACAAAACTTTCACAAATTTTTCCATGTAAAGGGTAGTTTGGGGTAGGAGTAATTTATTGAAAATCTTCATGCTGCTTACATGGATTTATCAAACTTAAATAACAAATCTTTTAGTTTTTGAGCTATGCTATCCACAGGCATACACACGAATGTTACTCTAATTTTTTTTTTTACTCAGGGGACCTCAAAACATATATTTTGGTGAAATCTTAGTAACAAATTTTTGGTTGGAATACAACACTTCCTCTATACACTATGTACATATTATGTGTAGAGAAGGTAAAAATTGTATCAGATAACAATAACACAATTGAAGATAAGAATAGATTTTACTGATTGGTTCAGTCCAAGGACATTATGAATTCTGCAGCTTAATGTAGGTATTTATATCAGGTACCTCTGGTTGATGAAGAATATCAGAAAAAGTATCTATACAAAATATTAATATAACTTTAAAATAAGGAATTAGAAAACTTAAAAGCTTTTATGTTAGAAATGTTTAACTGAATGCTATATATACTGGCTGTAAAATTCTCTACCCTTTCCATGCAATTGTGAGAAACAAATGAACATCAAAAGAACTTTGAACGAATGATCAAATATTGAACAAATTGAACCATTAATAACATGTATTTTGAAAATGACTTCCAGCTTTTTAAAAGTTAATGGAAATAAATTGTGTGTTTTAAAGTAAACTACATATTTTTGTGTAGCGTGATTTTGTTTATTGCTTACCATTTATACAAGAATTAATAGAATTTCCTTCTAATTGAAGGAGATTTCACATGTTATCCCCAGAAAATTCAAGATATTAGTTTTATTTTTCATTAATTATATTTAATTTATGCTACTTTAATCAAAATCATATCTCTATATTGGCATTATTTAATTGTGGAAAGCAAGCTAAGGAGGTTTTTTCAATGCTGAAACCTCTTGGCATTGATGAACGATTTGTGTTTCAGACAAAAGCACAGTTTAAAGAAACGAGTGCAACTGTTGATCACTTCAGTTCTGGCTGTCCTAGGTGTGTACGCACAAAAGAAGTTGTGAACACTGTTCATACCAGAATGCAATCCTTTGAGTAAACAAACAATTTTGTCTCATGTCTTTGACATAAGATGCAATCCTTTGAGTAAACAAACAATTTTGTCTCGTGAAATGAACATCTTTTCACAAACAATATCATGTATTTTGAAGGATGATTTACATGTTAGTATATATAAAAGATACACAAAGCATTTGCTAACTGAAAAACTAAAGGAGATATGCTGGGTTCGATTCCAGGCTTTGATAATGACATATGGCGAGAGCAAAAACCACACTGCAGTGGTTGGCAACCAATATCCCACAGTTCATCGCTGCTACTGACTAGTCCAGTGGAAGTCTGGATCTCAATCTATTGGATTATTCTCTGTGGCAGAAACTTAAGGCAATAGTATGTCTAAAGAGATTGCAATATTGAGATACTAAAAAAATCAATCACATCAGCTGTCAAGAAAATTCTGCTGGACACGATTCATGCAGCTATTGACGAGTGGCCTCAATGTCTTTGCTGCTGTATTGGCACACATGGTGATCATTTCAAATGAATGTTCATTTTGTAGCATTTTTTGTGTTCTTTCAGAATATATTTATATTAATGGATTTGCATAGTTTTATTTCGTAGTATATGCATTGAAAGTACTGACAGTACTTGTGGCAGTATTGTGTACATTTTATTAGTTATGCATACATTGCAAGCATATAATATTGTTATAGCTATCATTGGAATTAGATAATGTATATCACTCTTCCATGTAAAGGGTTATTTATTGAGGAAAGTGTGTGAAAACCTTCATTTTGCATTCTTAAGGTATGTCAAACTTAGATTTAATATTTAACATTTAACATTTCATTCCTGAATTCTGTATTTCACAGACACGCAAAGATAGATTTGGATAGAAGAACCAAAGTTGATCCCACTCCAAAAATATCATAAAAGCCAGGAACATAAAACTGTGAATTTTGTTAAACATATGTATAATTAAAGCATAAATGATTTTTTTTTTTATCACTGAAGCACAGTGTCAGTCCAGCTTCTGGTTGGGAGCAGAAACAAGATTGTCTAAAGCAGTTTCCTGAATTTTTAGAATAGATATTTTAATGATACGTTTTGCTTAACAAAATCTTCTTTTGGTTTTTAAATGTGAAATATTTGCAGCAAAAGTAGGTTCTGTGGTCATAAACTTTTTTTTTGGTAGAGCCATAATAAGCAGTAGCCTAATTATTTCTTTGGACCACCTAAATGATGCTCCTGCACTGAAATGTTGGTGTTCAATTCAGACTTCTTATCCCAGTGTGGGGAAGAGTATAGAAGATCCTTACAGAGGCATAGATAGGGTTTGGAACCCCCTTGGTAAAAACAAAACAAAAAAAAGTAAGAAGCAATAAAAAATGTAATTTTAATTCAATGCACTTAAACTATGCATATAAAATCGATTTTTTAAAAAAATATTTCAACTTTGATTATCTCATATTTATCATTTGCTTTTTTGTACATACCCATATCCATTACCCTCCCTTAATATTTTTCTGGCTACGCTACTAACAGCAATAAAAAACATAAGAACCAATATTTGCTGCAAACAAATAGGAAGCATTATTGGTAAATAAAATTATTTTGCCTTTGTGTTTTCGAAGTAGATCATATTTTGGTACCTATTTAAGTCAAGACAAAGTAAAGCGGCAGATTTGAATTTTAACCATGGCGCCCAAAATAAAATAGAACTGCCGCCGTTTAAATGATTCTCAACCACCAGTACATACCAAAACAGAAAAGTTTATGGATCAGCAGATTTATGCTTATTTTATATTTTACGTGCAGAATCTGATTTTATATTTATGGAAATGGAATAAAGGATTTATTTCGCCGGATTTTCAAATTATGAACGTGGTTCACCTGCTTTTGAACATTGTTGGTATGGTAATGGCGGAGAGCGCGCAAATACGGTGTATCGGTATGTTTTGGTATTTGCCGATTTCAAGAAAGAAGATTTTATCTTAAAAGTATTTTTAATATCACACATTTTGAACATATGTGTTAAACGCATTTAATTAACAGCACCATGCATTTGAAGTCAATGATCTTGGATGGATTTAAATCCTATGGAAACAGAACAGAAATTCACGGTTTCGATCCACTGTTTAATGCTATTACTGGACTAAATGGAAGTGGAAAGTCAAATATTTTAGATGCTATTTGCTTCGTTTTGGGAATTTCTAACCTCTCTCAGGTAAGGCATTTACGCTATTGTTTCATTTTGGGAATTTCTAACCTGTCTCGGGTTAGGCATTTTTGTTTTGTTGTTAGTTCATAGACCAGTAAGAAGCAGCAAACTCAAACTACATTTCGAATATTTCTGATAAAAACAGATTTTGAGTCTGTACTTAGGCGGAGAAGTGAGTCACTTTTGAACGAGAACGGAGTACTGCAGGAATCCTTTATTAACATAAACATCAAGCATTTTTAAGGTTATGAGAGCATTTCAACATTCTCTTGTTTCTTTTGCCAATCAAGGTTAGAGCTATAAACCTGCAAGATCTGGTGTTTAAAGGTGGAAAGGCTGGAATAACAAAGGCAAGTGTTACACTTGTATTTGACAACCAGAACCCAAGGCAGAGTCCTATTGGGTATGAGCAGCATAAGGAGATCACAGTCACAAGACAGGTAATTACTGTTACAATTTGCTATTTTACAATACCATCAATATGAACTGCTGTTTCCTTTGTTTGAAGTACTGCAAAACGTTCGGATATTAATCAGACTTTAACCTGTTTTCTTCAAAATCACTTAAAAGTTATACTTATCTGGAAAAACTTAAGTGCTTCCTGAAGCATCCCTGTTTCTGTTATCACATTTCTGGGCAGCCAAGTCCTCTCTGATGGCCTCTTAACAAATTCCAAAAAATATGGTTAATGCTATACAATGCAACACACACACTCATGGATGGACACACTTATACATGTATACATAATGACCTTAAGACATAGTTTAAGTGACTTCAACTGGCAATGCATATTTGATTGTGTTGAAAACATTAAGTTGTTCAGTTTGCAGTTTTAGCTTATCAGATCCTTCAGCTATGCTTTTCTGCTTAGGGCCCTCCACCTTGGGCCATGCTTTCCCACTTAGGGTCCTAAACGTTTATAACAGACCAATAAGTGACTAAAAAGCGGCTCTAATGACAGAAGTACCCACATATTAAAGTAATGTCAGGTGGTGTAAGCATCATATAGTAATAATGTGTATTACAGATGAAAATGAAGGTGATGCTCTTGCCCCCTCCCCCAGCTCACCTTTCCAAAATTTTCTCCTTGGTAAAGATATAAGCCTAGTTGGTGATAACTGCAGCTGCTAGGTTGGTGACATAGGCATTATCTTAGAGATATGAAGCTGTTGAATTTAAAGCAAATTATCCTTGGTTGCCTGGATGCTTATTTGGAATAGTGTTAGTGCTTATGTAAGTGTTCCATACTTTGTAATTGTGTTAGTGCTTATGTAAGTGTTCCATACTTTGTAATTGTGTTAGTGATTATGTAAGTGTTCCATACTTTGTAATTGTGTTAGTGCTTATGTAAGTGTTCCATACTTTGTAATTGTTGTTTATACAACTTCACAGTAATTGTGCAACTGTATGCCCACTGGGAAGTTACCCTCCATGTAATGGTTACCATGCTAACTTCATATACCCAAGGTCGCAGTTGAAACCCAGCAGAGGATGCAGATTTTTACGAGTATAAAAATCCTTAGCAAGATTTTCTTCGGAGGGGAAGTAAAGCCATTGATCCTGTGTTGCAGATTTACAGCATGTAAAATAATCTTAATCTTGATAAAGAGGTCTCTGAACAAAATTAAGTGGTTTTTCACACCCAGTATAGGATGGAACGTTGAAAACCACTACAGTTAAAGGGCGTCCTTAAATAAAACTCCATTTCCATTTTTCTGCATCTCGTTTCACAATATTCCTGCTTGAATCAAAAGCCATAACTCTACGCTGTTACATCATAAATAACTTTGTATTCAAAACCACAGGGTCTTCAAACATTTATTTCCAGTATAGAATGGGATGGTGACAACCACTGCAGTTAAAGAGCATCCATAAATAAAACTCCATTTCCCCCTGGGAAATTTTAATGTACAACAAGCAACAAGTTTACAAAATATTTCTTCCACGGGCAGTTTCTGAGTTTGAGCATAATAGCAAGTGAACCTAAAACACTCATGAACTAAATATTTCAGCAATACATACTGGGTGTTCATT
Organism: Hymenopus coronatus; assembly: GCA_030762935.1. Classification (NCBI taxonomy): domain Eukaryota; kingdom Metazoa; phylum Arthropoda; class Insecta; order Mantodea; family Hymenopodidae; genus Hymenopus; species Hymenopus coronatus. Next base: position 6,511,251 of record CM060895.1, on the reverse strand, counting down.
TTTAGCTGTGATTTCCTGTATGTCAATAGAGGATGAATGATGTCATAGTTGAGTGGGGAGCTATAGCATTCTCTATCGAGGAGTGCTGATCATTTGCGGAAGTGGAAGCTAAATTAGCAATGGTGATGGTTTGTGGAAGGGGAAGCAAGCCACAGCACTCTGATGTAGTGGTGTTGCCAACTAATTCCTGGCACAGTTATGAATAACATGGGTTGTTCTGTTCTTTGCTGACATTAAATGGGTTCTCGTGTCTCTAGAGGGACTGTGTCAAACTCCCTGATCAGGATGGTATCACATTTTGTCATTAGAGGGATTGTGCATAGTCACTTGATCAGCAATGGCACCAATGATAACATTTCTTGCCTGGGAAACCACTGATAAAAATGAACATCCTATATTACAGAACATTTTTTATAATCTGACTTGAAACTAATAATTTTGATTGGAAAGTTGACAATACTTAAGTTTAGTGCAATGTTGCCTAATAATAAGTCTTGGTAAACTACCATTAAATTGCTTTTCCTATAGTTTTTGTAGAGAAAGTCAAGTGTGTACAACATTTTCTGTGAGTGTGGTAAGTAGTAAAACTTAAAGACCTTGCCTGTGAAAGTCATGACCAGGTTCTGGAGAATAAAACTTCTTTTGAGTCAACTTCTCACATGCAGATTAATGTTTAAACAATTTGGTATTGCATATATATTTATGAAACTATAAAACTTGTTTTACAGGAAAATTAACAAATAATGATGGTATACACACATAATTTAAGAAAAATCATGATTATTTCAGATTGGTAATTAGTGACACATTAAGCAGACATATAAAAAATATGGGAAAAAGAACTTTATAATAATCTGCCCGAAGAAATAAAACTGCTAAAAATACTGAATTAACTATGAAAGTAGTGAGGAGGTGCTTAATGATAAACACATTTATAATCTGGAAGAATATAAGTGTGGGGCATTAAATTAAGAAATGTTTCCATGGATGAAAAATAAATTTAAAAAATTGTAAAAAAGGATTTGTATCAGAGCATTTTATGTAAATAACGAGTAAATATTGTACACATGTTTTTGTAGCAAGGAAAGAAATTATTAAGTAATGTAGATATATAATGTATTTGTAAATGACCGTTGTTATACTGGTGTATAGTGTATTTCTGAATTTTAGATCTATTCTATGTAACTGAAACATGGATAAATAAATAATGTTTGTGCTACAGGCAATGTTGTTTGTTACAGGTGATCATGGGAGGCAAAAATAAATATCTGATAAATGGTTCAAATGTACAAAACAAACGTGTTCAGGATATGTTCTGTTCAGTGCAGCTGAATGTTAACAATCCTCACTTTCTGATCATGCAAGGACGCATAACAAAAGTGCTGAACATGAAGCCACCAGAGGTAAGGTAGTAACATTATTCTCCATCTATCCTTGTCTCACTGTAATATAAACAAGCTTTTACCGCTTTTCTCCATCACAAAAACTGTCTACCTCACATTCAAAAGGTCGTGAGTTTGAATCTCGCTTAGGGTGAGTTACCGACCGGAATGCTGCTTTATGATTGGTTCAGAAAGTCACACGGGTAAAGCGTTTCATCTGTTTTTATGTGGGTATACCAACCTAACTGTCAAGTGCAAGGATTCAGCGGCGGGGGTATAGACCAGGTGTGACATCTTTCAAGTGACTGCTGAAAAATGCAGTGAATGTGTATCACACATTGTTTAGTAAGAGCAAAGAAAGTGGAATTTGGAAGGAATGGTGGACAACTATATCAATTAAAATTTAGTTGAGTCGATTTTGTAACACTACATCACTTACTTTTTTATTTCGGAAAACATGTTTCAGAAGCCATGTGCTTCCATTGTCAATTCCTTTGGTCGACATTGACAATGGAAGCACATGGCTTCTGAAACATGTTTTCCGAAATAAAAAAGTAAGTGATGTAGTGTTACAAAATCGACTCAACTAAATTTTAATTGTTAAAACACATCACTGTCTCAAAGTCCACCATATATCAGGACAACTATATCATTCCTGGTGATGATCCAGGTAGTTTTAGTGCAACTACAGCAGATTACTCGTATCTTGAGATGAGCTCTTCTAGAAAGTTACAGCATTATGTCACTGTATTAAAGAAATGTGCAGTGTTTGGTTGTCTGTATGTGAATGCCAACTGTTGGAGTGTTGTCTGTATGCAATGCTTCAACAAACTTCCAAACAGCACATTTACATTTGTAATTTTAAGGGAGAATTTCACATTTCGTACTGGATGACAATTTGCCTATCTCTTTTATTGTGTTTTATTTATTGAATTTCATAGAGTTAATCATCTGTGAAGAATGAAAGTAGAGAGCTATTTCTTTAATGAAACATAGGTACACAGTTTTAAATTTGTGCAGTAGACAAACACAGCTTAGCAGCATGTGGTCTGTGTGTAAGTGTATGTGGGAGAATACGTTGTGGTTTGGATAGGTAGAATCAAACTGAAAAATTCAATGAACAATGGATCTCCTGGTCTGTAGCTGGTTGCATTAAGCACTGAGCTACCATGACAACATGCTGGCATGGCATTAAATTCCTGAAATATCTAAATGGAAATGGCGTGTTATTTATGGACGCTCTTTAACTACTGTGGTTCTCAGCGTCCCATTCTAAACTGGGTGTGGAAGACCGCTTAATTTTGCTCAGAGGCCTCTCTTATCAGGCTTGAGGTTCTTTTACGTGCCGTAAATCTACGACACGGGACCCACAGCTTTACTTCCCTTCCGAAGGAAGCCACGCTAAGGATTTTTACACCCGAAAAAATCCATTGTCCTCCGCCGGGTTTGAACCCGCGACCTTGGGTATATGAAGTCAGCATGGTAACCATTACACCACGGAGGGCGACTCCTCAAATATCTGAAACTATTTTGAGATGATATATCCCAATGATGACTTAAATTTTGTAATAACTTTAAGTGTGAAAAAAACAAATTAATACTAATTGACCTAATAGTTGGCTAAAGTAGCTGGCTAGAGACAGGGAGATCCATGGTTCATATCCCAGCTATGGCATTGAATTTTTCAGTCTGACTCCACTTATCCAGCCTGTCCTACACATGGCTTGTTGTGTGTGAAAAAAACAATTAAATTAAACGCATTGTAGTTTGTTTACATTGCCGGCAAAGTAAGGATGGATACATAATAGTGATAAGTACTGAAATAGGGAAATATTTATTCACTTATCAGACATCACATTTAACATAGGCCACTGTCACACACTTAGTAGTAATTTAAAATTAAATATAAGAGCAGTTCAATAGTCATGTTTAAAAATAGATGTTGTTGCTAAAGCAAGTCATGCACTAACATGCCAAAACAAAGAGGTTAGTTTGGATTTAGTAGGAATTTCAGTTAGACATTTAACATGTTTTTGCTAAAATGGAAAAGTTGGTTGGTTGGTTGGTTTGTATCTAATTTTGAGCAGTTGGCAGTGAAGCCATTTGCTCTCTTGCATTCCAGTATTTTGATGTCATATTACCATGTCGACTCAAGGTTGAGCAGCGCAGTAGATGATTTCTATCCATATCTTCTTTAAGTGTACAGAAAGGGCACAGAGGAGATCTCAATATACCAGTCCTGAATAAATGTTTATTGAGACAGTCATGACCTGTTAGGAGTCTAAAAGTTGCTACAGAGGATTTTCTTGGTAATGTAGTGATTCTGGTCATGTTATTACATAAATTTTCCCATGGTTTTGCTTTTGTTTTAATACATTATCTTCTTTAATTTTGTTATTATATGTTGATATGATTCTTTTGATATTGGATCAGATGAATTTGATGTAATTTTACTACCTTTCTTGGCTAGAAAATCAGCTATTTCATTACCCTGTATTCCGCAATGTGCTGGCATCCATCTTTTATTTAAATTCATTAGTTGTTTTATGATTTTGCGGCATTCTGCAATATTTAAGTTATTAGGTATTACATCAGATGTTATGGATATAATAGCTGCTTTAGAGTCAGATAATAGAACAACTTTTTCAAATTTATTTATATGGTATAGTAGGTTTTGTAAGCTCTGAAGTATTGCTGAAATCTCTCCATCAAAATTTGTAGTATTTAAACTTAATCTTTTGTAGAAAGAGAAGAGAGGGCATATTGCACCGGTGCCAGTATCACTGTTATTTGATAAGCTAGAACCGTCAGTATAAACATGTAGCCATTCATTGGTAGGGTATCTTAAATTTATTATTTCTAGTGTCATTTGTTTCAGATTTTGTAAATTCTTCAGCTAAGTGTAGATAGTGTTCAATATTAAATAGTTCTAATGGGTTAATATTTGATTGTATGTTTTCTTTTGAATAAGGAAGTTTTAATCTATGTTTGGCTTCTTTGATTTTATTAAGGAAACTTTGTTGAGTTTTTTGTTTACTTGTGGTTTTCTTTTTTCCCAGTCATTAAAAGGTAGTTGATTAATTTTTCAAATTGTAAAATGGCTGCTTGTTCAATGTCAAGTTCCAGTCTTGGATTATTTGTTAAAATTTGTAGAGCAAGTACTGGGGTAGTTTTAACAGCTCCAGTTACTAGGCGAAGAATTTGATTTTGTAGGATATCAAGTCTTTCTATATTTAGAGTTATCAGTATCTCTTCACAATATTTAAATGTTGGTTTAATATACATCTTGTAAAAAGTGTTTAAAGTTTGTGTAGTGCTTCCCCATTTCAGACCTGCCAGTCTTTTTAATAGTGATAATTTTTTTTCTTTTTTTCTTTTATCATATTATCAATGTGTTTTTTTCCATGTTAATTTTGTATCAAAAATAATACCTAAATATTTTGCTTCATGTGTTTCTGTGAGAGTTCTTCCAGTTAGTTGAAGGAAAATATTTATTGGTTTCTTCCTTAGTGTAAATAGTTGATAATTTGTTTTCTATATATTTTCATTAAATTATTAGATGTCCAGTTCTGTAATGTCGTCAAGGATTGTTGTGCTATATTTATTTATTGTTGATTTTGATTTTTCGGTTTAGAATACCATAAGACTACATCACCTGCAAACATTAAGACTTTTGATCCTCATTTTTGTAATTGATATGGAAGATCATTGATATAAATATTAAAAAGTGTTGTGTATTTCATATATGGTATTTTAATCAAAATTATTATTCATTTTTGAGAAAATGAAATTCTTCGAAAAAATTTTCTATGTAAAGGGTTATGTCACATCCTTGGAATATACTAAATTTAAGTACCAAGTTTGGTACACACACACGCACATGCACACACACACACACACACACACATGCACACACACACACACGCGCGCGCGCACGCGCTCTCTCTCTGTCTCTCTCTCTGTCTCTCTCTCTCTGTCTCTCTCTCTCTCTCTTTTTGACTCAGATGGACCCAAAACATATTTCTGGTGAAATCTCAGTATTGAATTTTTGGGTACAACACAATACCTTCTCTATACACAATGTACATAGTATGTGTAGAGAAAGTAAAAATGGTATTCCTAACATAGATACTTATTGAACTGCCCTCATAGGAACCTTGTCTGTAATTTTCAATGGATAGTATAGTATGAAGGCTTAATCACAGTAATCCAGTAACTAGAAGGGGAATGCATAATGAAGTGGGAACTTGACTAGGCACACTGGAATTTTTTGCTTTTTAATTTACCATGATATTTGTACTTTCTCTAAGCCATATATGCATACAATGTACATAGTAGCTAGAGACGGTGTTGTAGTCCATTCAAAAATTTGATTGAAAAATCTGATGTGTACCATTCACATGACTTTCTCTACATCTCTGTAACAAATTATTGTTTAAAAGCTTATGCCTCTATTTACTTCACGTTACTCAAGAACAAATTAGCAGAAATAGTCTTATTATTTGTTTCCTTTTAAGTAGAAGCGAAATAAGGGAGTACCATAGGTTAAAGTGATAGTCAAAAGCTGGTTGAAATGTGACAAGTTCCTTTGATTATATGGACAGGAGAAAGTTTTTCATAGCTAAAACCAAAAACAATGAATGTCTCAAAAACGATCAACTCCACGACAAAAATGTATATAACATAAATTGTGTGTTTTAACATGCTCTACATTTCTTCTATAGTAAGTTTTTATGTAAGTCTTACGGTTTAGCAGATATGCAAAATTCCGTAAAATTCATCCAGAATAAAGTAGTCTTCAGAGGCTATTCCCAGAAAATTCAAGATATACATTTTGTTTGTCAGGTAAATATCTTTAATATTTGATATTTTAATCAAAATTGTTAGAGCCATTTTTGGGAAAATCAAAATTTTCATAAAAAGTTCCATGTAAAGGTAGTTTGGGGTGGGGGGATTTTTCTCAAAACCTTCGTGTCGCATCCCTGGAAGATACTAAACTTAAATACCAAGTTTGGTATTTTACCGATTTTTCGTTTTTGAGTTATCGGGTTCACAGACACACACACACACACACACACACACACACACACACACACACACACACAGACCTTTTTGTGAAAATGCTTTTTTTTGGATATAAGTGACCCTAAAACATATATTTCCGGGGAAATCTTGGTATCAAATTTTTGGGTGAAGTGCAATACCTTCTCTGTACACTATGCACATAGTGCGTGTAGAGAAAGTAAAAAATATGTTTTGAGGTCCCTTGTGCCCAAAACATTTTTTTAGTAAAAGGTATTTCTGTGTGTCTGTGGGCAGCATAGTTCAAAAACAAAAAGACTGTCAAAAACCAAACTTGATAGACAAAAACTTACCACACAAAAATTGAAGGTCTCATTAAAACACACAACTTATATCATGTACATTTTTCTTGTAGAGTTAACTGTTTTCCATATTCCTTGTTATTGTTATCAATTTTAAACTACCCAACTTTTCTCAAACGGAATCATGCAAAGTGAATCATTTCACATAGCTTTAAGCTTTTAAAAGATTTGAGTATCGCTTTAATCTATGGTATTCCCTTATTTCCTTTCTACTTAGAAAGAAGCAAGTAATAAGATCATTTCTCCTAACGTTTATCTTGATTAGCATAAATAAGAATAGTTTATATATGGAACAGCTAAAGAAATTTAAGTGAATGAAACAAATCAGATTTTTTCACCTGCTTCCAGTTCAGTCAACTGTGCAGGTGCAGCCAATGTCAAAATTCATAGAGTATACATTTTTTAAATACAGATCCATTAATATTTTCTTAATTCCTCAGTTTTACCAAGCTTCAATTTTTTATTAATGGCATACATCAAAGTTGTTTGTTGCTGTTTGTTCATATCTACCAGTTTATTTGTAGCTCTTTCTTTACTGTGTACAACGTTAACAGTTGTAAAAAAGAAACCTAAGAAAGCCAAAGGGTATCAGGATATCTAGTGAAAGGCTCCGGTATTTAAGTAAAGTAATCAAAGAAAATCAAGTCTCAGAGGACATTATTCACGTTACAAAAAAATATACAATAAAGTAGTTAGGATGGCTAAGAAGGGTTCTAACAGTAACATGGTGAAGAATTCAATAAATAAATCGAAAACCATATGGAACATCATTAAGAATGAGACTACAGGGCAAAAAAGTAAAGCTGAAGGTTTTAGTATAAATGTAAATGGCGAGCTAGTATCTAATCCTGAAATTATTGCTCAAGAATTTAACCAATATTTCTCTTCTGTTGCCAATACTATTAGGAGGAAAGCCAATATAGAAAGTAACCCACCGATACTTAATTTGCACTATATAATTTGTGAGTCTCTATATTTTTTACCAACAACTGAAGATAAGCTTCTCGCAGTAATAAAAAATATGAAACCCAAAAGGTCTCTCTGTTTGGACGAGTTCTCGAATACACTTCTCAAAAAATGCTCTATTTATCTGGTAAAACCGTTATGCTACATAGTAAACCTGTCTCTTAATGAAGGTTATTTCCCTCAGAGTTTAAAAACTTCTAAAATTAAGCCCTTGTTTAAAAAGGGTTCTAAAGTGGAGCTGGAAAACTACCAGCCTATATCCATCCTATCTGTATTTTCTAAGATAATTGAAAAGGTGGTGTATAACAGGGTATTATCGTTTCTTAATAAACATAATATTATATCTAAAGATCAGTATGGGTTTCAACAAAAGAAATCAACAAATTTAGCTTTGCTGAACTTAATTGAGATCAATCTAAGGCTTTTGACCTAGTTGATCATGATATACTTTTACATAAATTGTATAATTGTGGCATAAGAGGAATTCCTTTCAACTGGTTCGAATCATATTTAAGTAACAGAAAGCACTTAACTGAGATTGAATATGTTGTTAATTGGTTTAAAGACAATAGGCTTGTTATTAATAAAAATAAGTTTAGTAGTAGGATTCCATCATAAAGTGAATAAAAATGTAAATTTTCCTGAAGTTTACTTAGATAATGAATCAGTAACTATCAGAGAAAAAATTAAATTTCTTGGGGTGTGGGTTGATAGTAATCTCAATTGGGGAATTCATGTTGAATTGTTATCAAAAAAACTAAGCCAAATTTGTTTTGCTTTATACACTTTAAGATCATCAGTGAATCTTGATGTAATTAAAATAGCCTATTTTGCTTATTTTCAATCTCACTTAACCTATGGTATAATTTTTTTTTTTGGGGAAAATCAAGCCATTGTAACCGAGTCTTTCTAACCCCCCCCCAAAAAAAAAGAAAGAAAGAAAGAAAGAAAGAAAGAAAGAGAAGGCAATTAGGCTAATGCATAACCTTTCTAGTACTGCTAGCTGTAAACCTTATTTTAAATCGCTAAATATCTTAACAGTTCCATCAATTTATCTTTATGAAATGCTTGTATTAACCCACAAGCAGGTAAACAGTTTTATTACTAATGCGGACATCCATGACCATAATACAAGAAGTAAATTAAACCTTCACAAAATAGGGCATAAGAGATCCCTATATGAGAAAAGTTTTTATCATAGTGGTATTCAATTGTATAATAAACTCCCTACCACCTTTAAGCAGTTATCCTCTATGGCAATATTCAAAAGGAAATTAAAGAGATTCTTAATTCTAAAATGCTTTTATTCAGTGAACGAATATCTGGAGATGGCTTAGTTTACTAGTTTTATTTCAAGTTTGTACTAGAATTCTAATATTGTAAATATCTGTAAGTAGTAACTAGTATAAGTATATTTTGTGATTATTATGTAATTCCTATTGACGAAACCGATATTTCTGTAATGAAATCATATGGTGAACAAATTGAATTGAATTGAACGTACATAGTAGGCAAAAATTTAATTACAAGATTTTACTGCAAATGCATACTTTGAGAACCCCTGAATCCAAATAAAAATAATGTTAACAAAAAGTCTATATGTGAGATATCTGTAGTCTGTGAATAATATAACTCAAAATCAAAAAGTCTGTTAATTTAGAAACTTGGTGTTTAAGTTCATTACCTTCCAAGGATGCGACAAAGATTTTCAGGAAAATCCTCCTTGGCATGAAACATTTTTCAAGTTTTTTATTTTTCCAAAAATGACTTTTAATGATTTTGATTTAAGTGCCATTTATTAAAGATATTTACATGATAAATAGAATGTATAACTTGAATTATCTGGGAAGAGCCTCTGAAGACCTCTTCATTATGAATGACTTTTGCATAACTGGTAAACCATAAGGGATAAACAAAATATGTAGATCACATTAAAACAATTATATGACGGATCAATTAGTTGTGTAGAGTTAACTATTTCCTAGATATTCATTATTTTTGGTTCAAATTTTCCAATACATATACTTTTCTTAAATATTAAGTCGTGATTAATTTTTATATATTTATTTTTACTCTCCGTACACATACTGTGCTCTAGCCCTAGTAGCTAGCGAAAGTTTTTTATTCCAACCAAAAATTGAATGTTGAGATTTAAACAAATATGTTTTGAGGTCCCCTGAATATAAAAAAGCAACATTTTTATAAAAAGGTATGTGTGTGTGTCTGGACAGCAAACCTCAAAATTGAAAATACCTTTAAATACTAAATATGGTATTAGAGTTTAGTATCTGGCGGCACTGTGGTTGACTGGTTAGACCGCTCGCCTTCCATCTAGTCAGCCTGGGTTCCATCCCAAATGCCCATATGAGGGATTTGTGGTGAAGAAAGCTGCATCTGGGTGGGTTTTCTCCATCTTCCAGTTTCCCCTGCCACTCATTCCAACAATTGCTTCATCATAACCTTTCCTATCATCCATTTCGCTTACATTTCACATCATCCACTTCTTCATGCCTGGCTACGTGGCAGATTCTCCATTCTGTGGTTTAATGCCATTGGCTCTCTGACAGGCTTCCAACTCCTAGGCACCCGCTTGTAAGTCCTAAGGGGGTCTGCCTACATAAGGGGAGGGTATACCAACTTTGGGGAGGGGGATTACCCTGTACATGGGAATTTTCATGAAATTTTTGTTTGTCTTAAAAATGGTTAACAATTTTTGGTTAAAGCACTGTATACAAAAACTATTTACATGACAAACAAAAGTTTATATCTTGAATTTTCTGGGAATAGCCTCTGAAGACCTCGTAATTTATTAAGCACCATCAGAATATCTTAAATTCATGTGGTTCCATTTAAAATTCTGAAATTCACCCCTTCACCCCACTGGGGTGCTTCCTCTTATGCTATTTATAGAGCCCCTACCTCATGATAATAAGGTCAGCATTTAACTGTATTGATCCAATATTCCATATTTTTTTTTGTTTTTTCTTTTTGTTTACTCTGTACGAGTTACTGCAACTGTGACTGTTTCTTTTTCTGTTTTTGTTTGATTGCAGATTCTGGCAATGATTGAAGAAGCAGCTGGGACAAGAATGTATGAGTGCAAGAAACAGAGCTCACAGAAAACAATAGAGAAAAAGGATGCAAAACTAAAGGAGTTGAACACTGTATGTACATATATACCGTTATTGTTAAGGTTTTTCTGGTGGTTCTGAAAGCTGTATTAATACAAGGCGTATCTGTTATAGGTTATACGTGAAGAGATTAGCCCCAAATTACAGAAACTACAAGAGGAAAAGTCGCAATACTTGGAGTATCAAAATGTTATGCGAGAATTGGAATATGTTACAAAAATCTACGTTACATGGTGTTATGACAATGCTCAGGTAAAGTAACACATATGTTCACTCTGTGCAGCTTTTGAGGTGCTCCACTACTGGAGAACAATATCAGCAATACTTTGTCTCACCCGCGCTGCAAGTACCTTCAGCGTATATTTCTGTGACACAGAAAAGTTGTTACACTGTAATATATCATCTTTGACCACATCTAGCTGTGACATACACATGTTCACTGGCCACAGCCAAACTGCTCATTTCCTATCATGAGTCACATGAAATGCTGTACAATTCAAAACGTAATTATAATAAAAACAGAAACAAAGCACTGCAAATATATAAAAGCATAGCAGAAGCCATTAGTGAAGTACATATACAGCAAATGATGTAGGAGATAATTAAATGGTTTGGGAAGGGAATATTTAGAAGAACAAAATGAAAGTTATTATGACAACATTAATTACTATTTTGGCTGCTGTCTTTGTTATTTATACTCATAAATGTAGTATTTATTAATGTTCTTTAAGAAATTGTCTAATTGAGGTTAATTTTTAGGTTAAGTTATACAAAAATGTTGCAGATGAATGTAATAGGAGCTTTTATTCGTAAATATTCTCTATAATGACAACTCACATCCTAAACACAACAAAATAGGAATCATTATTACAATTCATGGTGTTAACTGTTGGATATCCTTTTTAAAATTGTAATAAAAGGTTTGATGTAATGTACTTGATACAATATGTGATCAAGGTTTTATCACATTCTGTGACACAGAAATGTGATAGTGTAGTATAGGCCTTAGATTTTTGTAAAATCAGTCGATATACAACATTTTCAGGACTGGTGCTGCCATCTCAACAGAAGTTGCAGTGTAGTTTTGCACACTGATGAATAAGTGTTTAAAAGCTGTGTTGATATTCTGTAGTACCTCTTATATATAGTGTGGCGATTTTACCTTGGATCCAAGATTAGAACAGAGAGTGCGCATCATATTCTGTGCAAATCTCAGGAAAAATGCAATGATTGATCAAGTGTTTGGGGGACCTGGAGACAAAGCAATCCTCCCAGTAAAAGAGCTCAAACTTACCAAAACCAAAAAAAGCAAGGCAAGTGAAGAGCAAGGTCAAGAGAATGCTCCTCATTTTCTTTGATACGAAGGAGATTGTGCACAAAGAATTTGTTCCAGTGAATTCTACGTACAACTGTGAAGTTTTGTGAGGGTTCCAAGAAAATGTGTGGAGATGACGGCCTGAACTTTGGCAACAAGGGAAGTGGCTGTTGCATCGTGATAATGCACCCTGTCACAATTCCTTGTTCAGCAGGTGCTTTTTGACAAATAATATGTCCCCCACCCTCCATTCTCACTTCGCTCTATGCCCCAAACTCAAAGGACACACAATTGGGAGCATTCAAGAAGAAATGCTGTCTGTGCTAAACACCCTCAAAAACATCACTTCCTGGATGCTTTTGGGACCAGTATATATGTGTGGGAGGCAACTACTTTGAGGGTGTTTGCAGTCATTAGTCTCAAAGTAAGTTTTTGACCAGATGGCAGCACCAGTCCTGAAAATTTTGGATACCACCTCGTAGATGAAATCAGCACAAAATTAAATATAGTTAAGATATGAATCTTCGAGTTGAAGTTGTAGCTGAATATTTCAGAATTGAGGATAAGGCTTATGTAATATGAATACATTAAGCTTGACGGCTGTTAAAAAAGATGTTTGAAATGTTGCCCCACTGTATCTGTATAAGCCACATATCTGTTAACATATTATTGAAGCCAAATATTAGAAAATGGTTGATATTAATTATAACACTAAATCACTTACTATTTTTAATTAGAAGACATGCTTCTGAAGCTATGTGCTACTATCATCAGTTGCTGCCATTGTCATGTGTTGGTTGTGTGTCCCTGGAGGTACTTGGATGGACTTCTATTTACCTATTCTCCGAAACTGTAAACTCTATTTACACTTATGTGTTGGTCTTTCCAAAAATGCCCAAGCTACTGCTGATTTGCGTTCTTGCTTTTATTTTTATGTTTCTGAGCCGTTCTTTTGCTCTTGTTTTTATGTTTCTTTTAGCTTTTCCAATGTAAATTTTTTCAGTTGCAACTGATCTGATATATTCCTGACTTATTTTTCTGTGGGATGTCATCTTTTAATTTCAAATTTAATATGTTCTTTATGGGGTAACTGTTTTTGGGACCAAAAGCAGTTAAAACTTAGGGATGATATTTCCAGAGGTAAATAAATCAGGAATACATCAAATTAACTGCTTGGATTATAATAAAATATACATTGGCAAAACAAAAAGGAATTTGATAACCAAATCCAAGGAACACTTCAGAAACATCAGATTGAAACAAGAAGACAGATCTGTATGGCATTTTTGGAAAGAAGGGCACATCGCTAGAACCCCAAAGTTACTAAAGTACATCAGAAACTGTGCAGAGCTGGAAACATGGGAAAAATCCACATTTGGAAGAAGAGCAACTGATGAACTTTGATTTCCCACTTAGTAATGTCCTTAATCAGAGGTTCATAAAACTGCCACCAGAGAAGATAATATGAGGGTAGCTCAGTGAACCCTTAGAAAAAGATAGAAAAACAAATACAATTTGATAGATTTTTTTTTTATTTTTCAACATAATCTTCTTTTAGATCGATACATTTTTCCTAGCATTTCTCCAACTGTTTTAAGCCTTCCAAAAGATAGGATTTTGGAAGATCCTCAAAATAGGCTTCTGTTTGGGAGATGACCTCTTCGTTAGATGAAAATCGTTTTCCACTGAGCCACTTTTTCAAGTTTGGAAATAAAAAAAGTCACTGGGGCCCAAATATGGTGGATCTTGTAGTAATCCAAACCTTGATTCTACAATTTTTGCTATTTAAACTGCACGGGTGGAAGAGAATGTTTTTCTTTGCCAGAAGAGGGCATTTTTTCATGATTTCTCCATTCAACCAGTGCAATAATGATGCATACTACTCTCCATTTATCGTTCTTCTTTTCTGCAAGTAATCTATGCACATGATTCTGCATATATCCCAAAAAACTGAGGCCATCACCTTGTCTGCAGATTTCACCACCTTTGGAGCCGGTTTGCCTTTAAAACCCACCTGAGTGTAGTAGTGTATCTATGGTTATGCATCGACACAAGCTCATTACGATTCAATGGAAAAGTGCTATATCAGCTTACAATTGCTTTTATTCTCCATGGAGAGAAAATGCTGCACCAATCTTGCCGATACCTTTATTAGACTTAAATTTTGGTGAAAAATCGAGAACACTGTGCTATGTCATATGTCTGTGGTTTCTAACTTTGATTTGGCAATCACTCAAAACCACGAAACCACGTCCTGGATTTTGTCAACCATATCAGAGGAAGCCTTCTACTGTTCATCATTTGTGGATGTGCGACCACGTTTAAATTCATTCATCCAATTGTAAATTGTTGCAAACACAGAAGCAGATGTGCCATGAACTTCATTCAACTCGCTTTTTATCTCTTTCAGTGTCAAGCCATTTAAACAAGTGTTTTAATCACTGCATAAATCTTTCTAAAGTTGTTGATTCAGTCGCCTTGGGCAACGAAACCACATGATGAATATAGCTGAAACTTTAACTGCCATGTAGTTAGAGATGATGCCTACTAAATACAAATTGTTTTCAATGCTATGAGTGTGATTTCTAGAATTTTCTAGGGACTTATTGAATGGCCCTTGTATCCATAACGTTGTAAAATTCTGGCAATCGATTGGCAGGTGATGAAAGCAATGGACACTTTTGAATCGTGTTCCAAGAAAAGAAGAAGTAAGTGATGTATAAGTGTTGCAGTTTGACTCAAAAAATAATTATTAATTTACATCACTGTAAATCAATTTGAAATAATTATAGTTCTATTGCTCTTTATTAACCTGAAACTAATGTATTACAATACAAAGTTAAATTGTTTTGTGCAGCAAAATGTTGAGCAGTCAAACAGCAAGAAAGAGAAGGTGTATACACGGATGAAAGAGATTGAACAGAAGGACAAGGATGAGGAAAAGGAACAGAAGGACCTGGATGATGAAATTCAGAAACTTCAGGCACAAAAGGATGCTGTAAGTAGGCAGTCAGACGGGCTTTGTCTTGGCTTGGATATGTATTTTATATTATAAGAAACCAGCATTAAATTGCAGTGCCCTGTTTGTTGTAAGTTTTGTAGGAAATTCCCATCCTCCACTTAGCACATATTTACAGGTCACAAAAAATGGGTAATTTCAGTTAAAGCTAAAAAAAAAAAAAATCTGGTATGTTACATTCACATGACTTTCTCTACTTAACCTGCTACAAACTTTCCATTAAAACCGTATTGTTCTGTTTACTTCATGCTAATCAAGATTAACACTAACTGAGATGTTTTTATTACATATTTCCTTTTAGGTACAATGGGAATACACTATGTTAAATCTATTAAGAGCTGGTTGCCTGTGATGACTTTGAAATTCTGCTTACCTTGTGTGATCAAGATGAAAAAAAAAAAAAGAATGACTTCCCATTTGAGGAAAGTATAAGTATTGGAAAATTGAAACTAATGACAAGGAATATTTTGCAAATGGTTAAGTCCAGAACAAAATGTATTGGACACAAATTGTGTGTTTTAATGAGATCTACATTTTTTATTAATAAGAGCATGACTATCTTGTATAGTTGCTCAGTTATTCAAAAGTCATGCAGAATGAAGAGAATTTCAGAAGCAATTCCCAGAAAATTCAAAATATACATTCCATTTATTATGAAAATGTCATTAATGCATAGTATTTTAATTAACATTGTTAAGAGTCATTTTTGAGAGAAACAAAATTTTTGAAAAATGTTCCATGTAAAGGGTTGCTTGTGGTGGAGGATTTACTTGAAAATCTTTATATTACATACTTGGAAGAAGCTAAAATTAAATATCTTAGCAACAAAATTTTCAGGTGAAGTACAATATTTCTTCTACTTCCTATATATGGCAAAGAAAGCAAAAACAAGTTAGCATTTTCTAAAGATATGATATGAAGATTTAGAAGGACCTACTTCCATTACAAACTACCCTTTTATCTTTCTCAAAAATGGTTGTAATTATTTTGATTAAAATATAATATATTTAAAACATTTATGTACATAATAAATAAAATATTTATCCTGAACTTTCTGGAAATGTACCTCATTTATGTAACCATAATGAATAGACCTAATTGCTGCATAAAGAAGTATAGATCTATTAAAATACACATCTATTTCAAATAATGTTTTGGTGGCTTAGCATTTCTGAGCTATTCTGTTATTTGTTTGAATTTTTCAGTATATTTTCAATTTTCAACATTTGGTTGTTTTGTGTGATGTCTTAGAAATACTTTGGAATTTCAATGCCAGCATATAGTTTTTTTAAATAGTCTGTATCTCCTTTGCACCTGCAGTGGAATGTATACTGAAACTATTTTTGTCAAGTTTAACATGAGAGTAGTTGTAGACGCTGCATAATAATGGGGAGAAAATGTAATGTGTATCACATAAGATGTAAATTAAATGAAAAACCAGTGCCTCACTGAAGTACTTTGTAATTCCACAGGAAGGAGGTGGACGTCTGTTGACTCTAGAAAAAGAGTTGAAAGAAAAAGAAAAAATAGAAGCCAAAGCTGTAGCTGCTGAGAAAGCCTGTCATGACAGTATTTTGTCAGAACAGAAAAAACAGAAACAGCTGGAGAAAAATCTCAAGGAGGTAAGTTGTGGTTTTATGTGTCAGCTGTTTTCACTTAAGTAGAGTATATTTGCAGTCAGAAATCAGTTGCTGTATTTAGGGGATAAGCACATTAGCTTTGGATTTTCAAAAACATTCAAGAAAAATTGTTGATAGTTTGTCCCATTACTCTACATAATAGGAAACTACCCCATCAGAATCTGATTAGTACATTTTTGCAGGAACCCAAACATTAAAATGTCACAGATAGGAAAGTGTTATAATAACACAATATATGAACTTTGCAATATATTTTATTTGCAATATATGAACTTTGTGTCAAGCCCAGCTAGCCAAAGAAATACCGAGTGATCCAAAAATGTCAGAACCGGCTGCGTACTGTTTTGCTTGTCCATGCCCTCAGTGCTTGTTGCCATCTGCTACTATCAGATGAAACCATGCACATTTTTAAAACTACTTGTAAAGGCTTTATTTACCAATGTTATTAAAGGAGATGCTGAAACTGGCCACCGCCGTTGCCCATACATTTTAGGAAACTATCCATCACTCGCCGTAGTTCACGTTGAGAAATGCTGGCAATTTCCTGGCAGATATTTTGTTTTAATTCTTGCAGGGTGTGTGGGTTTGTCTTGTACACTTTACGCCTTAAGTTACCCTAGCAGGTTGGGTTGGGTGACTTGAGGGGGCCACAAATCTCTACTAATAATTCTGTCCTAAAACACTTTCAATTGTTCTCATCAAAAGATGGGCTGTGTGAGCTGTTGCAGAGTCTTGTTGAAAAAAGGCAGAAATCACACTCCCTATCTGTTAATCTCTAAAAAGGGGAGGCAAAATTGTATTCACGTATGTATGGGCATCAACTGTTGACTTGAAAATAATTGGGCCTTTAACTCTCTGCTAATGACTCTCCATACACCAATTTTTTCATCATGAAGGGATATTTGATGAACAATACTAGGTTTCTCAGAGCCCCAATAACAACTATTTTGTGTACACACGTATCCATGAAGATGGAATCAAACCTTGTCCGTGAAAAATATTAAATGTAGATTAATTTTGCCAGTGTATACACTATTGAGAGTCCACTCACAAAATGTGTTAATACATATGAATCATAAATAAGTACACACTGTGCAGTAGAAAACAAATGCTGAGCCATAATACACTTTATGACTAAGTGCTGGACAAAGTAATAAAACACTGGTAATAACTCAACCACATGATATCACCATCAGCTCAATACTGCACTTTTAGAGCAGAGAAAAACAAGTCAGCACTGTGACCTTGTATACAGCAGTTGTATGTTTCCATGTGCACAGTGGAAAAACACTGTGCAGTGGTTCAATGTTTTTGGGTCACACAATATTTAAAAATTGTATTACAGGCTGCTAGCCATGCAGACTATAATACATATTTTAAATGTAACACATCAGATTTTTACTCATTTTGCTCCAACTTTGCCTGCGTTTGGGAAGACCGGTTTCAAGGTTAAAGTACTGGTCTTCCCAAATGAAGAAGTTGGAGCAAAAAGTTACATTTAAATTTAATTATGGCGCTCCACTGTCTAAAATACTTCATTTTATTTGATATACAGGGTGTACATAAATGAATATCAGGGTTTTAACTCTTTATAATATTTATTACATTCAACTTACAGTTATAAATGATATGTCAAATGAAAAAGCAACACAAACAGTTTTGTTTGTTGGCACAAGTGCGCATGTATGTGTGTAATGTTTCTGCTGCAATCCGCTAGACAGCGGTAGTAGCAAAGATGGCGACTAGTAAACAGAAAGTGTTTTGTGTTTTGCAGTTTGTAAAGACCGAATCTGTAGTTACAGTGCAACGTGCGTTCCATAGTAAGTTTGGTTGTGATCCTCCTGGTAATAAAAACATTCGTAGATGGTATAATCAGTTTGAAGATACCGGCTGCCTTTGTAAAGGGAAGAGCACAGGACGACCAGAAGTAAGTGAAGAGACTGTTGAGCGAGTGAGAGAGTCGTTCACTCGTAGCCCAAAGAAATCAGTCCGGAAGGCTAGTCGTGAATTACAAGTTCCTGTGTCGACTGTTTGAAAAGTTGTAAGAAAACGCTTACAGCTACATCCTTACCATTTACAGTTATTACAGGTTCTAAAGCCGACAGATCACGGATTACGTGCCAAATTCGCAAATGACATGTTGTTTCATGACGTGTTGTCTTCAAAGATGAATCGACCTTTCACCTTAGTGGACATGTTAACACTCATAATGTGCGCATCTGGGGCTCAGAAAATCCTCACGAGATGGTACAAATGCAACGAGATTCCCCTAAAGTGAAAGTTTTTTGTGCCGTATCCCGGCGAAAAGTTTATGGGCCTTTCGTTTTTTGTGAACCTACTGTAACTGGCACTTCTTACCTTGATACACTAGAGCAATGGCTCTTCCCTCAGTTGGAAGAAAATGAGCCAAAGAACTTCATTTTCCAGCAGGATGGTGCGCCACCTCACTGGCATAACGAAGTACGCGATTGGAACATCACTGTACCCGAGCGCTGGATAGGCCGCAAGGGCCCCAATGACAGGACTTGCTATGCATGGCCTCCACGTTCTCCTTACCTAATGCCATGCGATTTTTACCTTTGGGGCAAGTGACGCAAAACATAAGGAAAAATTCTAAAGCCGCTGTTATTTAAATTCTTTATAGAGATACACAATTGAAAGTTTCTTTGTTTCTTCTGGAAACTCTGTTATATGAGACTATATGATTATATACTACATACCTCACACGTGTGTTTAACCCTAGCGTTGTTAATATGAATCTGTTAGTCACGTGGAAATGCTTCTTGGTAAAACTGTTTGAGTTGCTTTTTCATTTGACATATCATTCATAATTGTAAGTTGAATGTAATAAATATTATAAAGAGTTAAACCCTGTTATTCATTTATATACACCCTGTATAAAACATATTGTCTTTCCAATCAGTGCAGTATGTACTAAGGACAGATAGAAAATAATGTGACAGGCAGAAACTAGTTATCCATTAATGAATACAAAGTTATTAAGTACTCCATAATGGTTACCAAATTAAGAAATTCAATAACTACAGATAGATAATTTATTTCATCTTTTCAAGTTACAAACATCATACATACACTGTCAAGAAAGTACCAGGAATTGATCATTTAAAAATCCTGTTTAAAAGCGGATTCAAAATTATTGTTGTTGTTAAGTTGGCACAACTTTCCTCTATATACACGCAGAGTTTGATCGTCATCTGTCATCTAGTTTGTTTAGAGTACGCCATTTTGTTAGTTCATCTCAAAGGTGATTTGTGATTTTACGATGGATACAAATATTGAACAAAGAAACTCTCAAATTTTGCATTGCAAATGGTATTTCGTGTGCCGAATCGCTGAAAATGTTACAGAGGGCTTACAGTGAATCGACTTTATCAAAACACGTGCACATAAGTGGTTCAGTGCATTCAAAAGTGGTCGAGATATGATGGAAAATTTGCCTTGTTCTGGTCAGCCATCAACGGTTTCAACTGAACTGAACATCGCTAAAATGAAGAAAATGGTGTCTGAAAATCGTCATTTAGGTCTGAGAGAGATTGCCACTGAACTTTCTGTGTCTCACGAATCGATTCGTGCCATTTTAAACAATTGTTAGGGCATGACACGCATTGCAGCTCGGTTAGCTCCGAAAGACTTGAATTTTCTACAAAAACACGTAAGGATTGCTGAAGACATGCTAGAACAAGCCAGTTCCGACCCCACATTCATGAAACGCATTGTAACTGATGTTGAGACGTGGGTTTACGAGTTTGACACTCAAACCAGTCAACAAGCTTCCGAATGGCGCCTTCCAACTGAATTGAAACCTAAAAGGGCACGTCAAACTTGATCAAAACTGAAGGTCATGCTGACAGTTTTTTTTTTTGATTATCGCAGTGTCGTGCACTCAGAGTTCTTGCCAGAAGGTCAGATAGTAAATAAAGACTATTATCTGAGTGTTAT
This sequence comes from Hymenopus coronatus, assembly GCA_030762935.1. Classification (NCBI taxonomy): domain Eukaryota; kingdom Metazoa; phylum Arthropoda; class Insecta; order Mantodea; family Hymenopodidae; genus Hymenopus; species Hymenopus coronatus. The sequence goes on along the minus strand of CM060895.1, from coordinate 6,490,454 downwards.
GCAGCGTTTGAGAGAACAAATACAGTGAAAAAGGCCAGATTCGTGGAACGCAACTCGTGCATTCTGCACCACAATAACGCACCAGCTCACAAGGCAAATTTCTGGCTTAAAACTCAACAAATTTCATCGACCAACCACCGTATTCTCATCTGGCTCCTGCTGATTTCTTTCTCTTTCCAAAACTCAAGTTACCACTTTGAGGCACCCGTTTTCAGTCGATAGAAGACATAAAGGAAATTTCGTGGCTACAATTGACATCAATTCCTAAAAGTGCCTACAAAAAATGTTTTGATGATTGGATTATTCGTTGGCATAAATGTATAATTTCAGAAGGGGCATACTTTGAAGGCGATAAAATAAAATTGGATGAATAATTCATTTTTTGTGTTTTATTGGCGAATTCCGGAACTTTCTTGACACAGTAGTATATAGTTAAAGCAATTCACCGAAAATCAATGTAGCAGGAAATACAGTCATTTAAAAGTTTTACATGGTGGGAACGCAATGTATGGCTGATACAGGATAAATGATGGGACCTGTGAAAAATTATGTAAATGACAAGGGATGTAGAAAAGGGGTTTTACTGTATTAGTTATCTTGTTATTGGTTACCAAGTCTGGGTGACATTTACTCCATTTGTATTGGTATTGAGAAGTCGCTATGCATTATCACACTTCTCTGCACAAGATCATGAGTGCTATTGTTTACAATTATCTGCTTTGCTACATTGCCTTTCAAAATGTCATCATTTTACATCACTGTTACTAGCTTACACAAATCTTATATTAATGTCATCATGTTTTATTTAGTGTTGTACAAGAATATTTAAGTTGTTATAATACTTTGCTTTATTTGCATAAGTTGTAAACAAAGTTTTACTTATACTGGAAAGTGACACAAATTTTTGGCAGGCATGTACAGCTATTTATAAGATAGAAGCGTAATATTTAATTGTCCTTGTGTGCTCAGGATGAGGCTTCGCAGGCAGCAAAGGAAGCTGAGTTGAAGAAGGTAGAAGGAATATTTAAAAAACTAAAGGACACTGAACAAGCAGATAGTGAAGCCCTAGCAGCAGCACAGCGCAAGTACCAGGCTGTCAGCGCTGGTCTTGTGGCTGATGAGGACGGCGAGAATGCCACGTTACAGGATCAGCTCATGGGTAAATTACATAATAGCCTAGTCAAAATTAAATTTGTATTTACAGTTCATCCAGTCTATATAAGCATTTATTTATTAAGAACGTTGTTAGTTGTCTTTGGAACATAGGGTTTTTAATTCATTTGGTAGTTATTGTAAAGGATTTTGCCCATTGTAGGGGTATTTTTACTTTCTCTATATGTACTATGTACATAGTGTATAGAGAAGGTATTGCACTCCACCCAAAAATTTGATAATGAGATTTCACCGGAAATATGTGTTTTAAGGTCCCCTGTATCCAAAAACAGCATTTTCAGAAAAAGGTCTGTGTCTGTGAACACGATAACTCAAAAACAAAAAGTCTGTAAAATATCAAACTTGGTATTTAAGTTTAGTATCTTCCAGGGATGCGACACAAAGATTTTGAGAAAAATCCCCACACCCCAACTACCCTTTACATGGAACTTTTTTCGAATATTTTGATTTTCTCAAAAATGGCTCAACGATTTTAATTAAAATATCATATACTAAAGATATTTACCTGACATTAAATGTATATCTTGAATTTTCTGGGAATAACCTTTGAAGACATCTTTATTCTGGATGAATTTTACGGAATTTTGCGTAACTAGTGAACCATAAGACATAGACAAAACCTTACCACACAAAAATGTAGAGCACGTTAAACCACACAATTTATGTAAAATGCATTTTTTTTTTCGTGGAGTTGATCGTCTTTGAGATATTCCTTTGTTTTTTGTTTCAACTTTGAAACTTATACTTTTCTGATACAGGAATTTGTCAACTCATGTCCATACAAAGGAACTTCAGTCACATAGCAACCAGCTTTTGACTATCACTTTAACCTATGGTACTCCCTTATTTTGCCTGTACTTAAAAGGAAGCAAGTAATAAGACTATTTTTGCTAATGTTTTATTGAGTAGAATGAAGTAAATAGAAGCATAAGCTTTTTAACAAAAATTTGTTGCAGAGATGTAGAAAAAGACATGTGAATGGAACACATCAGATTTTTATTTACATTTCCTGTACAGTAGTTATTTTGCATTCTGGTGTTATAAGGCTATCTTTTATCTGTACCATGCATTCCTTACCTACTACAAACAATGTAACTTTTTATATGTATACAACAGTTAATATTTCTGCCTTTACAAAGATATTTATACATGATTCCCTATTGTTACATTTTTTCTCAGGGATTACTTTCTCTTTATACTGGTTATACATGTTCTGCCCCAGATCTCGATTCCATATTGTAGGTAGGGGTGACTTAATCCATAGTAAACTAGCTTTAAAAATTCACATAAGGAATTTTCACAGTGAAGTGTAATTCAATAATTATTAATTAATGAGTCACACTCTAACTTCAGTTTAAGTTTCTTACCTAGAAACATATTTTCACTGGCCATTGCTAGCATCTTCAGCTGACAACTGTCTGGTGTGTTGAGATCTGTGTCCTCTATCGTCAGAAAAATGAACTTCAAGTTCGGATTGTCATTTGTGTTGACATCCCAATTCATCAAAAAAATTCCTTTTTAAGTGGTTTTTTTTTATGAAAAGAAATCTGGAATTTACAAGGTACAATGTGAACAAAGTGAAAAAGTACATACTGGCATGACAAAAAGAAACATAACAATCTGCTTAAAAGAGCTCTTCAGGCATTTAAATAACAAAGAAATAGACAAATTGGCAGTAGTTTATCACTTTGGGGAAGATGGACAATTTAAAATCAGAAGTTACTTAAAAATATTGGCAACAATAAATTAAAAGTCTGGGAGAAGACATTTATTAAAAAGTTTCAAAATCGTCTGATGAATTGGGATGTTAACACAGATGACAATCCAAACTTTAAGTTGGAACCCAAGACGATACACAGCTCACCAAACCACACAGTCGTTAGCTGAAGATGCTGGCAATGGCAGATAAAAACATGTTTCTAGGTAAGAAACCTTAAAGTGAAGTTATTGTATGACTCATAAATTAATAATTAGTGATATAGCTAATTTGTGATATTAGAGCCTGAATTCTTATGTAATCGCATATTCTATTTCTTTGTGTGTTGACAAATGCAAGCAGAAAATGTCTACAAATTGAACCATGCTCATAGCTATATAAAGTTTCATTTTACACATTTTTACATATTTCAGCATAATTTACATATATTGAACAATCTTGCATAAAAATCTATATTTATCCAAATTCAAGATGTATTTTTTTTGCAAAATATTAATGTTCAGATCTGGGGGGTCACCTTGCATTCGCAATATAGCTTTCTGAATACCATACAGGGAAAAGGTAAGTTTCAAGCTTTGCAGGTACAGCAGTGGCGAAGCCTGAAGGAAATGGTTGAGGCTACCATCAAGGTTGCAACATATGTGGCAGATTTTGTGCATTTCATTTTGTGCCTCAAATTAGCTGTTAGAGGGCCTATGAGCATTCTCATTGGAAAAAAGATTACTCTCTGAGAGTAAAATAGGACTTATAAGTATGTTGTCTTAATAGAAAATATCCATTATCATTGTTATAGCTATGCTCCCACCGCCATCATCGTCATGTTGTACCAACACACGTTACGTACATCACTGTGCTCCATTATCCGTCTCTCCCATCCAAAATATGAACTTATGTGCAAGTTCAAATTAGGTAAAACGTAGAAACCATGTGATGTGACCTTCACCTTCAAGATTTTCTAAATGTATCTCATTCCTTTAAACCCAAACATGCAAGATCTGGGACTTATTTATTAACAAATGCAATCTGGAAAGTATGTCTCAGAAATGCAGAATAACTTACAGTTTTCAAGATGAATATGTTGCCAAAATAATACTGTCTCTTTTTCCAAGAAATACATTAATTAGGATAATTTAATGGATACTAGATTAATGCATAGACATATTTCATGATTAATGTGTTTCAAATGTATGGAATATATCTATATGAGTGTAGTGAAATAGTTGTAAAATTACTAGATAATGATTTATTGCATGGTTACTTCATTGTTCTATCAAGGATTGATTGACAGTTAACAATGTTACGAACTTGTGTAGTTTTCTCAAAGAAAAATAATTATGTTCTATTATGTTAATAAGATTTAATGAATTTAATTGTAGCTGCAAAACAGGAAATTGCACAAGCACAAACAGAGGTTAAACAGTCGGAGATGCAGTTGCAACACATTGAGAGGGAACTAAAAGAGAAGCACGATGAAATGAAGGCAACTGCTTCTGAATATCAAAAAGACAGTCGTAATCTTGAGAATATGGAGAAGGAAGTCAGTACTTTAAAGGTAAAACTAATTATGTAGTGTGAGAATATGGGAGCATGATTTTGTAACGTGTTCTAGGATTTTCCATGCTGCATGTCGTCTAAGGGTAACACACTAGCCTTTGGTTCCCAAGGTTATAGCTTGAAACCTGGTAGAGGGTGCAAAAATCCTTAGCATGGCTGGTGGTCCCATGTCATGTAGATGTTTTGCATGTAAAAGATCCTGAAGCCTGATAAAGAGGCTTCTGAGCGATCTTTCATGCTCAATATAGAATCGGACGTTGTGAATCATAGCAGTAAAGAGCATCCATAAATAAAAGTCAGTTTCAATTGCATATTTGCATGCATGAGCCATTTCTTGTAGGGTTATAAACCCAAGCACCTGCAGTGCATTATACAAGAAATGCCACACAAGGATTTTGAAGAAAATCTCTCCACCTCAAACTACTCTTTACATGTAACAAATTTTGAAAATTTTGATTTTCTCAAAAATGCCTTTAATAGTTTTGATTAAAATACTGTAAAGTAAAGATATTTAAAATACAAACGAGATGTGTATCTTGAGTTTTTTGTGAATAGCTTCTGAAGAGCTCTTCATTCTGGATGAATTTTGCTGGATTTGCATTACTAATAAATCGTAAGAAATAGACAAAAACTTACTACACAGAAAATATAGATCTTGTTAAAACACACGATTTACATCATATAATTTTTTTCCTAAAGTTGACCATTTTTTATATATTCCTTGTTATTTCAGTTTTCAAATACTTAAACTTTTCACATACAGAACTTGTCAACTCCTGGCAGTGCAGAGAAATGTATTTCATCCACAGGGCAACCAGCTTTTAAAAGATTTGAATATTATTTTAACCTAGTATATTCCCTTCTACTTACAAGGAGGCAAGTAATAAGAACATTTCTGCTAATGCTTCTCTTGATTAGCAGAAGAGGATAAGAGAATAAGCTTTTAAACAATAGTTTGTAATATAGATGAAGAGAAAGTCATGTGAATGGAACACATCAGATTTGTAATGATGAGAAGCTATTTAAGTCCATGAGATCAGTATTGCTGTAATTGATATCCATTTTTTTTCTCTAAGTCGTAATAGGTATATTTTATGTTGAAGAAAAAAAGCCATCAGGGTGCTCTTTGTAGATTCTTGCCATTTCTGGATTTAGAGGATTTTCATAATATGCATAAGAAGTTTAAAAGGTGAGCCATTTTTAGTAAAAAGCATGATATTTGAAACTGTTGCCTTGGTCAAATTAATAAAAGGGTTAAATCTACACATGCTTTACTTACTCATTTATTGGATAGGACAATTTTGCAAATGTTTAATAAATTAAACATAAAACTAGCTCCAGTCAATATATACAGGTTAAAAAAATCTCTTAGGCTCCTCACTGAAAGACAAAATACCCCCTATTAAAAAATCAGGAATATATTCTATAGATAACTTGGAGTGCAATTCGAAATCTATTGGTAAAACCAAAAGGTTTGGAAACGCGTAACAAGGAACACAGATGACACATAAAGCTTAAACAATCCGACAAATCTGCAGTTGCACACCATTTTTGGCACCACAACCATGAAATTAACCCAGAAATAAAATTATTAAAAGAATTATCCAATCCATTTGAATTAACAGAGTGGGAAAAGATTTTTATCCTAAAACATTGCCACACTGTCATGAATTTTGAACGTCACCCCATGGATTGCTTATTCAACCTCATTGCCCTTCCACCAGATGACAGCACCAACAGCATTAGACTCCGACAGTAGTGATTCAACAGCTGAGGAAGCGGGCAAAGGTGCACGAAACATTGTCCTACCCGTTAAATAAGTGAAGTATGTGTAAATTTGATTATGGCTTCGCTGTCATCAGCTTCACAATTTATATTACTTGTATTGGCTTAGTATTTGTGATTAATCTTAAAACTATGGATTTAGAAAAAGTCTGGAACATGTGAATAATATGAAAACATCACCAGTTTTCCTTGATGTAATAGCTGGCACAGAGAAGTTATGTTCAAACAAAAATGCAGCATTTCCATAATGTGTTTTGAATAATTTAACATTAGTAACAGTTGGTAGTTATACGACAGTGAAATATACAATTGACAAATTTGTTTGTTATTAATTTATTACGAGGTGCATCCACAAAGAAGTTTCCCCACTTTTTAAAAACATACGAGGGCCGTTCAGAAAGTAGCCTCCGGTTGATTGCAAGAAATTCACCAAGTTAAATAAAAATATTTTAATATATACATCTTACAACTACATCTTTGCACTATTTTTCTAAATAGTTTCCATAACGATTGAGGCACTTATTGTATCTGTTCACAAGCTTTGAAATTCCTTCTGCATAAAAATCACCCGCTTGTGCCTGGAGCCAGCCTGTGACCGCATCTTTGAGCTCTTCGTCGTCATCAAACCGCTGGGACCCGAGCCATTTCTTCATATGCATGAAGAGGTGATAATCGCTTGGCGCCAGATCTGGGCTGTAAGGTGGATGGTTGACAACGTCCCACTTGAAGGACTCAAGAAGGGCTGTTGTTCTGCGAGCAGAGTGAGGACGGGCGTTATCGTGCAAAAAAACGATACCAGAAGTCAGCATACCACGGCGTTTGTTCTGTATAGCCCGTCGTAATTGTTTTAGTGTTTCACAGTACACGTCTTGATTAATGGTCGTCCCACGTTCCATGAAGTCAACCAACAACACCCCTTTTGCATCCCAAAACACCGTTGCCATCAATTTTCGGGCAGAAAAATCTTGCCGGGCTTTTATTGGTTTGGTAGGCGAATTTGAATGTGCCCACATCTTTGATTGTTCTTTTGCCTCAGGGTTCACGTACTTAATCCAGGTTTCGTCCCCGGTCACGATTCTGTTTAACAATGGTTCACCTTCGGCCTCATAACGTGACAGAAAGTCTAATGCAGAGGCCATTCTTTGAGTTTTGTGGTGGTCGGTAAGAATTTTGGGCACCCATTGTGCACAGAACTTACGGTAACCCAATCTTGCTGTCACTATCTCGTACAAGAGAGTCTTAGAAATCTGTGGAAAATCAGTAGACAACTCCGACATTGTGAAACGTCGGTTTTCACGAACTTTTGCATCAACTGTCTGAACGAGTTCGTCCGTGACCAATGATGGTCTACCACTCCTCTCTTCATCATGAACGTTTTCTCGTCCACTTTTAAATAAACGTACCCATTCACGGACCACTCCTTCACTCATAACTCTTGGTCCGTACACGGCACAAAGCTCACGATGAATAGCTGCTGCAGAATATCCTTTGGCTGTAAAAAACCTTATAACAGCACGCACTTCACATTTGGCGGGGTTTTCTATTGCAGTACACATTTCAAACGGCCACAAACACTAAACTAGCGCAGGTACGACTTTCACTCGACCACGGCTTGATGCCGACTGACCTGCTGAGTGCGTGAATGCACAGATGGCATCGCTACTCCCCCCCACTACCCGCACTGTGACCGATCGGAGGTTACTTTCTGAACGGCCCTCGTATTTACATGAAAAACTTTTTTGGCAACACGTACTGTAATGTTTGAGTTATTTTTCAACAGTCACCAAAAGAATTTAGACACTTGTCATATTGTGGGATCAACTTTTATATTCTTGTCGTAGAAGTTTGCCGCCTGTAAATGGAACCAGCGTATGACAGTCGTCTGTAGCTCTTCATCGTCAAAACACTGACTGGAGGACAGGAGTTTGTTGAGGTGCTGGGAGCAAGATCAGAACTGTGTGGTGAGTGATCAAACAGTTCTCAGCCAAATTTTTGCAAAACAGTTGCTCTGCACCGAGCCATATTGTCTGGAATAGCACTGCTGTAAGCATTCCATGCCTCTTGTTCTGATTGGCACACTGCAATTTCTGCAGTTTTCACCTCTGGGTAGGAAGTGAGTGAGCAAAATGCCCTTCCTGTCCCAGAACACCATGTACATCACTTTTTGCACCGACACAGTGTGTTTCAATTTCATCTTGACTGGAGATCCACGGTGATGCGTGCTGATTGGTTTCCGGGGTAAAGTGAGAAGTTCAAGTCTCATCACCCACGATGATCCTGTCTAGGAAGTTGCCATCATCATGATACCACTGCAGAAATGTCAGTGGTGCTCCTAAAAGTTTCATTTTGTGTTTAGGTGTCAGGTTTTTGGGCATCCACATTTCTTAGGGACAAGATGTGCTATCTGCAGAAAATGGCTGCTGAGCTCCGTAATTGTGAAGTGATGATTCTGCATGATGTAGTGCCACACCAGGGGTGGTTGCTCTTCATCATGGACACAATGACCTTTGGAAGAAAGCCTACACCAGTTGGGCACCATGTTGTGCAGCCAGCATATGATAGATACGTCATAGATCTGTTTCACATGCGCAAGTTCTCCAGCTAAATACATTTACTTTAAAGAAAACAAAATCGGGAAACTTTTTGGATGAGCCTTGTATATTTAAATTCTTTTCTTTAACTGAAAACAATTTTGTGATCATCACCAGTACAAATAATTCACATTGAATTCTTATGACATTTAGGGGCATTTATCAAAAATAAATTACGAAGAAGGACAAATAGAGCGTCTTCAAGAAGAAAGAAAGACTCTGTCAACTGAGATACGGGTGTTGAGGGAGAAGGTCAACAATTTTGAAGCAAGGTAAATAATATATAATATTATATTTTACACTTCTAAGGTCCAGTATTATCATAAGTAATAACACGAGTTTTCGTCTTGTCGATAATTCATGACTGGAGAGACGAGATGAAAACACAAGTTGTATTTGATAAGACATATAGACTATCAATAATTTGTAATATATAGGAAGGGAGATTTTATGATTGTAATACTTACATTAGTTCTCAAATGTAGATCACGCATTCGACCATCTTTATGTACTAATTTTTTTTTCTTTCTTCTGAATTATGATATGGCCAATTCTGCTTACATCTAATGTACAAATATAATAGCAACAATAGAAATAGGGAACAATTATTTTATTTGAGGTTATTACACTCATCTCATACATAAGAAATACAAGTAATGACTATTTTCACTCCTTTTTTTAACTAAATGCATTATGAACTGGATAAAACTTTAAATAAACATTGTAACTGAATTAATTGAAAGTACAATTGTGGAACTGACAGTTATTAAAAGTGAAGGTTGGCTGTCAACTTGTTACTAATAACCAAGACAGCAGATTAAACAAACGAACGACAAGATTTCAAAGAAATGAACATCACCTGCAATAAGATGTTTCGACAATATCACGCCAGTCAGATGACCACCATTGGTTGAAATTGTCAAAATGTAATGCTTATTTTAACAATGATATTTGCAAGATCTAAATATCCTTTCTAACAAGTAAATAGTTGCAGACATAATGGATTTAAAAGCATACAAAGGGAAGTCGCTTATGCTATGGGAGCATTTAACTATTAATGTGGTATTTTGGAGCATTGCTCATTATCATTTACTGGAACACCAAGAACAATTTCAGGTAAATATTCACCAGGAAAAACCTTAGTTCATACAGATTTTATGCTTTCTTGTAGTTTCAAGATTTGGGTCATGGTTTTTTATATATATATATACTTTTTCTAGCATATATGTACAATGTACATATCAAGTAGAGAAGGTATTGTATTTTACCCAAAAATTAGATACCAAGATTTCACTAAAAATATATGTTATGAAATCCCCTGAACACAAATAAGAAAAAGCATCTTTAAAAAATGGTCTATGTGTGTCAGTGTCTTTTTTTTTTTCCGGTAGAAACAACCTCCCACCCTTTACATGAAGACATTTTTGAAAATTTTTATTTTTTCAAATATGGCTCTAGTGATTTTGATTAAAATACCATATATTAAAAATATTTACGTAACAAATAAAATGTTTTTCTTGCATTTTTTGGGAATAGCCCAAGAAGATCTTTTCATTCTGGATGACTTTTGCATAACTGGTAAACTGTAAGAGATAGAAAAAGTGTAAATCTCGTTAACACACAATTTATGTTATATGCTTTTTTTCATGGAGTTGACCATTTCCAAGATGATATTAGTTTCAATTTGAAAATACTTGAATTTTTCTCATATGAGAACTTGCCATGCAAAGAAACAAAACAATTTGTTACAGAGAAGCAGATATTACAGATTTCTAAAGATTTGACTATCACTTTACCCCCTTTATTCCCTTGTATCTAAAAGGGAGTGTACACTGAAACTATTTTTATAGCTTTCATCCTGATTAACATGTATTAGATAAAAAATAAAGTTTGTCATGTGAATGTTAACAGACAAGTGTTTTTAACATAATGTGATAAATGTTTGTAGGTACCCAACTCTAAACTTCCGGTATCACAAACCAGAGCCAAACTTTAACGATGCCTCTGTGAAGGGTTTAGTGTGTAAATTATTCAAGATGAGAAATAAAGCCATGGCCGTGGCTCTGGAGACTGCTGGAGGTGGCAAGGTGAGTTGCTGTTGTGTATTCAGAGAGATTGGAGCAGATGTTTGTTTCTTTCGCATTAAAATTGTTGTATTTTTGTTAAGATAGCCAAGTAGTTATATTATTTATCAAATTTGATATGTTAATAGCTATGTTAACAATGAGTTTATACAGTAAATATGCTACAAAACTTGGCCATCAGGAGCACAGTCCATCACACGTACTGCACACTTGGATGGCAGTTATGCGGCCCATCACTGGTCAACATGCTTGGACATCAAATAAAATCTCAAATCTCATTGACAATTATTAAAATAAACACAAAACATATCTTATCACAGGATTGTTTCCATTTATTGTACATCATACCCCAATTTTTTGATCATGCAAGGGCGTTTCATGAACATAATTGAGTTTTTCTGTAGCATAATATCGGTTGTGTTGTGATGACACATGGCCATGTAAATGAAACCATGCTTCATCACTGAACAGTATTAATTGTGGATGGATTGTTCCATCAATAACATTCCTCAAAATCCAGTTACAAAAATTTAGCAGACTCTGGTGATTATGTGGTAACAATTCCTGGACAACAGTAATCTTGTATGCTTTGAGTTTTAAAAGTTTTGTTGTTTTCCATGCTCAAGCTTTCGAAATGTCAGTTTCTTGTGCAAGAAGCCTAAGAGATTTTTGAGGTGACCATCTAACCTTTTTCCAATTTCGTCTAATTTGGGCTGCATAAGCATATGCCTGTTTACCTTTCTTTTTCTATTTCAAATTGATCCCATCTCTCTGAATTTATTTACAAGCAAATGAACAGTCTCCCTATTTGGAACACGCATGCCAGGAAATTTAGTTTCAAATTGCCTTACTCTACAAGATAATGAAAAAACATACATACTCTTTGTGGTGCTGTATACCACATTTTGGAAGCACTTCAAACAAAACTAAACACTGCTAAACATTCCTAATGTTAAAAATAAACATTGAGTCAATTAATGGCACTAAACAACACTCACATTTAAATTTCCTGGAACATGTTTTGGAGGAGGAAACTAACCTCCGAAAAATGTTCCGGGAAATTTAAATGTGAGTGTTTAGTGTCATTAATCGACTCAATGTTTACTTTTAATTCAATCTCAACAACAGTCATCAACTTCCAAAATAAAAAAAAGTATTGCCAATGTTATTCATGTATAAACTGATCTAGAACAAGTAGGGCTGGTGCACTTGTGATGACAGAACAGATGTGGGACTTATGCGCAGGGAAAGGTTGAAGGTCGCATGGACCGTGCTGTTGGGAGCCAAGTTTTGTAACAAATATAGCTTATAAAGATCACGTTTTCAGTCACACTAAAAGAAACAGATGTTTGATACAGAATATGTTTCTGTTACAGCTGTACAATGTGGTGGTTGACACAGAATTGACAGCCAAAAAGCTGCTACAGAGAGGGCAGTTGCAGTATCGTACAACAATAATACCTCTCAATAAAATAGCAGGACACTCCATCGACCAGAACACGGTGCGACTGGCTCAACAATTGGTAATGCTATACTATAAGTGAAGAAATTGCATTAGACAAATGTTAGATGTTATTAGTAGGTTAGGAAGTTGAGGGAACCACTCTCTCTCTCGTGTCTGAAGACGACATCCAACATAGGGTCAATATAATATATGGTAAGCGCTCTTCCCTTGCCATCTAGCAGGATTTTAGGACATCAATTCCCTTTCAAAGGTGCATCTTTGCCTCTCGCATGTGATAAGTGCTGCAAAAATAATAGGACCCATTTTCTTTAATGAAACAGTGTAGAGTGATATTGGAGACTAATTCTAGGGCCATTTTTCAATCGTTTGACGCAAAAAGAAAAATCTTATGGTTGGTTCCAACAAGATTCAGGATTCTGCAACAGCGCATATGGCTAACAAATCATTAAGTGAAACAAGAGAGGTGTTTTATGACAGAATTATAAATGTTGATTTGCGGCCTCTTCATTCTCTCAACCTAACTAATTGCAGTTTTTATTTTTGGGGTTCTTTGAAAGATAAAGTGTATCATTGCAACCTTTTTACTTTATAGGAACTCAGTGATAACATCACACAAGAAATCTTAAGGATTCTTGCTGCTGAACTTTGGCAAGTGAGAAAGTAAATTTTTGCAAGATATGCTGCCTATTTGAGAGCAGAAAGTCAGCATTTCTAGCAATTACTATAAGATAAGGATTTTAGTGGGCCTCTGCCAACTCCAGTTCCCCAGCAGTTCTCTCACACAGTGGGAGTGCCTACCTATGTAATAACTATATATGTTCATTTTGGTTTAGCAGAATCTAGCCTCAATTGCAATGTATTTTCACCAATATGCACTGCTAAGGCTAGCTACAACAGGTGCTCCTTTCTATTGTAATCATGCAGAGGGATGACACATCCTAAAATTTCCGTAAATATCATTTTTATCAGCATTATGACAATGATTGTATTTACCTTATGTTGGAATGGCAGTTTCCCAATTTTTGGAAGAAGCTCGAGCATAAACATCTCTAAAAGTGAGTCTAGTACAACTTTTCTTGCTGCAACTTGTATCAGAATTTGGAACAGATCATTTTCTATTAATGAATGTTGTATTTTTGAAATATATTCATTTAAATATGTAATTGAAATAATTAATTTGGACCACCCTTTTATGTCCTTTTTTCTAATTTTTAGGACCTCTTAAAGGTAAATTAGGCAATTTATAGATCTTCTAGCCCTAGTTATTTATGTTTGCTATGAGTTTTGATTAATCATTGAAAATGTCATAAAAAAATGTAAATGGGTGTTATTTATGGATGCTCTTTAACTGCTATGATTCTCAGCATCCCATATATTTTTTGCTCATCATTGATAATATATTATTCAATGTTCATACTTATAGGTTAGGAGATGAAACTGGTTAAGTAGGCAAAGATTAAAAGAAAAAGGTGTCGTTACCAACTACAACATTCACATGGAGTTTTTAAAGAAAGAGTCAGTCTTTTTTTTTGCAATAAGGTTGTTGAAAAATCTTGGTGACAGTAATATAGTTGGAAATTTTTCATAGTTAGTTGACCAGCTAAGAGATTGTGTGTTAGGATCAGGAATCAAATCAGTGGAAAACAAATAAAATGTAAGAGAATGTAGTTTATAAACACACAACATTTAAGTAAAGCAGTGTTTAAAAATATAGTTTTGAATTCATTATACTACATTGCTGTAAAAGTAAAAGAAGTAATTGAAAAATTAAATAGCCTTACCAGTACCATGACCTGAGGGAAGAAGAAAAGTAGAAAATAGGAGATCTCATCACTAATAGAACCAATTACAAAATAATAGTTTTTTATATTAAACTATCACTATGGTTGTAAACATTAGATAGCTACATATGTTTAGGGAAAGTGGATGAATGTACTGTATTTATCTGAATAGAAGGTGACCTCGAATGCAAGATGACTCCCATTTTTCAGAACTTAATTTTGGAATATATATATTGAATTTGAATTTTTGCGGAAATTCATGTTTTGAGCGATTGGTAGAGAGGGCAGCATGGAAATGTATGGTATTGGTGGCAGTATAACTGTAATGATATAGTAATTTCTAGTCATCTATGAGGATACAATTTTGTATTTAGTCAACATTTAATGTTTTTACTGAATTTGAATGTGTGCAGAAGGGAGAACAGAAATGTAAGGCATGTGTGCGATGATAGAACTGATGGTGGCGACAGCATAGCTTTAGCGATGATGTTGAATATGATTTTCTGTTTAAACAACATACTTAGTATAATGCTATATTCACAAGCGCAGATGCAATTATAAGCGCAATGCAAGAAGATTGGCGTGTGTTTCTAGATTCATAAATACATGAGAATATCATGTACCATGAGTTTAAAATTTAATAACGTAAACAGCAATATTGTATCAGAAAATTAATTTAATATTTTATAATAAATAAGTTATAAAATTATATACACAACTGACGCAGCAGTGACATTATTAACTGATCAAATTATTGAAAATTGTGCAAATATGGAGACTGCAGAAAATTATAAAGCTGCACTTTTAATGCAATGTGCATTCTCTCTCTGTGCATTATGAATTGTGAGAGGCAAGAAATCTAAACATAGATGGTGGGTACATCCATTAAATCAAAGCACAGAATAAGTAATTCAGAAATGGTGTGTCACAGACAAATGGAAGATCGGTATGTATGATCGTCCTCCGTGGTGTAATGGTTACCATGCTAACTTCATATGCCCAAGGTCGCGTGTTCAAACCCGGCGGAGGACGATGGATTTTTTCGGGTGTAAAAATCCTTAGTATGGCTTCCTTCGGAAGGGAAGTAAAGCCGTTGGTCCCGTGTCGTAGATTTACGGCACAAAAAAGAACCTCAAGCCTGATAGAGAGGCCTCTGAGCAAAATTAAGCAGTCTTTCAGGACGCTGAGAACCACAGTAGTTAAAGAGCGCCTCTGCACGCAACGCAAGGATAAAGTTTGGAGTTTGCAAACTTTTGCATTGCGTTGCGTCTTATGTGTTTCTATGTGAATGCTTACATTTAATAATATGAGTCCAAACTCTTGTGCTTACATCTCATTGTGAAATATAGCTTAACACATTGTACATTTTTTACATAATTTGAATTTGCACAGAAATTTACATTGTGAGGGGTAGAAAGATGGAGAAGAGAGAACAGAAATGTACCAACATGTCTGTGTTTGGTGGTGACTGCACAGCTTAGCTTTAATGATGATTATGAATATGATTTTCAATTAAGACAACATATTTAATGTAATATATTGCAAAACGTTTTTCCTAATTTGAACTTGCACATAAATTCATATTTTGGTTGGGAGAGACGGATAATGGAATACGATGTACGTAATGTGTGTTAGTACAACGTGATGAGTCGCCCTCCATGGTGTAATGGTTACCATGCTAATTTCATATACCCAAGGTTGCAGGTTCAAACCCGGCGAAGGACGATGGATTTTTTCGGGCATAAAAATGCTTAGCATGGCTTCCTTTGGAAGGGAAGTAAAGCCGTTGGTCCCGTGTCATAGATTTATGGCACTTAAGAGAACCTCAAGCCTGATAGAGAGGCCTCTGAGCAAAATTAAGTGGTCTTTCACGCCCAGTATAGAATGGGACACTGAGGACCACAGCAGTTAAAGAGCGTCCATAAATAACATACCATTTACATTTTTTACAACGTGAAGATGATGAAGTGGGAGCATAGCTATAATGATGAATATTGATGATATTTTCTATTAAGACAACACTATCCTATTTTACTATCAGAGAGCAATCTTTTTTCCAATGAGAATGCTCATAGGCCCTCTAACAGCTAATTTTTGGTCCAAAATGGAACACAAGATCTGCCACATACATTGTGACCTTGGCAGTAATATATACCATTGCCACACCCACAAAGTTTGAAACTTACTTTTTCCCTTTATGATATTTGCAAAACATATATCGTGAATGCAAGATGATCCCACAGTTCTAAGCAATAATGTTTTGGAAAAAAAACATTGTCTTGTATTTGGATAAATATGGTATTTGTTTGCAGCAGGTTTGTACTGTTAATGTGACCATATTGGATATTTTATCAGGTTGGCAGGGAGAATGTTTATCCAGCATTGTCACTGATAGAATATGATCCACAAATACATGCAGCCATGCAGTGGGTTTTTGGGCAGGTGTTCATCTGCAGGGACATGGAGATTGCCAAGAGGGTCACTTACCATGAGAGAATCATGAAGAAGTGTGTGACTCTAGATGGGGATGTGTGCGACCCTACAGGAACGCTATCTGGAGGTAAGGGCCAGTGATGGTAATATGTCCTACATTGTGATGAAAGTTTTCTCCACATACTAAGCTTGTTTCAGCTCTCTTTGGAAACACTCAGAATAATGAAACATCTCTCACTAATCTGGGTAACTCTCTCTCATATAATCTCATTGTGAGAAGGGGAGGAAAATCGCCAAACAAAAAATGAATAATAAAACTGATGAGGCTGTAAGTATAAAATAAATAAATAGATTAAGTTAATATGGTATAAAAATGTATAATTAGAGGGAAGGGTACATATATATAAATAACCAGGGTGTTAACTGTATATGATGCCAATTCAGTAACATCAGGAAAGTAATTATGTATGTATGTATGTAAGTATGTATGAAGTTTGTAACTGAAAAGATGAAAATAAATTATCTATCTTGTGAGAAGGTGGTTTTGGCATGATTGCATACTGACTACTGCAATTTTACTCACAATTACTTTTTTAAGGGGGACTCCAATCCTAATTGTCGTCCAAGTAGAGATCTGTCAGTTCGTGCTAGAGTGTGTTCCTCTAGCAGGTATTCAAGAATCTATGCAACTGCAGATCATAGCTGAGCGATTAAAAAAAAATGTTTATGTTTTGATCAAAAATAACTTTCAAATGAGGCATTAGTTATATTTATATAAAGCTAGCCGTCTGCCTCGGCTCGCACGGGCGGTGTACCTAATGGAAAAACTGAGACAAAATCTTCCATTTACAGTGTGACCATGCAATGAAATTATATACTTTATACGTGAATTTGTAAACAATGTGACCAAGGGTATGACAGTTAATGCATTAAGAAATAGATTTGATTTTCACTGTTATCTTGCTGACTCCATTCCCTTAGCATTGAAAGGGGTAGAAAAATAGAGCAGAACTACAGCTATCTAGCAGCAAATAAATAAATGCTTACTCTAGGTGTTTGTCACCAGGAAAACTTCTTTGCTTCTTTATTTCAAACGATAGTAAGGAAAGGACAGTTAATACATAAAAATGTATTTGAATTTCATTGTTGCATTGCGTCAATTGTCTTGATAAACTGCGTTACCTTAATAATGAATGGGGTGGAAAAATACAGCTCTACTACAGCCATTTAGCAACAAATAACTGTGGTACAACTGCCACCTGGTGGCTATTAACCAATTGCGTTCCCTTGGCACTGTATACTGATTCATATTATGAGACTTTCAAAACTTACCTGCATGATTTTTAAACATTTTCTTTTACAGCAACCTTGACAATAGCGAACAAAACAAAATAAGAATTGTTCAATTTGATGCAGTTGTTTGGAAGTGATGCGGGTACATACATTTCGGAGATTCATTTGCATGTATATATATATATTTTTTTTTGTACAATGTTTTGTAATTCCATCTACCTCTGGCTTTTGCCATGTCAATTAGTTTTATATTATTGAATTTTATATCTGAATTTTGTTATAACTTATATTTATTTTAATTTTTATATTGATATTTATGCTTTTTCATGATTTTTTTTAATAAGGGTGCTAATGGCCGTGCTGTGGCCGACTGGTTAGATCACTCACCTCTCACCTAGACGACCTGGGTTTGATCCCAAACAACTGCATGTGAGATTTGTGGTGGACAACGGTGCAGGGGTGGGTTTTCTCTGGTTTCCCCCGCCATCTCATTCCACTGGTGCTCCATCTTCATTCATGTATCATCAGTGTCATCACCTGCAGTGCCACAAGCGAGCGTAAAACACTACAAAAAAAAAAAGGGATACTAATGACCTTGTTGTTGAGTGACTTTAAACATATGCCATCATCACTCATGTTATTGTCAATCTGTATTGTTGACTGTCTGCCTCGACTAGCTGTAGTTTAATTAACTCTAAATTTCATTTAAATTCTTATGTGAGAATTGACACAAGAAAAAAAGCAAAAAGTAACTTTAACAAAATATAAATTCACAGCAATAATAATGGTTACCTTGAAAATGGTACATACCTTATTAATCCAAATACATTACAGAAATTTTTTCCAAAGTATCAATATTGAGAACTGGGGCTTTTCATGCATTCACGATATATGCTTTCTGAATAGTATGCAGGGAAAAAAGGCAACTGTAAAGATTACCACCAAGTTCATGACGTATACACCAGTGTTTGTGCATTTTATTTCATGCTATAAAGTTAGCTGTTAACAAACCTGGAATTGTAAGCGGAAAGAAGATTTTTCTCGGAGACTGAAATAAAAATTGAGCATTTCTTTTCATATTGGTGGTTGCATCCATTGTTATACTGGGAGCTAGTAATCAAACAGAAAAAGAGGTTTAGTTGTACATTCCACAGTAGACACACTGGATAAGTTTCTGTTCTGCTCTCTCACTTCTGTCAATTACATGAATTTTCCCTCAAATTCAAAAAACATAAAACTTTTGACAATGTGTTGCGTTAAGTATGTTGCCTAAATGTTGTCATTCTGGTGTGCTGCTGTTACCATCATCACTATCACACACACAAGGCAGGATATTATTTCTATTTTCCCCACTCCGGCCCATTACAAGAATTCCTGCACAAATTCAAATGGGGTAAAACTGCATACAACAATGTGTTCATTGTTGTTGACACTCCTCTGTGTTCTCCACCCCCCTCTCTCTCTCACCCCTGCCCCCATTATGTGAAATTTCCTTGCAATTGAGAGAGAGAAAAGAAGGGGAAAAAAACTTAATCATATTAAGTGTCCCTTAGTTTGATCAAAATATATGTTAAAAATTAAGTTTTACTTTCTCTATATGCACTATGTACATCATGTATAGAGAAGATATTGCACTCCACCCAAAAATTCGATACTGAGATTTCACCGGAAATATATGTTTTAGGGTCCCCTTTATCTAAAATAAGCATTTTTGGAAAAACGTCTGTGTGTGTGTCTGTGTCTGTGAACACAACAACTCAAAAATGAAAAGTCAGTAAAATACCAAACTTGGTATTTAAGTTTAGTATCTTCCAGCGATGCGACACGAAGCTTTTGAGAAAATCCTCCCACCTCCAACTACCCTTTACATGGAACTTTTTTCTAAAATTTTGATTTTCTTAAAAATGGCTCTAACGATTTTGATTAAAAGTTTGTATACCAAAGATATTTACACGAATAATAAAATGTATATCTTGAATTTTCTGGGAATAGCCTCTGAAGACTACTTTATTGTGGATGAATTTTATGGATTTTTGCATAACTGCTAAACCGTAAGAGATGGAGAAAAACTTACAACACAAAAAATGTAGAGCACCTTAAAACGCACAATTTATCTTATATACATTTTTTTCGTGGAGTTGATCATTTTTGACATATTCCTTGTTTTGTTTTCAGCTATGAAAAACATACTTTTCTCATACAGGAATTTGTCAACTCCTGTCCATACAAACAAAGAAACTTCAGTCACATAGCAACCAGCTTTTGATTATTAGTTTAGCCTATAGTATTCCCTTATTTCCCTTCTGCTAACAAGGAAGTAAGTAATAGGACTGTGCTAATTTTTTTCTTGATTAGCATGAAGAAAATAGAAGTATAAACTTTTTAACAATAATAATTTGTTGCAGAGATGTAGAGAAAGTCATGTGAATGGAACACATCAGATTTTTGTGTAGATGATGTGCTAAATTGGAAAATTAAGTTCTGAAAAAAGGGGGTCATCTTGCATTTGAGGTAGTGTTGTATTTGCTTTATGAAATCTACATTCTTTGTCTTTCTATATGATTCAAAAGTCATACAGAGTTCATGCATAGGATGTTCCTAGATAATGTAAGGTACAATTTTATTTGGCATGTAACTATCTTAAATATATAGTATTTTAAGAAAATAAAATATGTTACATGTAAAGGGTAGTTTGAGTGGGGAGATATTGTTGAACCTAAATGACATTGACAATGCTGATAAGCCAAATAAAGAAATCACTTTTAAGAAAAGAAAAGTGTAATGATGGCAATGTGTTGTAACTTTCAGGTGCTAGACACAAAGGTGTGGCACTTCTGGACCAGCTGGAGGAAGTTACTGCTGCTCAGCAGGCTGTGAGAATTAAAGAACAACGCATTTATCAAATAGATGCTGAGGTCCGAAATCTCTCCAGGGTTGCAGAAAGGTAATCTTATGTTTTGTGTCATCCAGTAAGAGTTTAAATACCAGTGACTGGCAATTTTACTTTCTCTACATGAACTATGTACATAGTGTATGGAGGAAGTATTGTATTGCACGCAAAAATTCAATACCAAGATTTCACCGGAAATACATGTTTTAGGACCCCCTGAATGCAAAAAAAAGCATTTTTACAAAAATGTCTGTCTGTCTGTCTGACTGACTGAATGTGTGTGGGCAGCATAGCTCAAAAATGAAAAGCCTGTTAAATACCAAACTTGGTATTTAAGTTTGGTGTCTTCCAAGGATGGAACATGAACGTTTTCAAGAAAATCCCGCCACTCCCAACTACCCTTTACATGCAACTTTTTTAAAAACTTGTGATTTTCCTAAAAGTGGCTCTAACGATTTTGATTAAAATATCGTATATTAAAGACAAATAAAATGTATATCTTTAATTTTCTGAGAATGGCCTCTAAAGACTACTTTATTCTGGATAAATTTTACGGAATTTTGCATAACTGCTAAACCGTAAGAGATGGACAAAAACTTACCACACAAACACACAATTTATGCTATATACATTTTTTTCATGAAGTTGGTCTCTTTTTAGATATTCCTTGTTTTTGGTTTCAACTTTGAAGAACTTATACTTTTCCCATACAGGAATTTGTCAACTCCTGTCCATACAAACAAAGGAACTTCAGTCATATAGCAACCAGCTTTTGACTATCACTTTAACCTATGGTACTCCCTTATTTTGCTTCTACTTACAAGGAAGCAAGTAATAAGACTATTTCTGCTAATGTTTTCTCATTAAGCATGAAGTAAATAGAAGCATAAGCATTTTAACAATAGTTTGTTGCAGAGATGTAGAGAAAGTCATGTAAATGGAACACATAAGATTTTTTTTCCTTTATTATCTCCATTTGTAATATATAATTTACAAGAATCGTCAGATTGATTACAAGAATAAACATATTTTAAATAATAACATGAGCATATACACTTTACAAAAAAATACAGGGGGTACCGTTATACAGCATAACTTATTTAGCTTTTCTGTTTAACATTTTATACTATTCTATACAGTAAAATACATTTTTAGTTGCTCTAAGTTTACATTTTTCTTCAATTATCTGTTTTATTTCTTTAGGCAAATGATTGTACAAATCTTTGGTTTTACTTTCAATAATTTTGTGACTTAATGTTCGTCTTAGTCTGTTTATGAAATAATTTTGTTTTGTTCTTGTGTCAAATTTGTGTATGTGCATGTTTTTACTCTGATAGCTATGATTTTTTATTTAGTATTTAATGTATTGGGATATATATATATATATATATATATATATATATATATATATATATATCCCAATATATACACACACACACACACACACAGTGCTGGAAATGTTAATATGTTTAGTGTTTTATAGGAATTTTTACAAATGTCTGTCTTCTTTAGTTTAGATATTACTCCAATGGTATGTTTCTGTAGTCTTAATATTCTTTACATTGTTTTTTTCTGTTACCCCATTATACAACCCCATAGCTCAAATGAGAATGTATGAAGGCATAGTATATTTGTTTTAAGCTATCTCTACCCATTTGTTGCGGTGATTGTTTTTAGATATATAGCCTTTATTTATTTTCTATTTTTTCAATATGTTTTTTCCAGTTTAGTTTGTTATCTATTATTAATCCTAAGAAATTTGTTTCTGTTACTTTTTTATTTGCTTATTGTCTAGTACTAATTGAATATTGGGTGGGTTTTTTTTTTTTTTTTTTTTTTTTTTTTAAGCTGATTTGCATCCATTGTGTTTTATTTGTGTTTATTACCATCCCTAGGTTTCCTAGCTCTTCCCTGATTTTTTCAACTAGTATATTTGATTTATCTTGTACTTCAAGTTCTGTATTTCGTTTTACTATAATTGTGGTATGATCAGCATATCCAATGGCTATTTCACCTGCTTTTTTATTATTTTGAATAAGCAATTTGTATCTGTGTACATATATATATATACACACACACACATATATAGGCCCCGAGTGCCATAATTTTGTGTTTTAGTTATTAATTTATGTATATCTATGCAGTCAAATGCTTTAGTAAGATCAAGAAAGATTGCAATTACATATTCTTTCCTGTCTATTGCATTTATGAGGATGTCATTTCCTTTACAGATAGCTTGTATTGTTGATTTCTTTTTTTGTAAACTGAACTGGTACTCTGATATTATTTTGGAAAATGTTGAACATCCATCCGTCCCATCATTAGGCTCAAAGCCCAAACTCAAGGATGTAAATCATGTTAACAATTACATTTATTCATACTTATTAATACATTTATTTATAAATAATTACTGACAAGGAATTTTCAGAGATGTCAGTTTTGCATAATTTTGAATTACATGTCTGTTTCCAAAAGCCTACTCGTACACTTGCATTCTTAGAATATTCATGTTTATTAATATTTACAATGTTACATTATTACCAGTATTTTTTGATTGAATGAAATCCTCCTCTGTATAGGTGTGAGTAATAAGGTATGTTTTTAATTCTGATCTAAACTTGTTTTTGTTCATTTGCAATTCTTTTATAGAAGAGGGAAGTGAATTAAATAAAACTATTCTTTTGTAGTAAACCCCTTTTTGGAATAGCTGCAAATTATTTGTTGGTCTATGTAAGTTCTGTCTATGTCTGGTCTCTTTGTTACGAATATCTGTATTTTTTTGTAAACTTTTCTGGATTAATTATTTTCCCTGCCATTATTCTTATTACCTTTTTTTGAGTAATGAATACTTTTTTTAGCATTCACTAAATTTCCCCAATATTATTCCATAGGTAATCAATGAATGAAAATATGCATAATGCAATCATTAATTTGATCATATTTCCAATCCTGTGAAATAAAAATGTATTACAATGCATATAATAATTTTACACAGTTCTTCAATCTATAATTACAAACTACCAAAAATTGAATTGTAACAATATTTATTTTGGGACATTGGTTAAGCATGTGTTCCTCTAATTTTTTTGAGCAGTGTATTAACAAGTAGTAGAACCTGCAGTTTTGTTGTATTAAATACTGTTTTCTGTCTCTCATTTTTAACTCTGCCTACACTACTAATTGAAAATGAGCAGATGTATCAAAAAGAACACAGTGTGTTATCTGTTAATTGTAGAGCATGTTTACTTAACATTGTTATTAATTCAAACTAGTGCATTTGTTGGCATACTCTGTTTCTGTTTGTGTCTTCTGGATGAATTTGTAAAAGTACTCTGTTAAGGGAATACCAAAGTTCATGAAGCTGTTGCTGTTCTCTCACACTGTGATGTTTCCAAGGTTTCAGCAGCTGAAACAGCAGTTGGAGTTAAAGAGTCATGAAGTGGAGCTTGTGCGTCTCAGGTTGCAGCAGACAACGCATCACCAGCATAAAGAGGAGGTGGAGACCCTGCAGAGTAAAATTGGTAATGTTGGATCATTTACATCTTCTGTCACCTTGTGCTATTAATGTTAAAAGAGCAAAAGAAAAAGGAGGGGTTTAGCCACTTTTTACTAGAAGATGACTTAGCAAACTCATAGCTTTTAATGATCTGAAGAGGTACTCCAAATATATAATATTAATAAAAGTAGGTAGTGTAGGTGCATCAGAAGGGATTCCACACGTCATCCATTTTTTACTTTTTGTCTGTGAGACCCTAGGAGGAAAGGATGAAATGAGTGTAATTACAGCAGGTGGGAGCCATTGTGGAGGGTCCCTAGCAGTTCTTTATCTCGATGCAGGGAGTACTAGAAGCCTGCACCTCAGGCCTGTCCAAGCATCCCTGAGTGTACAAATGACTTCCAATACCATCCTGCCATCGAGAGCTGAATTTCAAAGCACAATCACCTCCTCAAGAGGGTGCAACCATTCCAGTCCTTGCCAACACTTGCAACCCTGAAAGAGACCTATTGGATGAAATGAAGGGATAGGAAGAAACCTCCCCAGCGTTTACCTAGTGATTCCAGGGAAAAAGGAAGTTTGGCCATGGGGAACTGATCCCACAACCTCCTGAATGCCAATCTTAGTTGAAACACCTGAACAACCTGGCTCAGTTAATAAATGCAACTGATGTTTGCAGGTTTGCCAATTTTATGGACTTATGTTGTTTAACGGGTAAAAACTGTATTTGGTGGATGACTGTTTATTTAACTGGCAATTATTATGAAAAAGTTCGTCTTTTGAATGATTTTTGTTTGTTTGCATAGATTTTTGAAAAGCTTTGTGCTTTCTTTGGAACAATTGTCGGTATTTGTATATCCTTGATTAATTTACAAATTATTTCTATTGCATCATACCTAAGTTGCTCATTATGCACCGGGCCGCGCCGTGGCCGAGTGGTTAGACCACTAGCCTCTCACCTAGACGGCCGGGGTTCGATCCCAAGCGACCGCATGTGAGATTTGTGGTGGACAAAGCGGCGCTGGGGCGGGTTTTCTCCGGGTACTCCGGTTTCCCCCGCCATCGCATTCCACCGGTGCTCCATCATCATTCATGTATCATCAGTGTCACCGCCTGCGATGCCATTAGTAGTTAAAGCGGGCGTTAAACACTACCAAAACCAAATCATTATGCACCAGAGTGTGTTTCATTTTTGTGCCTTAAGGTAACTGTAGCATAAACCTGCTGACTTTGTGACTTCACCTTAAATTGCGCTTCCATTTGCCTATCAATATCAGATTCATACTCAGTGTGGAAAGTGCATAATGACATGCAGTATGTCATGGCGAGGCAAACAAAACTACTCACATCTGATTCTTATTGAAGATCCAGAGTGTATTAACATAGTGTAGAGAAGGTATCGTATTGCATTAAAAATTCCATACCGAGATTCCACCGGAAATGTATGTTTTGGGACCCCCTGAATCCAAAATAAGCATTTATAGAATAAGGCCCAATGTGTGTTTCTGTAGAAAGCATAGCTCAAAAATGAAAAGACCATTAAATACCAAACTTGGAATTTAAGTTTAGTATCTTCCAAGGATGCGATTCAAAGATTTTCAAGAAAATCCCCCCACCCCAAACTACCCTTTACATGGAAAAATTTTGGAAAATTTTGTTTTTCTCAAAAATGCATATAACGATTTTGATTAAAATACGATATGTTTAATATATTTTTATGAGAAATGGAATGTAGATTTTGAATTTTCTGAAAATAGCGTCTGAAGACTTCTTCATTCTGGATGACTTGTGTATAACTGGTATGAGATATTTATATACATTTTTTTTTGTAGAGTTAACCTTTTTTGAGATATTATGGATTATTGGTTTCAATTTTAGCTGCTTCAAGTTTTCTTCAATGGGAAGACATCTTTCTTCTCATGTCTCGCTTGTTTACTCTTGGAAAGCTAAGAGATTGTAATTTCAATTGTTTCACATAGTGATCAGCTTTTAAAGGACAGGAGTGTCACTTCAGCCTGTGCATTCTCTTATTTCCCTTCTACTTACAAGGAGCTAATAAAAGGACTAATTCTGTGTATGTTTATCTTGATAAGCATGATGTAGATAACAGATTAATGTTTCGAATAAAAGGTTTGTTTACCAAACAGCTGGAGGACATTATGTGAACGGAGCACATTAGATTTTTCCCTTCTACTTATAAGGAACAAGTAGTAAGGACAATTTCTGCTAATGTTTATCTCGATTAGCATCATGTAGATAGAAGAATAAGCTTTTTAAGAATAATTTGTTACAGAGATGTAGAGGAAGTCATATGAATGGAACACATCAGATTTTTTTTCCTATTTTGACAGATTTTGGTGGATTTTTGTTGAGCATTGGCAATACTGTCTGTCTACTGAGCAATTTTTTCTTGTTTTTAAAGTTAATACAGTGTATTCTCAGTTATTATCTATAGCAAATAACGCAAAACCAAGGTTAGTCCAAAAATTGTTAGAACCTCTGTAGTATGTATTAATCAAAATAATGCGGTCATTAGGAGGAGAAAATGTGGAAATTCAGGAATTGGGATACATTAGCAGCATTTGTACTACTATTGGTGTAAAGTGAACAGAATACCACATACATATGATGCCATAAGAACTTTTATGGTCATTTGGTCTATTTCTGTTACAGGTGATTTAAAAGAAAAACTAAAACAGAGCAAGGCTGTACAAGAAAGTCACAGCAAAAAGGTGAAAGAAATAGAGTATAAATTGAAAAACTCAAAGCAACTGCAGGAGCAAGCAATAAAAGAAGCTGAAAATGAAATGAACAAGTTGAAAAAGAAATCAGAAGAAAGTAGGAAACAGTGGAAACAAAGAGAACAGGTGAGAGGACAATAATTCACTATTTGATTATAAAAATATTTAACATAATATTTGTTAGTTTAACATAGTTGGTGAAACCAGCCCTCAGTTATCTGCATTCTTATCTCTACACTGCAGGTTTCCGAGTTGCATAAATCCTCATTATTCTCCACCTTTTATTTTATTGGCTAACTATACATTATTATGTATGTTTTTAGCTATATTTAATCTATGGTACTGAAATATGGGGGGCTGCTGCAAAAACACATATGGACAAATTACTGCTATATCAAAAGAAAAGTGTTAGAATCATGTTTCATTTAAAATCCAGGCAATCATGCAGCGAGACAACCATTTACTCTCTGTATGCTTATAGAGCAATAATGTTTGTAATAGACAAGTATGCACAAATAAAAAATAAACAAATGTATGAATACAATACAAGAGGCAACATGAACTATTACAGATATAATGTAAATAAAAATGTATCTGTGAAAGTTAAACTATATCAAGGAATTAAACTTTTTAACAAATTACCTCCAGAAATTAAAGCACTCACAGAGGTGTCAAAATGACAATTTAACTTAAAATTGAAGGTATATCTGTTAAATATATAATTTGGATGAGCTATAAACTGTGACTGTGTAAATGTATATATGTATGTAATGATGTCTCCAAAATCATTGTATTGATAAACTGGATGAAATAATTATTAATATTATTATTCTAATAATAATAATAATAATAATAACTTGGGAGTTGTAAATCATCAGTTGACTTCTGTTTGAGTGCCAACTTTTATATAAAGTTTCTGAAAAACAATTTAATATAATGACATGAAACTTTCTCATTGAATATAGCAATCTTTTCCAATAATCTACTTCAAATTATCAGTCTGCTTAAATATATTTAATATGTCAAAATTTATTTAATATTCTAAAGGCACTGAATAATATAATATGCTTCCATTTTCTCTCCTTAGTACTTAACTAGAGAAGGTAATGCATTCCACCCAAAACTTTGATACCAATATTTCATTGGAAATGCACATTTTAGAGTATCCTGAGTCTGACCAAAAAATGCATTTTTAGAACAAGGTCTGAGTGTGTGTGTGTGTGTGTGCGTGCGCGCGTGCATGCATGCATGGGAGGGAGGGGGTGTGTGTGTGTGTGTCGCCCTCACTCCAAACTACACTTTGCATGGAAACATTTAAAAAAATTTGATTTTCTAAAAATGGCTCTAACAATTTTCATGAAAATACCATACATTAAGAATACTTATATGGCAAATAAAATGTATATTTTGAATTTTCTGGGAATATCCTCTTAAGTTCTCTTCATTCTGGATGTCTTTTGTATAACTGGTAAACCGTAAGATATAGGCAAAAAGTTTCAGCACAAAAAATGCCAGACGTTTGACAGTAAAGTTATTTGTCTTCTTGCACTCCAATATTTTTCACGTATTTTCATGGTCAGCCACTGAAGTACAGATTTTGAGATGCTCCGAACCCATGTCTTGATCTGAATTACACAGTGGACAGTTTGGAGATTGATGTATTCCAATCCTATACAGATGTTTGGCCAAACAGTCATAGCCTGTTGCCAATCTAAATGCAGCTACAGATGATTTGCGTGGTAAATCGGGAATTGTATGAGGGTTTTCATGCAGGGAATTCCATATTTTCCCTTTTGATTGTATTATCAAATTTTGTTTATTGAAATCTGTGTATGTAGATTTAATGAATCTTTTGACAGAAAAGTATGCAAATTTGGTGACTGGTCTGTAAACCGCACTGCTGCCCTTCTTTGCCAAAGCATTAGCATTTTATGTCATATACTTTTCTTGTGGGATTAACCTTTTCCAGGATATTCAAAGTTACTTAAAACTTTTCTCATATGGGAATTTGACAACTCATAGCATTGAATTTGAATCGCATAGCAACCAGCTTTTAAAATATTTGACTATCGCTTGGGCCTAGCGTACTCCCTTATTTCCTTTCTACTTATAAAACATTAAATAATAAAACCATTTCTGCTAATGTTTATTTTTATTAGCATGAAGTAGATAGGAGATTAATGTTTTTAAGAATAGTTTCGGAGAGGTAAATAAAGTCATGTGAATGGAACATTAGATTTTTAAAATTATCATTTATTTAGGTTACTTTTCTGAGCAATCCATTAAGCTACATGGTTGAAACTTTTACTGGTCATTTCTCAGTCCAAGAGAACCTAAAATTATTCATGACATTGCTAATATCATTTATTATAAAATATTTATGTTTGTCAAAATCAATATAAATCCTGTATTCATAATATAAAACATCTGGGAAGAGATTGTCTTGATATATAAGAAACAAATTTAGCTGAAAATGTCCAGTAGGGCATGTATTATTAAAACATAACATAAATTCACTAAATATATTTCAGAGAAAAGTGCACTTGAACATTCTCCTAACAGTGATAATTTGCAAAGCAAATTTATGATGTGTGTAAAATTAATTTTTACTTTCTCTACACATACTATGTACATAGTGTATAGAGAAGGTATAGTATTCCACCCAAAAATTTGATACTGAGATTTCACTGGAAATAGACATTTTAGGATTCTGTATATCCAAAAAAAAATTTTTTTTTTTAGAAAAAAGTCCATATGTGTGTCAGTGTGTCTGTGAACACGATAACTCAAAAACAAAAAGTCGGGGAAAATACCAAACTTTATATAAGTTTAGTCTCTTCCAAGGATGCAACACAAAGATATATGGAAAAATTTTCGAAAATTTTTATTTTCTCAAAAATGATTCTTTAACGATTTTTATTAAAATACCATATATTAAAGATATTTACACAACAAATAAAAGGTATATTTTGAATTTTCTGGCAATTGCCTCGGAAGACCTCTTTATTCTGGATGAATTTTGCATAACTAGTAAACCGTAAGAGATAGACAAAACTTACTGCAGTAAATATGTAGATCTCGTTGAAACATACAATTTCTGTTCGCCCCTCTGCTGCCCAAACATGAATTTACATGTAAATTTGAATTAGGTACAACAATGTGTTATATTTGGTATTGTATTTTTGGATATGCTGCTGCTGTTGTGTAATCTGACTGCACTCTTGCGGGTACATTCCTCTGCTCAAAACTTGCATTTCCACTCAAATTCTTAATTTGGGTACAACTTTTTACAATGGTGTGCTATATTTGTTATCCATTTGATTGCATTTCTGTCCTCCCTCTCTTCTGCTCATATTCACATTCATTTTAAACAGCTTAAATGTCCCTTAGTTTGTTCAAAATATATGGCAAAAATTTTAATATAATTTGAAAATTAAGTTGTCCTCTTTTTAGATCATATACTAAATTTCAAAATTATGTTCTGAAAAAGGGGATGGTGTTGCATGTCTTATATTCAGATAAATATGGTAGTTTGTGGTTTTGTGCTGTTTTCTCCCCAACGGGTTTCTGACCCCTAGGCATTGGCTTGTTAGTCCTAGGGGGGGTCAGTCCTACAAATATGGGAAGGGTAAGCTGATTACAAAACGAAATGTATACTTCTCTGAACTGCAAATTACTTTTTTTTTATGCTAAGAGGATATAATTTCAAAGGCATCTTATAATGACCCATTTTGAAAATATTGTTTTTTTGTTTGTAACTTAACGTCCTTTAACCTGGTTGGTGAATGAAATTGGTGAAATGATGCTCAAATGATCTTGGGGTCCATAGAGCTTAAAGTTATTTGATATTTGTCTTATCAGGATAAGGGAAAACCCTGAAAAAAGCCTTATCTGGACAACTCGCCATAAGCAAGATTCGAACTCATGACCTTTTGAACGTGAAGCAGACACGCTACCACCACACTATCCAGGCGGGCTAAGAAAAGATTTTACTTTAGCTTTTATATTCTTCTTACACTACAACAAACTGTGTAAGGAGAATTCTGTATTATAAGTAGATAGAAAAATAAGATGTTGTAACAGTTTGTAGAAGAATAAGTGGAGAAGGACATGTGAATGTAAGTCATAAATTTGTAAATATAAATACTGTGACATGTGCATGTATGGGTTGTTTTCTGTGAGTGGAATTTGGGTTGATGTATTAAAACAACTACTTGCCAACTGTGGGAACTACAAAGAAACTTCAATCATAGTATTTGATGATTCAGCTTGAGCCATCTTCATACAATACTTCTTTAATATAGATTGAAGAAAAACTAATTAACTGCTGGTTTTGTCTACAGGAATTTGAAACTCTTAAGTTGGAAATAAAGGAGCTGGGCACATCTATAACCACTGGCCACGACCAAATTAAAGCAACTCAAGAAAATATTGAACAGCTGAAAGCCAAAATTGAGGAAATGAAAACAGAAGTAGCAGAAGCCAAAGTAAGTTCCAATAAATTAAAAGGTAATCTGTATTTATGCAGTAGTCAATGTTAAAACCTTTGTGTTTATGTAGGGTTACCAGACATCTGGGTTTTCTGGACATATCCTAGTTTTTATGCATCTGGGAGAGGGGGAGGGCACTAAATTGTCAAAAGTATCGCTTTGAACAGCATTACAGTTTTTGTAGAGATGGATATTCGGTATGCTGTATTCATTCCACTCTGGTTTCTCACACGCATTGGCTATCAAATGGTTTATGTTAATTTTAAATTCTTTGTATCTCTAAAATGTTGGTGTAGTTTAACGTTCTTTAAACTGGTTGGTCATATTGAACGATGAATGAAATTGGTGAAATGATGCTCAAATGATCTCGGGGCCCATGGAGCTTAAAGTTATTCGTCTTCTCAGGATAAGGGAAAACCCTGAAAAAAAACCTTATCCGGGTAACTCATCCTAAGCAAGATTCGAACTCACGACCTTTTGAGTGTCAAGCACACATGCTACCCAGCAGGCTAAAACAATTTGATCAAAACACTTCAGTAATTCAGTGAGTATTGAAGTTCACAAGAACTACTTAAACTAGTTCACTTTTCCATACATTTCCAGCCAGCCCATGTTGCAAATATTGAGAGAGTCAATGAACAAAAGAAACTGCTTTTCAGGTGACTTCATTAGGAATACAGTATGCCTACAACTCCCAGAACTTAGGGTATATGATTTCTATACATATATTAAAGGAAATGCAAATCTAACCAAAATGATAGACAAGTCAGAAAAATATAATAATAGTTCTTCCTATTCAACAAAGGACTTGTATCCCCAAGGACTTACAACCAATGCTTTGGGTGAGTAGCCTGTCAAGGATAAGCAAACTGGATGACAGCATATTCAGGATGGAAATGAAATAGAGTTTTATTTGTGGGTGCTCTTTGACTATTGTGGTTCTCAGCATTGCATTCTTTTAGGTGTAAAAACCCTTTAATTTTGCTCAGAAGTCTCTTTATCAGGCTTGAGGTTCTTTTACGTGCCATAAATCTACAACACAGGTCAACAGCTTTACTTCCCTTCCAAAGTAAGTCATGCTAAGGATTTTTATACCTGAAAAAAATCCATTATCCTCTGCCAGGTTTGAACTCATGACCTTGGGTATATGAGTCTAGCATGGTAACTACTATACTATGGAGGGTGCCCATATCATGAATCAGTGATCAGCCCAATGTGTGTTACGATGATGATAAAGAAGAAAGAAAGCATACAATGATGAAAGAGATGACAGGAAAATTTGCATATCAAGTTAGCAACCTGTATTTGGCTATTGACCATGTAAAAGTTTGATGCAAGTTGCATGGTGACACCTTGCTCGATATAGTAACAGCTATTAAATATTGAAATTAATTATTACAAGAGAGTGTTAATGCTAAAATATTTGTATGATTGCATATGGACAGTGTTTCAGTAATTATTTATATTCCTAGAATGCTAGTATTTATAAGTTAGTGTCCTAGTTTGTCCTGCTTTTTAGTTAAAAATGTCCTCGGTTACAAGAATTTCATCTGGTAACCTATATTCATGTACACCGAATATGGAATATACAGAAAATTGTGGAGTAAAAAGGCCAATTAATAAGTACTTTGAGAATAGGAATAATGGGTTAAAGAATGTGTCCCAACAGTCAGTAATACCTGTGATGTGTCAGAAGTGAATAATATTGTCTTAAGCATAATCTGTTTTTCAAAAGTCTGCAGTTCAGCAAGTGCAGAAAGACCTGCAGGCCCAGAAAAGTGCCATTAACATGATTAGCAAAGAAATACAGCAGCGCATTCAGAGGAAGGAGAAAATAGTGAAAGAGAGCGGGGAGGCTACACTGGAGCACAAGAAGCTGGAGCATGAAATTACACGCATTGAACAGGAAGCAAAGGAAAACCTAGCACAGGTTCGTATCTATAGGACTTTGTCTCTAAGGGTTATTCTATAATAAAATTACTACATTTCCATGTGGAATTGAAATCAATTTGGGTCTACTTACCATATTAAATACTGTATAGAAATGTGGATTCAAAGCGTATTCAATCTTGAATCTGATCCTCTTAGAAAGTGGTATCGGAATGAGATCAGATTGAAATATGTTATAACCTGCTTAGCAGGTTTGCCAACAGAATTCCAAGTTGACCAATATAAATGGATGAATAAATTTACTCTTGAAGCTTGCTTATTCAAAACGATCTCAATTCGTGTTGAATTTAACATGTGATACAAGGACCATATTGAAATGGAATTGGACTCAAATCAATTTCAATTCCCTATGGAAATGTGGTAAATGTGCTTATAAGCTTCTCTAAACAAACCTTTCTGGCTAATAAGTATTGTTCTTGTTCTACAATCACACAGTTTCCTCTGAATAACAACTCTAAAGGATAATTTGTGATGTTAGATTTGCTATTTTGAGTGCACTAGAAATGCACCATTAGTGAATTCATAAACTAGAAAACAAATGAGCTTTGCCTTTTGAAGCAGAGAACTAATAAAATTAAATAATTTGAACCTCACTGTTTCTAAATTCCTAAAAAAAAATCAATTAATTAAAGTTAGTTTTATTGTATGGTTTATTTTGCCATCATGTTACAATAAAATGGTAATGGTAAAGAGAAGCAGGATAGTGCAAAAAGCTTAATAGAAATATATCTACCTACATATTATTATACTTTATTCATCTTTGGAAATTTGTTACATGTTATGGCTTGGTTAATTACAAACTATTAATACTTACAATTTAACTATAGGTAATATTATTTACAATTTTTTAAACTTTCATTGAATTTCTGTATACTGATTAATTAAAATCCTCTTGACTTTCTTCCTAAATGTAATCAGGTGTATGACTGAGATTGCATTAATTACTAACAAATGGAAACTGAGTTTTATTAATGTACACTCTTTTAACTGCTGTATTTCTCAGCGTCCCATTCTTTACTGGGCGTGAAAGACACTTTAATTTTGCTCAGAGTCCTCCCTTTCAGGCTTGAGGTTCTTTTACGTGCCAAGTCTATGACGTGGGACCAACTTCTTCTGAAGAAAACCATGCTAAGAATTTTTATGCCTGAAAAAAATCCATCGCCCTGTGCCGGGTTGAACTTGCAATGGTTATATATTTGAATGCAAAATTAAATTGTTGTGGCTATTTGTAGAAGAATTTTGTTGCTGGTTCTGTGAGTGTGAATTGCATTATTTGAGTAAAATTGTTGTACATTAGAATTTATGAACACTTTCTAACATATATCGTAATGTGAGTATGTTCCGTTTAAAGTGAATTTTACAGTGGCTGGATTTATTTAGGTTAAAAATGATTTCTTTTTGTTACACAGTATACTGAATTTCCTCACAAGTAAGAACTGCTTGAACATATGTCAAATAGACCATTTTTAGGGGATTTAACTTTCATATATTTTTCAATTCAGAGATTACGTAATGACTTCTGTTAATCTTTGTTGCAATATGAATTTGTGTCTTCCAAATAAAAGAATCTGATATGTTCCATTCACATGACTTTCTCTACATCTTTACAACAAAATATTGTTAAAAAGCTTATGCTTCTATTTACTTTATGCTAATTGAAAAAAAATTAGCAGAAATAGTCTTATTGCTTCCTTGTAAGTAGAAACGAAATAAGGGAGTACCATAGGTTAAAGTGATAGTCAAGCTGGTTGCTATGTGACTGAAGTTCCTTTGTTGTATGGACCGGAGTTGACAAATTCCTGTATGAGAAAAGTAATATTTTTTAAAGCTGAAACCAAAAACATGGGAATGTCTAAAAAAACAATCAACTCCAAAAAAAAATGTATATAACACAAATTGTGTGTTTTAAGGTGCTTTACATTTGTTGTGTGGTAAATTTTTGTCTATCTCTTATGGTTTAGCAGTTATGTGAAATTACATGAAATTCACCCAGAATAAAGTAGTCTTCATAAGCTATTCCCAGAAAATTCAAGATACGTTTGTTAGGTAAATATGTTTAATATACAATCTTTTAATCAAAATTGTTAAAGCCATTTTTGAGAAAATCAAAATTTTCGAAAAAAGTTCCAGGTAAAGGGTAGTTGGAGGTGGGGGGATTTTCTTGAAAATCTTTGTGTCAAATCCTTGGAAGATACCAAACTTAAATAGCAAATTTGGTACTGAACGGTCTTTTCATTTTTGAGCTATGCTGTGCACACGTACATGCACATGCGCGCACACACACATGCCACCACATCACCCCACCCCCTTACTTTTCTAAAAATGTCTTTTTCGGATTCAGGGGGACCCAAAACATGTATTTCTGATGAAATATTGTTATTAAATTTTTGGGCAGAATGCGATACCATCTCTATTTTGACCAGAGTTAATAAACTCGATATCGTAGTGGACAAAAATCTTATCACCAAATTTGTAGAACCACCATCGGAGGAACAAAGAGCCATGATCAATAGTTGCAGTCAGCTGATGATAAGGGTGTGATTCCTTGAAACTTGTTCTGAGGTAATTAACTTAATTTAGTGAATTTGAATATGTGCGGCCATTTCTAAATTCTTTTTGTTAATCTTTTCACTATGTCCTCCGATTCAAAAAGGAGGCATAATTAATTGTAACATCTGTACATGATTGTACAGCAATTTCATAAAAAGTAATACAAGTTCTAATAAGCCATCTATAAAATGCTGGATAGGCCAGCTAGTCTTTCAAAAAAAGAAGCTTATAAATTTTGTCTTCATCTAATGTTTAGAAATAATTTTGTCTCTCTCTTATGACTTTGGCCTTCTCTAGTTATGAAGACACATAGTTATTTCTAGTTATGAAGACACATAGTTATTTCCTCCTCTTCATCTGTTAAATACAATTCTGCCATGATTACTACTGTGTCAAGTATGAAATTGAAAACTTGTTGAATAATAGTGTTGACACTCCAACTAGCCATAAGGTTTTCAGCAAAGATATGTTAAGACTAATGCTATCCAAACATTGTAGCACACCAATAGCTAAAAAAATCTGGTACATAGTTTGGTTTGCAATTTATCAGTATATTATAGAATTGGCCCTTAGAATTATAGTAGGCAGAGAAATATTCCATCCAAAAATAGAGAATTAATGGAAAATATATGTTTACAGGACATGGAAAATTATCTCACTCCCAAAAAACATTTTTAAGGAACGTCTGTGTGAAATTTTTTTAAAAATATATTTTTAATTTTCTTAAAAATGGTCTAACAGCTATATTAAAACTGTATATGTTAAGATATTTACATATAAATGTATACCTTGAATTTTCTTAGAGCAGTTCATGAAATCCTCTATATTCAGAATGAATTTTCTGTAATGTTTATTTGACTGTAAACATAAGAGATAGTCCAAATGCGTACTAATAAAAAATGTAGATCTCTTTTAAAAGCTTTCAATTTGTTTGAAGTATTGTTTTTTGTGGCATCAGCTGTTTCCAATAATCCATTGTCAGTAATTGTTTCTCATGAAGTCATGGGAAAAGTACTGAATTAAGGTGACCCACTATTTAAAAATCTGAATATAGATTCTGTTTCCTTGTCCCCTTTGTACCTTCAAGAAAACACGTAATGAAACCATTTATGCAAAGATTAATTTCAATTGTTAATGAAATGATAAGCTGTCATAAGAATAATTTATAGAAGCTTTTTAAAAATAAAATGAATGAGTAGTGAAAATCATGTGCACTAGAATATTTTCTGTAACTTTAGTTTGATCCTTTGTTTACCTTTGAATATTCATACAAGCAGACTGTGCGCAAAATAGGAGCTGTTTCTAGTTCCAGAGAAACTTCATGATCCAGCTGGGAAACAAACCTGGTACCTCTTAGTGCATATATCAAATATTTTATGAGTAATTTTGTTTTAGGCAATGCTTTAATAAATTATTGCTGTTTAAATTCAGCACTTCACATTAATAAATCAATGACCCTGTTGCCTAGACAACATTTCCTGCATCTTTTTGACTTTTAATATTTCAACACCAAACACCATTGTTGTATGGTATGCTTTGTTACCGTTTCACTGCCATAGACATCCTCTCTCTGTTGCTAATGATTATATGTTTATTTCAGATTGCGGCGCTGGAGCAGCAGTATAATTGGCTAGAAGACAAGTACAATAATCTTCGTAGTACAGACTATGATTTCAATTCTGTCAACCCCAGAGAGCTGGGCAAACGCAAGGCAAAACTGCAGGAGTTGAGCGAGAAACTTGGTCGTAATTTGAACACTAAGGCTATGAATTTACTTGGGAAGGAAGAAGAGCATGTAAGTGTATTTATGTTTTACCTAATTCCTTGTCTCACCAACTTCTGCTTATGTATGCAGCAGAGTTTATTAATAAAGAAATATATCATTAGTAAAGGCTATGAAGAAGAAATTTTATTATTCTGGTTGTGATATATTGCACTTAGTAAGAACACAAGACTTTTTAAAGAATTATGAGGGTATCCCAAAAGTTTTGAACATGGACAAACGACTTGTAAGCCAAAGCAGCTTTTCCTAACTTCAGATAGCAACATGTATAGCGGGTGTTGCTGCTCCATATGCTAGCATGCAAACGTTTTGCCAAGCTATCATTTTCTATGACTTCAAAGTCGGTTTAGGGAAGACAGAGAATGCCTTGAAAGACACAGCACATCTTTTTCCTTAACTAAGCTAACCTTCTTCTCTAATCCACTGCAGTAGCAACTTCCTAAGTCAACAGGTGGCAGCACTGCTGCCTTTTGCAAGCTGATATTGCTGTGCATATTAGACAGCATTGCATAATTGAATTCTTGCATTATGGAAGGTGAAACACTCATTTGCATTTATGAAATGATGAAAAATGTGTATGGTGGTGCAACAGTGGATGTCAGCACTGTTAGAAGCAGAAGGGCAAACACTATTGTCTGATGAAAATCGGAACGGTAGACTGGTCACTGCAGTGACTCCATGCAACATTGAGCGAGTGGATGAGAGCTGGGTAACAACGGATGAATTGTGTTGCATTATGTCCCTCAGTAAAGGCAGTGTGCTGACAAATTATTCAACAACTGGGGTACTGAAAAGTTTGTTCATGGTGTGTACCAAGAAAGTTAACTGACAAGAAAAACAATAGCTGCCAAACTCTTGCAGTGCTTCAGTTTGGAGGGAGAGGAATTTCTGGAAAACATTGTGACTGGAGACGAAACATGGGTTCATTTTTTTTAACCTGAAAATTCAAAACTGTGTCATCGACAAGGAAAGTGATGGCGAGAGTATTTGGGATGCACATGGTGTGATTTTGGTTGAATTTTTGTAACAGGGATGCAGAATAAATTCTCTCCGATACATTAGATCGCTCTAAAAACTTAAAGCAACTTTTCAGCGAGTTTGCCCAACAAAAACCATGGTGGATGTTCTTCTTTTGCATGAGAATGCAAAACCACACACGAG
Source organism: Hymenopus coronatus (assembly GCA_030762935.1). NCBI lineage: Eukaryota > Metazoa > Arthropoda > Insecta > Mantodea > Hymenopodidae > Hymenopus > Hymenopus coronatus. The sequence goes on along the minus strand of CM060895.1, from coordinate 6,451,517 downwards.
TCATCACACCGCTGAACCGATTGTGATAACTGGATGGGAAATCTTGCCTCATCCCCCATACAGCCCTGACCTAGCACCATCAGACTATCATCTGTTTGGGCCGCTAAAGGAAGCTCATCATGGGATTCATTTTGAAGATGCAGAGGCTGTGAAAATACCTGTGTGTCAATGGCTTTGGAAGCAAGACCGTGCATTTTGCCACTCTGGTATACATGCCCTTGTTAAAAGGTGGACCAAAACTGTGGGAAAGGACGGGATTACATTGAAAAGTGACAATTTAATCCTCAATGTTGTGGTTTTCATGCTGTGTAATCAAAGTTTAATTTTCTTACAAATTAAAAGAGAAAAAGAAAATAGGAGGCATTAGTTATTGACTGGCCCTTGTATTGATGGTATGCAGAGTTTAGAAGAGGAAGGGATTCTCTTGAAGGTGAAGACCGAGCAGGATACCAGGCTACAGCAGCAATGGATGAGAGAGCATTTGTTGCAGGACAAATGGTCAAATTCAAGAAGCCCTAAATAGGATCAGCAGCAGTGAAAACAATGTTGAAAGAAAAACTTGATGCCAGGAAGTTTAGCAATTGCTAGATTCCCCGCCACCACACAAATGAATAACAAACACATATGCAGTGGTGCTAGGAAGTGATTGAAAACTTCAATGGAGGAAGAAATACAGTGTTTTAACATTGTAGTAAACCATTTTTTTCAAGCCAATTTTACTTTTATATGAAAGAGCATACCTTAAACTACTTTTCTAAATAATTTCCACCAATGTTCAAACACTTGATCAGCTTTTCTGTACCCTCTGCATAGAAGCTTCCCGACTCCAAGGTCTGTAACAATTTTGTACAAAACAGTTCGGGAAATTTGTGGAAATTGGTCTGAAAGCTTTGTCATTGTGAAACCTCTGTTCTCCTGGATTTTTTCATCAACTTTCCTTAGCAAATTATTGTTGGCTCCGAGCCTCATCATGGACATTTGTGTGACCTTCATTAAACATTGTAACCCATTTTCTCACCACTCCGTCACTCATCGCATCTTCAACTTGGTGATAAATTTCAGCTGGTTTCACGTTCCTTTTGCTGAAGAAGTAAATCAGAGCATGAATCTGACAGTCGGCAGGATCAGTAATTGTGTTAAACATTTTAAATGTGCACAGAAAACACAACATGGTGTCAGTTGAGAGCCAGTGAACAAGGAAGACTATTGCATGTGCACGAAACGCTGACCTCAGTGCTGCGGCAATGCCAGAATGAAAAAACTTACTGTCCAAACACACCTCATATATAATTTTTACAGTGCTTTCAATTTCCCTGTTTATAATACACTTTATTGAATAAGTTTGACATATACACAAAAACATAAAGTTGGCATTATTTTGCATAAAAATAACTTTACATTACAGTATAGTGATCTCCTGCGCAAGAAGAAGATTGTTGAAAATGACAAAGCAAAGCTAATGGCTGTTATTCAGGAGCTGGATCGGAAGAAAGAAGAAGCATTGCGCAAGGCTTGGGAACAAGTGAACAAGGACTTTGGCTCCATCTTTAGTACCTTGTTAGCTGGAGCAGAAGCAAGGCTTGCCCCGCCGGAGGGTATGGATGTTCAGGATGGTCTCGAGGTGGGTGCCAATTTCATTTATAGCTCACAATTTGTCAATGATTGCAGATTGTTCAATTTGAAAGACAAAGGTCTTATTTCTGTTTTGTTTCTCTTGGAAATATAGTGTTTTACCTAACCCAATGTAAATATTTCATAATAAGATTTAGAACCATTTTAAATTTAAGATCATATCCTCCAAGGAAAACAGGAAGAACGAAAAATATCAGGAAAAGGTCTTTGTGAACATTTGAGTGCATATTACTATGCAGCTCACTTTACCAGCAGTGTCAATAAAACCAGAATGTATTCTTCTACAAACAGACATGTACGGGCAACCACATGATGCTAAGTACAGTTGTAAAACCGTCTGTGTTTCACTAATTGATAGGAAAAGAAATGCTCACTGTTCACATATAATGGTTAAAGATATAAAATGTTTAATAAATAAAACAAGTATGCATGTCGTTATTCAGTATTATGTGTGAAATTTTCCCATAAAATTATAAAATGTAGACATGCTGTTTTGGAAATATGTTTATGATTTGTACATGTTTATCTCCCCCATCCCCACCCCCTCAAGTTTAGCAGTTACATATGACAACCATAGACTGCACATTTTTACTTCCTCTACACGTACTATGTACATAGTGTATAGAGAAAGTATTGCATTCCACCCAACAATTCGATACTGAAATTTCACTGGAAATATACATTTTAGGGTCCCCTGTATCCAAAACAAGCCTTTTTAGAAAAAGGTTCTCTGTGTGTCTGTGAACCCTATAATTCAAAACCGAAAAATTGTAAAACACCAAATTTGGTATTTTAGTACCTTCCAGAGATGCAACACAAAGATTTTGAGAAAAATCACCCCACCCCAAACTATCCTTTAGCATGGAAATAATTTTATAAAATTTGATTTTCTCAAAAATGGCTGTAATAGTTTTGATTAAAATACCTTATATTAAATATATTTATATGGATTTTCTGGGAATAGCCTCTGAATGAATTTTTCTGAATTTTGTATAACTAGTAAACCATAAGAGAGAGACAAAAATTGACTACATAAAAAAATGTGGATCTCGTTAAAACACACAATTTATGTTGCATACTTATTTTTCCTGGAATTGACCATTTCTGAGATGTTTCAAGTTATTTGTTTCAAATTTAAAATACTTTAACTTTTCTCACAGGTAAAATTGTAAATTCCTGGCCATGCATAGGAACAGATTTCAGCACAAGACAACCAGCTTTTAAAATATTTGACTATCATTTTAGCCTAGTGTATTCCCTTATTTTCCTTCTACGTACAAGGAAACAATCTGCTAATGTTTGGATTATCATAAAGTAAATAGAAGAATGTGCTTTATAACAATAATTTGTTACAGTAATGTAGAGAAGGTCATGTGAATGAAATACAGATTTGTTCTTAATATACTGCCATAATACAGTGACTTATTTGGAAGAATTAATGTGAAAATGGAAGTAATTCTACTCCTTCAAGATTCAAGTCATCTGCTCCAGTATTACTCAAACTGTCTGAGTGATCATCAGGATTTGATAGTAATTAATTGATCAATGACAAGTCTATTTTCTGACCAGCTTTACTTCACTGATAATGTAAACAAAAGCAACAGGTTGCAATGGCTATGATTGGTTGCCAAACATTTTATTGCTTTTCTTCATCACAAAATAGTTCCTCTTAAATTACCAAGTGAATACAAAAATGTTACCCTTTTTAGTATGAATGATTAAGGAACAAAATTACTGACATTTAATCATTATTTCTTTGTGTAACAATGCAAATATGTTGTGCAGTTCAACGGCTGCTTCTAATCAGCAAGTAATGGCAAAAACATGTAATACTAGTGTAGTGAAACATAAGAGGAAAGAAGTATTCCTAGTGCATATAAAAAGTTTTTGAAAAACCCCTTGCTTTTTCATTAAACAATATTCTTAGTTTAACAGTAAAATTTACGAGTATCTCTGAAAGCAGCACGAAGTGTACAAAACTTTTAAATTAGCCTAGGTGGAACATCTTTTGTACGCAACTTTTCAACAAGTGACAACTGAAAATACAGTGAATGTGTATCACACATTGTTCGGAGAGAGCCAGGTGAGTTTGGCAGGAATGGTGGACATTGTCCCACAAATTATCAATCTCTATAATGCTTTAGACAGTTTGTTTGCAACTGCAACAGATGATTCGTGTCTTGAAGGAGTGGGACCAGTTTCATCTTCAGATTAGCTCTTTTGGTAAGTCAGTGTATTAAAGAAATGTGTAGTGTTTGGTTGTGCATATGTGAATGCTAAAATTTGCAAAAAAACTGTTGATGTGATGTACGTACACTTCAGCAAACTTTCAAAACAACATGAGTAAGTAAACATGTCATAGAACAATAGCGTCACCTGCCAAATGTAATGTGAGAGCTGACCTTTGAATTTCGGGAAACGATTCATCCAACACAAATTGTGATCCGATGATTTTCTTGAATCATCGGTTGACATTCTCTTCCTTCCCTGAATGCCTGCATCATGAACATCTGTACGTCCTGCACTTTGCTGTCACTCATGAATGTTTCACTATACACATTACTCATTTGTCGGTGAATTTCAGCTGCGTTGCACCCCTTAGCATGAACAAATTGAATTACAGTATGTACTCCACATTTAGCGGGTGACGCTATTGTTCTAGGCATGTTTACTTGCTTATTGCGCGCTTACAACTCACATGTACAACATGATGCAATCAACGCTCATACTAAAGACACTGCACAAAGCCTCATCTGATTTTCACTGTGGTTTTAATTTTGCAACCGATCGGACCATGAAAAAAAATGGCGCTCACATAACAAGTTGCCTACCTGTTTTGTTATACATTTAATAGAGTTAATCATTATCTGTGAACAGTAAAAGTAGTTAGCTATATATTTTCTTGCCAAACATAGAAAGGCAGTTTTACAATTGGCGGACGAATCAGCTTAGCGCCATGTGCGTTTGAGGAAGAATACATTCTGATTTGTTTATATCACTGGTAAAGTGAGAATGGAGATAATACCTTTCTCTCCAAATTCCAATTTATTTGCTCTCTCTGAACAATGTGTGGCACACATTCACTCTATTTTTCAGCTGTCACTTGCTAAAAGTTATTTGCACAAGGTGCTACACTTTGACTAATTTAAAAGCTTTGCACACTTTATGCTGCTTTTGGAAAGACCAGTATATTAAGCCATTAAGCTGAGAATATTGTCTAATGCAAAAGTAGGATTCTGTTCATAAAACACAGTACATCCATTAAGAAACCTTTTAAAGGTTTTCCTTGCTTGTTTCACTACACCAGTATTACATGCTTCAGCCATTACTTATAAACTTTATGCCGTCCTTTCACTGACTGGAAGCAACTGTTATTAAGAACCGTATAATGTATGCTCATTGTGATGTAATGCGATAATGATTAAAATTCAGTAAATTAGCTTTCCTTAATCATACCATACTATTTAAACGACTGTTAATATGAGATTTGTTTACTTCTCTCAGCAGTTTAATAGGAACTGCTTTATGATGGAGAAAAGCAGTAAAACTCCAGCAACCAGTCAGAGTCCTTGCATACTTTTCTGCTTTAAACAATTGCAGCCTTTAAAGTCAGAGAGATCCAAAGTGATCCCTTACCTCATGGCCGCTCATTCACACTGTTGCCACTTCATCCCGTCCATGGCTGAAGCAGGACAAAAAGCTATTTTCAAACAAAGTAGCACATAGCACGACATACATTACAACACATAAAAAAAGTCTATAGCAAAGCAAAACAGCACAATTGAAGCGGATACTTGCGCCATCTGAAACTGCATTGAGGAATGTTTGCTACATCTTGCAACAAGGATGACATCATTGCTTACGTAGCATGGATTTATTGACAGAGACAACTCTTTATCAGCTGAGAGAGAGCGCTGGCTGTCAAGGACTTCCCAGACTTTAATTTGCAGCTAAAGCTGTAATGGGCCATTAGTTTTTAAGCTCTTTCTTGAAGCCAGGGGCAATGATTGTTCCCTGCCTTTTAATTTTAATATAGTTACAACCAAAGAAAGAGGTAACTATGCTCACACTTAGGGCCGTTCTTACAATAACCAGTAAGCTGTTTACGGAGACTTTTATGGGAACTTTACGGACAGTTTGATTTTACAATGTCCAGTTAAGAGACATCTGTCGGTAAACTATACGATAAGTGGGAGTTAACTTTACCATAGCATTGTCTTCCAGTATACTCTTAACGAAGACATATTTTAAGGTTATGTACCAAATGGCAGATTGTCACAGTAGCTCAATGGTTAGAGCAACCGCACGGAGAGCAGGAGAACAGTGTTCAATTCCTGGCTGTGGCATTGCCAATTTTCCAACTGATTATCTGTGGTTTACCCGGTTCAACCAACCAGTATGTCTCACTTCAGAGAACCATCAGAATGGCGACTTATCATTGTACCTTTCAATAATATGTAGGAGAGAGGAGTATTACAATTATAATAGAATCTGAGACATTATTTGTCAATGTCAAACATGCAACTTATGATTGGAATACTTATAATAATTGTATATTTTGATCATCCCCTTCATTCTCAATGAGATTTGTATAAAATTTGTTTGTTCGTGTAAAAAATTGGATTTTTATAATTTTTTTCCATTTTATTGTTTTAATTGCATATGAATATTTTGAATCTCCTACTCATTTTTTATAACTTTCAATAACAGCACTTTTTGTAAATAGTTTAAAAATTATCCTTCATAATAGTTTTTAGAACATTTTGTTACATTCGCTATGTAAAACATCAATAACTGTAAATATTGATGTTAGAGAAGAGATTTTTTTATTTTGATCGGAAAGTTTGTATTAGCCATTCGCAGCATTAATATCCTGTTCATATTTCCTTCATATGAGAGTTGTGAAATACTGCGAAGTTACGTTTGGAAAGTTAGGTTGCATTTTTTTAAATGTTTTGTTTGAAAGCAATTTCTGAAGAAGTAAAATTTTCCATGAATGTCTCATTATTTCAGAAACTAATTGACACTAAGGGCTGAAATTTTTACCACACATTTGCACCTAAATAGGTTTTATTTTAATAAAAAAAATTTTATGTATATGGGCTAGTTATTTGTTTAAATTTAAAAATTATAATTTTTCAATAACATTTTAAGAGCTTTACAGAAAATTTATACCTTTCCTTCTAATCATTAAAAGTATTGTATTTTTCATGAATCAACAGTAAAGGTATTACTGAATATGTAGCTCATTATGTTAAATAGTTGCTGAGAAAATGTGTCAAACTTTAACATTGCCAAGACAGGACATTTTGACTTCCTTTAATAAGGTTAGAAACAGGAAAAATGCTGAAAGTGTATTTTGTATTTTGTTTAAGGTGAAAGTGGGCTTCAGTGGCATTTGGAAGGAAAGTCTGGGAGAGTTGAGTGGAGGACAGAGGTCTCTTGTAGCACTTTCCCTTATATTAGCAATGTTGCTCTTCAAACCAGCACCAATATACATATTGGACGAAGTGGACGCAGCATTGGATCTGTCACACACACAGAACATTGGAAACATGCTGAAAACACACTTCAAACATTCACAGGTAACAGAAACATCTGTTTATATCAAGAAGGCTAGTCCATGAAAATTAGAAGAGAAAGTGAAACAGTTAAGTCAGTAGGCTTTTAAGATCACAATGATTACAAGGTACATAATAAATTTTTACTTCTACACATACTATGTACATAGTGTATAGAGAAGGTATTGTATTGCACCCAAAAATTCAATACCAAGATTTCACTGAGAATACATATTTAAGGGTCCCCTGTATAAAAAAAGAAAAAGGTCTCTTTGTGTGCATGCTTTTCTCTCTCTCGCTCCCTCTCTCTCTCCCTGCCCTCCCTCTCTCTCCCTCTCTCCCTCTCTCAATAGTTTAAAGGATTTCACTATTGCTTTAGGCTAATGTATTCTCTTACTTCCCTTCTACTTAAAAGGGAAGCAAGCAATAGGACCAATTATGGTAATATTTATCTTGATTAGCATGATGTAAATAACTGAATCTTTTGTAAGAATAGTTTGCAACACTTAACATTTTTGTAACTTAATTCTAATTTAAGTGGAAATTCATGTGGCGGGTAGGAGTGTAGAAAAGAGTAGTACAGAAATGATGTAAATGGCGTGTTATTTATGGACGCTCTTTAACTGCTGTGGTTCTCAGCGCCCCATTCTATACTGGGCGTGAAAGACCACTTAATTTTGCTCAGAGGCCTCTTTATCAGGCTTGAGGTTCTTTTACGTACCCTAAATCTACGACACAGGACCAACAGCTTTACTTCACCTCTGAAGGAAGCCATGGTAAGGATTTTTACACCCAAAAAAATCCATCGTCCGCAGGGTATATGAAGTTAGTATGATAACCATTATACCACTGAGAGCAACACGGAAATGATGCAATGGTATGTGTAGTATCAGAGATAATACACCCATATAAAAAGTTTTAACTTAGTTAATTCAAATTCATGCAGAAATACATGTTTTGAGTGGGAGAGGGAATATGGAAATGAGGTAGGAGAATGGGACAACTGCAGCAGTAACAGCACCATAGCTGTAACGCATATCAAATATAACGCATCATTGAATTTTCGAATTGTGAGCAGGAGAGACATGGAAAACAGAAATGTACTATATGTCTGCACTGGGTAGTGGCAGTAGCTTAGCTGTAACCAGTATTAAAACGATTTTCTATGTAGTTTTAGCTAGTTCAAATTTGTGCATAAATTCACGTTATGGACAGTCAGAGGGGAGGAGAGAAATGCATGGCTAAACCTCTTCTCTTGCTGCTTACCATTGGCTCCAAATACAACATTACATGCAACCATCGATGGGAAAAGAACCCTTCTATTTTATTTTAGTCTCTGAGAGAAATGTTTTTCTAATGACAATGCTTATAGGCCCATTAACAACTAACTCTTTAGTGTGAAAGGAAATGCATATAATTTGCTACATACGTCAGACCTTGGCAATAATCTCCGTTTCCCTCAGGGAACACTACTGACGTACCTGTGAAAACATGCATATGCTATTTGGAAAACATTTATCGCATATGTAAGATGTACCCCAGTTTTCAAAATTAATATTTTGGAAAAAGATATTGTCTTTTATTTGATTAAATGTGTTGGTTGGTTGATTGGTATCAGTGAAGCCATTCGCTCTCTTGAATTCCAGTACTTTGATGTTATATTATCATGTTGACTAAAGGTTGGACAGTGCAGTTTCCATCCATATCTTCTTTAAGTGTACAGAAAGGACACAGAGGAGATCTCACTATACCAATCCTGAATAAATGTTTATTGAGACAGTCATGACCTGTTAGGAGTCTAAAAGTTGCTACAGAGGATTTTCTTGGTAATGTAGTGATTCTGGTCATGTTATTACATGAATTTTCCCATGGTTTTCCTTTGGTTTGTGATACATTATCTTTTTTTAATTTTATTATGTGTTGATATAATGATTCTTTTGATAGAGTGATAGCTTATTGGAACAGATGAATTTGATGTAATTTTACTACCTTTCTTGGCTAGAAAGTCAGCTGTTTCATTACCCTGTATTCCGCAATGTTTGGTTAAATATGTACAGTATATCTTTATCACTTGAAGACTAAGTCAACATACAATTGCAAAGTTTCGCATTTTAGTATATTTTCTGCACTGTTGACCTGTGATTTGATTGGTCATTTGCAGAAATGGGCATTATTATGCCGTGAGTAGTTTAGATTAATCCTTGCACACTTCTGCACATTGAAGCATAGGAAATTTGACAGCCAGTTGCCATCCAAAGCAAAGCAAATCATAGCCTTTGTTTTGAGGTTAGGGCTCCATTTTTGTCTGTTACAGCTGAATGTGGTATCGTATATCTTACAATAACAATTCCATTGCAAAAGGAGTCGTCTAAAAACCTTTCATTGCATTCATAAAGAAAATTACATTAATTCTGAGCCTATGATATTTGTTGAAACATGGAACTGATGCTAAATAGCATTTTGTGCAGTTTTCAGATATAGTATACTGCCGATTACTCGTGTGCAGATTATCAGGTTTGGATTATTCATGCATCCTGCCTCCCTATACCAAATTATTTCATTTTAATGTCAACACATGTTTTTTTATTTCTCCGCCATCATTTTTACAAATTTATTTTAACTTGATTCGTAGACACTTACACACTGATTAACAATCAGAAAAAAATGCAATTTTTTTTTTAATCTACATGGAACAGGCAAACAGTACTCTGTTGTCATGCAGTAATCGTTTGAACAATGGAAATGGCACATATTGTCACATAGCGGGTCCTTTATTGCTGTTTCCTAAAGAAAAACAATATCTTTGCACAGAAGTAGAATAAACTTTTGAACGAAGATTACATGTTGAAAAAAGCTTTTAAATATAATTTCCTATCTACATATCTATGTTGTACCTTAAAAGAATTACATTTAGGTTTTTTTTGATTATTCCTGCTTCTTCTCCCCCACATTACCCCGGATAATTTAGAGTATACTGTACATTGCTGTGTACCTTTTATGAATTTTGCTCACAACTATAAAATATAGGTGACTCTACAAACCGTAAACATTAAACTGTTTAGTTTACAAACACAAACTACAAATGTGCAGAATTACTATTTGATTGTGAAACAAAACACTTGTAACTCTATAAAATTTCACTTGTAAATATTTTAATTTGTTTGTAAAGTTCAACTTTACTCTACAAACTTGCACTGTGAAACAAACGTTTACTTTCTCTAACCCCTATGTAAAATGTACATAATGGATAGAGATGGTATTGTATTCCACCCAAAAATTCCATGTCGAAATTTCACCAAAATATATTTTGAGGTCCCCTAAAAAAAATCATTTTTAGAAAAAAGGCCTGTGTGTGGGCAGCTTAGCTCAAAAACAAAAGGTCTCTTAAATACTAAACTTTGTCACTTTTCTTTTTGTGGAAGTTTGTAAACAGTGTTGTTATATTCATTTATTTGACAAGTCAATTACACTAAACAACACTTGGGATTTTTGCCAGAACATGTTTTGAAGGACTAGTTTCCTTCATGAAACATGTTTCGGCAAAAAGTCCAAGTGTTTTAGTGTAATTAATCAACTGGTCAAATAAACCAAACTCTGTATTTAAGTTTAGTATCTCCCAAAGATATAACTCGAAGATTTTCAAGAAAATCTCCCAACCCCCAACTACATGACAATTTTTCAAAGATTTAAATTTTCTCACATTAGATCTTGTTAAAACACACAATATATGGCATATATGTTTCTCTCTCTCTCTCTCTCTCTCTCTCTCTCTCTCTCTCTCTCTCTCTCTCTGAGGTATGTTATTGATTTCAGCTTTATACTTTTCTCAAACTGGACCATACAAAGCAAACCCAACCTCAATTGTTTCATATAGCAACAGGCTTTTAAAGAATTTGACTATCACTTTAGGCTAATATTCCCATACTTTGCTTCTACTTAAAAGGAAGCAAGTAATACCAAATATGCTACTATTTATCTCAATTAGCATGATGTAGATAAAAGAATAATCTTGTGTAAGAATAATTTGTATTTGGAACAGTTAGAGAAAGTTATGAGAATGGAACACATCAGATTTTATAAATTACAAAGCTTAAAAATAGCAAAGCTTGTAAACATTGCAAAAAGGCCCCATGAATCATTAAAAATAGCAGCAAAATCAGATGCAATTGTAGATGCTGCTTTTTTGTGAGTTTAATGTTTTTTAACTGGATGACAGTTCTTTTCATCTTAATACATATAATATGGTCACTAAAATTATAGATTAGAGTAATTTAGCTCAAACTCAAATATTTATTTCTCTAAAAATAGCTTTATACATTAAAGTTATAATAAGTATAAATAATTACTAGCCTTTGGTATGAATAACAAACAATATAATTCTTTTAAGCTGTAACAGCTGTTGAGGACACTTAAATATTTGGTCAAAAAGCAATATGCTTATTTCCCTTACACTAGTTGAATTTGATACCTTGTAGGGTATCCTTTACACCTCATTACTTCAAGGAGTGTGATTTCATATTGGAAATTATTTTCCTTGTACTGGCTGCCTTAATTTTATCCTATTTTTCCAGCAGTTTTCTCTTAAGATAATCTTTAGAGCTGATGGGAAAGTTTGGATTCTTTTATTTAACCAGTTCCATAAGTTGTTTATTGGGTTAAGATGTGGGCCCTGGGAGGGGGAGGGTGACTATACAAAACCATTCCTTTACAATATATGCTTTGCCTGCCTGGGTAGTGTGGTGGTAGTGTGAAGGTTGCAAGTTTGAATCTCACCTAAGGTGAGCTATCCAGATAAGATTTTTTGCAGTCATGAGAAGATGAATGGCAGTAATTGTAAGCTCCATGGGCCCCGAGATCATTTGAGCATCATTTCACCAATTTCATTCATCATCTGATATGACTAACAAGGTTAAAGGATGTTAATCTACCAAAAAAAAAATGGATTGAAATGTATTTCTAATTAGTCTGCAGTGGTGTAGGTTCCTCTTAGAATCTGTCGATATTGTAGTTTGTCCATATTATTTTTAGTGGACATTAAATTCTCCACTCCATCAGCTGATATATACTACCATACCAACAAATTACCACCTTTGTATTTTACTGTAAGATGTAAATTCCTTTTGTTCAATTCTGCATTTGACTGGCACCACACACAAATCCTACTATCTGGATCAAACACATGAAACAAGCTTTTATCAACAAATAACATCATTCCACCAATCTTGATCTTTTTTTGCAGCATTCTTTAGCAAACTGCAATTTCTGGGCTCGGTCACTTTTATTTATGTAAGTTTTTTTCTGTAACCTTATTGTAAATATCTTCAAAACCTTATTGTAACTTTAGATTCCAATAACCCCTGTGACTGTTTCTGGGTGCACATCTTTGCCAGTTGAAAGATGAAGTTTGGCTGCCAGTTTTGGTGTATTCATTTTATGATGAATTGCCCTATAAGCGTTTTATTTTTGCTCATCTTCTGGGACATCCTATTTGTGGCAAAGTTTCAATTCTGTCCCCAATATTGCTCCGTGGCTAGCAGCAATATCTCTTTGTGTAAGTCTCTTAGCGTAATGAAAGATTACAAGTTGTCTCTGTTCAAAAGTTATATTTGTTGTCATTTGACTTTTGGGTAGATCATGACAGCAGAGTAGCACACAATTAAGTAGTTGGTGGGACGAGGGCAGCCCAAAAATGTGTTACATGTGTACCCATTCTTGCTAGAACTGATGGGAATATGGGGATGGCAGTTGTAAATGAGGCTGGGGAGTGAAAGGAGGCAGCAAGATTGCTCTTCAATGGTTGCCAATCATGGTGCAATGGCCCTTGTGCGTTACTGGTGTAATTATGTTGCAAAAGCATTTATCTTGGGGTTCTATTTTAAAATTTTGATGTGCAAGCAACTGTTGCAAGGATTGTATAGGAGCTTAGCCATAGCAGCCGTTGGAGATGATCCTTGGTTACCAGAGATGCCCGCAAGCTATGTGGGGAGGGGGCGGTTTCTGGGATTATAATCCTCAAGGGACCTAACGAGGGCGCTCTGATGGAAGGGCAAATTGTCATTGAATTTAAGTGTGTGCTGTCTAATCTTGTCCTCCATGTGTGGCAGACCAGAGGTTCTTTGCAGGAGTCTCATGGATGGCCTGATGACATTTATTCTGCACCCATTGAAGCAGTAGCAGACAGGAGTCTGCTGCCATGCCCCAGATCTCACAGGCATACACTAGCATAGGTATTATGAAAGCTCAAAAGACACAACTGAGGGGAAATGGCATCATGGATTTCAGCATGGGGTGCAAGTAGGCTGCAGTCCCGAAGCCCTAACATGTCAGATCCTTGATTACTCCCCAAAAGTTAAGCTCCTATCTGCTTTCACTCCCAAGAACTTTTTCTGAGGAACGTGAATGTGGGGAAGTTTGTGGGAAAGCGGTGCTTGGCAGAGTAGCACAGGTTTACTTCTGATAGTAATAGAGTGCAATCCTCCCCTTTTTACTTTCTCTATACTCTCTATGTACATAGTGTATAGAGAGTGTATTGCACTCCACCAAAAAATTTGATACCGAGATTTCACCGTAAATATATGTTTTAGGGTCCCCTGTATCCAAAAAGAAGTATTTTCAGAAAAAGGTCCATGTGTGTGTGTGCATCTGTGAACACGATAACTCAAAAGCGAAAAGTCGGTAAAATACCAAACTTGGTATCTAAGTTTAGTATCTTCCAGGGATGCGACACAAAGATTTTGAGAAAAATCCCCCCACCCCAAACTACCCTTTACATGGAATTTTTTTCGAAAATTTTGATTTTCTAGAAAATGGCTCTAACGATTTTGATTAAAATATTGTATATTAAAGTTATTTACCTGACAAATAAAATGTATATTTTGAATTTTCTGGGAATAGCCTCTGAAGACTACTTTATTCTGGATGAATTTTTCATAACTACTAAACCGTAAGAGATGGACAAAAACTTAACCCACAAAAAATGTAGAGCACGTTAAAACACACAATTTATGTTACATACATTTTTGTCGTGGAGTTGATCGTTTTTGAGATATTCCGTTTTCTTGGTTTCATATTTGAAAAACTTATACTTTTCTCATACAGGAATTTGTCAACTCCTGGTAATACAAACAAAGGAACATCAGACACATAGCATCCAGCTTTTGGCTTTCACTTTAACGTATGGTACTCCCTTATTTTGCTTCTACTTACAATAAAGGAAGAAATAAGACTATTTCTGCTAACTTTTCTCGATTAGTATGAAATAAATAAAAGATAAGCTTATTAACAATAATAATTTATAGAGATATAGAGAAAGTCATGTGAATGGAACACATTAGATTTTTATGCTTTGTACATATAATCTCTATGTTAACTCTGAATGTTCTTGGGCCTCTTGCCAGGTAAACAAATGGATTGACTCCAGCCTTTCCAAGATGTGCATCTTCTTCTTCTTCTTCTTCTTCTTCTTCTTCTTCTTCTTCTTCTTCTTCTTCTGAGTAAACTGATAACTTCACATATTTATAGTGCTGAGTAAAGATAACATCTGATAAGTTTGCACTATTAAGTTTTTATGGTTTTTTTTGTGGTGTGCGGCCATGAAGCAACTAATATTTAATATTATGACGGAGGCATAGTTACGGACCTTGTAGAAAACTATATGGCAGTTATACACCTAATGTTTTGAACTTCAACACAAACCTGTTTGAAAACATTTTATAGCACACTGTTTTGAAGCACAATCTGTTGTATAAGAATGCAGTGAAGTGTTGGGTGACAGCAGGTTGAGAACATTGTATTGAAAATAGCCAGAGGGCCAATTTTACCTATAATCTTAATTGTGATTCAGTCCTACAACTAAGTACAGCATAGGCACTGATGATGAGCCTTAACACCTAATTCCTTACTGCCATCATCCAAGGCTTGAGAAAACTTCATATACAAGAGATTGTGCTTAAATCGTGTGTGCTGTAAAATGTTTTCAAACAGGTTGGTGCTCAAGTTCAAAATATATATATCTATATGAGGGTTAGCTGATAAGTCCCGGGCCTCACACAAATATGGCACCACGAGGCAGTTAGACGGTAGCATCATATAGTTTAGCTCTAGACTAGCTTGTTACAAGTCAATAGCTTGATTAGTTTTCGAATGACAGCATTTTAAACAAGACAACTTTTGAGTTTTCACAAAAATGGAGGATTTGGAAAAATGAGCTGTGATTAAATACTTCCATTTGAAAGGCTTAACACCTAAAGAAATCAAGGAGGAAATGGACAGCACATTGAAAGACTCTGCCTCTTCATATTCAATGATTAAAAAGTGGGTTGCAGAGTTTAAAATGGGATGTACGAGCACTACTGATGAGCTTCGCTCTGGATGCCCTAAAGAAGTGACAACTCCAGAGATCTTTGAAAAAATTCGTCTAGTACTGGAAGACCACAGATTAAAATTGTTTGAGATAGCAGAGGCCATGAACATATCAAAAGAATGTGCGCGTAATATTTTAAGTAATGTTTGGGCTTTCACAAGGGCTGTGGTGCTGCGTTTGTTGACACCTGATCAAAAGTTGCAAAGAAAAACTGTTTCTGTTAAGAATGTGGAGCTCTACCATAAAATCCCAGTGAATTTTTGAGATGACTTATTTCCATGGATGAAACTTGGATGCATCACTATACTCCAGAAAGTAAATCACAGTCAAAACAGTGGATTGCACCAGGTGAACCACCTCCAAAAAAGGCAAAAGTCAATTTTGTCAGGTAACAAGATTATGGCTAGTGTTTTCTGGGTTGCGCAGGGAATTATTTTTATTGATTACTTGGAAAAGGGTAAAAGTATTACTGGTGACTACTATGCAAGCTTACTGCAACGTTTGAGTGATGTGAAAAGAAAAAGACCTCATTTGGCAAACAAAAAAAAAAAAAAATCTTATTTCATCACGACAATGCTCCGGCTGTTTGTTCAGTCATTGCAATGGGAAAAATGTGCAAATTAAAGTTGGAATTGCTTGAACATTCACCCTATTCGCCAGATCTAGCACACAGTGACTACTACCTATTCCCAAACCTCAAAAAATTTCTTGGAGGACGAAGATTTCACAGCAACGAGTAGGTCATTGATGCGGTAAACAGCTATTTTGAGGACCTTGATAAATCGCACTACAGAGATGGTTTAATTAAATTAGAACACTGATATGACAAATGTATTGGCCTTTCTGGAGATTATGTTGACAAATAAAGCAAAAAAAAAAAAAAAGAAGTTAAATGCTGTTTTCATTGAGAGGCCTGGGACTTATCAGCTGACCCTAGTATGTGTGTGTGTGTGTATATATATATATATATATATATATATATATATATATATATATACTATAGTTTTTTATATCTAGTTTTTTATGACATCTGTGCCAATACTTTAATCATATTAAATATCAGTTTCTTCATGTCCAAAAAGATAGCTTATGAACCAATCAGATGCTAACTTCACTCAGACACCATAAATATGTGAATCTGGACTTGCAAGTTATCAGTAGGGCCCCTGAAATTTCGCGAATACATTTTAGCGCAAATTCTTTAAAAATGACTATAGAGGGTTTTCTTTTTTTTTTTTTTTAATGTATGCAGGGTCCCCAGGCTTCAATGAATGAATTGTATGCAAACAACATTCAACAAAATTTCGCAAATTTTGAGCATTTTTAGTTATTGTGCGAAATAGCCCTTAAAATTATATTTCCGTGCATTAACTCTAACAAAAAGCAAATTTTTGTTCGATATGTTCAAATTCGATATATATCGAATGTGAACTAAAATCGATATTATCTTGTACCCAATGCTGTCGATGTTGAACAGTGAAGCTACAATCGATTTTAATTGATGTAATTTCCCGCAAACAAGGCGACACTCTTGCCATGCAAGTGTTATCTCATCCGCATGGGTAGTATGGTGGTATCGTGTTTGCCTCGCTAGTTCGTATCTCACTTAGGGCGAGTTATCCGAATAAGTTTCTATTTTTCCCATGGCTTTTCCTTATCCTGAAAAGACGAATGTTGAGTAACTTTAAGCCTCCTGAATCCCGAAAATATTTATCGTCCAATATTACAAACCAGGTAAAAAAAAAAGAAAGATCTCATTTCGTCCATATGATGATCTAGATGTTTGCCTCCTAATCTGAAGCAGGAAAGGTTGCTGGATAGCATTATCGGGTTTAAAATGAATATCAAGTGCTATTTGTTTCATGATCCTCTGTTCTCATCACCATATGTGGAAATCACGATGGTCATAAGCGTATACGAATGCCAAAAAGAGTTTGATAGCGAAGGACTGTATATTTTTGACGTGAATAGTGATCCACTGTTCTCATCACCATATACGGAAATCAACACGCTGAAGGTCCTAAATGTACTATATATTTTTGACATGAAGAGCAAAATAATGATGTTCAGGTATTGCAATATTCGTATAGACTGGAGTGGAAGAGACTTGTATCAAACACGTACAGGAGAGTACTCATATGCAATAAAGAAGAACCAAAGGGAACTGCAGGAAATAAACGGCAATTGTCTGTGGCTGACTCCCTTACAAATGTAAAGAAGCTGAAAGCGAGGAACTGATATAGATGCAGTTAATACGCTAATACATGCAAATATACCTCTGGAGAAATTGGCTAATCCAGGGTTTAAAGCATGGCTGAACAAGTGTATACCAGGTAAGTGGCATTTATTTGTTTGCAAAGGATTTATAGTAGTATACCTATTTTGTTTTCTTTCTCTTTTTTTGTTCCGTATTCTTCAATTTTGATACTGTTTTTACCTTAGTAGTTGTGTTTCTTTCATTGATCGCAGTTTTCTTTTTCTCTCATCATTTTATAATACAATGTGGATGCACTTTTTTATATTACAAGAGGCGAAAAAATGTTACTACATGCAGAGCAAATAATTGACACAGTAGCTTTCTCATAAAAAAGGGAAATATTGTATACATCTGAATGCAAGCCAACCTTAAATGCAATACAGTGCCCTTTTTTTTCACAACTTAATTTTGGAATTTACAATATTGTGTACATAAAAAGAAGCCATGATAACTTAGGAAATTTAAAGTTTTGCACTGAAGCTGATTAAGTCTTTTTTGAAACCTAACTTGAATTTGCTGAAATTCACGTAAACGGCAGAGTGAGAGAGAGAGAGACGGGGGGGGGGGGGGGGTTGGAAATAAAATAGTAGCGCTGGATGTGTTTTTAAACTCGTCACCGAGATTCATCAATTTGTTCCTATTTTCAGCGCAGGATGGATCGCTTATTCATCGGTTGCATCGTCCCCAAGAAACGAATGAAAGCGATGGATAACCCCTTAACCCAACTAACTTGTAAACAATCGAACCATTCTTCAATTCAGCGGAAAACAGCCATAGCAGATTCCATTGGTGCAATCCATCGTCCATGGGTTTGATGAATAAAAAAACTTGTGTGCGATACTGTTGACAACGGCAATAGAGCCTAAACAACGATGATGGATAAGATTTTCTTTTAAGACAACATACCTATTATAATACATTGTTGTAAAAAGTGTTACCTTAACCCAATTGGCACAGGAATTCTCATAATGGTTTACAGAGAGGGAGAGGGGAGAAATGTCCCGCTCTGTATGCAATGGAAGATGATAAACTGCAGCGGAGCTTCAGAGACGATGATACATAATATTTTCTATTTACACAACATACCTACTTATCGTTGTAAACATTTTACGTTAGTATTTGTGCAGAAATTCACATAATGGGTGGAAGGAAGAGGGGAGAATGGAAACCCTCACGGTGTGTGTAGGCGAATATAAGCACACAGTTAAACTTCTTTTACCGTTTCACCATTGGCAGCCAACACATAGGCAAAGTTGCTGATGTAAAAGGAAATCCTCTATTTTTATTTTAGTTTCGCAGAGAAATGCAAATGGTGCTTCAATAGTTTTTGTTCATATTTATTTACTTCCTAAATAAATACAAACAATTTTTTTCCAACAAGAATACTAACAGCTAACTTGATGGCGCGAAATAAAAAAAAAAGTCATACAATTTCTGCCATGTTTCACCACTGCCGTACCCGCGAAGTTTGAAATTCACTTTTTCTCGCATGCTATTCGGAAAGCATAATGAGAATGCAAGATGTTCCCCCTCCTCCCAGCTCTCA
Source organism: Hymenopus coronatus (assembly GCA_030762935.1). Lineage (NCBI taxonomy): Eukaryota > Metazoa > Arthropoda > Insecta > Mantodea > Hymenopodidae > Hymenopus > Hymenopus coronatus. The sequence goes on along the minus strand of CM060895.1, from coordinate 6,432,159 downwards.
CTATTAATATTTTGGGGGAAAAAAACATTGTCTTGTATTCGGATGATAAATACAGTGCATTCTTTCTTTGATCTCTGGCTTAGGCACTGATATCACTATTTGTATACTATGTTGTTTAAATAACTCAAATACAAAATACATGCTTCAATAACTATTTATTGTGCTGAATTTTAAGAACCTATATTTTGGAACTGATGCAGGTAGTGGAGATATTCCCACAGCACAAATGCTCTGCTCTGCATATGGCCAAGTAGAGGAAGGAGGAAGTAAAATCGGCTGTTAATGGTCAAAAGCTGTCCATTGTGTGCCTTTCTGTGTTTATTGTGCTACTGAGGTTGTTGAGCTGTGCTGCTGAACAAAAGGTGGCATCAAGATGCAAATATAACAATGTTCTAGAGCAGTAAGGTACTCCTTCAAGAGTTTGACATTCAGTATGACAATGTTGCTGCCTTTGTCACAGGTTCTGTAAGGTACATGACTTCATGTGTACAAATGTGTGACGTGCTCTGCCCTGCAATGATGCATGTGCAATGCTGGGATCACACTGTGGTGAGCAAATGGTCTACACAGTTACAAGAACTAAATAATTGTGTGACAAATGCAAACATGCTATTTTTGAATGCCAGAAAAAGGAAACACTAATACATTTCTTTACTCCAGAAGTGTTACTTGGAAGAGGAGATGAAGATAACAGGTTTTCCATGGTATAAATCTGCCTCGTATGTGGGTGATCATCTACAAGATTTGGTCAACTTCTGCAAGTCGATGGCCTTGCCAGATGGAGGTCCTGCTGTGTGCTTTTTTTCTGAATTGCAATCATCACCTTCCTTAGAGAGCACAGCCAGATGATTATTGATGCCATAACCATCTTGTCACACAAACTATAAAATAGAATTGTTGATATTCTTACAACTTCAGATTGGTGGTGTTTGAACCTCAAACAGATGCAGCCGTCAATATTCTCAAATCTGAGGTAAGGAAACCTGAAATAAGGCAAACCTTTGAAAATATGGGGTCTCTCTGTGAGACAAAATTGACGAGACTTGCAAACATGAATCCTGCACAATTATTCATTATGAATATGGGCAAACTGTTTGATGAAAAAAACATTGTCAGAAACAATGAAGTGACTATATATTGAAAATCTACGCTGCCGTGGAGGAACTTCTTAAACATCTGGACAGTAATGTGCTACTTTCTGGGTACTTATGCATTCAGACAATCGTTAAAGAAGCCGTTCTAAAGGGTGAAGTCATGAATGTGCTTAACATCTTGCTCAGCATGAAAGGAGACCATTGCACATTTGTTGAATGCTGTGTGAAGGCATTATGGGTACCATGCTCAAATGTAGATAGTGAATGTGCAACCTCCTCGTATGGACATATTTTGTCAGACTTGAGAAATGAAGTTGAGTGTGTATTTTGGAGTTGAGTAAAATAGCTTGACTTTTGTGGTGTGTGTGTGTGTGTGTGTGTGTCAATAAATATTTTTATAGTTATGGTAAATTAGTATGTTTTGTGTATGGAATTTAATTTGAATATGCATGCCTTTGTATGCGGTGTTTCTTGTGTGTGCAATTTAAGATATAGTCATATATATTATGGTTGGATTTGTGTGTATTTAAATAAGTAAAAATACCCTTTTATTTACTTCTACATGAAAGTATTGGTTATTTTTAACCCGCTGAGAGCTAAATTTTTATACCGCTTTCCTTTGAATTTATTTACCATTTTTCAGGGGCCCTAGTTATCAGTTAACCCTGAGGACAAAGATGATGCACATCTTCGAAATATTGGAGTTAATACATCATCATGAAAGCTTCAGCTCTTACTTTAATCTGTATGTTTTCTGTAGAAATCTAAAAATAACAGAATTTATTTAATATTTTGTTTATTCTTTACAATGAAAATAAACATTTAAAATGAATCTCTGCATTATAATGTAAAGTGTACTGTGACAGTATATTTGTGTGTGTATTGTATCAAAACCTCTTTTGCCAATGACTGCCTAAGGTTGCTGTATTAGTTCAATTGCTTCACTCTCTCTTTGCTCTGTTTATATTGATGTGAATGACAACATATCTGGGACCCTTACTTAAATAACTGTATTTACATTTCTGTTTGTTTCACAGTTCATCATTGTCTCATTGAAGGATGGAATGTTTAACAATGCCAATGTACTCTTCCGCACTAAGTTTGTTGATGGAATGTCGACAGTGACTCGCACAGTGCAACGTCATAAATAAGCCCTAGTTTATTTTTTTAAAAGTACTTTTGTATATAATCCGACAAACTTTATCATTCCTTAAACACATTGAAGCCCAGGTGTTTCAGTAGTTGAAGTGCCAAGAAACTCAAGGTTTTTACGCCTACTTTGAGTTATTATTTACAGTACACCAATTAAATCTGCCGAAAAGTATTGGGACAATCTAAAAGGATTTCTCAACAAGTAAGAAAATAGTCATAACTTCCGTATTAATATTTTATTTTAAATTTACAAGTATCAAATATGAGTTTGAAAAAACTGCGTAAAGCTGCTTACACTTCATTTATTCAAAGTTCAAAAAAAACTCCCTCGGAATTAGAATTTTCCACAGCTTCATTTGTATCCTGAATTTCAGCTTCAGTTCATAGAAATCGAGAAAAATGCAGCATTTCAATATTTAAGAGCACAACAGATCACCACCTTCAAAGAAAATGAAATGCGACTACTCGAGAGCAGCTAATATTTCTAAATCTCCTAAAATTCCTAATAGTTGACTAAAACAAGGGCAGATGGCAGCACAAATCAGGCAACTAAACGTTAACTGATATATGTTCTTTGCTGCATAGCCCAAGACCGAGTTAAGGTCGTGGAATTGAATATACCTGCCCGAGCTATGCTCGAGCATGGGCCTCATGAACATTTCGCACAGCTTGAGTTATATTCAGGCTTGGGCTCCAATGTGTTAAAATGGCATAGTTACAGAAGAGTCACACGTTTTGCAGAAAGGGAAGGGCTTGTGAATTTCACAGCAAAAGAAAATTAATTTGCTGTTCTTCATAAAGACTGTTGTTTCATATTTGCAGGTAAGGATTCAGATGTTACGGTATTCAGTAGGAGAATAACAAGGCAAAAAGTATTTTTCATAGTCTTATAGTACGACAAAGTTGAAGATACCTAAGTGAATTCCCTTATGGGATGGATTAGTGAAAACTGGACCAAAAATGACAGTTTTGGCTCTGTGCTACATTGACTGTATAAGAAGCATTTATAATAACAGCTCAGTTTCAGTAAACTGCTTGGTTTCTGTTTCCAAGTAATTTTTTGTAATGGAACTATTAAATGTTTCCATTAGTAAAGCTAAAAAATGAAAGAAAAGTTGGGATCTACAGTAAGTATACTACAAAACTTGGTTGGTCGTCACACGGCCTATCACACATGCTTGGACGTCAAATAAAATCTCAAATCACAATAAACACAAAACTTCATCACTGAACAGTATTAATCGTGAATTGATTGTTCAATCATTACCATTCCTCAAAATCCAGTTACAGAAAGTTATGTCCTGAAAAATAGTAACCCTGTATGGTTTGAGTTTTAGAAGTTTGTTGCTTTCCATGCTGAAGCTTTTGAAATGACAGTTTCTTGTGCAAGATGCCTAAGAGATTTTTGAGATGATCGTTCTAACCTTTCTCCCGTTTCATCTAATTTCTTTTCCTATCAGAAATTGATCCTGTCTCCCTGAATTTCTTTACAAGCAAACAAACGGCCTCTCTTGGAACACACACCCAAGAAATTTAGTTTCATTCCTACAAGAGGATGTAAGCACATACGTATCGTACATAAACACTCTTTGTAGTACTGTATACTGCATTTTGAAAGCATTCAAGCAAAACTAAACACTTGTAAACATTCTTAATGTTATTTATGTGTGAATGAACTAGAACAAAAGTAGGACTGACGCATGTGTGACAACAGAAAGAATATAGGGTGTGTGCGCAGGAAAATGCAGTGAAGGTCACATGGGCCATGCACCTGGTAGCCAAGTTTTATTATAAACGTACTGTGTTTTCTACTCTTAGACTGGGCATTGCAGAGCATTCAGTGTGGTCACATGGTGCGGACTGCCTTTGTTTATCTCAAGTGTGTTTCTTATTTTGGAAGGAGTGTAACAGCATATCTATGTAAATAATTTATTGAATTGAAAATAAGAATTTTGGTTTTAATAACCCTGAGCAGTGTATGTGGCAGTATATTTGAGGCATTTTTGCATTTGTTTCACTTTTTCCCTAAATTTCTATGTCTTACTAAATTTAGTACACATTCTAAATCATGCATTTTAGGAGGGATGTTATCTCTTATTATGAGAAAAACAAGCAGAATTTTAGACCAGTTAATGTATACTAATATTGTCTGCTGTAATATTTTACACACCTTTGGGTCTTTAAATTGTATTTAAAGTGCAATTTTAACTTATCTAAGTGAAATTTAATGTACAGTTTTTTCAATAATTTTATCTGTCATTGTAAGCCAAAGTTACTAGCACTGCAAGGTTATTCAAATTTGTAAGTATATAATTTTTGTGAATGATTTAATTTTTTAGCTAACATATTCTAGCTCATTAAGGAATATAAGCATGAAATATTGCTTAAAAGTTATGAAAATTGTGTCCTAAGGAGCATCTTTTATAAAGTAAGTTAAATTTGTTTGATAGGTCGAGTCAGACTGAAAACCTTAATGCCATAACCAGGATTTGAACCATGGATTTCCCAGTCTCTAGCCAGTTGCTCTACCACTGAGCTACCATAGCAACATGCCAGTATAGCATTAAATTAGTGGTTCAAATCCTAGCTATGGCATTGAATTTTTCAGTCCGACTACCTATCTAATTCCTGTCCTTGTGTGAAAAAACAATAAATTAATAGTTGGCTTTACTATGAATCCAGGAACTTAAACTACTTACAACATTGTAAGTTGCCATTGGGGTTATCATCTCAAAATAATTTGAGATCCCCTTGTGGTTTACTTGGAAACTTCAGTCAGTTGAGAAATTTAGTGCTATACTGGTACGGTGGCTCAGTGGTAGAGCAACTGGCTAGAGACTGGGAGATCCATTGTTTGAATCCCGGGTATGGCATTGAATTTTTCAGTCTGACTCTTAACTATCAAACTCCTGTCAAACACACATGGCGTATGTGAAAAAACAGCTAAATTAAGTTAAATTTGCGTCACAAATACAATAATCCAGGAATGACCTAATATCCAAACTTTAAACCACTCTTTCTTGAAGAAACAAAGTGTAAAATATTAAAAAAGCTCACTACTGTGACGTTTTGAAAATTCAGAATGGTCCTGTTAAATAATATAGAAGTAAGAAATATAAATCCTGTGGCACTACATTGCAAAGGGCCTGGATTTGACTATAGAAGTACTACTAATAAATATTTAAATTTATACATTTTATAATGAATGAATCTGAATGTATTCCACTGTATAAATGCTATCCTGTGAGAAGTTCTGTTTCTATTTTTGTTCATTCCAGAAGCATTTCAAAGCAAGTGTATTGAATATATGGAAGTAAAACAGAATTAATTTTATCACTTTGTCATTTAATTGTTGTTCTGTATGCATGGAGCTGAGATTTTACTACTATTCTGATGATGCTGCATTTATAAAGGAAGCAGTATGGTGAGGGATGGCGAAGGAAATATCATATTTATCCAAATGCAAGACAACCCACATTTTTCAGAACTTAATTGTGGAATTTTGCATATTATCCACTACATAAGACATAGGTATATAAAAAGGAGAATTTCTAAATTAAATTTAAAGTTTTGCCATATATTTTGAACAAACTAATGGACTCTTAAGCTGATTAAGTCCCTTATTTATTTGTTATACTTGATTTGAATTTGCGCAGAAATTGACGTTTTGAGCGGTTGCTGGAGAGGGGAGTATGGAAACGTACGGTATGGGTGCAGTGGTACAGCATGGTAGCAGTGATACCATAACTATAACTACGATGATGGATATGATTTAGTTTTTAGACAAAATACTTAATATAATATATTGTAAATGTTTTACCTACCTTGAATTACACAGAAATTCATATTGCCAGTGGAAGTGACAAGGGAGAATGAAATGTACGGTATATGCAATGATAAAACATGACAGCATAGCTGTAATGGCGATTATTTATGGATGCTATTTCCAGATAAGACAACATACTTAATTCAAATGTTTTTCTTTTCTTTTTTTTTTTTTTTTCAACTTCGCATTAGCCAAGTTCAACTGTATAATATATCATAAAACATTTTATGTAGTCTGAAGTTGCGCATAAATTTACATTGCAGTATATGTGTGGCCCGAGGAGGGGAAATGCAGAGTTAACCTCTCTATTTCTGCTTGGCCGTTGACTTCCATTACAACATTACTTGTAACCACCAATGTGAAAGGAAGTCTTGTAATTTTATTTTAGTCTCGGAGAGTAATGTTTTCTAATGAGCATGCTCATAGACTCCTGTAGTTAAATTTCATTGCGAATTGAAATGCTCAAAATCTGCTGCATTCGTCGCAACCTTGGCAGTAATCTATATCATTTCCCCCAGACCAGGTACCTGTTTGAAACTTACTTTTCCCCGTATGGTATTCGGAAAACATATATCACGAATGCAAGATGACCCCTAGTTCTTAACATTAATATTTTGGAAAAAAAGCATCATCTTGCATTTGGATAAATACGGAAATTAAACATTACTTGTAGCTCTGAAGATTCCTCTAAGATATCATCCAGATTATTGTGATAATCACAGCTTTTAATTTCTAACTGTGTATGATTTTATGTAGAAATATTTTATCCAATCCTTATTACTGCATGTAGTCATCCAATAAGGAGCCAAAATGCTGATTTATATAAAATAGTCAGTTTTAGGAATTGCTGCACTTTACCTACTTTTCAAAATTTGGGACATGTTTAGGAAGCATGATGAGTTGTTAGTGCGTTCTAGAGGTGATGATGTTCTCTGGTGGTGGCTCCATGATTATCTTCGTTATCTCTGGCTGCTATACTAAAGGGGAACACATGTTTGTGGATGAGAATACACATACAAGGGTGGTTCATTAAAGTACCTACGCTTCACAATAATTGGTGGTGTAAGTTGGCATTACCATCGTGTACTGTAATGTATTACATGCTGCCAAAAGTATTTGTTACTGATTCATAGGTTAGTTAAGATGTGGCAGACATTTCAGTTAGTTGTTTGTGTTTTCACTAAAACAGAAATGGTGCATGAGAAAACTTGCAAGAAGATAAAAGTGAAATAGGATGTTCTTTACGGACAGTTTTCTCCATTCATGACAACAGTTAGATATGATCAACAACGAACGGCTGCAGTTTTTAGGAGCAGCATCCTTTTCTTCTGCCCCGCTGGTGTTTGATTTGATTAAAATTGTTTTTGTTGGAGAATTTTGATTGACCACTCCCAATGTTGGGAAGGGGGAGTACTTTGTTCAGATAATTTACTGTTGGGTGATCTGTGTTGATCGAGTGGCAGAGCTTGTATTTTACCCTGGTGAGAGCTGCCCACTTTTGCATCTATTGGTTGATGATGTGCCAGTCCACCACTGTCTCACTTTAGACTGTTCTGTTGTTTATAAATGTTGATGTTTTCCCTTGCCATCCTAAGTAAGAGATGGTCAGAGAATGCCAATAACTGTACAGTAAACCCTTGATTATTTGGGGTATTGTGAGGGAGAGGAAGCACAAATAATCAAAAAACATGAATAATTGAGAAACCCGTAATTTAATGCTTTTTGAGATACAACATACATGTTTAAAGAGGAAATTACGTTTAAAAGTTTTTTCAACATGTATTCTTTGTTCAAAAGTTTATTCTACTTCTGTGCATAGGTATTGTTGGCCTGTTTATTTCTTAAAATATCTATTATGTTGATCTGCTTCTCAGAGGAGTTGAAATTTTCTCGGAAAGCACTTCAAACTTTTCTTGCAGTAAGTTCGCAAATCCCATGACTTTGTTTGAATCTGTTTAGTCAACCAGATGATGCCTTAAATTCTCCTTTAACCCTAGAGCTTTATGAAAAAATGTAGCCTTTTTGGCATGCATCGCACCTGAAACAGTGATACCTTCTGACCATTTTTGGCTGAACCATTGTATAAGAGCAGCATCTCGAATGTTTTCTTCATGCAGATGGTCCACAATTAGAATCACAGTTCCTGATGAAATCCTGTATTTTCTGCTTACTGTTTTAATGTCCCAAACAGTCTGCATTCCAGTCCCATAATCAGCACTTAGTTTTGCAACAGTTTTCTTCTTCTCAAATCTTTCAATTAATTTTAATTTTTTGTTTTAATGTCATCACATGTTTTTTTTTTTATTTCTCTGCATCTTTTTTTACAAATTTCTTTTAACTTACTTGATTGACACTCATACACTGATTAATATCAGAAAAACTGAACTTTTTTTCAATTTACATGGAATAGACAAATTGATAACAATGGAAACAGTACTCTGTTGTCATGTGATGAACGCTTAAACAATGTAAATGACCCTTATTGTCATGTAGCCAGTCTTTATTGTTATTTCCTAAAGAAAAATAACCTCAATAATTTTTTTTTGGGGGGGGGGGGATGCACGGATAACCTGCACCTGTATAATTGGGATTATACTGTGCTTGGTCAAAATCTATGTAATGTCCCGTAGATATGGCAGTTCTCAAGTGCTGATTTTTTTCATCTGGTTTAATTGTAAACTTCTGATATGTTCTTGTCGTCTTGCTATCACGATCTGCCATCAATTGAATTTGTCACCAAATTTGTTTTATTTCCAGTATATGGCAGTACCATAGAAACAATTCATCACCTAGTGGCAGTAACTATATAAATAAACAAGAAACGAAAAACTGAAGATGTAACCGAAAATTATGATGCAGGTCCTATTGATTGGAATTATATTTAAAGATAAGTGAAGTTAATTTGTAGTTTTAATTTCCTTTATCCTGGTAGGTCATATTGGATGATAAACAGAAGAAATTAGTGAAATGATCCTCGGATCCCTTGAGCTTGTGGTTCTCTATATTCATCTTTCAGGATAAGGAAAGCCGCTGAAAAAGCCTTATCTGGGTAACTCACAGTAACCGTGATTCAAACTCGTACTATAAAGGCAGACTAGTTTCAATTTTTACATACCAATAGAGATATTTCTTAAATACTCAGTGCTGGTGCAGTGAAAGATATCACTTGGTTAAGGTAACAATTGAAATCCTGAAAATAAACAAACAGTTGAGCAGCAACTGGATGTATTCACGTTGTGTAAAAAATTTATTAATGTATTATGTACTCAAAACATGCCCAAACATTTGATAACTAAGCAACATGTGTGCTTAACATTGATATATTCCATGGTTTAGTTAAGAATTTCAAGGATTTTAAATTTACTAAGCGCATGGACCCATTCTTGGCGCAGAAAGATAACAAAGTTACTGGCTGTGAAGTCAGCTCTTGGTACAGAGTTTCAGTTAACATTTCTGGGCGAGAACGTAAGGCTGATAGGGATTGACGGTTTAAGAACTACTCCGAACTCAAAGTTCTCCAGTGTTGCCATGTTAGTAACAGCTTCTGTAAACTTGACACGACAAAGTACAGTAGAGAGTATAGACTTCATCTCTATCATGGCTATCTTGTATCCCAGACAGGTGTGCTGTCTCCCTCCGAAAGGAAGGTATGCATATGGTTGTATCTTCCCTTCATTCTAGGGTGCAAATCTGTCAGGATTGAACTCCATAGGATCTGGAAAATACTTTGGGTCACTGTGGATTCTAAAGGTCAAGCTGTACTCTTTTACCTTCACCAATATCTGTGTCTGCATCCACGTGGCATTATAGCCGGCACTGGCGATTACAGCCGAAGTGCTTCTTTGATTATCTGAAAATAGAGCACTTTTATATGTATGGGTTTGCATATAAGATAATCTTGGGAACCAGTTTTGATAATTCTATCACCATTGATGATTAATGTTCTTCCTGGCCAATACAAGCTACATGATATTTCATGTTGTGGTGAAGTCGTGTCTTTGCAGGCATATTATTCATTGCTAACCGGCACATGATTGGTTGGAGAGAGACTTAAGAAGAAAACAGTGAGAAGGTTAATTGAAAAAGGTGATGAAGCTTTGAGATAGACCTCTCCTTGGTCTCAGCAATATACAAAGAATCTAGAAGCTATTGCAGCTATAGAGAGAAGTATATACATGTACCTTGGCAGCAATTTTTTCTTGTAATGTACACTGCTTTGAGCTGTTACTCAGTGGGTTCTGCGAGTGATAGAACAGAAAAAGAGAAGTTCTGTGTTTGACATTTCAGTATGAAAGAGAGAAGATTAATCCTGTGTTTGGTACTTCAATGAACAACCACAAGAGTAGGGAGTCCATTGAGTGACTTTAAGAGAGTAGTCCTGGGTCAACATTCCAGTAAGGCACCTGAAAGAGAAGAGCATCTCCAGATATTCCAATGAGCAATCAGTAGAGAGAAGAGGAGTCTTGTGTTCAGCATTCCAGAGAGTAACCAGAGGAGAAAAGAAGAGTCCTGTGTTCGACATTCCAGTGAGCGACCAGCAGAGATTAGAAGAGTTGTGTGTTTCCAGTTAGCAACTAGAAGCACTGTAAAATAAGAACTGAAGCTTTCCTGGCGACGTGTTAATTCCAAATCTTCTCGGGCTTCTAGCCAGGTAAAAACAACCCTGGCTAGAAGCCCGAGAAGATTTGGAATTAGAAGCACTGTGTTTTACACTCCAGTTAGCGTCTGTTTGACCCTCCAAGTAGCAACTGAAACTTCTTGTGTTGACTGGAACCCACCAGGAACAAACTTCCCAGTACAACATAAAATCGTTAACAACGTGACGAACACTTCCAAACAACAAACCCATAATCTACCGGCATATACCTTAACGTCATCTGCTGTTGTTGGTCTGGGTGGCTAGGTTAGAATCTGACCTCCTTATTCCAAAGTCACTGGTTCAAACCTGTTCCAGACCGATGGTTTTTTAACTATGCATAAAAGCGACAGCCCATGCCAGCAGATTACTGGTATGTAAAAACACTGCGGGACCAAATTCCGGCACACCTGGGACGCTGATGTGATCCTGACAATTAAAATATATTGTTTTCCTGTTGTCCTAAATTAATTCCTCCACACGTTCAAATCTGCTAATGCCGTGCTGGGTCGAACATTGCGATCCTCGCCTGTGCTGTTTTGTCTACCGACCGCAAACTTTTGACACTATTTTGGGTATGCTGACGAGACGTTAGTGTCTGTAAACCTCTACCAGCTGTCGGCGAATTTCAGGCGCGGTTACATTGTCACATGTTTTCGCGGTTACACACAAATCGAATAGTCTTCCTCTGTAATCTAGGAGTTTTAGCTTCTGGTTCCCAAGGTCTTGGGTTCAGACCGGTGGAGGGCGATGGAATTTTCTGGCGAAAAATCCATAGTATGTCTTCGGAAGGGAAGTAAAGCAATTGGCCCCGTGTCGTAGATTTACGGCACATAAAATAAGCTCAAGCTTGATAAAGAGGTCTCTGAGTAAAATTAACCGAGTTTTCACGCCCAGTATAGAATGGGACTTTTAAGAACCGCAGCAGTAACAGAGCATCCGTAAATAAAACAATTTATTTGCTGATGTCCACAATAAAATATGCCCCAGCTTGTAGAAATACTAAGACTGTAGGAATGTTGACTTAAACGCCTGGAACGCACTCATGGACTTTTCTGACCACTTGTAAGGCGTGTGCTCTTCCGCCAGACTTGCGATGCTGGAGAAACCTCCGACAGCTGGCGATGGTAGCTGAATGGGCCTAGGAAATTTCGAACTCGTTTATCTTTCGAGCGAACCTATCTCTCAATGCCCAAGCATTTTCCGTTTCCACCCCAGATGGTGAGACTATGTGGCTCAGGTAATTCACCTCCTTGCAGAAGAGTTTCCGCTTTGCGTTCAGCCTCAGGTTAGCTTCCTGCAGCCTTTGCAGTAACTTGGTTAGAATCTCGTGATGGTATTCGAAGTTGCTGCCAACGACGATGGTAGGCATCGTAAGCCAATCCTATCCTCGCTGAGTCCATGAGGACTGGGTATTTGGCGCGTTGCAGAATTCAAGGGTATAGACACAATTCTCCTTGTGTCTGGAATCTAGAGCATTTGCCAGTATCTCGAGTTCAAGTCCAAAATCGAGAACTGCTGGGCACCAGCAAGTATGTCCGGGTGTTGTCAATCCTCGGTAAGGAGAAATAGTATTTTCTGGTGAAGGCATTCAGCTTCCGGTGATCCACATACAAGCACAACTCGCCATTCTTCACTAATACTACAAGAAAGATACAAGAGCTGTTGGACGCTTCAATGATCCCCCTAGCTCACATGCCCTCTAACATGACCCGTACTTCTGCTTGCCTCCCAGAGAAACCCATCTTGGTGGTTACTGCTTAGGTCGGGCGTCTCCGATGTCGATGTGATGGAGTACTCGATTACTGCGGCGTAATCGCGTTCCCTTGGCTGAAGACAGTCTGGTATCGTCTAAGTAGACGACGGACGCTCCAGTTGAGAGGCGTCAGTAGCTCGGTGACTCTCTTCAGCAAGTCTTTCAGCCAAGCCCAGATCCTGCGAGGATACGTCGCATGACTCGCTGTTGATTCGCACTTCCCTAACTCAGTCTCAGCATGGATCTCCTGATCGGTGTCCCTTGGATTCAGCAGCTTCACGGGCACTTCCTTCAGTCAAGCCGCGCGTAACGTATAGTCCGTTCAATGGTGTCTTCCGATCAAATCCCAAGTTCCTTAACCGATGGTCCTCGAGGCGCGCCTTCACGACCATCCCGCTTCTTGTCGGCACCACTGCATGTCCATCAAAATTATCTTGCAGATCCCCGAATGTTCGTGAGGGCTCCGGAACAACACCTCATCTCTTCACAAGGTCCCTCGGACCACTTAGACCGTCGCCTCGTCTCCTGAGGGAATTCAGTCCCGGGGTCACATCCTCAGCCACCTTTGCGACTAACAGCTACAAGCTCACAGTGCTTTGACCTATTCGTTTGGTTTTTGAGTTTGTTTTAGCCACACTTACACACAGACCTTTGTTTTTTATTTAGTGGATCTCAAAACATACTTATGATAAGATTTGCCTGCTCAAGATAGGTCATACGAGGTAGATCTTCTGACATAACAAGTCTTTGAAAACCCTCGATGTTGAATATTTGAGCTTGTTCCAGCATGACTTTTTCCTGCACGTCAGGATGTTCGGAGAGAAGTGTCAGAACATAGCAGCATGTCCAAGACACAGTATCCTGCAATCACTATACTAGCACATTCTCCTAGAATATCTTCCTGTCATCTGGCCATACATCAACAGCAGGTCGTCTTCGGTCTGACTCTTGGGTTATCTAGGTCCACATTCTTCGGGTTGTTCTCCAACAGTCGTTTTTTTTTTTATCGGAAATCGCTTCCCGGAGTTTACCGTGGAAATATTTTATGTCTTCCTGGGTTGTTTTCCCCAGATGCGATCTCTTGTATGTATATCCATTCGATCATCAGCCAGAAAGTCCCAGACGTTTTGGCCTATCGTAGCAATGAGTAGGGCTAGAGCCGCCATCTTGATGTCGGAACGTTCCTAAATTCAGTACGCATCCAGCTGTGGTAGCGTGAGGACTGTGCCTGCCTTACTTTACTGTATGTGAGTTGTTAAAATGTACGCTGCAATAGAAAATCCCACCATTTGTGATGTTACCTCTACAAAAGCACTTATATGGTATAAATTGTGTGTTTTAACGAGCTCTACATTTTTGTGTAGTAAGTTTTCGTTTTTCTCTCATGGTTTATCAGTTATACAAAGGTGTATAACTAATGATGAAGACGTCTTTAGAGGTTATTTCCAGAAAATTATAAGATGTCAAGATTCGTCGGTAATATATGTTTTGAGATTCCCCGAGTCCGAAAAAAGCATTTTAGAAAAAAGTCCGCTCTCGCGCGCATGTATGTATATCTGCGGACAGCATAGCTCAGAAAGTAAAAGAGCGTAAAATACCATATTAGTATTGTAAATTTGCTATCTATGTATATTGCTGCATGTTTGTTAACCTCTTCCATGAGTTGCTTATTTTCAATGTTTTTCAGAGCGTTCAAAATGCCTTTTTTGTAGCTTAACGTCCTTTAATCTGGTTGGTCATATCGGACGATGAATGAAATTGGTGGAATTGTGCTCAAATGATCTCGGGGTCCATGAAGCTTAAAGTTGTTCGACATTCGTCTTCTCAGGATAAGGGAAAACCTTATCTAAGCGAGACCTACTGAAAGTGAGGCAGACATGCTACTCTCGCACTAACCAGGCGGGCCTAAAATGGCAATTGTTCCGTTTGCTTATGGGAGCTATTGTAGATGATATTTCAATTTATTCCTATAATAGATTGATACTCCAAAGCTATCCGACTTCAGTTTTACTGCCATCTGCATAATTTATAGCGGCTACTATCGATTGTTCGCAATATGGACGCCATGTCCGAACAATTTACATGTTTTACTTTAAGCTCGTCAATTGTGTTGGTCACATATTATATAGAATGTGTGTGTGTGTGTGTAGTAGAAATTTGAAAAAAAATCTGAGGTGTTACATTCACACGACTTTCTCTACATCTCCGTAAGAAATTATTGTTAAAAAGTTTATTCTTCTGTCTAGTTCATGTTAATCGAGATAAACATCAGCAGAAAGAGCCTTATTACTTAGTTCCTTATAAGTAGAAGGGGAATACACTAGGGTGGTCAAATCTTTTAAAAGCTGTTTGCCATGTGTTGAAAACCGTCTCTTGCAGGGTCAGGAGTTTACAAATGTTCGTGTTAGCAAAGTTTAAGTATTTTGAATCTTAAACAAATAAAAAGGAATGTCTCAGAAATACTCAATTCCGCGAGGGAAAAAAAGTATATGACAAATTGTGTGTTTTAACGTGATCTACATTTTTTCTGTAGTAAGCTTTTGTCTATCTCTTATGGTTTACCAGCTACGCAAAATTCAGCAACATTTATTCAGAATAAAGAGGTCTTTAAAGGCTATTCCCAGAAAATTAAAAATATACATTTTATTTGCCATACAAATATCTTTAATATACGGTATCTTAATCAAAATCGTTATATTCCTTGCGTAAGCTTCAGCGGCTAGTGTCCATTGTGTCTAGGTCTTCCAGGAAGGCCGCGTCATGGCTGCATTTTTGGGTGGAATACAATACCTGCCCGACTGGATAGTCTGGTGGTAGCGTGTTGTTTCACATTCATCAGGTCGCGAGTGACTTATCCGGATAAAGTTTTTTTTTCGAGGTTTGCGCTTATCCTGAGAAAACGAAAGTCGAGTAACTTTAAACTCCATGACCCTGAGATCATTTGAGCAAAATTTTACCGATTTCATTCACCATCCGATAGAACCAACCAGATTAAAGGACTTACGCTACCAATAATAATAATAATAATAATAATACTTCCCCTATTGACTATTCGTAGTAGCGAAAGAAAACAAGCGTATTTTCCAGAAGACAAAATATTTACAGATCGGTTAAGCAATAACGTGAAAACAACGCCAGCAATAAGAATGCCCACTAGAGGGATGCAATACGCCGCGAGAAAGGAAGATACAGGTTAATGTTTGTGTGTAACAACAACTGAAAGTCGCAAATAAAAAGATGAAAGCGAGGTTCTTGTGCAAAAGAAATTTCACGTCCCAATTTTTTTGTATTTATTTTAGCACAGAGGATTCTCCAAGTCATCTGTGATGTTAGAATTACACATCGGTACCAGGCGTGCATGTGTGAGTATTAGAAATATTTGGTATACTGTTCATAATTCACTTCAGTTCAAATACAATTTAATAGTTATAAAGCTGCAACAAATATCCGTGATCTATTCCCATAAGGCATTGCCAAGCGGAAAAGTTTTCGACCGTCATTTGTTTAATAAACTACAGTCAAGATTTTGGTAACAGTTTACATTGGTTAGCAGTTAACGTATTTAAGAAGGAAATTCACGGTATTATCCACTTAATAAACTGATTTTCGTATAAGGTTTTAGTGATTTTACTGTTTTATGTTAGTTCTAGGTTATTGTGTATGCAAGTAAACTGATTTTCGTGTGTTTTCAGTAATTTCCAATGTTTCTCTGTTAGATCTAGTTTGGGTTTAAGCAAACCTCCCCCCCCCTCAATTTCCAGTGTTAAGCGAACATGCTCTCTGTTACCCTAGCTTTGCGTGTGTGTGTAAATTAAGGGTATGTTAGTGTGCATGCAAAGTAATTATTACTATACGATGATTATACCATTTGCATTACTTCAGTACGTGGGTACTTCTGTTATTCTGTCATTAGAGCCGCTTTGTAGTTACTTATTGGTCTGTTATAAGCCTGTAGCTTAGGCGTAGTCCAAGTGGAGGTCTCTAATCCGCAAAGCGTAGCTGAGGAATATTTTCATAAGTAGAGTGTGTCTGCGGAACGACGACAGGGTGTAGCCGAGGGATCTGTGAAGCTAAAATCCCAATGGTCCCAAGAAGTCAAAACTTAGGCAATCGGGCGACTTTCACGTCTGAACAACTTAAAGTTTTGAATCTTTCAAATATGGATCGCCAGTGAAAGTTACTTAAAATACTTCTTAGGACTGTTGCGTGTGTCCGTCCATCCGTCCGTGTGTGTGCTGCAACCATCGTATAGCTTTATCACCGGCCATTTTGTGTAAGTTAAATGTAAATAAACTGATTTTAGTAATTTCTATTGTTTTCACGAAAGAATGCGATCGAACCAACTTCTCTGTTAGGTCTACCTTAGTAAATGTGTACGTGTAAATTAAACTGATGTTCGTATAATTTGAGTTTAGTAATTTCCAGCGTTTTCAATTGCATATATCTAAGGTCGCGGCTTAGCTGTTGATTCCGTGTCGTAGATTTACGCCATGTAAAAGAACCTCAAGCCTGATGAGGCCTCTGAGCAAAGTTAAGCGGTCTTTCACGCCCAGTATAAAATGGAACGCTGAGAACCACAGCAATTAAAGAGTGTCCATAAATAAAACGCCATTTCCAGCGTTTTCACCAAAGAATGCAATCGAAATATGTTGTTTGGTTTTTTTGAGGTTATAGAAATCCTCTCTGGTTTGCTGTAAAATGCTATTCTTGCGGATTTCGTTAAACATTTGGGGAGCAGTACAGTTCTATGTACGCGCGTTGAAGTTCAAAATGTTGACAGTACAGTTATATTACCACGTTTCCATGAGGAATTGATTTCAATTTGAGTAGGTACTCATCCCGTATCAATTGATACACGAAAATTGCGGATTCAAATCCTACTGATTTTTTTTTTCTCTCCATGTAATTTACAGAAACCCAGAGGTGATTAAACATCCATATTAAAAAGAAAATGATAGTGCATTAAATAAGAATATATGTATATATTAATTTCTCTAGAACATATGCGAAATGCACATAGTAGGTAGAGAAAGTATTGTATTCCACCCAAAATTCGATTCCGAGATTTCAGCTGAAATACGATTTGGGGACCCCTGAGTCCAAAAAAAAGCATCAATAGAAACAAATCCGTGTGTTTGTGAATAACATAACTCAAAAATGAAAAGTCCGTTAAATACAAAACTTGGTATTTAAGTTTGTATCTTGCAAAGATACGACACGAAGATTTGCAGGAAAATCCCCATACTAAACTACCCTTTACATGGAATATTTTCCGAAATGTTCTAATAAATTGCTCCCACGAATTCCATTAAAATGCAATATATTTAACTAATTGATGTGTAAAGTAAAATGTTTATCTTGAATTTTCTGGGAATAGCCTCTGAAGATCACTTTATTCCTTTAATCTGGATGAAGTTCATATAACTGGTAAACCGTAAGGGATAGACAAAAACTTTATGTACATCTAGTTAAAACACACCATTTGTCAACATTTTATTACATTTTTTTTTTTAATTTTAGTTTTTATTTAACTTTTTTTTTTATTTATTTTTATTATATAGAGGTTCTATATATTTCCCGAGACATTCCCTATAATTGGTTTCAATTTTAAACAGGAAGTACTCATCCGTTTGATATTTCTTTTGTTTTACACCTCACCATGGAAAGAGAAACAAATGTTAATGTCAATCGCATAGTGACAGCTTTTAAAAGATTTGACTATCGCTTTAGCCTAGTACTATGTACTTTGTGTTGCGCTCCACCCAAAAATTCCAGACCGAGATTTCACCGGAAATATGTCCGTGTGTGTGTGTGTTGTCTGTGAACACGATCATTCTAAAACGAAAAGTCAGTAAAATACCAAACTTGATAGTTTGGTATCTTCCAGGGATGCGACACGAAGATTTTTAAGAAAATCCCCCAACTGTCCTTTACATGGAACTTTTTTCAAAAATTTTGATTTTCTTAAAAATGACCTTAATGAATTTTATTAAAATATCGTATATAAAGATATTTACCTCAAATAAAATTTATATCTTTAATTTTCTGGCAATAGCCTATGAAGACTACCTTATTCTGGATGAATTTTGCATAACTGCTAAACCGTAAGAGATGGACAAAAACTTACCCCACTAAAAGTGTAGAGCACTTTAAAACACACAATTTTTGTTGTATACATTTTTTTTGTGGAGTTGGTGGTTGTTTTTGAGTTCAGCTTTGAAAAACTTCTACTTTTCTCAGACAGGAATTTGTTAACTCGTGTCCATACAAAGGAACTTCAGTCACATAGCAATCAGCTTTTGATTATCACTTTAACCTATGGTACTCCCTTATTTCGCTCCTACTTACAAGGAAGCAAGTAATAAGACTATTTCTGCTAATTTTTCTCGATTAGCATGAAGTAAATAGAGGCATAAGCTTTTTAACAATACTTTGTTACTGAGATGTAGAGAAAGTCATGTGAATGGAACGCATAAGATTTTTTGCTTTAGACACTTATAAAACCTCTATTATTTCTAGTTTCAGAAAATGTATTCTTTTGGGGTGTTAGGAGGGTTAAATGCTAGTCTGCATTTCTTAAAAGCTGTTAGGCAATGCTCCTTTTTAGAACATTTGTGTCTTTAAATTCAGTTTTCTCAAAACAGCATTTTTTAATACTTATGTATCTGTTTCTTAGAAAGTATGAGAGCTGGAAAGCTGATATTTTCAGCACATATATACAACACACAGCTGCACGTTCTGTTATAGTATATATTGGTCGTATTATGAAACTAAGGACGTCGCAAATTTTCCACATTTTTACTTTTTTGAATTTGCAAATATATTTCCTTTTACTTACTCTATACGCACTATGTACATAGTGTATAGAGAAGGTATTGCACTCCATCCAAAAATTCGATACCGAGATTTCACCTGAAATATGTTATAGGATCCCCTGGTTCCAAAAAGAAATCTGATGTGTTCTATTCACATGACTTTCTCTACTTCTGTGTAACATATTATTGTTAATAAGCTTATTCTTCTATTTATTTCAATCTAATCGAGAAAAAATTAGCAGAAATAGTCTTATTACTCGCTTCCTTGTAAGTAGAAGCGAAATATGGGACTATCATAGGCTAAAGTGAAGTCAAAAGCTGATTAGGTGACTGAAGTTCCTTTGTTTCTATGGACACGAATTGACAAGTTCCTGTATGAGAAAAATATTAAGTTTTTCAAAGCTGAAACCAAAAAACAAGAAATACCTAAAAACGATCAACTCCTCGAAAAAAAAAATCATATAACATAAATTGTGTGTTTTAATGTGCTCTACATTTTTTGTGTGGTAAGTTTTTGTCCATTTCTTACGGTTTAGCAGTTATGCAAAATTCCTCCAGGATAAAGCAGTCTTCAGAGGCTATTCCCAGAAAATTCAAGATATACATATTATTTGTCAGGTAAATATCTTTAATACATGATATTTTAATCAAAATCGTTAGAACCATTTTTGAGAAAATCAAAATTTTCGAAAAAAGTTCCATGTAAAGGGTAGTTGGGGTTGGGGGATTTTCTTGCAAATCTTCGTGTCGTATCCTTGAAAGATACCAAACTTAATACCAAGTTTGGTATTTAACGGTTTTTTCGTTTTTGAGCTATGCTGTCCACAGACACACACACACGCGGACCTTTTTCAAAAAATACTTTTTTTGGATTCAGGGGGTCCCAAAAGGTGTATTTCCGGTGAAATCTCGGTATCGAATTTTTGGGTGTAATACAATACCTTCTCTATACACAATATGTACATAAAACGTTTAGAGAAAATAAAAATCTGATATGTTCCATTCACATGACTTTCTCAACATCTCTGTAACAAATTATTGCTAAAAAGCTTATGCTTCTATTTACTTCATGCTAATCGAAAAAAAAAAAAAAAAAAAAAAAAAAAAAGCAGAAATAGTCTTATTATTTCCGGGATTTTCCCTTATCCTGGGAAGTTAATGTTAAGTAACTTTAATCTTCATGGACCCTGGGTTCATTTGAGTAACATTTCACGGATCTCATTCATCATGCCAGGTTAAAGGGTTCATTTTCTTTTAAATTTAAGAGAAGGTTTAAGCTGAATTGAAACACATAACACATTTTTTGGGTGTCAGAAATATTTGCTCTCATCATCAGAAAGCAACTTGTTCCTGTTGTTTGTGCTGACATCTAGTAATGTACTTCCATAGCTTATTCTGCAGTAGCAGTTGCGTTTCATGATTAAATCTTTCCCAAGGCTTTCAGATTCCTCCATCAGTTTGTATTTGATGTGCTCCTTAAGTCTAATTTCTAACTTTATTTTTGTTCTTCCAATATTTGTATCACTATTAATAGCTTATCCAAATATTATATGAATTAATTACTCTCTGTACACGTACTATGTACATAGAGTATGGAGAGGGTATTGCACTCCATCCAAAATTTCGATACCGAGATTTCACGGGAAATATATTATGTTTTGAGACTCCCTGATTCTAAAAAAAGAAATTTTAGAAAAATGTTCGTGTGCGTGTGTGTTTCTGTGGGCAGTACAGCTCAAAAACGAAATGTCGGTTAAATATCAAACTTGGAATTTAAGTTGAGTATATTCCGAGGATGCAACATGAAGATTTTTGATTTTCTCAAAAATGGCTCTAACGATTTTGATTAAAATACCTTTTGTTTAAGATATTTTTATGACAAACGAAATGTACCTATATCTTGGATTTTCTGGGAATAGCCTCTGAACACCTCTCTTCATTCTGAATGACTTTTATATAACTGGCAAACTATAAGAGATATACAAAAATTTACTGTAGATCTCATTAAACACACACAATTTACGTAATATACATTTTTATAGAGTTAATCGCTTTCAAGATAATCCAGATTATTGGTTCAATTTCAAGCCACTCAAACAGGGAAGGCATCTTTCTTTTCCTGATAAGTTAAAAGATTGGAATTTCAACTGTTTCACAGCGACCGGCTTTTAAACGACGAGACTATCACTTTAGTCTGTGCATTTTCTTATTTCCCTTCTACTTACAAGGAAGCTAATAATGAGACTAATTTTGCTTATGTTTACCTTGATTAGCATGATGAATTTGACAGATTAATGTTTTGAATAAATGGTTTGTTTGCCAAACACTTAGAGGACATCATGTGAATGGAACTCGTTAGATTTTTTGTTTTCTACCCATAAGGAACCAAGTAATAAGACAGTTTCTGCTAATTTTTATCTCGATTAGCATGAAGTAGATAGAAAAATAAGTTTTTTAGCAATAATTTGTAACAAATGTAGAGAAATTCATGTGAATAGAACACAACGTATGTTATTGCTTATTCATTTTCTATCAGCCAAATTTACTTCAACTAGTTCTACCTACATGAAATTTTCTGTTAATATTGTGTAGGCTGATTTAAATCACTAACGAATAAAAAAATAAAACATTACTTAATCATAAATAAATAAACATTACGTAATCAACATTTAATTTTGCGCCTACAGCAGTTATATAATTGTATATATAATTATTGCTAGCATAATT
Organism: Hymenopus coronatus; assembly: GCA_030762935.1. NCBI lineage: Eukaryota > Metazoa > Arthropoda > Insecta > Mantodea > Hymenopodidae > Hymenopus > Hymenopus coronatus. The sequence goes on along the minus strand of CM060895.1, from coordinate 6,410,153 downwards.
GTGACAAACAACGCAATGGAGATAATAATCCAGATGACCGTGAACGAATGTGTGCAATCATATTTGCGATTTCAAAGCCTTGGAGTTATAAAAACTTGAATAGTGAAGATGGAAAGCTGAAAACGCCACGTTATTAAATGCATGCATTTTTTTTTTAAATTACGGCAGACGAAACGTAAAACTTAAAACGATAGCCTTAAAATTAAAATAAGAGTTTGTTACCACATCGTTTAGCGCTAGTAACGAATATTGGTGAGAATCAGGGCAACATTTTTAAAGAGAAAAAATCTGAAGTGTTGCATTCACAAGACTTTCTCTATGTCTCCGCAACAAATTTAAAAAGCTTATGCCTCTATTTACTTCATGCTAATCGAGAAAAAATCAGCAGAAATAATCCTATTACTTGCTTCCTTTAAGTAGAAGCGAAATAAGGGAGTACAGTAGGTTGGTTGCTATGTGACTGAAATTCTTTTGTAGGATGTATTGCAGTTGTTTGTATCAGAAGCAATGCCACACAAACCCACTAAAAATTTGGTGCAGGACAGCAGCAAGTGGTTACGTTTACAAATGTGAAATATTTTATGGAAGGGCAAATGGTACTCCCCCAGCAATACCTAATTTATGAGAAGGAAGCAACATAGTATTCCGGCTTTCACAGGCTTTACCTGTGCACTCAACAAAGCTAGGATCAGACGATGCCCTGTACTTTTCGATAAGGATTTGAGGAAAGCTGGAAGAGGGGCTTATGATTACCGTATTGATAGTGTCAAATGGAATGATAACCGTCCAGTTCACATGGACAGGTATTCAGACTGTTGGGCAATGTATGACCGCAAAAGGAAAGAAGCTATCTGCAATGGTAGAGACCTATAATGAATTGATGGGAGGTGTTGATAAAGCAGACTTTCTGCTGTCCTTGATGAACAGTAGAAAATGGCATTTCACTTTCTGGACATTATGATCCTAATGCTTACCTGTATACAAGGAACTGGATCATTGAAGGACTTCAAGATGTACCTTTGAAGAATCAAATGACAAATCTCCAGTTCCATCACCTGTGTTAAATCTGAATCCGTAGAATTTCAGACTGTGCTCTTTTGGACTCCTACTGTATGTAATTTTGGTCCAAGTATTCAACTATTCTTTTTAATAACGTATAATTAATGTGACTTGGAATAAACCAACATTCTTTCCATTTATATTTTATATCTTGACAGTGTTGGTAGACCACCACCTTGATTGTCTGAGACTATATTCTATAACTTCTCTTCTCCTATTGGTTCCTTGAATTCTAGTTCCTTTCCATTCTAATAATAATTTTGCGATACTCTCACTATTGAAAGGCGCAAGTTGTACTGAAAAATATGGGGCTATTTGATTTCATAAATTACCAAAAATTAAAAAGATTTACATAGACCTTGTACTTGAATACAAACATATCGGAGGTATAAAAGAACATGCTTATAAAGAAGGGCGTTCCATGGAGTAGATAATGATAGTTGTTACATCACAGAGCATAGAAGTTGCTGTACAGAACTCCTTGCAATAGAGCATAACAAAACCAAGTTTCAGTTTATAGGGTGACTGTACCAGTGATTGAATACTTAAGGACATGTATGACTGAACGTTTGAAATTTCAAACCAGCAATTTAGCTTTTTGAAATTTATACCACAGGTGTAATATAATGCAAATAGTGCACATTTCATTCATTTTGCTGTAATGGTTTGGAAGTTAGGATCAAATTTGTTTGTTTTTGTCACGTCACTTAAAAAGGCTCTAATGACAAAAAAAAAAAAATTAACGTTTTGAACTAATATTTTAACCTTGAGTTCACAGTAGATCTACTTTTTGAAATGGCGTAGGTTTCTCTGTATATCCTTTGCTTTAGGCTCCAAAACGTTTTAAAGTTATTAATGTGCTTTTTTGTCATAAACATAATTTTTATGTTTGAAAATTGAAAACATATGCTTAAGTACATCTGAGAGTAAAAGCTATGGCAATTCTTATTCATTATGCCTCTGTGAACATGTACAGCAAATTTTATTTGTGTAACAAAAGAACTGCTCCGCAAGGAACATTTCCAGAAAGAAAAATGCTGAAAGCATCAATAGTGAGAAAATAAGGAAAGATTTAAATGCATGGCTTACATTAAAATCCATTCGGTTGGTAGGTTGGACCCTCAGCTTTCCTTTTCCTATTCTCTTTTGACTATTCTATCCTTTTCTTCTTATTCTGCTGCTTTTCTTTTGCACAACTTGGTTTTTTACTTTGCATGATCTCGTCGAACTGAAGTTTTTCTGGCTGAGTCCAGCATAGTTTCACCTCTAATGCTTTGCTGTAGTTCCAGCATTTAAGACATTTAAAAAAGGCACCTGATGGCCAATTATACCTTTTTGTATTCAGGAATGCTTAAATGAGTTTATGGAACTAAAATGAAAAGGTAAATATTTGTGATTTTTCAGAAATTTCAGTCTTACATACCCCTTACATTTTAATGCCCTTTGAATGGCTGTTCCAAATTGATATAGGTACAAAGTGTCTGGAAGTGCAAAAATATTCTACAAGATGTAGTTCATGTAATACATTTACAAACATGCTGTTAATAGGTGTTCTTAGTAAAAGAGAAGAAGACATTTTTCACCAGTAACTGAACTTCTTGTCCCTTAAAGTGAACACTGATTGTACCAGAATTTGAGTATGATTACAATATTAAGCTAGCTATTCTTAAAGCTATTTACATGCTGCTTTTACTGCATCAGGAATGCTATCCAGAAATTGGCAACAATTCTCACTTCTGATATTATGTTCATCTAGCGTTTCTATCATCTGAGAAATAAGTACTAATAGGTGCCATTATTACCTCTAAAAAACATGAAAGTTTTATGACAGCTTCCAATGCATTTACTGCTATCATATATTTTGAGACCGTTAGTTGACCTCGTCATCATTATCATTATTATTATTATTATTATTATTATTATTATTATATAATTCATGATTGGTTATTATTTAATGTACAAATAAAATATTTCTCAATATGTGTAGAAAGTTAGCTTGAAGCAAGTGCAGATTAGGCTGTTTACGAAACTAGATCGCTGCATAACGGGAATATTCTTTGTTAAGGCAGAAAGTTGGTAAAAGCCACGTACTCCTTTTTCGCATGTGCGTGCAATAGAGTAACAAGTGAAAGTGAGCTGAGGGAAGTCTTTAATGTACAAGAAATGAGTTCTTTTCCATTGTATAAACGTAGTCACGAGGTATTTATAGTGCATTATGGGACGCATAGACTCCAAGTTCGCGATCTTTTTAACCAATATAAATAAAGCAGCCATGACACCTTGATGTCATATATAAGCAGCAGTTCTCGTGTATTTGGGCTCACAGCGTAATGTTCAGTTGCTAGACACGCTGTGTAAAGATCAGTTGTCAGAGATACTCAGTTTAAGGCTCAGTAGTCATATAGGTACGGTTATACTCAGTTAATGGCATTGTGGTTAGAAAGCCGTACAGTTACGCTGTAAGTTGCAGGAAGTGCTATGAAACAAAGTAACGTTAGTATGTAAGGAAAAAGTGCTTTTCGTGATATTTAAAGGTTCTAGTCACATAAATTTAGATATACAGGTTAAAAGTGTGTTGTGACATTTATAAGTATAACTCCTAACCACCACCACCCCCCCCTCATTGTTACTCCAACGTGAGCGAGTCAATTTTGTGCTCACTGACCGACGTCATCAGATTTGAGCCGAGCTGAGGCTATCATAGCATTCGTCGCTACAAACAGGCGAGGAGTGGCATGCTATATGTGATTAGGTACACACATGCACTCATTACACACAGTGGGGAACGTCACATACTTGGCACCCACGTGACCGACGCAATTTAAATGTTTCTATATGATGCACGCCAAATTGTAGGATATTTTTGTTCCCTGGAAATGATATTAGAGCAAAATTGTCTTTATTACAAACTCTTTCTACCTCAGTGCTCTCCTCTTCCTGACTTTCTTCATTTCCAGATAGAAGCAAGGCCAACTCATCCAAGTTGTCACCACTGTTTAGCCATTCTTCATTAGTTTCTGAATCTATTTCTTTAATGCATTTCTTTTTAATTGGTTGAATTTATAGTTTTTTTTTTTTTTTTTTTTTTTTTTTTTTTTTTTTTTTTTTTTAAGCGATCTCTTTGCATGCTTCATAGCATGCAGTTCTCTTTTCTCTCTTTCCATTTTCTTCAACTTTAATTTCCTCCTTTTCTTGAACCAGCTCCAACCAATTCTTTAATGACATAGAAACATAGTGTCTCTTCAATTAACGAATAACATTTCTTTCTTCTGTGTTATCTCTTGTCTTTGTTACAAGCATGATTTAGATACGGGGAGTGATCATGCCAATTTTTAAAAGGAAAGGGGAGGCGTATAATCCAAGTAACTACAGAGATATTGTTTATTGTCGGTGATAGGTCAATGTTTACAGGGGTACCTACTAGCAAAGCGACTACAAGAATGGGAAGAGAGAAAAGGTAAATTATCGGACCTACAAGAGGGGTTTAGAAAAGGAAAGCTGAAAATTGACAATGTTTCTATAATAAGAACAATAATAGATAATGAGCAAGAAAAGAGGTAACGTATATCTATTTTTTGCAGATCTAGTAAAGGCCTTTGATACCATTCAAAGTGATATAAATTGAGAACATTCGGTTTTGAGAAGTGGTTTGTTGCCAAAATATACATTTGGAAATTGTGCACAGTTCTTTAATTCATGGGGCAATCCTATAGCAACTGATTTGTCATCATTAATTTTTAGCTTATTCATTTGAAACCAATTGACAACCTTATTATTTACGTCAATAATGTGGTTTGATAGCTCATCTTGATAGCCCTCCGTGGTGTAATGGTTACCATGCTAACTTCATACACCCAAAGTCGCGGGTTCAAACCCGGCGGAGGACGATGGATGGATTTTTTCGGGTGTAAAAATCCTTAGTAGGGCTTGCTTCGAAAGGGAAGTAAAGCCGTTGGTCCCGTATCGTAAATTTACGACACGTAAAAGATAGGCCTCTGAGCAAAATTAAGCGGTCTTTCACGCCCAATTTAGAATGGGACGCTGAGAACCACACTAGTTAAAGAGCCACCATAAATAACATGTCATTTCTTTCTTTTCATAGCTCAGAGTTTTTATCCGACATCAAATTCTGTTGTCATCAGCGAAAAATGTTAATTTTAAGTTACTGTCTGTTGTAGATAGAGTTTGACCTAAGTCATTAATGAATAAAAGAAAATGAAGTGGGCCGAATATTGAACCCTGGGATACACATTGAAGTACTATTTTCTCAGAGGATATTTTACTCTTATTTCACGCATTATTTTGTCCACATAATTCACATGTACAAACTGGGACCTATTTACAAGGTAAGATATACACCATTGAAAACAAAATAGTGTATGCTTGCAACTTGTTTAACAGAATATTGTGATCTGCGAGGTCAAAAGCCTTAGAAAGATATAAGAAAATACCAATGGGAAGATCTTTCCTATCTAAGGCTTTATACACATTTTCTAACAATTTAATCAATGTTGAGGTAAGTTTAGAGATGTTAAAAGAGCTAACTGCAAGAATGTTATGAATTTAAAAAAGCAAAAGGTGGTCATTTTGATGAACAAAAGCTTTGAACAATATTTTTATTGCAGAGAGAAAAAAACTATTTATAGTACATAAGCATGTTTTATATTAATGCATTTTGTGTTGTTTATAGCATATGCTATGTGGTTTGTTGCAGAATAAAATAAGTATTTTCTCTCAACTATGTTTACATTAACAGCACCAAAAAAGAACTCACTTTAACATTTTTGTAAGGCGAGTTCAACCTTTTTGTTATGTATATCTTGTTAAAAAAATTTATGTCCTACACATTTTTTAAAGCTAACCATTTCAGAGATATTCACTGTTATTGGTTTTGACTTTAAAACATTTCCCAAATGGGAAGTCCTCATCAATTTCGCGTCTCTTTTGTTTTACTCCTGCCATACAAAGAGAACGAAATTTCAATGACAATCGCATAGTGACAACTGTTAAAAATTTGACTATCACTTTAACCTAGTGTAACCACTAGTTACCCTTCCACTTATTAGGATCTAAGGTGCGGGATATACAACTCAAACCAAGGGCAACGAGGGGATTTCAGCTAATTTATTCATAAAAATGAGAAGTGTTGTCACCAAATATGTATTGTTATGTTAATATTTGTATTGCTTCAGTGTTACTAGCTTAAATTGCTATGGATCATAAGTTTTTATGTGTTAGAGCATTTCTTAATACTCAGTGCTGGTGCACTTGGTTAAGGTAGCAATGGCAAGTTCTTGAAATATTGAAAATAAGCAAACAGCTGAACAGAAGCGGGACATATTCATGAGATGCCAAAAATGAACTCAAAATATGTGCTTCAAGTAATTTGATAACTAAGTAACATGAATGCTTAACGTTGAGATATTTCCATTGTTTAGTTAAGAATTCCAAGGATTTTAAATTTACTAAGCACATTGTTTACTTATGGACCTATTCTTGGTGCAGAAAGATAACAAAATTACAGACCGTGAAGTCAGCAATTGGTACAGAGTTTCAGTTAACATTTCTGGGCGAGAACCTAAGGCTGATAGGGATTGATGGTTTAAGAACTATTCCAAACTCAAAGTTCTCCTCCAGTGTTGCCATGTTGGTAACAGCTTCTGTAACCTTGACATGCCGAAGTACAGTAGAGAGTATAGACTTCATCTCCATCATGGCTATCTTGTATCCCAGACATATGCGTTGTCCCCCTCCAAAAGGAAGGTAGGCGTACGGGTGTATCTTGTCTTCGTTCTCAGGCGCAAATCTGTCAGGGTCAAACTTCATTGGGTCTGGAAAATATCTTGCGTCTCTGTGGATTTTAAGGATGAAGAGTACAATATGAGATCCGGCTGATGCGATTTTACCTTCACCAATATCTGTGTCTTCGTCCACATGACGTAGCACCCATGGCACTGGTGTATACAGTCGAAGAGTTTCTTTGATTACCTGAAAATAATACCCCTATTATATTTCTGACAAGAGCTCAAACAAATATTATATGTTAGTGTCTGCATATCACCATCTTATTTCTGATGGAATAAGATAAGTAATATTTCAAACAATTGAAACTATCACGAAGCCATGCTTCATTGGAGAACAAAACACCAAGAAGGCTAATGCTGAAAGATGATAAAGCTTCAATATACTCTGTTTCCCTCGGTGATTGTACAAAGTTTCAAAGAAAATATTTGCTGTAGAAGTAAGCTTGTTTTGTTGTTTGACTGTTGTTTTAGCCTAATGTATTCCCTTATTCCCGTTCTACTTACAAGGAAGCAAGTAATAAGACAATTTCTGCTAATATTTGACTTGATTAGCGCGAATTAGATAGAAGAATACGTTGTTTGTTTTGTTTTTTTTTTTTCTTTTTTTTTAATGGTGTGTTATAGAGATGCAGAGAAAGTCAAGTGAATGGAACACATAAGATTTTTAGGAAAGATGATTTGTTATTAATGTTCAAAGTGACACAGCATTTTAAAATGGTATTACATTTATATGCCTTTCTCCTCCACTATAGTTTATTTGAAATATATTCTTATAACAGCAGATTTTTCTATCTATGTTAACACAAATATCCCAAATTGTTTATGATACATTCATTGTAGATACGTTCAATAGAGATACAGGAGATGGAAGCGATAGTAAGTTGTTTAAGAAGTGGATCCTATGTATGGACTTTGAAATTTCACACTGAATGGTGACTAAGTTTAGAAAAAACTATAACGTATTAGAAAACTCCAAACATTAATGTATATCTGAGAAATAGTTAATGCCACAATAAATATTCGTAATAAGCTTTTGCCTATCTCTTATGATTTGTTATAAATATAATATTCATTCAAAAATTAGAGACTTCATAGGCTATTACAGACATTTTAAAAACATATTCTTTATTTGAAATCCAAATATCCTAAGTATATGGTATTTTTAATCCAATCATCAGAAGTATTTAGGAAATAAAAAACGACGAAAAAGGTATCAATTTAAAGAGTAATTTGGTGTAGGGATCTTGAAAAACATCTTTGTCACATCCTTGCAGGATGCTGTAACTAAATTAATCAATTGTGATATTGAACCTACATTTTCTTTTTAACCACACACATTTATACAGAGACCTTTGTTTTTGATTCGATTGACCTCATAAGTTGTATTCATGATAGGATTTACCTGTTCGAGATATTTCATACGAGATAGATCTTCTGGAGTGACAGCTCTCATGAAGTCTTCACTGTCGAATATTTGAGCTTGTTCCAGCATTACTTTCTCCTGCACGTCAGGATGTTCGGCGAGAAGTGTCAGAACATAGCAGGATGTCCAAGACACAGTATCCGATCCTGCCCCAACTATACTAGCACATTCCCCTAGAATATCCTCCTCCATCATGTTGCCATCCATCAGCAGCAGGTCGATGAAGGAGAGATCTCTCCTTCGGACTGACTCTGTGTCATCTAGGTTCACACTCTTCAAGTTGTTCTCCTCCAACAGTCGTTTCTTCTCCGAGATCACTTCCCGGAGTTTACCGTGGAAATATTTCACATCTTCCTGGAGTATTTTCCCCAGATGCGATCTCTTGTATATCCACTCGATCATCAGCCAGGGCTTTCTCGCCTTCTCGGCGAAGCTTTCTATCACCCTGAGCATAACAGTGATGAATTTCACGTCGTTGGTGAGGGAGGCACTGAGCGCTGTACCCACCATCGTCTCACAGATAACGTTCAATGTGCACTGGATGAACAGTATGTGGATGTCCACTGCGCTACCATCTGCTCGAGCAAGAAGCGTGTGAGCAACATTCATAGCCTTGCTAGCGTATGTCTTGACGTAGTGCTGTAGCACGCTGTGATGGAGTGTGGAGACCAGAATCTTGCGATGGATACGCCAGCGCTCGTTACTGGCCACGAGAACACCCTTCAACAAGACCTCTTCTCCCCATTTTTCAATGTAAGGGCCTCTGTTGCGGATACTGCGAGTTGTCAGGACCTTCTTATTAATCGCGACAGAAGCGGCCGTAATGAATTGACCTGGTCCTATCCAGATGGAAAAAACAGGACCAAAAGTTTCATACATCCTGTGGGCTAACTTCATTGTGTCTTTAAGGGTATATCCGACGAAATAGTAGATACTACCGATGATGGGCAGAGGAGTTGGACCAGGGAACTGAGTTGCTTTGTCGATCCTCCTCTGAGTAAACCAACGGTAGCCGAGGAGGAAGACGACCAGGAGCAATAGAGTTGGCGTCATGACTCCTTGGGAGAGAAGTGTTGTGCTCCAGAAGAGAACCATAGTTCCTGAAAACAAACATAAGCAAATCTTCAGCCGACATGAGGAAGTTCTGCCTCCAAAGTAGGAAGTGCAACAGTGTACCTACACCTTAAAACGCGGGTCGTGCTGGTCAGCCATGTATTACTTTCTGTACATGTTCTATGTAAAGTACAGAGAAGGTACTCATCCCAACCAAAAATGCCACGTACAGATTTCACGTTTTAGGGACCCTGTGTCCAATAAAAATCTGATGTGTTCCATTCACATGACTTTCTCTACATCTCTGCAATAAATTATTGTTAAAAAGCTTATGCTTATTTTTACTTCATATTAATCGAGACAAAAAATTAGCAGAAATAGTGTTATTACTTGCTTCCATGCAAGTAGGAGAGAAATAAGGAAGTAGTATGGGCTAAAGTATTGATCTGTGACTGAAGTTCCTTTGTATGGACAGGAGTTGCCAAATTTCCGTATGAGAAAAGTATATATTTTTAAAGCTGAAACCAATAACAAGGAATATCTAAAAAACGATCTACTCCACGAAAAAAATGTACGTAACATAATTTGTATGATTTAACGTGATCTACATTTGATTTTAAATAAAATGTTGTTTATCTCTTACGGTTTGCCGGTTATGCAAATTTCCGTAAAATTCAGAGTAGTCTTCAGAGGCTATTCCCAGAAAATTCAAGACATACATTTTATTTGTCAGATATATATATATATATATATATATATATATATATATATAATATACGATATTTTAATCAAAATCGTTAGAGCTATTTTTTAGAAAATCAAGAATTTTGAAAAGTTTTCCATGTAAAGGGTAGTTGGGGGTGGGGGATTTTCCTGAAATCTTCGTGTCGCATCTTTGGAAGATACTGAACTGAAATACCAAGTTTGGTATTCAACGGACTTTTCGTTTTTGAGCTAAGCTGTCTTCAGACACGCACACACACACACACACACACACACACATTTTTCTGAAAATGCTTTATTACTTTTTCTACACCTACTATGTGCATAGTGTATAGAGAAGCTATTGTATTGCAACCAAAAATTCCATACCGAGATTTAACCGGAAATACATGTTCTGGATCTCCCTGAATCGAAAAAAAAAAAAAACATTTTTGGAAACAGGTCTGTGTATGTGCGTGTGTGTCTGTGGGTCTGTACACAGCATACCTCATAAACGAAAAGACCGTTAAATACCAAACTTGGTATTTAAGTTTGGTATCTTCCAAGGATGCGACGCGAAGATTTTCAAGAAAATCCCCCACCCCAACTACCCTTTACATGGAACATTTTTCGAAAATTTTGTTTTTCTCAAAAATGGCTTTAACGATTATGATTAAAATATCGTATATTAAAGATATTTACCTGACAAATAATATGTATATCTTAAATTTTCTGGGAATAGCCTCTGAAAACTATTCTGGATGAATTTTGCAGAACTGCTAAACCGTAAGAAATGGATAAAAACTTATCACACAAAAAATGTAGAGCACATTAAAATACACAATTTATGTTATATACATTTTTTCGAGGGTTTGATCGTTTTAGAGATATTCCTTGTTTTTGGTTTCAGCTTTGAAAAACTTGTATTTTTCTCATATAGGAATTTGTCAACTCGTGTTCATTAAAACAAAGGAACTTCAGTCACATAGCAACCAGCTTTTGACTATCACTTTAACCTATGGAACTCCCTTATTTCGCTTCTACTTACAAGGAAGCAAGTAATAAGACTATTTCTGCTATTTTTTTCTCGCTTAGCATGAAGTAAATAGAAGAATAAGCTTATTAACAATAATTTGATACATAGAAGTAGAGAAAGTCATGGTATCCTAAAACATGTATTTCCTGTGAAATCTCGGTATCGAATATTTGGGTGAATAACAATACCTTCTCTATGCACTATGTACATAGTACGTGTAGAGAAAGTAAAAAGATCCATGTATGTGTCAGTGTGTCCCTGAATTCGATAACTCAAAAAGGAAAAGTCGGTAAAATACCAAACTTGGTATTTAAATGTAGTATCTTACAAGTATGCGACACCAAGATTTTGAGAAAAATCCACCCACTCCAAACTATCCTTTACATGGAAAACTGTTTGAACATATTTATTTTCTCAAAAATGACTCTAATGATTTTAATTATAACACTGTATATTAAAAACATTTACATGCCAAATAAAATGCCAGTCTAGCATTTTCTGGGAATAGCCTCTGAAGAACTCTTCATTCTGTATGACTTTTGCGTAACTAGTAAACTGTACGAGTAAGAGATAGGAAAATAACTACTGCACACAAAACGTAGAACTCGTTAAAAGACACAATTTATACCATGTACATTTTTTTCGTATAGTTGACCATATTTGAGATATTCCTTATAATTGGTGTTTGTTATTTAAAATACTTAATAACACCAGCAGACCACGGCAAAACAGCCCGGAAACATTTCTTAGTTACACTGACTCCGGCCGTGAAAGCCTACGTTCTCTCATGACTTGTAGTTTTCTTATATGGGAATTTGTCCACTCCTGTCTGTGCAAAGAAGTTGATTTCAATCAAATGGCAACCAGCTTTTAAAAGGGTTGACTCGCTTTATCTTAGTGTATTCCCTTCTACTTATAAAGAGGCATATAATAAAGCTAATGTTTATCTGAATTAGCGAGATGTAGAAGCATTTTAACAATTCATTACAGAGATGTACAAAAGTCATCTCCACACACATACATGGCAGATATGCATCCTGTTGGTGGAGAACACTTGAACCTTTTCATCACAAGTGTTTCAGGTGTTCTGTAAATAGGAAAGAAGTCCGTGTGCCACTGCCACAATTCCAATGAAACTCTAAATGCGAATTGGATTTTCTCAATGTGAAGTTATTGAGTTGAGACAGTAGCAAATGATGCAGTAGGTATATTCTATGTTGTGGTACCGCAGGCGATATAATGTCTTGAAATACACGCAATGGCTGATGAACACACTTAATGAAGAAATTGAACATAAACGAACACGATAGATATAAAAGAGGCCAAAAAATTTAGGAAAATGCTTAAAACATATGCTTAAGGAGTATTCTAGTCTGCATGTTCAATGCAAACTATGAAGTTGCGATGGCCAAATTTGTTCCTTATATTCCATAAAACTACATTTTATTCGGTGGTTTCTTTCATATCATTATTTCTAGCATATTAATCTTAACCAAACTTGGTATACATATTTTTAAAATAGCAGTTTAGAACACTATATCCAGAAATTGTAGTTATAAAATGAGGGCAGGATATATTTTAACATGAAAAATGTATGTGAAAATCTTATGTGTTCCATTCACATAACTTTCCCCATCTGTTCTACAAAGATGCTACCCCTAAAAAGATTATTCTTCTACTTCTTCTAGATCGTGCTAATAAAGATAAACATTAACAGAAATAGTCTTACTACTCGCTTTCTTGTAAGTAGAAGGGAATACACTAAGCTAAAGCAACAGTCAAAGCTTTTAAAAGCTGTCGCTAAGCGATTGTCATTAAACCTCCTTTTCTTTCCATGGCGAGGAATAAAAAACCGTACGTAACGGACGAAGCTTTCCCGTTTGAAAAAGGATAAGTATTTTAAAACTGAAACTGATACCTTGGAACTCCATATGACAAAGTGTGTTTTAACGAGCTCTATATTTTTATGTGGTAAGCTTTTGCTATCTCTTGCGGTTTACCAGGGACTTCAGAAACTTTCCAAGAAATTTGGATATCATTTTATTTACTATGTAAATGTGTTTAATATAAGAAATTTTAATCAAAATCATTAGTGCAATTTTTCATAGAATCGAAAATTTCGAAAAAAAATGTCTATATAAAAGGTAGTTTGGGTTGAGGGATTTTCCTATAAATCTTCGTGTCATCGAATCATTGGGAGATCTGAAATTAAATATATAGGGGAAAGTCGGGTAAGTTGACAACATTAAGGCTTATTACAACTTTTATGTTCTTTAGTTTGAAGTGCAATACTTTATTTATGTAAATATGATTACTCCATCTACCCCCTTTAGAATCGCATTCTTAAACCTTTCCTATAAATACGTATATTTCAAGTGGACCTATTTTTATCAGTAATTGTACCATTCGTCAACTTATCTTACAGGGCGGGTAAAATGACTTCCGGGTGTGGGTAAGATGGACGTCAACAAACAGCAAAATGGCGCCTTACTTGCGAGAAGTGATTAGTGGCGTTTTGTGATAATTACCACGTTTCCATGGGGAATTGAAATCGATTTGAATACACTTACCGTATTAAATACTACAGGGAAACGTGGATTCATATCTATTGTATCTTGGATCCGATGCTCTTAGAAAGTGGGATCGGAATGAGATCGAATCGAATTATGTAGCTTGGATACACTTCTATTCAAATCGTTTTGAATACGTTAAAGAATCTCTTCTTCTGCTATTCTCGTTGCACGCGGTAGTCATTTGTTAATATACTTTAGCTGTGTGGTTGATTATAACAGAACCTCTCTTATGCCTTCTATAGTTTGCAATGTATTCTCAAATATAGGCATTTAGCTTCTAAACTGCATGTAATATACAAATATATGTTTAACAGGTTCGCCAACGCAATGCCAAGTTGACCAACATAAATGATTGAATAACATTGTTCTACAAGCTTATGAATTCAAAACGGTCTCAACTCGGATTGAATTTATCATGTGAAACAAGGATCGTACTGAGATGGAATTTGACTCAAATCGATGTCAATTCCCCATGGAAATACGGCAACTTTGTACTGAGAGTTACAAAATGAAACATAATCCGAATGTGCTGGTGAATAATTTGGTGAAATTAACTGCAGAATAATATTCTGATTCATCAGTTGCTAGCGTTCAAATAAATTGCAGGTTAAAACTCGCCTTAATCCTAAACAGTGTTAAGAAAATAGACGATGGTTTGTAAAGTATACAATTGGTTATAAAGAAAATGTTTAGGACAGTATCACTATCACGATTTACCTTTCTTTAAGGGTAGTTTTCATAATTTGCTGATAGAAATGGGAGCTTCGTTTGTGAAAAGAAACATCGAGAACCTTGTAATTGACATACATAATCTACTAAATTCTGTTGAAGTCTGGAATCTTTTAATCTGAAGTAAAGAACAGCTATGCAGTAATTTACAGTAAGATCACGTCTCTGATAATGTTGTTGATATGGTGTAATAAACATAATATGACGGTGAGGTTCAGGGTCAAACAGCTGGGAATATGTTCCTGACCTCAACCAAACAGTTATCCAAGTTTTGCTTAAGCAAAGGAATGAAAGCTGACTGTACTTATCTACAAATAGAAAGGTTAGTGTCTTTATCACAAATTAGCATTGTATTTCCACTATTCATTTTAGAATGTACTAATTTTAGTCTGTCATCATCCCTGCTCTGGTTCCCAAGGTCACGGGTTCAAACCAGGCTGTTTTTTTTTTTTATTTCAGAAAGCTGTTGATACCGTGTCGTAAATTTACAGCACATAAAAAGAAACCTCAAGCTGATAAAGAGACCTCTGAGCAACATTGAGTAATCTTTCATGCCCAAAATAGAATGAGACGCTTAGAACCGCAGCAATTAAAGACCGTCCATAAATAACATAAAGTTTAATTTTAGTTAATCGTAAAATTGTGCCCCACCTGATAATTTGGCCTCCTGCCGCCACTGGTTGACTATTTACCGATTGAGAAAAGTTCTGAGTGTTTTAAAATTGTAACCAATGTCAAGGAATATTTCGGAAATGGTTAACTACACAAATACTTGTGTGTTGTAACGTATCTACATTTTAGGTGTAGTAAATTTTTGATATGCATACTACCAGACGGTAACCGAGCCAGTGGCGCAGGCGTATCTAGCATTCGGGAGGTCGTGGGTTTGATTCTTGTGGCCCGTCTTTTATGGGGATTTCCCCGGGTTATTAGGCTAATACTGGGAAGGTTTCTTCATTATCCCGAAATTCTTGTCCCTTCATTTCATCTCCATTTCATCCAGTCGGCCTCTTTCAGAGTTGTAAGTGCCGGCGAGGACTGGTAGTGGCATGCTTCCGTGGTACTGACTTTGCTCTGGAAATAAAGCTCTCGGCGGCGGGATGGCGTTGGAAGTCGTCTGCAGGATTCAGGGGGTTCGGTTAGACTCAGGGCGGTCAAGATGAAGGGCTGCTTGGACTATGTTTGGAACTATATTCCTCTACGGTGGCTCTTTCAGCGCGGTCCATTTTTTGCCGCCCTATCCTCTTGGAGGTATGACGTACAATAAGCCAATGGTGGCTGCAGCTGGAATCACACACTCACGTACACACATACACACATATACACAACATACACACAACACACACTCACTTACACACACACTCACATACACACACGTACGCACACTCACATACACACGCGTACACACACTCACATACACACGCGTACACACAAACACACACTCATATACGCACGCGTACACACATACACACACTCACATACACACAACAAACACACTCACATACACACAACACACACACTCACATACACACAACACACACTCACATACACACAAAACACACACTCACATACACACAACACACACATACACACAACACACACACACTCACATACACACAACACTCACATACACACAACACACATATACACAACACACACATACACACAACACACACATACACACAACACACACATACACACAACACACACATACACACAACACACACTATCATACACACAACACACACACTCACATACACACAACACACATACACACAACACACACATATACACAACACACACATACACACAACACACACATACACATAACACACACTATCATACACACAACACACACTCACATACACACAACACTCACACTCACATACACACAATACACACATACACACAACACACACATACACACAACACTCACACTCACATACACAAAACACACACATACACACAACACACACACTCACATACACATAACACACACACTCACATACACACAACACACACATACACACAACACACACTTACATACACACAACACACACACTCACATACACACAACGCACACACTCACATACACACAACACACACACTCACATACACACAAAACACACTCTCACATACGCACAACACACACATACACACAACACACACATACACACAACACACACATACACACAACACACACTCACATACGCACAACACACAACACACACACTCACATACACACAACACACACGTACACACAACACACACACGTACACACAACACACACGTACACACAGCACACACACGTACACACAACACACACACTCACATACACACAACACAGACACTCACATACACATACACACAACACACACAGCACACACACTCACATACGCACAACACACACATACACACAACACACACATACACACAACACACACTCACATACGCACAACACACATACGCACAACACACATACACACAACACACACTATCATACACACAACACACACACACTCACATACACACAACACACACACTCACATACACACAACACACACGTACACACAACACACACACGTACACACAATACACACAGTCACATACACACAATCACAGACACTCACATACACACAGCATACACACTGACATGCACACACTTACACACTCAAATTTACACAACACACGCATACACACAACACACACATACACACAACATACACATACACACAACACACATACACACAACACACACACTCACATACACACAACACACACACTCACATACACACAACACACACATTCACATACACACACTCACATACACACAACACACACATACACACAACACAAACACACATACACACAACACACACATATACTCACTCACATACACACAACGCACACACATACACACAACACACACACTCACATACACACAACGCACACACATACACACAACACACACACTCACATACACACAACACACATACACACAACACACATGCACACAACACACACATACACACAACACACACATTCACATACACACAACACACATACAAACACACACTCACATACACACAACACACACACTCACATACACACGCGTACACATATACACACACTCACATACACACAACACATACACTCACATACACACAACACACACACTCACATACACACAACACACACACACATACACACAACATACACACTCACATACACACAACACACACACTCACATACACACAACACACACATACACACAACACACACACACTCACATACACACAACACATACAAACACACACTCACATACACACAACACACACACTCACATACACACGCGTACACATATACACACAACACACACATACACAACACACACTCACATACACACGCGTACACACATACACTCACATACACACGCGTACACACATACACACAACATACACACAACACACACATATACACACACTCACATACACGCGCACGCACACATACACAGAA
Source organism: Hymenopus coronatus (assembly GCA_030762935.1). Lineage (NCBI taxonomy): Eukaryota > Metazoa > Arthropoda > Insecta > Mantodea > Hymenopodidae > Hymenopus > Hymenopus coronatus. The sequence goes on along the minus strand of CM060895.1, from coordinate 6,392,258 downwards.
CATACACTCACTCATGCACACACATACACACACGCACGCACACACGTACACACTTATACACACACACTCACACACAGACACACACTCACTTACAGACTCGCACAGACGCGCGCCCCATTGGGCATTTCCGGTGAAATCTCGGTATCGAATTTTTGGGTGCAATACAATGTTTTAAGGTCCCCTGAATCCAGAAAAAGACTTTCTCTACACATGCTATGTACATAGTGTATAGAGACATATTGCAATGTACCCCAATATTCGATACCGAGATTCACCGGAAATATATGTTTTGGGTCCCCCTGAATAAAAAAAAAAATGCATGTTTAGAAAAAGGTGCGTGTGTGCGTGAGTGTATCTGTGGACAGCATAGCTCAAAAACGAAAAGACCGTTAAATAGCAAACTTGGTGTTTATGTTTGGTATGATCCAGAAATGGGAAACGAAGAGTTTCTAGAAAATCCCCTCACCCCAAACTACCCTTTACGTGAAACATTTTTTAAAATTTTTAATTTTCTCAAAAATGGCCTTAACGATTTTTAATGAAATATTTTAAAATTATTTTTGAGATATTTGTAGGACAAATTAAATGTATATCTTGAGTTTCTGGGAATAGCTTCTGAAGACTTCTTCATTCTAGATGACTTTTATATGACTGGCAAATAACGTAGGTCTCATTAAAGCAAACAACTTACGTCATATACATCTTTGTTGTAGAGTTAACCCTTTTCGAGATATTTCGGATTATTGGTTTCAATTTGAACCACTTAAACTTTTCTCAAACGGAAGACATATTTCTTCTCGTTTCTTGTTTGTTTATTTTTGGCAAGCTAAGAGATTGGAATATCAATTGTTTCACATAGCGACCGTTTATAGGGTGGGACTATTATTTTAGCCAAGTGTATTCCCTTCTACGTACAAGGAGCTGGTAATAAGACTGATTCTGCTAATATTTATCTTGATTAGCATGATGTAATGTTTACCGAACAGCAGAGGACATCATGCCAAGTAATAAGGACAATTTCAGTATCTTTCAAGGATGCGGCACGACAATTTTCAAGAAAATCCCCCAATCACAAACTTTAGATGGATTTTTTTTTAAATTTCGTTTTTTTCAAAAATGGCTATTTTGATTAAAATACTATATATTAAAGTTATTCACAACCAAAATGCATATTTTGAATTTTCTGGGAATAGGCTCTGAAGAGTACTTTATTCTGGATGATTTTTGCAGAATTTTTCATAACGGTTAAACCGTAAGAGAGACATAAACTTTAGCTCTCTTTAAAACACACGATTCATATCATGTGCATTTCTGTTGTAGAGTTGACCGGCTTTTAAAGGAGGACAATGTTGCTTTAGACTGTGCATTTTCTTATTTCCATTCTACTTACAAGGAAGCAAGTAATAAGACTATTTTTTCTCGAATAGCATGAAGTAAATAGAAGCATAAGCTTTTTAACAATAATTTGTTGCAGAGATGTTGAGAAAGTGATGTGAATGGAACACATGAGACTTTGTTTACATTTATTAGCATATGTAAGTTAAAGTAGTATTTGGATAGGTAGAGTAGCACTGCGCTACTTTCTACATCTTCAGCTGTCTGTGCCCTAATTATAACCGCCATGTCAATTATTAGCTGTCCTTGGGTTTACGTCACAAGGATATAGTAAATGCCTGTTTGTGACATGGTACAAACTTTCCACGCCAGTTGCACATCTACGAACAATGATAGCAGATAAAGGAACCATTCCAAGTTCGTACAATTCTACAAGCATCTCATGTAACAAAGTATTGTTAAAAAGCTTATGATAGACATTAGCATGTTCATGTAAGTAGAAGGTAAATCAGGGAATACACTAAGCTAAACCAATAGTCAAATCTTGTGAAATCCGTTTCTATGAGTTCACAAATTTCCGTGTGAGAAAATTGAGTATTTAAAATCTGAAACAGATAATAAGGAGAAATGATCAACTCCACGAAAAAAACGTGTATGACCTAAATTGCGAGTTCTATCAAGACCTAAATTTTTTATTTATTTATTTTTTTTTTTTTTTTTGTAGTAAGCTTTTGTCTATCTCTTACGTTTACCAGTTACGCAAAATTCATCCAGAATAGAGAGGTCTTTAGAGGCTATTCCCAGAAAATTCAAGATATACATGTTAATTTGCCATGTAAATATCTTTAATATACAATATTTTAATCAAAATCGTTAGAACCATTTTTCAGAAAATCAAAAATTTTCCATTTTTTTTTTTTTTTCATGTAAAGGGTACTTTGGAGTGGAGGGATTTTCCACAAAATCTTCCCTTGTATCCTTGATAGATACTAAACTTATTTACCAAGTTTGATATTTTATCGCCTTTCGTTTTTGAGTTATCGCGTCCGCAGACACACGGACCTTTTTCCAAAGATGCCTTTTTATACAGGGACCTTACAATGTGTATTTCCGGTGAAATCTCGGCATCGAATTTTTGGATGGAGTGCAATTTGTACACACCGGGTGATCCAAAAACGTCCGAACCGGCTGCTCGGTGTTTTGCATGTCCGCTCCTCGGCGCTCTTTGCCGTCTGCTGCTATAGGAAACCGCGGATGAAACCATGCAACATTTTTAAAACTACTTTTAAAGGCCTTACTTACCAATGTTATTAAAGGAGGTGCTGGAACTGGCCACTACCATTATCCTTAAATTTTTGGCACTTCTTTAGGAAACTATCCAGTCTCCTTAGTTTACCCAGACATCCGTATTTACCTTTTTTTAACAACTCTTTGGACCGCCGATACTCAAATAATTCCCTGGCCCTACTTTCACCTGGTGTGCGCTTTCGGCTGCTCCTTCGGCGTTTGGACGTCACTTTGCCAACCGTATATCCCAGAGGGGAGGCTCATTTTCCTCCGTGGCTCCATCCTCAGACCATCATTGATCTAGGGTTGCTGTCCACGCCGAAGTCGACGACGCCCGATTCTGTTATTCATTCCGCCATTTTAGCCCTCAAAGCGCAGTTTGCTACATACAAGTTTATTTACACTGATGGCTCCAAGGACGCTAGGGGAGTAGGGTGTGCTTTTATTCATGACGATGAGTTTTAGATTTCGACTTTTATCGCAGTGCTCGATTTTTACAGCTGAGCTTTTTAGTGTTTACCAGGCTCTTTTGTATATTCAGCGGCAAGGTTCTACCGAGTGGGTTGTGTGCTCTGATTCTTTGAGTGTTCTGCAGAACCTTAGGTCGCTGTACAGTCACCAACCCCTCGTGCAAGGTGTCCAGGATTGTCTCTACTTGCTCGCCGATTCTGGCTTCAGCGTTACTTTTGTGTGGGTCCCTGACCACGTCGGCCTGCGCGGCAACGAGGCTGCCGTTTCAGCCCCCAGGTGTTTTAATTCTTCTGTGACCTCTGCGGACTTATGCCCGTTTTTACTTCGTTTAATCCTTTTGGAGTGCTGACTGGGCCGAGCTACAGGGCAACAAACTTCGGGAGGTGAAGTCCCTCCCTGCCGGCTGGCGCACATCCTCTCGCGTGTGCCGTCGCGAAGAGGTCATTTTAACTAGACTACGTTTTAGACACAGTCATTTATTGTGTACCGCTTTGTGCTTATTGTCAGGAGCCGTTGATGTGAGGCATGTTTTAATCGAGTGTCAGTTTTACGTTTGTCCGTCGGATTACCAGCTGATATTTCGCAGGTACTGGCGGACGAACTCATTGCGGTGGAACGCGTTTTAGATATGAGCCACCGTGTGTGATTTTAACGATTTACGCTTTGTGTCCTGCATTTGTCTGGCTACTTAGTGGCATTGGTTCTTTTGGCGGCTCAACAGGAACCCTTTTATCGCTTTTTATTTTTACGTTCCGCAGCAGCTGACGCTGTTTTAGCCACATTTTATTGTGTTTTTAGATTTTAGTGTGTGGACCTAGTCCTTAGCTTTTTATTACCCCCTTGTTCTGGCGCTAATAACCGTTGCAGTTGTGCACCCTAAAGCTTCACTACTCACCGTAGTTCACTTGAGAGCGGATATTTTGTTTTAATTCTTCCAGGGTGTGTGAGTTTGTCTTGTACCCTTTATGCTTTAAGTTACCCCAGAAATAGAAATTGCAGGGAGTTAGGTCGAGGGACCGAGGAGGCCAAAAATCTCTACTAATAATTCTGTCCTGAAACACACTTTGGATTTTGTTCTCATCGAACAATTGACTGTATGAGCTGTTGCAGAGTTCCTATTGTAATATCTACTGCAAGTTTTTTAATAACGCATACAAATTCAACAATTCTTCCATTTTATACTGTTTTGAGTAGTTTCTGTTCCTTTATATTCATCCTAATCCTGCCTCTTGCCAATATACAGTACGTTGAAATGGCTGGTCTTGTTCTTTGTTTTAATAATGCTGAAAAGACTGTATTTTATGGCCAAAACTAAGGAACCCGTGATCTACGGTAATTAGGATATTCTCCCCTTCCACAAATGCATGTATGCGAGGCTCCTCGTTGAAATTGTTCTGTGCACGCGACTTGATATTGTGTTTATGTTGATAACACATTTATTTCTTGCTGAGCGTTCCGATTTTCTAGCTTCTTGGTACCCATTTGGGAATGTCGCCGGGTCATTTCAGGCCACTGGAAATCACTCATTGCTTGTTTCTCATCGATTGCTCTAGTGGAGCAGGCGCTAGTATATTACCCTGATCAGCGATATTTGTTTTGATAGGTGGCTGAAGACACCATCTATCTGGGAGAAGGGAGCTATTGCCACTTGGCTTGTGGATGTACATTCTGTCAAGAAAGAACCGGGAATTGATAATTTAAAAATCCTATTTAAAAGAGGATTCGAAATTATTGTGTAGTTAAGTTGGTAGAACTTTCCTCTATACCCACGCGGAGTTTGATTGTCATCTGTCATCTAGTTTTGTTAGTTCATCTCAAAGGTGATTTGCGATTTTACATGGATACAAATATTGAACAGAGAACCTGTCTCAAATTTTGCATTGCAAATGGTATTTCATGTGCCGAATCGCTGAAAATGTTACAGAGGGCTTACGGTGAATCGACTTTATCAAAAACACGTGCATATAAGTGGTTCAGTGCATTCAAAAGTGGTCGAGATGTGGAAGATTTGGCTCGCTCTGGTTGACCATCAACGGTTTCAACTGAACTGAACATCGCTAAAGGGAAGAAAATGGTGTCTGAAAATCGTCATTTAGGTCTGAGAGAGATTGCCGCTGAACGTTTTGTGTCTCAAGAATCTATTCGTACCATTTTAAACAAGTGTTTGGGTATGACACGCATTGCAGCTTGAAAGACTTGAATTTTCTACAAAAACTCAATCGCGTAAGGATTGCTGAAAACATGCTGGAACGAGCCAGTTCCGATCCCACATTCATGAAACGCATTGTAACTGGTGATGAGACGTGGGTTTACGAGTTTGACACTCAAACCAGTAAACAATTTTCCGAATGGCGCCTTCCAACTGAACCGAAACCTAAAAGGGCACGTCAAACTCGATCAAAACTGAAAGTCATGTTGACATTTTTTCGATTATCGCGGTGTCGTGCACTCAGAGTTCTTGCCAGAAGATCAGATGGTAATTAAAGACTATTATCTGAACGTTATGCGGCGTTTGAGAGAACAAATACGGCGAAAAGGCCAGATTTGTGGAACGACAACTCATGTATTCTGCACTACGATAACGCACCAGCTCACAAGGCTATTATTGTGAACGAATTTCTGGCCAAAAACTCAACAAATTTCATCGAACAGCCACCGTATTCACCTGATCTGGCTCCTACTATTTCTTTCTCTTTCTAAAACTCAAGTTACCACTTCGAGGCACCCGTTTTCAGTCGATAGAAGACATAAAGGAAAATTCGCGGCGACAATTGACATCGATTCCTAAAAGTGCCTACAAAAAATGTTTTGATGCTTGGATTATTCGTTGGCATAAATGTATAATTTCAGAAGGGGCCTACTTTGAAGGCGATAAAATAAAATTGGATGAATAATTCTTTTTTTTTTTTTTTTTTTTTTTTTTTTTTTGTGTGTGTTTTATTGGCACATTCCCGGAACTTTCTTGACACAGTAGTACTGGGCTCCTTGGTCTCGAACATAATTATTATTGGGTCTGTGCCTCTGGTTTTCTCGCCAGTAGTTTCTAGCTCTCTTTGACCTACCCTGTTGATCTTGCATGTATTGCATCCGAAATTCTCGAGGGGTGAATTTCTTCCCGAAGCCTGAAACTATTGTCCCTGATGTTTGGCACTGCATTTTCATATTGATCCCTTGCTTGGTGTTGGTTGCAGTTATTAACATTTTGCGACGGCCGTGCCCGTGGGTGGTTTTCTTCCGCTCCCGCGTTTGTAACCCGGCATTGGTCGGTAGTACCAGCGCATCCTGCAATGTTTGTGGGCGTGCTACAATGATGTGATTTCGTATATATTGTGTATCGCCATCAGTGTGATGAACTCTGGGCATTTGGCTAGTAGAGCGTAGCAGAGGAAATAGTCCATATCTGCCACTGTCCGATACTGGGCAATGTCAATGTTATTCTGAACACGCCATAGCTCACCACCGGCAAGTGTTTGTGTAAAAAGTACCCTTCTATATCTGAAATAAACTGTTTGGCGTTATCGCGCTGGGACTGGCCGGTTACTATTGAATTAACACCTATAATTAGTTCCCTGAGAGACGGCAGTCAGTCTCAGTTGTGTGGTTACCGTTTCTTTTTATCTGTATTTGCTGCACTTTGAATTTAATACTAATTTCTACTATACTATATGTTTTCCGGCCAAACCTTTTTATTAATAGCGGAAGCCTGTTTCTCGAATTTCACATCAAATCTTTCATTTATAAATGCCGTCTGCTATTCCAACTTGGTATTTATGCCAGCAGAGAGCTGCGAGAACGCATTTGTGTAACTACATTTTCAACGCTAGGCTCTAAATTGTAAAAACTCCACTACTCTACATCTTTAAAATTTATATGTTCAGAATTTTCTATATCATTCAGAATTTGTTCCATCATATCTACATTTTCTTCCTCAACAAATTCTATGTTATTTGTTTATCCCTCTATATATTTTCCTGCTCTGAAATCTCCACATCTCCTAAGATTTTGTTACTTGTTAATTTCATTAAATTGCCTTTTAACTATTTCTATAACTTGGATACATATACATTTCTAAATAAGCAACAATAAACTATATATCTGTTACATCCAATAATTTGGGCTTGCAGGTAGCTGTTCCTCCAGTTGTTGCGGTATTAATCTGCTGTGGTCTTCAGTTATTTGAGGACACAGTTGGTGTTGCTGTTTGACATTAATCTTGTTTCTTTAAGTAGTTGCATCCTGTTCTACTTTCCTTTGGTCTAGCACTTTTATGTGAATTCTAGAGCAACTTACGATATTTAATTTTGTTCTATTAGGGAAGGTACTTCACAGCCTGGGCGCATATAAGGGTGAGTCGGTAGCAATAAATGACCTGCATCTCTCTGCTGGAGCATGAAATCGTAGTTTTAGGGCGCGGTGCACTTAAGCTGTAAGTGTCCTAGGATCTGGGTTTCCAAATATAAGCACTATTTGATTTCCTGTTTATTTTTGTAACTTCATTCCGTTGCCAGGGCAGAGGTTGAGCACCGGTTAACTTATTCTGGTCAACATCTACGGAGTACCGATGTCTCGGCACATCCACATCTCTCAAGCACTTTCTTTTAAATTCCTCCGTGTCTCAACTGTATTACATACGAACGAGAAGCTGCAATGTTCTGCCATGACTGTCAGGGCAAATCTTAGGTATAGTTTTCTCCAAAAAATGATGGCCTTCAAACGGGACCGCTCCCTGCCATTGCGAAGAGCAGATTAAATTAGATTAGATTAGAAAGCATTCTGTAGGTTCGTTTAGGCCAGAAAGCCACTGAACATAGAACTTGTCAAGGCATATACATGTATACATACATGTATATGCTATATACTATATACTATGAAAAAAAATGTATAAAGCTCTACTGCTAAAAGCATAGGTTACAAAAACAACAGAATACTTTTTTTTTTTGCTTGCACATAAAAACAAAGAGTATCAAAATATAGTGTTAAAATGTATAAATAAATAAGTAAACAAATATAATTTCATTATATGTAAAACTAATGTTATGTCAGATGATAGTATTCAAATTATCGGTATAATAGTTACTAGTAGTAATTATATAAACTAAAACATGATTATTGTATTATATACTCTTCATAAATGTCAACAAATTACAATACATATTTACAAATATGTTATAGAATTTCCAATGCAAAGATTTACAATTATGTACTAGAGTGTGAAATATCAAAACATCAGGTTTTACAGACCTTGGTCATTGCTAAATACAAAAAAAAAAAAAAAAAAAAAAAATCATTTGACACATTTGTGCAAGTCAAAGAATAAATCAGTTTCATTTTAATATAAAACACACACACTAATATACACAAAATGCAATACATTGTAATATTTATAAATACAATGATTATTAACGGTATTGTCAGACAGATTTGTCACTTAAATATTCATCTACAGAGTAAAATGATTTATTGCAAAGGTACTCCTTAAGAGAGGCCTTAAAAGCCCTGAAATTCCCAACATTTTCTTTGAGATTACTGGGGAGAGCATTAAATATCTTGATTGTTTCATAATATACCCCTTTTTAAAAGCAACGAAGATTGGCATTGGGACGATGAATCAATCCCTGTTGTCTAGTATTAATGCTATGCATATAAAGGTATAATTTTGAAGCTGCTTATAGTAAAGGTATAATCAATTGAATTAATTAAAGTGGTATTGTTAACACACACTTCACTTACTTTTAATGAGTAGGACAATTGTTTCGTGGACCGTTGCCCGCATCCTCAGCTGTTGAACCACTACTGTTTGGGTTTGGGTTCCAAGTTGTGGTTGTGGTTGTGGATGTGTTGGTTGTGGTGAAATTTGTTGGGCGGGCGATGAAACTTGTTAAGCAATCCCTAGGGGGGAACTCCATGTTCATCAGTGTGTGGCGGTATTTATGAATATAGATTTTTTCCCAAGCTGTTAATTGAAACGGATTCGAAAGTTCTTTCAATAGTTTGATGTTCGGATTTATTTCATGGTGAGTTTCCCAAAAGCGATGTGCTACTGCAGATTTGTCTGGCTGTTTTGATTTGATGTGTCTTCTGTGTTCTTTATTGCGTGTTTCAAGGTTTCTTATTGTCTTTCCAATGTATTTCTTGTTGCAGTCTTGACAATCAATGGTATATACTCCTGATGTTTTTCTCCGTGGGTATTTTGTCCTTCAGGGAGGAGCCCAGGAGGTGTTTTATGCTGTATTTGTTAATCGGTGCTAGTTTGATATTGAATTTCTTGAATACTTTCTTGAACTTCTTGTAGAGTTGTGGGTTGTATGTGATTTTGTGAAATTTGGGAGGTTTTTCTTTATGGGTTAAGGTGGTAATTTCTTTGACGCGTTTCATTCTTTTGTATTTATTTATCTTTTTGATGATGGTGGATGTATTGAAACCATTGTCTACTGCTGTGTTCAGAATGTGTTTATGCCATTGATTGTCAAGACTGCAACAAGAAATACATTGGAAAGACAATAAGAAACCTTGAAACACGCAATAAAGAACACAGAAGACACATCAAATCAAAACAGCCAGACAAATCTGCAGTAGCACATCGCTTTTGGGAAACTCACCATGAAATAAATCCGAACATCAAACTATTGAAAGAACTTTCGAATCCGTTTCAATTACCAGCTTGGGAAAAAATCTATATTCATAAATACCGCCACACACTGATGAACATGGAGTTCCCCCCTAGGGATTGCTTGACAAGTTTCATCGCCCGCCCAACAAATTTCACCACAACCAACACATCCACAACCACAACTTGGAACCCAAACCCAAGCAGTAGTGGTTCAACAGCTGAGGATGCGGGCAACGGTCCGCGAAACAATTGTCCTACTCATTAAAAGTAAGTGAAGTGTGTGTTAACAATACCACTTTAATTAATTCAATTGTTATGAATGTCCATGTTTGTTATAAAACTATGTCGATTAACTGCATAGAATTTTAAAATGGATAATATATAAACACAAGGTAAGGTGAGGTGTGGATGCCCAATTTTTGAAATAGTTGTTTGCATGACTGTCTGCTATAAGCATTTCAGATTATTCGTATAGCTTTCTTCTGCATCCGGAATATGCATTTACTATCTACTGAATTACCCCAGAATATTATTCCATACTCGATGATGGAGTTAAAGTAGGCAAAATACACCAACTTAAGTGTATCGATTGAGTGAAATTTAACCAGTGCACGGAGAGCATAACATGCTGAGCTAAGTTTAGGTGTGATGTAGCTGATATGTGACTTACAGTCCAAATGCTTATCTACCTGAAGGCCAAGAAATTTGACTTCATTTAGCTGTTCTAACAATGTATCATTAATTCCTATTTCTATGTGCGTTTGTGGTGAGCGAGTAGTTATAAATGTAATTGTTTTTGTTTTTTCAAGGTTTACTGAGAGTTTGTTTGCTTTGAACCAATTTGACATATAATTTAGAACATAGTTTAATTTAACTACACATTCATTGAAATCTTTACTTGTTACTAGAACACTAGTGTCATCTGCGAATAAATAAATACTTGCAAAACTGTTAATGTATAATGGGAGGTCATTTATGTAAACCAAGAACAAAAGAGGCCCTAAGATTGATCCCTGGGGAACACCATGTTTTACTGATTTCCATTCTGAGGCACTATTTTGATACCCATTGGAGTTATTAATTTCGACCCTTTGTTTTCTCTTCTCTAGGTATGAAATAAACCAATCTAATATGTTATTCTTTATTCCATAGAAATTTAGTTTAGCTATCAGAATCTCATGATTCACACAGTCAAAAGCCTTCGCTAGGTCACAAAAGATTCCACCGACATGTTCCTTTTCATTTAACGCTGTTAACATTTTATGTGTGAGCTTGTAGGTTACATTATCTGTCGCTACTCCTTTTCTAAAGCCAAACTGTTCTTTGGCAAATAAGTTGTTCTTTTCCAAGTAATTATAGAGCCTATTGAACATTAATTTCTCAAATACTTTTGAGAAAACAGACAAGAGAGCTATAGGTCTGCAATTTGATATATTATCTTGTTTTCCTTTTTAAAAAATGGTTTGACAATAGAGTACTTCATTCTGTCAGGAAATATTCCACTCTTTAGTGATTCGTTACATAAATAGCTAAGGGGAATGCATATTAGGTCAGAACATGCTTTTAGGATTTTACTTGATATTTCATCATATCCAGAGGAATTTTTGGTCTTGAGCAAATTTATTATATTTTTTATTTCAAATGGTGTAGTCATTTTTACTTTAAATTCAGGGACTTTGTTTACAAAAGAAGTTTTCAAAAAACTTAATGCTGATTCTTTACATGCATAGTTTATTTTTAATTTGTCTGTTACATTCAAAAAGAAATTGTTGAAAATATCTGCGACCTTTTGAGGATCATCAATTTTTTGATTACCGGAATTCACTGCAACTGAGGGACTTTCTTGAGTGCTCTTACCTGTTTCCCTTTTTATTATATTCCAGATAGTTTTTATTTTATTATTAGAATTGGATATCTCTTTATTATAATGCAATATTTTAGCAGCTTTTATTGTTTATTTTAGAATTTTACAGTACTTTTTGTAGTGACATTCTAAGTGTGGGGTCTTATTATGTTTCAATTCTTGGTATAATTTTCGCTTATGTTTACAAGAAGTTTTAATGCCTGTTATAATCCAGGTGTTATTTTCCTTCTGATTATATATTTTACAATATTTGACTGGAAAGGATGCTACAAAATGAGAGTTGAAATGTTGTAGGAAATGATTGAACTTGTCATTTACTCCATTTATTTCATAGATTTCAGTCTATGATTCTTGTTGAAGGGCATACTTAAACAATGTGAGGGAGCTTTCATCTACTTTTCGTGTTCTACAATATTTATAGATTGGTTTTAACTTTAAGTTTATCTCTTTAATGAGAAGTATTTGTGCCTCATGATTTGAAAGGCCATTTGCAAATGGTAAGGTTATTGAAGTTTTAATTCTATCTATATTAATGAATATGTTATCTATTGCTGAAGAGGAGCTACCCTGAATTCTTGTAGGAAAATGTACTGTGTGTGACATGTTGTATGTAAAAAATATAGAATTGAGTTTGTCATTTCGGAGACTAGGTATAAGATAATCAATATTTATGTCACCACAAATTATCATTTCTCGTTTCAGTTTCAATATAAACTTTAAGGAATCATCTAATGGTTTTTTGAATAACTCATAGTTACCTAGTGGGGACCGATATAGAGCTATTATTGCAAAATTTACTTGATTTATGTTTAGCTGAACTGCGCACATCTCTATGTCTAGCTCAAAGCAAAACTTATTTAGATTAATGACTTTATAGGGTACATCGTGTCTTACAAATAGGCAAACCCCTCCTTTTTTTAGATTTTTCCTTGAATATGCTGCTCCTAAAGAGTACCCATGCAGTGAAATTGGCAAGAATTCCTGTTCTGTTAAGTGATGTTCAGATAAGCATAAAACGTGAGGCTGTAATTTTTCAGAAGCAAGACTAAGAGAAAGTTCATCAACTTTGTTTCTTAAACCCCTAATATGTTGGTGAAATATACACAACGAGCTACTGCTATTATTTATCTTAATAGAATTACTGATATTTTCTGTATTCCTAATTTTCTTTGTTGGTGAACTTAAATTTATTTCAATTGACTTTAGAGTTCTTTCATTACTATTTTGGGGGATTTCCTTTAACCTAAAAAAGCCCTATCAGATATCATAACAGGAATTCTGCCTATAATTCTGTCGGCAATTACCTGCGAAAGCTGCCTTTTGCCTCTAGAATTGAGGTGTAGACCATGAGATGTGTAACCATCTCGGCCTATACCGCTAACATGTATCATATCAATGTGAGAGGCAGCAGGGTTCAACAAGGCATGCTCAAGTTGCAGATTCATCTCCATCACCCTCCTATGAAGCTGCTGCTTGTCGTGCCTATCGAAAAGCCCCAACTAGCAAACAAAAGACGAGCCTATACTAGAGGTGAGAGGCAACGTAGTAGAATATCTGTTTCCTAGAGACTCTGCTTGCAAGTCGAGAGTGGCGCATCAGTTAAGGGACCAGTAAGTGGAAGCGAGGGCTGGTTTCCAACCGCAGAGTCAGACTCTATTGATAACAGTCTGTCACACCTGCCCTCGTTTGTTCGTCCAAAACGTCTGCTATTCAACGCGAGACAGTATTTCCACAGCACTTATCATCTAACACAAATATACATTTTTAATTCTCCTTCTGCTTCTATAACTATAGCTTTCAATTTGTAAAATGTTGTTTAATTACATTAATTTAATTGCATTAATTGTGCTCTTTGAATATTAATTATACTTATTGTCTTTTTTATTACGCCTCATAATAACGGGTCCATATTGTAAAATTAGTTAACTGATGGAGGTGATCCAGTGAATGAAATATAGGACGAAAGTGAAGTGTTCTATTGTGAATACTGTGTATTACTTTTTGACCCTTTTGTAATAATCGGAATAAAAGATCTCCATTTTCTATTCATATCGTAAAAACCAATTTATCTGTTAAATATTAAAAAATGTCAATAAAATTACTATTACTTCATCTATATGTAATATGTACATAATGTATTTCACAAAAAAAAAATCGATGCCGATATTTCCCCAGAAAGATATTTTGAGGTCCCCTAGTCCAAAAACAGACATTTTTACATTCTTTAAAACGCATGTACATATAAGCACATAGTAACTAGAGAAATTATCTATTGTATTGAATCCAAGCATTCAATGTCGAGATTTCACCGCAAGTATATACTTTGAGATCACCTGGGTCCAAAAAAAAAAAAAAAAAAAAAAAAAAAAAACATTCTTAGAAAAAGCTTCATGTGTGTGTGTGGGGGGGCAGCATAGCTCAAACACGAATAATCGATTAAATACCTAAATTGGTGTTTAAGCTCAATGTCTTCCAAGGGTGCGACACGAAGATTTTCAAGAAAATCCCCCACCCCAAACTAACCTTTACATGGAAAATATTTTGAAAATGTTGTTTTACTCAAAAATAGCTCTAACGATTTTGAATAAAAACAGGTATTCAGAGGCTATTTCCAGAAAATTCAAGATAAACATTTAGTTTGTCATGTAAATATCTTAATTATAAGAGATTTTAATCAAAATCATGGGAGTCATTTTTGGGAAAACCAACATTTTCCAATTTTTTTGCATGTAACGGATAGTTGCGAGTAAGGGGATTTTCTAGAAAATCTTCGGTCTGAACTTAAATACCAAGTTTGCTTTTCAACAGACTTTTTGTTTATGAGCTATGCTGCTCACACACACACACACACACACACATAACACACGTACATACACGCATACATATACACACACATAGATGCATACATTCAGACATATATACGGGCATTTTTCTAAAAATGCTTTTTACTACCTTTAGCCCCGTATGTACATAGGGATAGAGAAGTTTTGTATTCCACCCAAAAATTCGATTCCGAGATTTCACCGGAAATACATGATTTAGGACCTCCTGTATCCAAAAAAAAAAGCGTTTTCAGAAACAGGTCCGTGTGTGTGTGTGTGTGTGGGTGTCCATGTGTCCGTGTGTCGAAAAGTAGCTAAAATACCAAACTTGGTATTTAAGTTTAGTATCTTCCAGGGATGCGGCACAAAGATTTTGAGAAAAATCCCCCACCCAAACTACCCTTTACATGAAACTTTTTTCGAAAATTTTGATTTTCTTAAAGATGGCTTTAACGATTTTGATTAAAATACCGTATATTAATGATATTTACCTGACAACTAAAATGTATATCTTGAATTTTCTGGCAATAGCTTCTAAAGAACTTTATTCTGGATGAGTTTTGCTTAATTTGGCATAACTAGTAAACCGTAAGAGATAGACAAAAACTTACTACACAAAATATGTACGTCTTGTTAAAATACGCAAGTTATGTCATATACATTTTTCTCGTGGAGCTTACCATTTTCGTGGTATTCATTGGTATTAGTTTCAGTTGTGAAGTACTTATACTTTTCTCAGACGGTAGTGTCCGTTTTTCTTTTGTTCTACTCCTGTCCAAGAGAAGAAGCGATTTGTAATGACAATCGCATAACGACAGTTTTTAAAACATTTGACTATCGGTTTATCCTAGTGTATTCCCTTATTTGTTCCTGCTTATAAGGAACTAAGTAATAATAACATTGTGCTAATGAGTACCTCGATTAGCAAGGTGCAGAAAGAAGAAGAATCTTATGTAAGAAATTTGTAGAACAGCAAGAGAAAGTCATGTGAGTGTGACACATCAGATTTTTTTTGTATTCATGTGGTCTCAAAACATGTATTTCCGGTGAAATCTCGGTATCGAATTTTTGGGTAGAGTGCAATGCCTTCTCTATACACTATGTACACAGTACGTGTAGAGAAAGTAAAAACTACCCTTTACACGGAAAACTCTTTGAAAATTTTGTTTTTCATAAAAGTATATGTAACGATTTTGATTAAAATAATGTATATATACATATTTATATTAATATATTAAAGATATTATATCATAAATAAAATGTATATTTTGAATTTTCTGGGAATAGCCTCTGGAGACCTCTGGATGAGTTTTGCCAATTTTTTCATAATGTATTTTTTCTATTTAAGAAATAGATAAAAACTTACTATACAAAAACTGCAGACCTCATTAAAACACAGAATTTATATCATACACTTTTTCTGATACATTTGAGCGTTTTCGAGATATTCCTTGATATTTGTTTCAATTTTAAACTACGCAACTTTTCTCCAAAGGGATTATGTAAAGTGAACCGAATATCAATTGTTTCACATATCATGAACTTTGAAAAGATATGACTATCGCTTTAGCCTAATGTATTCTCTCGTTTGCCTTCTACTTACAAGGAACCAAGTAATAAGACCATTTCTAGTAATGTTTATCTTGATTAGAATGATGCAGATAAAATAAGAATAGTTTGCATTTGGAACAGCTACAGAAAGAAAGTTATGTGAATAGAACACATCAGATTTCTTATTCTCTGTGCTCGCACTATTTTTCAGTGTACAGAGAAGGTATTGTATTCGACACCCAGGTTTCAGCAGAAAACTTTTGGCATTCCCTGAGTTCAAATAAAATCACTTTTTGGAAACCTGTCCTTCTGTGTGTGTATGTATGAGTGAGAGAGTGAGTGAGTGTGTATGAGTGAGTAAGTGTGTGTGCGTGTGAGTGTGTGTGAGTGAGTGTGTGTGCGTCCGTGTGAGTGTGTGTATGTATGAGTGAGTGTGTGTGTGAGTGACTGAGTGTGTGTATGTATGAGTGAGTGAGTGTGTGAGTGTGTGTGTTTGTATGTATGAGTGAGTGTGAGTGTGTGAGTGAGTGTGTGTGCATGTGAGTGTGTGTATGTATGAGTGAGTGTGTGTGTGCGTGTGAGTGTGTGTATGTATTAGTGAGTGAGTGAGTGTGTGTATGTATGTATGAGTGAGTGAGTGTATGTGAGTGTGAGTGTGTGTATGTATGAGTGAGTGAGTGTGTGAGTGTGTGTGCGTGTGAGTGTGTATGTATGAGTGAGTGTGTGTGCGTGTGAGTGTGTGTATGTGTATGTATGAGTGAGTGTGTGCATGTAAGTGTGTGTATGTATGAGTGAGTGTGTGTGAGTGAGTGTGTGTGAGTAAGTAAGTAAGTGTGTGTGAGTGTGTGTGAGTAAGTAAGTGTGTGTGTGAGTGTGTGTGAGTAGGTAAGTGTGTGTGTGTGACTGTGTGTAGGTAAGTGTGTGTGAGTGAGTGAGCGTGTGTGTGTGTGCGTGTGAGTGAGTGTGAGAGTGTGTGCGAGTGTGTATGAGTGTGTGTGAGTGAGTGAGCGTGTGTGTGAGTATGTGTGCGTGTTTGTGAGTGTGTGTGCATGTGTGTATGAGTGTGAGTGAGTGCGTGTGTGTGATTGTGTGTGAGTGAGTGTGTGTGATTGTGTGTAAGTGAGTGTGTAAGTGTGTGCGAGTGTGTGTGAGAGTGTGAGTGAGTGTGTGTGCGAGTGTGTCTGAGTGTGTGCGAGTGTAAGTGTGTGCGAGTGTGTGTGAGAGTGTGAGTGAGTGTGTCTGTGAGTGTGTGCGAGTGTGTGTGTGAGTGAGTGTGTGCGAGTGTGTGTGTGAGTGAGTGTGTGCGAGTGTGTGTGTGAGTAAGTGTGTGTGAGTGAGTGTGTGTGTGAGTGTGTGCGAGTGTATGAGTGTGTGTGAGAGTGTGTGTGAGTGAGTAAGTGTGTGTGTGTGAGTGGGTGAGCCTGTGAGTGGTGTGTGTGCGTGTCAGTGTGTAAGAGTGTGTGTAAGAGTGTGAGTGAGTGTGTGTGTAAGTGTGTGTGTGAGTGAGTGTGTGAGTGTGGTTCGAGTGTGTGTGTGAGCGTGTGTATGTGAGTGTGTACGAGTGTGTGAGTGTGTGTGCGTGTGTGTGAGAGTGTGTGTGAGTGAGTAAGTGTGTGTGACTGTGTGAGTGGGTGAGCCTGTGATTTGGTGTGTGTGCGTGTGAGTGTGTAAGAGTGTGTGTGTGAGTGAGTGTGTGTGCGTGTGAGTGTGTGTGAGTGAGTGTGTGTGCGTGTGAGTGAGTAGGTGTGTGTGAGTGTGTGTAAGTTTGTAAGTGTGTGAGTGTGTTTGAGTTTGTGAGTGAGTGTGTGTGAGTGAGTGTGTGTGTGTGTGGGAGTGAGTGTGAGTGAGAGTGGTGCGAGTGTGTGTGTGCGTGTGTGTGAGTGTGTGTGTGAGCGTGTGTGTGTGAGTGTGTGTGTGAGCATGTGTGTATGAGTGTGTGTGTGTGTGAGTGTGTGTGCGTGTGTGTGAGTGTGTGTGTGAGCGTTTGTGTGTGCGTGTGTGTGAGTGTGTGTGAGCGTTTGTGTGTGAATGTGTGTGTGAGTGTGTGTGTGTGAGCGTTTGTGTGTGAGTGTGTGTGTGAGCGTGTGTGTGTGCGTTCGTGCCTCAAAAACGAAAAGTCGGTTAAATACCAAACTTGATATTTAAGTTCAGTATCTTCTAAGGATACAACACGAAGATCTTCAAGAAAACTCCCCACCACAATCTACGCTTTGCAAAGATTTTTTTCTTTAATCTTTCTTTTTCTCAAAAATAGTTTTAACGATTTTAATTAAACTAACACATATTAAACATATTACATGACAAATAAAATGTATATCTTAAATTTTGTGCCGATAGTGATAAATTTCTGAATGTCTTTTGCATAACTGGTAAACCATAAGAGATAGACAAAAACCTTGCTGTAGGTACAAAACATGTCGATTTCATTAAAACATACAATCTATGTCACATACATTTTTAACCGTTTCCGAGATATTCCTTAGTATTGATATCAATTTTAAGTTAGTTAAGCCTTTCTCAAACGGTAGGTTCTGTCTCTTTTGGTTTACTCCTGGCTGTGCAAAGAAATTCAATTTCAATTGTTTCACTTGGCAAGCACGTTTTAAAACATTTGGCTGCCTACTGTATTCCATTATTTTCCTTCTACCCTTAGGGAAACATGTAACACAAGGATGAATGGGTGCAGACTTTTAGAGTTACAAGGATAACTAAATTTGGAGAAGCAAATTTACATGGACATTCCAACTTATTAAATAAAGCAAGATGTGTTACTGCTGTTTACGTATCCAAGTACGCGAGTGCTTCAATTGCATGTCTCTATTCCTACTTCAACTTGAAGCTAATGTGTCAGAATTTATATTTACGTTTGTGTATAATTCAATGTTAACATCATGATAAAAATAAATCTGTAGTGTTACATTTCTCCAACTGTTCTACAAACAGCCGTGTTATAAAAAGTATTGTACTTTCTACACCAAGCTAATCGAGATAAGCGTTAGCAGAATGTTCTTGTTACTTATTTCCTTACAACTAAAGGAATGTGCTAAAGTGGAAATCAAATGTTTTAACAGCTATCTTTATGCGGTTGTTATTCAAATTCGCTTCTTTGCCTGGTCAGGAGTAGAACAAAAGAAAAACGTACACTTCCTGTCTGAATAACGTACAAGTATTTTAAAATTGGAACGAATAAATAATAAGGAATATCTTGAAAACGGTCAACTCTGCAACAAAAATGCGTGTTTTAACGAGGTCTACATTTCTGTGTGGTAAGTTTTTGTCTATCTCTTACGGTTTAGCAGTTATGAAAAATTCTGCAAAAATCAACCAGAATAAAGTGCTCTTCAGGGGTTATGCCCAGAAAATTAAAAATATGGATTTTATTTGTGTTGTGAATAACTTTAATATACAGTATTTTAATCAAAATCTTTAGAGCCATTTTTGAGAAAATTTGGAGAAAAAAATTCTATGCAAAGAGTACTTTGCAGTAAAAGGACTTTTCTGAACGTCTTCGTGTTGTATCCTTAGAAGCTACTGAACTTAAATACCAAGTTTGGTATCTGATCAACTTTTCGTCTATTAGTTATGTTGTCTACACACACACACACACACACACACGAACACGTGTGATGCGAAACGAAGCTTTGCAAGAAAATCCCCCCACCACAAACCACTCTTTACATGGAATATTTTTCAATAATTTTGATTTTCTCAAAACTGGCTCTTAACGATTTTCATTAAAATATCGTATATTAAACATATTTACATAGCAATTAAAATGTATATTTTGAATTTTCTGGGAATAGCCTCTAAACTACTTTATTCTGGATGAGTTTTGCATAACTGGTAAACGTAAGAGAGACAAAAATGTACTACACGACAAATGTAGATCTCGTTAAAATACATGTTATACCATATTCGTTTTTTATGTAGGGCTGGCTGTTTCTGAGGTATTCTTTGTTATTGATTTCAAATTTAAAGTACTTTAACTTTTCTCAAACGGGAAGTGCAGTTTCGTATCATCTCTCTTATTTTACTGCAGACCACGTAAAGCGAACCGAACTTCACATAGGACCAGCTTTTAAAAGATTTTACTGTCACTTTAACCTATTTTCCTTCTACTTACAAGGAAGCAAGTAATAAGACTGTTTCTGCTAATGCTCTGGTTCTTAAAAACGGCCCTAACTCTTTTAATTAAAATATCATATGTTTAAGATATTTTCATTACAAATGAAATGTAAGAGAAAGATCCCTGAACTGAGCCACTTAGTAAATATTAGTTATAATTTCAAATCAAAATTTTCAGGAAATACAAAGTGAAAAATCCTTGCGCTCTATGAATAATTATACTCAACGCAATTTAAAATTAATACAATCATCATTTAAATAACATTAAACAAGTGAGATGGTGTAAATCGGTTCAAATTAGGAGCGTGGTCCTTAAATTGCACCATCCGTATCTTAAACTGACCTATATATTTTACTTGCTCTACACGTACTATGGTCGTAGTGTATAGAGAAGGTATTTTACTGTACCAAAAATTTCGATACAGAAATTTCACTGGAAATACATATTTTGAGACTCCCTGATCCAGAAAAAGCATTTTTAAAAAATCTCCGCTCAGAAACAAAAACACCGTTAAATACCAAACTTGGAATTTAATTTCGGTATCTTCCAAGGAAGATTTTCAAGTAAATCCCCCACCCCCAACTACGGTTTACATGGAAACAGTTTCGAAAATTTGTATTTTCTCCAAAATGGCTCTAACGAATTTGATTAAAATCTTCAATTTTCTGGGAGTAGGCTCTGAACACATGTTTATTCTTAATAAATGTTGTATAACTGGTTAACCGTAAGAGATAGGCAAGAACTTGCCAAACAAAAGATGTAGATCTCATTAAAACACACAATTTATGTTATCCACATTTTTTCGAGTAGATGACCGTTTGTGAGATATTCCATGTTTTTGGTTTTAGCTATAAAATACTTATACTTTTCTCATATAGAAGTTTGTCCACTCCTATCCATACAAAAGAAATTCAATCACATGGCGACCAGCTTTTAAAACATTTGACTATCACCTTAGTCTAGTGTATTCACTTTTCACCCTTCTACTTTTAAGGAAGCAAGTAATAGGGCGAGTTCTGCTATTTTTTTCGATTAGCATGAGGTAAACAGAAAAACACGCTTTTTAACAATAATTTATTGTAGAGATGTAGAGAAAGTCACGTGAATGGAACACATAAGATTTTTAAGTTTAAAAGTATCTTTATTAATACAAAGTGCACTTTTTATGTCATAAATGTAAATCAATAACAGAATACATGCAGTTGGAAATTGTGATTTAAAAAAAATCTGATGCGTTCCATTCACATGACTTTCTCTACATCCCTGTATTAAATTATTGCTAATAAGTTTATTCTTCTATTTAATTTAGCAGAAAATTTCTTATTACTTAGTTGCTTTATAAGTAGAAGGGAAATAAGGGAATACACTAGGCTAAACCGATAGTCAGATGTTTTAAATTATGGTTGCTGTGTGATTGAAATCCGTTTCTTTGCGTGACCAGAAGTTGACAAATTCTCGAATGAGAAAAATTTAAGTAGTTTAAATCAATAACAAGGAATATCTCTAGAACAGCCAACTCTAGGAAAAAATGTACAGGAATAAACTGTGTGTTTTATCGTGATCTACATTTTTGTGTAATAAATGTTTGTCTATCTCTTACGGTTTACTGTTATAACAGTTTTCGCAAAATTCTCCTAGAATAAACATGTCTTCGAGGCTATTCCCAGAAAATTCAAGATATACATTTTATTTGTTATGTAAATATCTTAAATGTAAGAGATTTTAATCAAAAACGTTAGAGCCATTTTTGAGAAAATAAAAATTGTCGAATTTTTTCCATGTAATGACTAGTTGGGGGTGGGGGAACTTTCTTTAAAATCTTCGTGTGGCATCCTTGGAAGACACCAAACTTAAATATCAAATTTGGCATTTAACGGTCTTTTCGTTTTTGAGCTATGCTGTCCATAGACTCACAGACACAGAGACACACACACACACACGCACACACATGCAATTTTCTGAAAATGCCTCTTTTTTTTATTCAGGGGCACCCAAAACGTATTTCCGGTGAAATCTCGATATCGAATTTTTAGTTGGAGTGCAATACCTTCTCTATACACTATGTACATAGTACGTGTAGAAAAAGTAAAACTATCTGATGTGTTGCATTCACATTTTCCTACTGTTCTGCAAACTAATTTATTGTTACAAAAGACTATTTTATCCATAACACGCTAATCAAGATGCAGAAACTTTGTTCCTTATAAATAGAAGGGAAATAAGGAATACACTAGACTAAGCCGACAGTCAAATCTGTTAACAGAGAAGAACTGAAGTAAGATTTGTTTTGCACGGATGTCAGTGAAACGAGTTTGAGAAACGTCATGTAGTTTAAAACTGAAATGAATACAAGGAATATTTCGGAAAGCTCAACTCTACCCCCCCACCCCAAATATCTAGTATACCTAGTAAAGAAAGAAATAGTGTACATGAAATTGTGTGTACATTTTATACATGAAGCTGTGATTGCTGTATTAAAATTTGAAATAAATCAAATGGAAATTGTAAGTTTTAGAGATGGCTATCGTTAATATGCTTATTTGCTCTGATTTTTTGGGTAGAATGGAATGATAGCACAGATGTAACAAAGATAAAATAAGCTCACCTGTGTGAATGACTTGCTTGGAGTTGACAATTCGATGTTTTGCTGTCGCGAGTTTAACAAGAACAGCCGGAGGAGCAGGAATCACTGCTATTTATTATAGGCGTCAGTATTGGCAAAAAAGTAGGTTTTACGCAACGCTAGTTTCCGATCTCCTGCAGCATACTGCTAAAATAACAAATATTGTTTATACTAATAGCCCTTATTCCGTTCAGATTTGAATTGTTATTTCTGACGTACATCCACCTGTAACAAACTTACCTGGCTAGAAGCCTGAGAACACACCAGGAAAACTTCCGCTCTTACTTTAAGCATTTCAAAAGTTTGATGTAGGATCCTTGGAGAACTAAAATGAGGAGTAATGATCAACATTCTTTTTAATTTCTATAGCACGATTGTACAATGTACCTACTTAATAGACAGAGAAGCTATTGTATTCCATACCAACATTTCACCACAAATATATGTTTTGAGGATTCCTGAATTAAAAAATCTGATTTCTTCCATTCACATGACTTTCTCTACCTCTGTAATAAATGATTGTTAATAACTTTATTCTTCTATCTATTTCATGCTAATCGAGATAAACTCTAGCAGAAACGGTCTTATTACTTAGTTCCTTATAAGTAGAAAGGAAATAAAGCAGTACACTAGGCTAAACTAACAGTCAAATGTTTTAAAATGTGGTTGATATGCTATAGAAATCCGATTCTTTCTTGGTCAGGAGTTGACAAGTTACCGCATGAGAAAAGTATTAAGTATTTTAAAACTGAAACCAATAAAAAGATATATCTCTAAACTGGTCAACTCCAGGAAAAAATAAACTGTGTGTTTTAACGAGATCTAATTTTTTGTGTAGTAAGGTTTTTATCTATCTCTTACGGTTTACCAGCATTGCAAAATTCCGCAAAGTTCATCCGGAATAAAAATGTCTTCAGACGCTATTCCCAAATTCAAGATATACATTAGTAGTATTACATACGACCTAGCAAGGTCAAGTAACGATAATTCTGCCACCAGGAGGAGTTTAAGCGCTAGTGTCGTGTTAATCCGCCGCCATAATAAAATGGCGTGAAATTTGAAAAATTGAAAAGGTGTATCCGCTGATCCATACATTTGCAAAGTCCAAATTTCTCGTCATTTTCTCTTCATGCGGTGGATTAACGCGACACTGGCGCTTAAACCCCTGGTTGCAGGATTATGGATAACTCTACTTGCCAAGCCGTATGCAAAACTTAATAAACATCAAGTTCATATCGCAGATATACCTATTACATATTCTCATGCAATACAATATTGAATAGTGTAAAAACTGATGTTTAATTTGTTTTTTTAAGAAACCACATGCACAATTGTTTATATATATACAGGATAAAAAATAATGTTTATGAAAGTTTAAGAGATAATCCGCCATTTTCTCTTAAGGCGGCGGATTAACGCGACACTAGCGCTTAACCCCCTGGTTGCAGGATTATGGGTACTCGACCTTGCTAATCCGAATGATAAAAGGAGAATTGATGGCGATGATTGGAAAATGGAAGGGGTACATCGGCGATGGTGGACCCGGTGGACGCTTCATAAATGATGTCCACTGCGCTGATGGGAAACACGATCGAGCACTGACGTCTAAACGGGAAACAGGTGATGCAGATGTAGAGGAGGAAGAAGAAGAATCTGTGTATTGTACACTAGCCATGCTGAATACTGAATGCCAATGCTGAAATTATATGTAGCAGAGAAAAGCAAGAATGCGAGGGGTGGGGGAGCTGGTCACACGGGGCAGAAAGCGGAGTCAGCACTCCGACCGGTGATGGTGTAAGATTGCGTCAACCAGAAAACTCCACCGGATGTGAACCAGACACCCACTTGGTGTGTGAGAGTAAATGAAAACGGGCCGTGTAGGTAATGTGAACGTAAAAGAAGAACTGGCCGAGAAGGCTATGTGAGCGTAAAAGAAAAACGGACCGGGAAGGTGATGTGAGAGTAAATGAAAACGGGCCGTGAAGGTAATGTGAGCGTAAAAGAAGAACGGCCGGGAAGGCTATGTGAGCGTAAAAGCAAACCAGGACGAGAAGGTGATGTGAGTGTAAAAGAAGAACGTGCAGGGAAAGCGATGTGAATGTTAAAGAATAGTGGTCCGAGAAGGTGATATGACCATAAAAGAAGAACGGACCGGGAAGGTGGTGTGAGAGTAAAGGAAAACGGGCCGTGAAGGTAATGTGAGCATAAAAGAAGAACGGCCGGGAAGGCTATGTGAGCGTAAAAGAAAACCGGGACGAGAAGGTGATGTGAGTGTAAAAGAAGAAGAACGTGCATGGAAAGCGATGTGAATGTTAAAGAAGAACGGGCCGAGAAGACTATGTGAACGTGCCGAGAGTGTGATGTGAGTGTAAAGGTAGAACTGACCGAGAAGGCGATACGATTTGAGTGTAAAAGAAGAACGTGCAGGGTAAGCGTTGTGAATGGTAAAAAAGAACGGGCCGAGAAGATGATGTGAGTGTAGAGATGAACGTGCCGAGAGTGTGATGTGAGTGTAAAGGAAGAACGGGCAGAGAAAGACAGGAAGTGTCCAGACCAAGCAAAGAAGTGATTTACAATGACAATCGCTTAAAGACAGCAATTAAAACATTTGACAATGCATAGCCCGTAGCTATCGCTCCCTTCCAGTTGAACAAGAAGAAGATTCTGCTAATGTTTATCTCTATTAGCATGGTGTTGAAAATGCAAGAAGGCTATCACACGGAAGAGAATGTGGAGTCAGCACTCCGACGCTGCAACATTGCGCAAGACAGACAACCACTTGGTAGGTTGTGCAATAAGCTGAGCTAATGACGTCCGGATACAGCGGTGAAAATGAACAAATCTCTGTGAGAAAGAAATAATTGCACAGTATAAGTATGGTATTCGTTCTTTAGAGAATACATTGTTTGTACAACGAATATAATATAACATATTGAGAGAAAAACACACATTCTTTCCTAATAGTATTTGAGCCTGAAAAGTTAACATACACAAACACATATACAATATACACATTAGTGGGTTGTTAAAACATACATTAAACATGGGTAATATACCCAGTACTAGCACAATGGTGGCGCAGGCGGATAGCCATGAGATAGAACCGACAGAGGCAAGATTCGTAATTACTTCAGTTTTGGGAAATAAATTATTAAATTTGGAAAAACCTAGAGTTCTGGAGAGTACGAAATGTAATTGTTGTTCTACAGTAATTAGGGTGAACATAAAAATGATAGATCCATTTTTACTTTCTCTATACACACTATGTACACAGTGAATAGAGAAATTATTGCACTCCACCAAAAATGTCGATACCGAGATATCACCGGAAATATATGTTTGAGGATACAACAAAATATCCATACTAAAATACATATTAGCTAATATAAATGTCTGCAAGATGTCTTATATACTGTGGATTTATAAAGTTTAAGGGAGAGATAATTTCTTTTTCTTGATGACAAATTTTAACTTTCTCTATACGCACCATGTACATAGTGTAGAGAAGGTATTGCACTCAACTAAAGAAATTCGATACCGAGATTTCACCGTAACTATGTGTTTTAGGATCCCCTGTATCCAAAAAAAAAAGTACTTTCAGAAAGAGGTCCGTGTGTGTGTCTGTGAACACGATAACTCAAGAACGAAAAGTCGGTAAAATACCAAACTTGGTATTTAAGTTTATTATCTTCCATGGATGCGACACGAAGATTTTGAGAAAAATCCCCCCACCACCCCAAACTACCCTTTACATGGAACATGTTTCGAAAATTTTTGGTTGCCGGGAATCGAACCCGGGACCTCCGACGGACATATTAAAATACATATTAGCTGATATAAATTTCTGCAAGATGTCTTATATACTGTGGATTTATAACGTTTAAGGGAGACATAATAATCTTTTTCTTGATGATAACTTTTTACCTTCTCTATGTGTGTGAGATAGAGAAAGGCATGTGAATGGAACACATCAGATTTTTAAACTCATTTACTCTAAAATATGAATTTAAATGTGAATATGATTAAAGTGCATAATGCGTTTCAATTCTATTAGAACAATAAATTTACAAATAAAAGATACAAGGTAGAACATAATACGCAACAAAATATCCATATTAAAATACATAATAGCTGATATAAATTTCTGCAAGATGTCTTATATACTGTGGATTTATAACGTTTAAGGGAGAGATAATTTCTTTTACTTTCTCTATATGCACTATGTACATAGTGTATAGAGAAGGTATTGCACTCCACCAAAAAATTCGATACCGAGATTTCACCTGAAGTATATGTTTTAGGATCCCCTGTATCCAAAAAAAATGTACTTTCAGAAAAAGGTCCGCGTGTGTGTGTGTGTGTGAACACGATAACTCAAGAACGAAAAGTCGGTAAAATACCAAACTTGGTATTTAAGTTTAGTATCTTCAATGAATGCGACACGAAGATTTTGAGAAAAATCACTCCCACCCCCAAACTACCCTTTACATGGAACATGTTTCGAAAATTCTTGGTTGCCGGGAATCGAATCCGGGACCTCCGCTTTTCCTGATGACAACTTTTTACTTTCTCTATACGCATTATGTACATAGTGTATAGAGAAGGTATTGCACTCCACCAAAAAATTCGATACCGAGATTACAAAACGTGGCGAGAAGGTGCTAGACGATGAGAAAAACACAAGGAAATATTCTAGCTAGCTATTTGAAAAATAAAAAAACATACGTACCTGGAGGAGAGAGGCGAACATGGATGATGCTGCAAGTCGATTAGTTGAAATCTGAAGACACATTCATACACACACATTCACTCGCACACATGATTGTGAAAAACACCAGGATGGGGGGTTACGGGAATAATCCTAATCTTTTTTGGTTGCCGGGAATCGAACCCGGGACCTCCGCTTATCTTGATGACAACTTTTTACTTTCTCTATACGCACTATGTACATAGCGTATAGAGAAGGTATTACACCAAACCAAAAAAAAAAAAAAAATCGATACCGCGATTTCACCGGAAATATATGTTTTAGGATCCCCTGTATCCATAAAAAGTACTTTCAGAAAAAAGGCCCGTGTGTGTGTGTGTGTGTGTGTGTGTGTGTGTGTGGAGAACTCTGCTGATGAATACTGAATACCAATGCTACAATTATATGCAGACGAGAAAGGGAAGAAGACGATGTTCATACTGGACAGAAACGAAGTCAGCACTCCGACGCTGCAACGTTACGCAAGCCAGACAATCTCTGTAAGAAAGAAATAATAGCACAGTATAAGTATGGTATTCGCTCTTTATAGAATACATTGTTTGTACAACGAATATAACATACTGAGAGAAAAACACACATTCTTTCCTAATAATAATTGAGCCTGAAAAGGTAACATACACAAACACATATACACTATACACAATAGTGGGTTGTTGAAACATTTATTAAACATGGGTAATATACCCAGTACTAGCACAATGGTGGCGCAGGCGGATAGCCAGGAGATAGAACCGACAGAGGCTAGATTCGTAATTACTCCAGTTTTGGGAAATAAATTATTAAATTTGGAAAAACCTAGAGTACTGGGGAGTACGAAATATAATTGTTGTTCTACAGTAATTAGGGTGAATATAAAAATGATAGATCTATTTTTACTTTCTCTATACACACTATGTACATAGTGAATAGAGAAATTATTGCACTCCACCAAAAAAGTCGATACCGAGATATCACCGGAAATATATGTTTTAGGACACAACAAAATATCCATACTAAAATACATATTAGCTGATATAAATTTCTGCAAGATGTCTTATATACTGTGGATTTATAACGTTTCAGGGAGAGTTAATTTCTTTTTCTTGATGACAATTTTTTTTTTTTTTACTTTCTCTATACGCACTATGTATAGAGAAGGTATTGCACTCCACCAAAAAAATTCGATACCTAGATTTCACCGGAAATATATGTTTTAGGATCCCCTGTATCCAAAAAAAAAGTACTTTCAGAAAAAGGTCCGTGTGTGTAAGTGTGTGTGTCTGTGAACACGATAACTCAAGAACGAAAAGTCGGTAAAATACCAAACTTGGTATTTAAGTTTAGTATCTTCCATGGATGCGACACGAAGATTTTGAGAAAAATCCCCCCACCACCCCAAACAACCCTTTACATGGAACATGTTTCGAAAATATTTGGTTGCCGGGAATCGAACCCGGGACCTCCGACGGCCATATTAAAATACATATTAGCTGATATAAATTTCTGCAAGATGTCTTATACAGGGTGTTTCAAAAACACGGGGCATAATTTCAGGTATGTATTTCCCACATGAAGACAATCAAAATAGTTCAATATAACATGTGTCCGAAATGCTTCATTTCCGAGTTATGGCCTTCACAACTTGGAATTCACTGGAACGTTTTTCTTTCCACAGGTCTTTGCCGTCAAAGGAGACATTTGGAGGGCGCTCTGGTAGTTCATTCTGAGGAAGGTTACATTCAGTGTTCTTTAGGCGTTAAGACTGTGCGACATGTATTCAAATCAAGAGCTGGCAGAGATACACTTCATGTATGGTAAGGCGGTCGGCAATGCTGCGCTGGCTCGTCGTTTGTACCAGGAGAGGTACCCACAGCGACAATGTCCAGATCGGAAGACATTTGCACGTCTCCATTCCCGTCTGTGCGAGTATGGAACATTCACCTCTCCTGGTTTGGGAAGGGGACGACCAAGATCTACAACTCCAGAAGTGCAGGATGAGATTCCGGAGGCTGTGGACAGGACCCCTTCTATCTGCACACGACGGTTAGCGTTGCAAGTCAATGTACCTCATACGACTGTCTGGAGACTGTTGAACGAGTATCAATTATCATTTGCAACGTGTACAGGCCCTGTAACCAGCAGATTACCCTGAACGAGTTAGGTTCTGTCAGTGGCTCTTGCAGCAGTGTGGTGTAAATCCGAACTTTTCTGCCGTCGTATTTCTTACAGATGAAGCACAGTTCACTAGAGATGGCATAACAAATTTCCACAATCAGCATGTGTGATCGCATGAAAACCCACGTGCAACTGTTGTATCTCATCACCAGGTGCGGTTCTCCCTCAACATGTGGACCGGTATCATTGGTGATCGATTAGTTGGACCCCATGTACTTGTAAACAGACGTACGGGGCAGGCGTACACAAACTTCCTGGAAAACACCATACCTGACGTTTTCGAAGACACTCCACTGATCAATCATCAACACATTCACTTCTTGGATGATGGCGCTCCTTCACACTTCAGTCTCACGGCTCGCCGGTACTTGGATCGAAGGTTTCCTGATCGATAGATAGGTAGAGGTGGCCCAATTGCTTGGCCTCCACGCTCACCTGATCCGAACCCTCTCGATTTCTTCTTGTGGGGCCATTTCAAATCATTGGTTTATTCGTCTCCGGTGCCGGATTTGGAATCCCTTCGAAATCGAATTGTGGCAAGTTGTGAGGACATACGCAATACTCCTGGAGTTTGGGATCGTGTTCGCAGGTCAATGAGACATCGATGTGAGGTCTGTATTCATGCAGGAGGTGGACATTTTGAACATCTTCTGTAAAGACAACAACCTGCGGAAAGAAAAACGTTCCAGTGAATTTCAATGTTGTCAAGGCCAGAACTCGGAAATGAAGCATTTCCGGACACATGTTATAATGAACTAATTTGATTATCTACATGTGGGAAATACATACTGAAATTATGCCCTGTATTTTTGAAACATTCTGTATGCTGTGGATTTATAACGTTTAAGGGAGAGATAATTTATTTTTCTTGATGACGACTTTTTACTTTCTCTATACGCACTATGTACACAGTGTATAGAGAAGATATTGCACTCCGCCAAAAAATTCGATACCGAGATTTCACCGGAAATATATGTTTTAGGATCCCCTGTATCCAAAAAAAAAGTACTTTCAGAAAACAGTCCGTGTGTGTGTGTGTGTGTGTGTGTGTGTGTGTGTCCGTGTGTCTGTGAACACGATAACTCAAGAACGAAAAGTCGGTAAAATACCAAACTTGGTATTTAAGTTTAGTATCTTCCATGGATGCGACACGAAGATTTTGAGAAAAATTCCACTACCCCAAACTACCCTTTACATGGAACATGTTTTGAAATTTTTTGGTTGCCGGGAATCGAACCCGGGACCTCCGTGGGCGCCGCAGTAGAGGTCCCGGGTTCGAGGTCCGGTGAAATCTCGGTATCGAATTTTTTGGTGGAGTGCAATACCTTCTCTATACACTATGTACATAGTGCGTATAGAGAAAGTAAAAGAAATTATCTCTCCCTTAAACGTTATAAATCCACAGTATATAAGACATCTTGCAGAAATTTATATCAGCTATTATGTATTTTAATATGGATATTTTGTTGCGTATTATGTTCTACCTTGTATCTTTTATTTGTAAATTTATTGTTCTAATAGAATTGAAACGCATTATGCACTTTAATCATATTCACATTTAAATTCATATTTTAGAGTAAATGAGTTTAAAAATCTGATGTGTTCCATTCACATGCCTTTCTCTATCTCACACACATAGAGAAGGTAAAAAGTTATCATCAAGAAAAAGATTATTATGTCTCCCTTAAACGTTATAAATCCACAGTATATAAGACATCTTGCAGAAATTTATATCAGCTAATATGTATTTTAATATGTCCGTCGGAGGTCCCGGGTTCGATTCCCGGCAACCAAAAATTTTCGAAACATGTTCCATGTAAAGGGTAGTTTGGGGTGGTGGGGGGGATTTTTCTCAAAATCTTCGTGTCGCATCCATGGAAGATAATAAACTTAAATACCAAGTTTGGTATTTTACCGACTTTTCGTTCTTGAGTTATCGTGTTCACAGACACACACACGGACCTCTTTCTGAAAGTACTTTTTTTTTTGGATACAGGGGATCCTAAAACACATAGTTACGGTGAAATCTCGGTATCGAATTTCTTTAGTTGAGTGCAATACCTTCTCTACACTATGTACATGGTGCGTATAGAGAAAGTTAAAATTTGTCATCAAGAAAAAGAAATTATCTCTCCCTTAAACTTTATAAATCCACAGTATATAAGACATCTTGCAGACATTTATATTAGCTAATATGTATTTTAGTATGGATATTTTGTTGTATCCTCAAACATATATTTCCGGTGATATCTCGGTATCGACATTTTTGGTGGAGTGCAATAATTTCTCTATTCACTGTGTACATAGTGTGTATAGAGAAAGTAAAAATGGATCTATCATTTTTATGTTCACCCTAATTACTGTAGAACAACAATTACATTTCGTACTCTCCAGAACTCTAGGTTTTTCCAAATTTAATAATTTATTTCCCAAAACTGAAGTAATTACGAATCTTGCCTCTGTCGGTTCTATCTCATGGCTATCCGCCTGCGCCACCATTGTGCTAGTACTGGGTATATTACCCATGTTTAATGTATGTTTTAACAACCCACTAATGTGTATATTGTATATGTGTTTGTGTATGTTAACTTTTCAGGCTCAAATACTATTAGGAAAGAATGTGTGTTTTTCTCTCAATATGTTATATTATATTCGTTGTACAAACAATGTATTCTCTAAAGAACGAATACCATACTTATACTGTGCAATTATTTCTTTCTCACAGAGATTTGTTCATTTTCACCGCTGTATCCGGACGTCATTAGCTCAGCTTATTGCACAACCTACCAAGTGGTTGTCTGTCTTGCGCAATGTTGCAGCGTCGGAGTGCTGACTCCACATTCTCTTCCGTGTGATAGCCTTCTTGCATTTTCAACACCATGCTAATAGAGATAAACATTAGCAGAATCTTCTTCTTGTTCAACTGGAAGGGAGCGATAGCTACGGGCTATGCATTGTCAAATGTTTTAATTGCTGTCTTTAAGCGATTGTCATTGTAAATCACTTCTTTGCTTGGTCTGGACACTTCCTGTCTTTCTCTGCCCGTTCTTCCTTTACACTCACATCACACTCTCGGCACGTTCATCTCTACACTCACATCATCTTCTCGGCCCGTTCTTTTTTACCATTCACAACGCTTACCCTGCACGTTCTTCTTTTACACTCAAATCGTATCGCCTTCTCGGTCAGTTCTACCTTTACACTCACATCACACTCTCGGCACGTTCACATAGTCTTCTCGGCCCGTTCTTCTTTAACATTCACATCGCTTTCCATGCACGTTCTTCTTCTTTTACACTCACATCACCTTCTCGTCCCGGTTTTCTTTTACGCTCACATAGCCTTCCCGGCCGTTCTTCTTTTATGCTCACATTACCTTCACGACCCGTTTTCATTTACTATCCCATCACCTTCCCGGTCCGTTTTTCTTTTACGCTCACATAGCCTTCTCGGCTAGTTCTTCTTTTACGTTCACATTACCTACACGGCCCGTTTTCATTTACTCTCACACACCAAGTGGGTGTCTGGTTCACATCCGGTGGAGTTTTCTGGTTGACGCAATCTTACACCATCACCGGTCGGAGTGCTGACTCCGCTTTCTGCCCCGTGTGACCAGCTCCCCCACCCCTCGCATTCTTGCTTTTCTCTGCTACATATAATTTCAGCATTGGCATTCAGTATTCAGCATGGCTAGTGTACAATACACAGATTCTTCTTCCTCCTCTACATCTGCATCACCTGTTTCCTCTTTAGACGTCAGTGCTCGATCGTTTTTCCCATCAGCGCAGTGGACATCATTTATGAAGCGTCCACCGGGTCCACCATCGCCGATGTACCCCTTCCAGTTTCCAATCATCGCCATCAATTCACCTTTTATCATTCGGATTAGCAAGGTCGAGTACCCATAATCCTGCAACCAGGGGGTTAAGCGCTAGTGTCGCGTTAATCCGCCGCCTTAAGAGAAAATGGCGGATTATCTCTTAAACTTTCATAAACATTATTTTTTATCCTGTGCTATGACCAGTGAGCGTGTGAAATTCAAAACAAGCTAAAGTCAAATACATATAAACAACTGTGCATGTGGTGTCTTAAAAAAAAGATAAATATCAGTTTTTTGCATGTATTCAATATTGTATTGCATGAGAATATGTAATAAGTATATCTGCGATATGAAATTGTTGTTTATTAGGTTTTGCATACGGCTTAGCAAGTAGAGTTATCCATAATCCTGCAACCAGGGGTTAAGCGCTAGTGTCGCGATAATCCGCCACATTAACAGAAAATGGCGGATTATCTCTTAAACTTTCATAAACATTATTTTTGATCCTGTGCTGTGACCAGTGAGCGTGAGATATTCAAAACAAGCTAAAGACATATACGTATATATATAAACAATTGTGCATGTGGTTTCTTAAAAAAACAAATTAAAAATCAGTTTTTTACATGTATTCAATATTGTATTGCATGAGAATATGTAATAGGTATATCTGCGATATGAACTTGTTGTTTATTAGGTTTTGCATACGGCTTGGCAAGTATAGTTATCCATAATCCTGAAACCAGGGGTTTAAGCGCTTGTGTCGCGTTAATCCACCGCATTAACAGAAAATGACGGGAAATTTGGACTTTGCAAAGGTATGGATCAGCGGATACACCTTTTCAATTTTTCAAATTTCCCGCCATTTTATTATGGCGGCGGATTAACGCGACACTAGCGCTCAAACTCCCCCTGGTGGCAGAATTATCGTTACTTGACCTTGGTAGGTCGTATGTAATACTACTTACATTTTATTTTTCATTTAAATATCCTTAATATACGACATTTTAATCAAAATCGTTAGAGCCATTTTTGAGAAAATCAAAATTATCTAACATTTTTCCATGTAAAGGGTAGTTGGGAGCGGGGGGATTTTCTTGAAAATCTTCGTTTCGCATCCTTGAAAGATACTGAAATTAAATTCAAGCTTTGGTATTTAACGGACTTTTCGTTTTTGAGCTATGGTATCCACACACACACACGAACAGACACACCTTTTTCTGGAAATGCTTTTTTTTTTTTTTTTTTTTTTTTTTTTGGATTCAGAAGTGCCCAAAACAGGTATTTGCGGAGAAATTTCGGTATTGAATTTTTGGGTGCAATACAATACCTTCTCTATACACTATGTACATAGTACGTATAGAGAAAGTAAAAATAACCTTATGTATGTGTCTTTGGTCAGTATATTCCAAGGGCGCATCACAAAGATTTTCAAGAAACTCCCTCCACTCCCAAACTACCCTTTACCTCCATGACACAAATTTTGAAAATGAAAACGTTTTTCTCAAAAATAGCCCTAATGATTTTGATTAGAATAACGTATAATTTTAATTATTTGGGAGTAGCCTCTTAAGAGCTCTTTCTTTATTCTGGATGAATTTTATATATCTAGTAAACCGTAAGAGATAGGCAAAAACATACTACACAAAACATGTAGATCTTATTATAACATAAATGTTGTAGAGCTCAGCGTTTATACAAACACACGAAGTTCAGTTATATAGCAACCAGCTCTTAAAGGATTTGATTATCGCTTTAGCCTACTGTATTCCCGTATTTCCCTTCTACTTACAAGGAAGCAAGTAATAAGACAAGTTCTGCTAATGTTTATCTCGATGAGCTTGATGTAGATAACATAATCTTTAGTAACAATAGTTTGTGTATGGAAGAGGTAGAGAAAGTAGTTTTGTGTATGGGTGAACAGCAGACCTCGGTATTTACGTTCAGTATATTCCGAGTATGCCACAAGATTTTCTGCAAAATAACCCCCACCCCAATTTACTCTTTATATGGATCGGTTATTTTATTTTCTAAAAAAAAAATATACAACATCTTTGTTTAAATTACTACATGTTTAAGATGTTTTAAAGAGAAATGTAATGCATAAGTTGAATTTTCTGGGAATATCCCCACGGCCATTATAGAATGGGTTGCTAAGAACCCCAGCAGTTAAAGAGCGTCCATAAATAAAACTCCATTTAATTATATTAAAGTGAAAATAGCATGCAAATTGATCTTCTTTCTGGATCAGTTTTCATAACTGGCGAACCGTAAGGCATAGGACAAAAAGCGTAGATTTCGTTAAAACTCACAATTTATGTCTGCTACATTTGTTCACATCCTCTACACATGTACAAAAAGTGTTGTATTGCCACATCTCATCGCAAATATATACTTTGGGATTTCCTACATAAAACAAATAGAGAAAGGTTGGACAGCATAACTCCAAAATGAAAGGTCCGTTACATTGGTATTTAAGTTCAATAAAATCCCCTTATCTCAAATTACTATTTACATGGAAATATTTTCGAAAATTTTGATTTTCTAAAACATGCCTCAAACGATTTTGATTAAAAAATCGTACATTAAAGATGTTTACCTGACAAATAAAATGTATATCTTGAATTTTCTGGGAATAGCCTCTGAAGAGCTCTTTCTTTATTCTGGATGAATTTTGCATGACTGGTAAACCGTAAGAGATTGACAAAACCCTACTACGTAAAAAATGTAAATCTCGTCAAAAGAAGCAGTTTCTGTCCTTTGCGTTTTTGTTGCGGGCGTAACCATTTCCGAGACATGTTTCAGACCTGCTTAACACTCACGACGTCTTTTCTTGACACCGTCTTCCTAAATTAAAGATCTTACTTCACTTTTATTGTTGCCATTTCTATTTGTGAGAAAGCTGAGTCTCACTTTTGTTATCATTGTTTAGCGCATTCTGTGAAAAGTGAAGTTGCCTAGTGTTATGACATGTCTTGTTATTTGCTATTATGTCTGAACGCAAATCCATCTTTTCTTCCTCGAACACACGCAGCTTAACTATGGAGTTGCAATTCGACATTTTTCATTGCACATGTTGGGAACTCGGATATTTATTCAATATCATGTTACCTTCATTCTAATATTATGTTACATTTTTATACAGAAAGTATTGATCAGTTGGCCACAATCCTCTCAGGCGCCCTGTAGTTTAATGGGAAAAAATCTTATGTGTTCTATTCACATGACTTTCTCTACATCTCCGCTACAAATTATTGTTAGATAGCTAATGCTTCTATTTATTTCATGCTAATCCAGACAGAATTAACAGAAATAGTCTTATTACTTGCTTCCTTGTAAGTAGAACCGAAATAAGGGAGTACAATAGGGTAAAGTGATAGTCAAAACCTGGTTGCTTGTGACTTAAGTTCCTTTGCAAGGACACGAGTATGAGAAAAGTAAGTATTTTAAACTGAAACCAAAATTAAGGAATATCTCAAAAACGATCAACTCCACGAAAAAAATTTGATATGTTACACTCACATGACTTTCTCTACGTCTCTGCAACAAATTACTCTTAAAAAGCTTATACTTCTATTTACTTCATGTTAATCAGACTAAAATAGCAGAAATAGTCTTAATACTTGGTACCTTGTTGCTATGTTTGCTTTGTTCCTTGCTGGTTGCTATGCCACTGAAGTTCCTTTGTTTGTATGGAAGCTGTTGACAAATTCCTATATGAGAAAAGTAGAAGTTTTCATAGCAGAAACCAAAAACAAGGAATGACTCAAAAACGATGACTCCACGAAAACAATGTATATAACATAAATTGTGTGTCTTAAGGTGCTCTACATTTTTCGTGTAGTAAGCTTTTGTCCATCTCTTACGGTTTAGCAGTTATTCAAAATTCCGTAAAACTCATCTACTAAGAGTCTTCAGAGGCTATTCGCAGAACATTCAAGATATAAATTTTATTTTTTAGGTAAATATCTTTAATATACGAGATTTTAATCAAAATCGTTAGATCCATTTTTAAGAAAATCAACAATTTCGAAAAAAGTTCCATGTAAAGGGTACTTTGGGGTGGGGGATTTTTTTCAAAATCTTCGTGTCGCATCCCTGGAAGATACTAAACTTAAATACCAAGTTTGGTACTTTACCGACTTTTCGTTTTTGAGTTATCGTGTTCACAGACACACGGACACACACACACACACACACACACATACATACACACACACGGACCTTTTTGTGAAAATGTTTTTTTTTTAGATATTGGGGACCCTAAAACATATATTTCCGGTGAAATCTCGGTATCGAATTTTTGGTGGAGTGCAATACCTTCTCTATACACTATGTACATAGTGGGTATAGAGAAAGTAAAAATGGGAAGCTTATGCAATGACAATCGCATAAAGACATTTGACTATCACTTTAGCATAGCACATTCCTTTAGTTCCCTTCTACTTATAAGGAACTAAGTAATAACATGCTGCTAATGTTTATTTCGATTAGCATGGTGTTGAAAGAAGAATAATCCTTTGTAGACCAGTTAGAGAAAGTCACACCAGATATTTCTTTTAGTTACACTGCCTCCCCCCCCTTCAAATACAGACCTTTTTCTGAAAATGTTTTCTTTCTGTGAGTATCAAAACATGTATTTCTGTTGAAATCTCAATATTGAATTTTTGGTTGGAACACAATACCTTTTCTATGTATAATGTACATTATGCATACGTGTTACAGAAAGTAAAAATCAGATGTGTACCATTCACATGACTTTCTCTATATCCCTGCAACAATTTATTCTTAAAACGCTTATACTTCTATTTACTTTATGCTAATCAGAAAAAATTTATTCTTAAAAAGCTTATACTTCTATTTACTTTATGCTAATCAGAAAAAATTAGCAGAAATAGTCTTATTACTTGCTTCCTTGTAAGTAGAAGCGAAATAAGGGAGTACCATAGGTTAAAGAGATAGTCAAAAGCTGGTTGCTGTGTCAATGAAGCTCCTTTGTTTATATGGATAGGAGTTGACAAGTTCCTGTATGAGAAAAGTATACGTTTTTCATAGCAGAAACCAAAAATAAGGAGTGTTTCAAAAACGACGAACTCCACGAAAAAAATGTATATAGCATAAATTGTGGGTTTTAATGTGCTGTACATGTTTTGTGAAGTAAGTGTTTGTCCATCTCTTACAGTTTAGCAGTTATTGAAAATTCAGTAAAATTCATCCGAATAAACTACTCTTCAGAGGCTATTCCCAGAAAATTCAAGATATACATGTTATTTGTCAGGTAAATATATTTAATATTCGAAATTTTAATCAAAATCGTTAGAGCAATTTTTGAGAAAATCAAAATTTTCGAAAAAAGTTCCATGTAAAGGGTAGTTGGGGGTGGGGGGATTTTTCTCAAAATCTTCGTGTCGCATCCCTGGAAGATACTAAACTTAAATACAAAGTTTGGTATTTTACCTATTTTTCGTTTTTGAGTTATCGTGTTCACAGACACACGGACACACACACACACACACACGGACCTTTTTCCGAAAATGCTTTTTTTAGATAAAGGGGACCCTAAAACATATATTTCCGGTGAAATTTCGGTATCGAATTTTTTGGTGGAGTGCAATACATTCTGTATACACTATGTACATAGTGCCTATAGAGAAAGTAAAAATCTGATGTGTTCCATTCACACGACTTTCTCTACATCTCTGTATCAAATTATTGTTAAAAAGCTTATTCTTCTATGTACTTCACGATAAACATTAGCAGAAATGCTTTCTTGTAAACAGAAAGGAAATAGCGATAGTAAAAATCTTTTAAAAGCTGATTGCCAAGTGGATGAAATCCTTTTGTATGCATGACCAGGAGTTCATAAATTCCAGTATGCGTAAAGTTTGAAGTATTTAAAAACTGAAACTAATTACACGGAATATCTCAAAAATGGTCAACTCTACGAAAAAATGTTTATAGCGTATATTGTGTGTTTTAACGAGATCTACATTTTTGTGCAGTAAGTTTTTGTATATCTCTTACGGTTTACTAGTTTTGCAAAACCCAGCAAAATGCATCCAGAATAAAGAGTCTTCAGATACTATTCCCAGGAAAATTCAATATATACGTTTTATTTGCCGTGTACACGTCTTTAATATACGGTAGTTTAATCAAAATCAAAACTTTCGCAAATTTTATTCATGTAAAGTGCAGTTTGTGGTGGTGGGGGGGGGTCCTCAAAATCTTCGTGTCGCATCCTTGGAAGATACTAAACTTATATACCAAGTTTGGTATTTTACCGACTTTTTGTTCTTGAGTTATCGTGTTCACAGACACACAACCATACAGACCTTTTTCTGAAAATACTTTTTCTGGATACAGGGCACCCTAAAACGTGAATTTCCGGTTACATCTCGGTATGGAATTTTGGGTGCAATACAATACCTTATGTATACCTTCTTGAAGAGAAAGTAAAAATATCAAACACTCAGTTCTTTGTTATAATAACCTTATATAGATTGTCTTGTTTTCCGAGAAGTAGGTGTTTCGAAATGGAATCCATTAGTTAGAGAACGTGAGCCGGTTATTAGCAGTGCGGCCTTGACTTCAGTAACCGGGTGGAATTAAAAATTGTGCGATTCTTGACAGTATCACGCACGTGCTTACTCGCCAAGAAGCAAGGACAAACTCACCCAAGTTCTTCGGTGTGTTCAATAACATGGATGATTATATAGAAAACTAAAATAAAATACTGTTTCTGAAATTAACCCAAATAAATACAGTACAGCAATTATAACGTGGTATCCCTACCTGCATGAAAAACCGGCCTCAGCACTAAACTGCTCATTGTCGCCTATTGTTGCAGCTACGTTATGTATTGTCAATACGAAAGCCGTTGCGACTTGGTTAAGAGCAGTGAGGTATAGGTTTCTTCAAACGGGACCGCTCCCCCCCCACTGGGAAATAACCATTACAAAACAAAAGATTACCCTGCACTAGGGGCGAGATGCAATGTAATAAAATCTGTTACCTGGAGACTCTGCTTGCAAGTCGAGAATCGCGCCTGAGTTAAGGGAACAGTAAGTGGAAGACTTGGCAACAGCGACATCTGGTTACCTACCGTACACACACACTTGTCCCAAAACTTTGGAAGAAGTTCTGAAAGTATCATGTTCTGAAAAGTTCTGTAAATATCTCAGCGAAATGTACCTTCTTCAAGAAAGAATCGCTAGTTTACCGTAAAGCCCCCCAGGGGCTTATTATAGTAGGTACGGGTTTGGCGCACCGGGGTCCCGAGCCAGCCTTGACTCCCTCTATGGGTGAGGGAGTCAGTAGGTCAAAATGGCCACGCACGTGTAGGACGTGCGTGGAGACCCGTGTCGGTGGAAAGGAATATCCTGGTTGGTTGAGGGTTGCGCATCTGAGCCTTGACTTCTGTTCTTCAGCAACTGGGGAGGGTATGCAACATGATACACCTTCGCCTTAACGGGAGGCTGGGGACTAGCCCACCCCTAGTCAATCGGCCAGGTCTAGGTATTATACCGAATTCTGGGTGAGTGGAACAGCGTGCCTGCTATATCCCCTGTGCAGCCCTGTCACTCCAGTGGGGTGACCCCTCGTTGGGCTCCGTGGTGGGTGGGGAAACTTTAGGATGAATTACAAACCATTTTTATGGCACAAAAATGCCCAAATCCAGTATTGTGTGATTAAAAGAACAGAGGAAGATAGAACGTTTTCGTCGCTTAGATAAGATAGCTAGTCCTGTAAAGTCCTGTGTTCGAACTCGCCATGACTTACTCCTGATAGAAGCACTGTCAACACCTCAGGCAGCTAAACTATTGAAAGCCACCCGGTTATAGTCGATATGCACAAGACCTTGAACTCTTCGCGCGGCGTTGTCACCACCCGGTGTGTCCAGTGAGGAGATTCAAGAGAATCTTGCGTTACTGCTGTATACAGGGCTCAGAGGAGAGTAAATTCATGCCCATCCGACCCTGTTTCTTACCTTTGATCGGGCAGATCTCCCCAAGAGATTAAGGTAGGATACGAAGTCATCGAGGTGAGGCCATACATCCCGAACACTCTCAGGTGCTACAACCGTCAGCTTTGGGCACATCAGCGAGCTCTGTAGTGGTCGTTCAACATGTGTTAACTGCAGCTATGTTACACACGATGGCGGTTGCACGTCAACTCCATCATGCGTCAAATGCAATTTTTTTTTTATTTCATGTATATATCCTCCTTTATCTAAGGTCATATCGGGGGCTTTCCACTTGAAACAACTCGTTGTCTGTAGGTACTTTTTTTACGTTAGTTTCAATCATTTTAGTTTTACTCAAACACGCACACATCCACACTTCCAGACTCTGTGTGGGGATAGGGAATAATTCTGGCTAAATAAAAATTCCCCGTCCCAGCTGGGAATCGAACCCGGGAACCCCAGGTGAGAAGTCAGCTCGCTGACCACGGAGGCAGTCACTGCAATTGGGAACATCTCTCCAGTTCCCGGGATTGCCCCCGTTTTGCAGAGGAGAGAGCCATCCAGGAGATCCGAGTGAAAGAGAAGTTGTCGTTCTCGGAAGCCCGTAAGCTCCTGCGTTTTCGCCAACCCTCTGTCCCGGGTTCGGTTCTTATAGCTCACTCCGAAGCTCAACCAGTATCAAAGCGGGAAATCGCAACTCAGACCTGGGATATCAAAGGGACCACAATATCCACAAAGATTATCGTTGCCAGAGCACTACCGAAGCCATCTGCGTCTACGTCGGCATCAACATCTTCCAAATCCGCCAGTGTAAAGCCTAGTACAACACATATGCCACCCAAACCGTCGACCTCTGGCACTAAAACCGGCAATACCGTAGTACTTTCTGCCCCCGAGAAAATTTTCAGGACCAGCTATGTTAGAACCGACTTTCTGAAAGAACGTTTAACGACTACTCCTAAATCCTCCAGGGGTAGCAAAATCCCACGTCACCCTCCGCACATATCCTCTTCTGGGAGGAACTTCGATCGGCGACGACCATCTTCGCTGTCCAGTGCTTCGAATCGGTTCGAGGAACTTTAATCGAAATTTTCCACTGGAAAGGGGTCGTCCCCCGTGGAAGAGATGGAACAGGAGGACTCTGCTCCCGTTGCACGATGGACATCGCGCTGCTGAAAAGAGTGTTAGTCCGACGGTGAAGAAGAACAAATTAAACCGACCAGCACAGCCTAATATGCAGAAACTCCTTTTCATCTAGAACTTAGACCTACTGACTAGATGGCATCCACGTCTAAATGTTACAACATCTCTCTCCTGATGGTAATGCTTTCCTACTCGAGGTCAATAATCGCGTCTGGGTTGACGCCACTTTTCCAGACAAGTGGCGGGAGGCCACCGTCATACCTATTCTTAAACTTGGCAAGGACCGCCATCTTCCTTCCAGCTACCGCCCTATATCCCTCACCAGTTGCATTTGTAATGTGATGGAAGGCGTGATCAATGGACGGTTGGTGTGGTGGCTAGAATCTCACAGTTTACTGACTTAACACCCAGTGCGGTTTTCCCAGACGTCAGTGCGGTTGAACGGGTCTTTCAATGTTTATCAACAATGAGTTTTACCGCCAGGATAAAGCTCGATTTATTTATTTATCCTCCTACGCTTTTAGGTTTTCCAAATCTTTTTCTTTTTAGGCTTATTGTTTCATACTTTTTTTTACAATGCTTTAGCAGTTTTTACCATTTCTTTTGCGTCTAATTTTAGGTCCCTTTTTATCCTTTGCTGATTTTAAGCCCATTTTAGTTCTGGTCTCGCGACCCGTTTAAATGTCTAAGGGCGCTGATAACCTCATAGTTGAGCGCGCTTAAACCGCAATCATCATCATCATCATCATCATCATCATCATCATCATCATCATCACACCTGAAAGGGTCGGGGTCGTCCTCCGTGGTGTAATGGTTACCATGTTGACTTCATATATCCAAGGTCGCGGGTTCAAACCCAGCGGAGGGGGATGGATTTTTTCGTGCGTAAAAATCCTGAGCATGGCTTTCTTCGGAAAGGAAGTAAAGTCGTTGGTCCCGTGTCGTACATTTTCGACACATGAAAGAACCTCAAGCCTGATAGAGAGGCCTCTGAGCAAAATTAAGCGATCTTTCACGCCCAATTTAGA
This sequence comes from Hymenopus coronatus, assembly GCA_030762935.1. NCBI lineage: Eukaryota > Metazoa > Arthropoda > Insecta > Mantodea > Hymenopodidae > Hymenopus > Hymenopus coronatus. Next base: position 6,348,696 of record CM060895.1, on the reverse strand, counting down.
ATAGGACGCTGAGAACCACAGTAGTTAAAGAGCGCCCATAAATAGCATGTCATTTACATTTTTACATCTGAAGGCTCCCCACCAAAAATCGCAATAACGGAGGCGTGCGTGTCCACCGATTCATTTAAGCACGCGTGGGACAGTTTTGTTTCCTGGCATTCCCATACAAGCAAAGAACTGTATACAGGATTTGATGACAAGTCAGTTGCAAACACAAAAAATAATCGAGGCCTCGTCCGATCATCTGCCGATGATCCAGAATGCAAACAATAAATGTCGCAACAACTCAATGTTTCGTATAAGCCTTTTCAGCGTGTTTTACACTTCCAAATTATGTGTTCAAGAAATAAAGGAGGAACATAAGGCAAAACTCGAGAATTTACGTGGTTAAGTGTAACAATTGAGAGTGGAATGTTGGATCATGAAGCCTGGACATGAACTCCCAGAACACCAGATATTGGCCAACAAACAATCCCTGTACGATTTATCAGGAATCTCCTCATGGTGAAAAAATCGAGTGTAGTGTGCCGTGTCAGCAAGTCGAATTGGGGGTCCCATATTTTTACTTTCTCTACACGTACTATGTACATAGTGCATAGACAAGTATTGTATTGCATCCAAAAATTCCATGTCAAGATTTCACCGGAAATACATGTTTTGGGACCCACTGAATCCCCCCCCCAAAAAGCTGATGTAATCCATTCACATGACTTTCTCTATATCTCTGCAACAATTTTTTGTTAAAAAGCTTATGCTTCTATTTACTTCATGCTAAGTGAGAAAAAATTAGCAGAAATGGTCTTATTACTTGCTTCCCTGTAAGTAGAAGTGAAGTAAGGGAGTAACATAGGTTAAAGTGATAGCAAAAGATGATTGCTATGTGACTGAAGTTTCTTTGTTTGTATGGACAGCAATTGTTAAATTTCTGTATGAGAAAATTATAAGTTTTAAAGCTGAAACCAAAAACAAGGTGTATCTCAAAAGCGATCAACTCCAAATATATGTATATAACATAAATTGTGTGTTTTAATGTTCTCTACATTTTTTGTGTGGCAAGTTTCTGTCCATCTCTTACGGTTTACCAGTTACACAAAATTCCGTAAAATTCATCCAGAATAAAGTAGTCTTCAGAGGCTATTCCCAGAAAATTAAAGATATACATATTATTTGTCAAGTATATATCTTTAATATATGATGTTTTAATTAAAATCGTTAGAGCCATTTTTTATAAAATCAATATTTTCGAAATTTTTCCATGTGAAGGGTAGTTGGGGGGATTTTCTTGAAAACCTTCATGTCGCATCCTTGGAAGATACTGAACTTAAATACCAAGTTTGGTATTTAACGGTCTTTTCGTTTTTGAGCTATGCTGCCCACAGGCACACAGACACACACGGACCTTTGTCTAACTTTTTTTTGGATTCAGATGGTCTCAAAACATGTATTTCCGGTGAAATCTCGGTATCGAATTTTTGGGAACAATACAATACCTTCTCTATACAATATGTACGTAGTACGTATAGAGAAAGTAAACAATTGTAGAAAAAGGTCCGTGTGTGTCTGTGGACAGCATAGCTCAAAAACGAAAAGTCGGTTAAATACCAAATCTGGTATTTAAGTTGAGCATCTTCCAGGATGCGTCACGAAGATTTTCAAGAAAATCTCCCCACCCCTAGCTACCCTTTACATGGAACATTTTTAGGAATTTTGTGTTGTTTCAAAAATGGTTAACGGTTTTGATTAAAATTCCTTATACGAGGTACGTCCAGAAAGTAAGCTCCGTTTCAATTTATCTCCGCTGCAGCGCTGCGATCACAGTTTCGCACATGCGCGGTAGATGCTCTGTATCAAGGAGAAGAAATGTGTGCCATTTTGAGATCACTGTCAGCCACATACGCTTTGTTGTGCTTGTTTACAATGTCAGTGTTGATTGAAAATCCCGCCGCTTGTGAAATCAGATCTGTGATTCGTTTTCTGAATGCTAGGAAAGTGAAACCAATTGAAATTTATCGGAAAATTTGCGAAGTTTACGGACAAAATGCGACGACTGATTCAATGGTGAGAAGATGGGTCCGACAGTTCAATGAAGGGCGTAGTGAAGTGCACGATGAAGAACGAAGTGGGCGTCCATCTTTGGTTACAGAAGAACTGGTTCACGCGATTGATGACAAGCTCCAGGAAAACCGCAAGTTTACAATTAATGCTCTCGCTATGGAATTTCCCCCAAAGCGCACGATCACTAATTCATGACATTGTTACCGAAAAACTGAAATTTCGTAAACTTTGCTCACGTTGGGTACCAAGGATTCTTACTGAGCAATACAAAACAAAACGGATGGGTAGTGCACTTCAGTTTTTAACCTGTTATGATGAAGACGGCGAAGAATTTCTGACACAGATAGTCACAGGAGATGAGACTTGGGTTTCTTACGACACCCCTGAAAGTAAGCGGCAACCAATGGAATGGAGGCACACTTCATCCCCAGCAAAGGTTAAGCCGAAACAAATCTTGACACCTCGAAAAATGATGTGCACAGTATTCTGGGACTGGAAAGACATCTTACTCATTGGTTTCTTACCGCGTGGTCAAACAATCAAAGCAGATGTTTATTGCGAGACACTTTGGAAATTGCGCCGCGCAATGCAGATTAAGCGCCGAGGATTGCTGTCAAAAGGTGTTGTTTTTCTTCACGACAACGCACGACCACACACTGCAAATGTGACGAAAAACCTCCTACAGGGACTTGGCTGGGACGTGTTTGACCATCCTCCGTACAGCCCTGACCTCGCTCCTAGCGACTTTCATCTGTTCTTACATCTCAAGTCTTTCCTTGGCGGTCAACACTTCAACAATGACGAAGAGCTGAAAGAAAATGTTTCCAACTTTTTGAAGACACAGGCGGCAAACTTCTATGAAGAAGCTGTACAAAAACTTGTGCCACCTATGACAAATGCCTGCAAAAGTATTTTATGTGGAAAAGTAGTTTAAGAGTTGTAGAATTTTGTGCAATAAATAATTATTCTGTATCTAAACACAATTTAATTTTATTACCCAACGGAACTTACTTTCTGGATGTACCTCGTGTATAGAATACTTTATGACTAATGAAACATCTTGAATTTTCTGGGAATAGCTTCTGAAGACCTCTTTATTCTGCATGACTTTTGTATAACTGGCAAATCGTAAGAGATTTACAAAAAACGTACAACACAAACCATATAGATTTCATTAAAACACACAATTTGTCATATACATTATTTTTTTTTTAGAGTTAACCAGTTTCGAGGTTATTGGTTTCAATTAAACTTTTAACGAACGGGAAGACATCTTTCTTTTGTTTCTCGTTTATTTACTCCTGGCAAGCAAAGAGGTTGGAATTTTAATTGTTTCACATAGCGACCGACTTTCAAAGGACGAAACTTTGGCTTTAACCTGTGCATTTAATTATTTCCGTTCTACTTACAAGGAAGCAAGTAATAAGACTATCTCTAGTTGTGTTTTTTTTTTATTAGCATGATGTACATAATAGATTAATATTTTGAATAAAAGGTTTGTTTACCGAACAGCTAGAGGATATCATGTGAATAGAACACATTACATTTTTGAAACAACAGTAAACACTGTTGTGTATTTGCTAACCTTTGAGGAATTTTATACAAAGGTGCCCCCCCCCCTGAATGTAGAGACTAGGGCAACCTGACACACTTCACGCGAGTCAATCTCACGAATTCATGAAAGATTTACAGAAGAAAGTACTGTCAGCAAAGGATTGTGGCCGCCGGGTTCTCCGGATCTAACCACTTGTTCAGTCTAAAAGGAAAAGTGTATGCAAATAATCCCAAAACGTTAGAAGACTTGAAAGACAATATTCGTAATGAAATTTTGAGAATTGATGCAGCAGAATTGCACCAAGTGTATGTTAGAGCCCACAAAAGAGCTTGGAAGCACATGGAAGACATTTTCAGCTCCTAATACAAGATCAAATCAGTTTGTTATTTCTTTATTATCCAACTATTCCATATATGTTGCATGTGGCGGGCAACAATTCGTGGGAGAGCAGTTTGAACACGGGACCGGTTTTCTCGCGCGCCACTCTGTAATGTGCTATTTCTACCAAATTTAATATACAGCTTTAAGTTACTGGCTGGAGTATAAGCCGTGGTCTACTGGGCTCCTCCTTTTTTCATCTGGGAAGAAGAAGGAGGAGCCCAGTAGACCACGGCCCAAAAGCCCGGATTATACCCCAGCCAGTATTGACACCGGCCGTGAAAGCCTAAGTATTTCGAGCTTTAAGTTACTCATTTAGAAAGTAGAATTTGGCTTCGGCAACAATGTTCTCATTTTCAGGAATCCGTTTACTACTTTCTCTACTCGTACTATGTACCTACATAGTATATAGAGAAGGTATTGTATTGCACCCAAAAATTCCATACCGAGATTTCATCAGAAAAGACGTTTTAGGGTGCCCTCTATCCAAAAAAAAAAAAAATAGAAAAAGGTCCATGTGTCGGTGTGAACACAATAACTCAAAAACGAAAAGTGAGTATAATATCAAACTTGGTATATAAGTTTATTATCTTCCAAGGATGCGACACGAAGGTTTTGAAGGAAATCCCCCATCCCAACTACTCTTTACATGGAAAAAATTTGGAACATTTTGATTTTCTCATAAATGGCTCTAACGATTTTGATTTAAATCTCTTACATTTAGGACATTTACATGCCAAATAAAATGTATATCTTGAATTTTTTGGGAATAGCCTCTGAAGACCTCTTTATTGTGGATGATTTTTTATTGAATTTTACATAACTGATACACCATAATACTTACTATGCAAACATACTATACTATACTTACTATACAAACAAATATAGACCACGATAGAACGCACAATTTATGTCAAATACATTTTTTCGTGGAATTGATGGTTTTTGAGTTTCAGCTTTAATTTTTTTTTTTTTTTTTAGTTTTATTTTATTTAGTGTCACTTTAACAACAAGGTCAAATCGCGACTACAATAAATTTTACAATTCTTTTCATAAATGTGTTTCATTAAGAAAGTTCAGTACATTCTTCGAGAAGGCTGGATCACTAAAGTGGTTAACATAGTTGCTGGAATACTGCATCTAGTTCTTGCATCATCATAGAAACGGCAGCTGGTGAGAATGTGAGTGATTGTAAGAGGAGAAAATGGAAATGGCCTGTTATTTATGGACGCTCTTTAACTGCTTTGGTTCTCAGCGTCCCATTCTATATTGGGCGTGAAAGATCGCTTAATTTTGCTCAGAGGCCTCTCTTATCAGGCTTGAGGTTCTTTTACGTGCCGTAAATCTACGACACGGGACCCACAGCTTTACTTCCCTTCCGAAGGAAGCCGTGCTAAGGATTTTTACGCCCGAAAAAATCCATCGTCCTCCGCCGGGTTTGTTACCCGCGACCTTGGGTATATGAAGTTAGCATGGTAACCATTACACCACGGAGGGCGATCGATTGTAAGAGGAGAGTAACAATAGTTGCACTTGGGGGGAAGGTCGCCGGACAGAAGATAAGAATGAGTGAGAGCAGTGTGTCCGAGACGTAAGCGAGATAGAAGAACTTGATGACGACGTTTGTAATGTGTGAGAAGATAAACAGAAGTGGAAAGAGGACAGGCATCACGTAGTTTGTCTCTAGTTGAGTTGAACCACTGTTGCTTCCATTGCCGGAGAATGGTGCCACGCATAAAACGGTTGAAGTCTTGGTGAAGAATCCTGAGGTCCAATAAGTTGGGAAGGTGTCGTGTTGCTTCCTTAGCTGCAGCATTGGCGTTCTCATTCCCGGGTATGCCAGCATGGGAAGGTACCCACACAAGTAGGACCTGCTTACCCGAGGCAGATAGTCTATGATAGAGTAACTGAATGTAAAGCACCAGGTTATTGGTTGGAGTTCGCTGTTGAAGACTGAGAAAAGCACTCATCGAATCTGTGAAGATGGTGAAGGAGAGAGCAGTGGCTTCAAGGACGTACTCCAAAGCGAGACGAATAGCTATCAGTTCACAAGAGAAGATAGATAGAAATTGAGGTAAGCCGTATAGCAAGGTCTTATGTGGTAAAATCACAGCACAACCGCAACGATTTTCATATTTGGAGCTATCTGTGTAAATTTGTTGTGATGTGGAGTGTGAGATACAAAGGGCTCTGAATAAACGGAGATAGACTGAAGTATCTGTACTGTCTCTGTTGTAACGCGCCATGGAAATATCTATGGTAGGTAGTTGTAGCTTCCAAGGAATAGCGTCAAGAGTGAAGGAGCAGGAGACCATTGGCGGAATATACAATTGGAACTCTTGCAGAAAAAGTAGACTTCTCTGGGAGAAGGGTACAAAACGACGTTGACTATGAGCACATACGCTTTTGGACTTGGCAGGAAAAACATGGTTGAAAACTGTTGATGGACTCCTGGAGGCAGTTCGTGTAGCGTACATGAGACTTAAGGCCTTCCTCCTCGAATTCAGCGGAGGTTCGTTTGCTTCGATTTGGAGACTGCTTACGGGACTTGTGGGAAAAGCACCCAAGCAGATCCTCAGCGCCGAAGATTGAATACTATCGAGCATTTTCAGGTTTGTTGGATTGGCTGAATGATATATAATGCAGCCGGAATCCAACTTGGGACGTATAATTGTTCTATATGTTCGAAGTAGTACTGTGAAGTCAGCTCCCCAAGTTTTGGCTGCCATTGTTTTCAAGACATTTAAACGTCGAAAACATTCTGCTCTCAAAATCTTTAAGTGTGTGATCCAGTTTAGGCGGTGATCAAAATGCAGCCCTAAAATGCGGACAATGGATACTGTAGGAATTGTCTGGTTCCCCAAAAAAAGGAGAGGCGGCGATGATTGCCCACGAGAACGACTAAACAGATTGCATCGGCTCTTAGTGGCAGAGAATTTGAATCCGGTACTATTGCTCCATTGCTGTAATTTGTAGAGTGTATTTTGCACTAGTTCCTGGGTAGTCTGTACATTCTTTCCACTGCAAAATATAGTTAGGTCATCCGACAAAGAGACTAGCTCTTACAGGCGGCTGGAGGCAGGAATTCACATCATTGATGGCTACTAAGAAGAGTGTAAACTAAGAACAGATCCTTGTTGTCAATGTTGACGCTTTGGGAGAGAACACCGTTAGCACGATCGCTGATTTTCCGGTTTTGGAAAAAATTGTAAATGAATGCAATCATGTTTCCTGTGACGTCATGTTTCATTAATGTGCGAATGATGTGATCATGCCAGACAGTATCGTAAGCCTTTTGATATCCAAGCTGACAAGAATGGCATGTTGTCTGCTCAAGAAGGCTTCGGCAATGTAGGATTCTAGCAGCAGGAATGCATCAGTTGTGGAACGGTATTTTCTGAAACCATATTGGATGTCTGCAAAAAAAATGTTTTGCACTCTAAATACCAACGTAAACGGCGATTGATAATCTTCTCCAGCAGTTTACATAGGGTACAGGTAAGTGAAATTGAACGGTAATTGTAGGGAACAGAGTGGTCTTAATTGGGTTTAGGAATAGGTACCACGATGGAGCTACGCCATTGGTTAGGAAAAAGCTGATTAACCCATAGGTAGTTATAAATATCTAATATGTAGGAAAGACCAGTTGTTGGCAGATGCTGTAGGAATACATATGGGATACTGTCTGGTCCTGGACTTTTGCTGGTGCAACACTTTAATTCATACAGTAGTTCTTTCATCGTGAGTTCTTCGTTGAACATTTGATTGTTGTTTGTAAATATCGTCTGCAGATCTAATGTTGGAGACTTATTTTTAGTGTGGAGAAATTCAGGATCATAATGGGAGTCACTGGAAGCATCAGAAAATGTGCTTGCCAAGGTATTAGCTATTACCAGAGAGTCGGTAATGGGCGCACTTGAAGTAGGTGTTCGAAGATGAGATATCACCTGTGAGGAGCGGTTGCCGCAGAGAGTATGTAGTTTATGCCACAATTGGGATTGAGGAGCATTAGCGTTTAGAGTAGATAGGAACTGAAGCCAAGAACGCTGTTTGCTTTCTTTCACCTCCCGACGAGCCGCAGCTCGGAGACGTTTGAAGGCGCACTTGAAGTAGGTGTTCGAAGATGAGATATCACCTGAGAGGAGCGGTTGCCGCAGAGAGTATGTAGTTTATGCCACAATTGAGATTGAGGAGCATTAGCGTTTAGAGTAGATAGAAACTGAAGCCAAGAACGCTGTTTGCTTTCTTTCACCTCCCGACGAGCCGCAGCTCGGAGACGCTTGAAGGTGCACTTGTTTTCGAGTGTAGGTTGACGTTTGTATTTGTAATATGAATGGTTTTTGTTCCGGATAGCTTCGGCGCACTGAGCATTCCACCATGGTACGAGGGGCATACTGAAAGTCATGAGCAACACTGTTTTACAATCTTAATATTTATTTTTAAGCCAAACCAAATACATCATCATAATCATAATCTACAGACTTTCTTTCACTTTTCGACATAGTCTCCATTGTTTTGCACACATTTTTCCCATCGTTCTACAAGTTTGAAAATGCCCTTGTGATAGAACTCCGTTCCAGCTGCCCGCAAACCCTAACGCACTGCTTTCCGAATATCCTCGTAGCGTTGGCCATGCATCTGCTCCTTCACAGAACCGAAAAGATGGTAGTCGGAAGGTGCCAAGTCGGGACTGTAGGGAGGATGCGGAAGAGTTTCCCACCCTAATGCCCTGATCTTCTCCATAGTGGCACGGGCAGTATGCGGACGCGCATTATCCTGTTGAAGGATGATCCTCTTTCCAGGGCGTTTATCACGCAAAGCCCGACGGAGCTTCAGAAGTGTCTTGATGTAGCGGGCAGAATTTATGGTTTGTCCAGGTTCAAGAAAGTCAACCAGAATGCAACCTCGTGCATCCCAAAAGACACGTCCCATTACTTTTCCTACAGACTGCACTGTCTTCGCTTTCTTCTTCGATGGTGAGTTCAAGTGGTGCCATTCCATACTCTGACGTTTCGTTTCTGGCTCATAGTGATGGAACCAGCTCTCATCTCCAGTCACAATACACGTCAAAAATTCATCACCTTCATTATGAAATCTCTGAAGAAGGTTTTGTGCAATGGTTCTTCTCTGAAGTGTGTGATCTTCAGTCAATAAACGGAGGACCCAACGGGCACAGACTTTTTATATAACCCAAGCTGTGGATCATTTCTTGCACTGCACTATGTCCTATTCTAAGTTTCGCAGCAATTTTATTCACAGTGAAACGCCTATCTCCTGTAATGAGCTCATCAACTCTTTCCTTGTTGCGTTCTGTAGAGGCAGTTCGAGGACGCCCGCTACGAGGCGCATTTTGCAGACTCGTGTTTCCAGCTTTGAAATGTTTCACCCATCTTCTAACACTGCTGGCACCCATGCAGACACCTCCTATACGCACGTTGAAGTCTGAGATGAATTTCAGGAGCAGATTTTCCTTCTTTCACAAGGAATTCAATGACAGCACGCTGTCGAAACGAAACATCAATGTCAGCCATTTTTCAAACACCGTCTGTGGTCACGTGATAGAAGCTAATGACGTCACAATATGTCAACATGTGGCTTAAAGTCTGTAGATTACGATCCTGCAATTCGTTTCGTTACATTGTTGAAATTAAAATTTTTACAATGGGTTGCTCGTGACTTTCAGTATGCCCCTCGTACAATGCGTTTACCTGAAACATTTTCCGTTAAAGGAATGCTGAGACGCCCTTGCTGAAGTATGGTTGTAGAGAACATATTAATAAGGCCATCTACGTCCATTTGTGGGAAAATATCCAGTTGCGGAAGATCTTCAATGGCATTCTGCGCAAGAACCTTGAACAGGGGCCAGTTAGCTTTGTGGAGTTGCCAAGTAGGATGTCGAGCATATTTGGGTGCATTGAAGGTAGACTTCAGGATTATGGGATAATGGTCACTACCATAGAGAGTATGCTCAATGGACCAATGGAACAGAGGAATAATGTTCGAGGAGCACAGGGTGACGTCAATACTGCTTGTAGAGTTATGGGCTACATCATAACGGGTAGGTAATGGAGAATTGAGTACCACTAAGGGAAATGTATTCAGAATTGAATCAATTACTTTCCCACGCCGATCAGTTCGCTGGCTTCCCCACAGAATATTATGACTATTAGGGTCTCCCAGTAAAATGAAAGGTGTGGGTAATTGTTGAATAAGATGTGTGAGCATTTGTAGGTCAATGCTGGCACTGTTTGGTAGATAGAGATTGCAAATGCATATCTCAATAGTGAGAAAAATAGAGACAGCCACAGCTTCCAGACAGGTTTGAAGGACAATTTCTTTCTGTGGAATGTTCTCAAGTACGTATGTTGCAACACCACCACTAGCATGGTGAGTGTTGAGACGATTTTTATGGTATCCAGTATACCGGCGTATTGGTGCTATGTAGTCAGTATGAAAATTAGTTTTCTGTAGACAAATAATAGCGGGACTATGAGTAGAGAGAAGTAGTTGCAAGTATTCTAGTTGAGATCTATAACTATTGATGTTCCATTGTAGTAGCAACGTATCAGAGTTCATGGCTGAGAGTCAAGAGCTCTAACTCCAGAAACGTCTGTGGAGACGGTGCCAAAGTTGTTCTCTGGTTTAGTAGTGCCCAACATTAATTTCTTTTCAAGCCGTGTGGTTCTGTTTTTTATTTTATTGTTTGTTAACATAGGATATATATTTCTAAGCAATTGTGCTAACGCATGATGATCTGTGGTGTATGATGTGGCCAAGTGGGCGACATCAGAGGACCCCACTGAATTTTCATAGAAACTGACAAGTTGTGTAAAATTCAAAAGGTATTCGTCCGGGTTAGCCTCCATGTGGGTTTGAAGTGGTAGCAGCAGTTCACGTAGTGGTTGTGTTGCCGTTGATGATTTTGGTTTTTTAGGCATTGGTTTAGTACTGGTCTTTAAGATGTTGTCATCATCAGATGACTCATCCTGTGATGTGGATAACCGTTCAGAATTATCCTGCTCAAGTTTTGAATCATTTGGATGTTCTGAATCACTATTGGTTGAAGAAATAGGGCGTTTCATGCAGTGTGGTATACTGTCAACAGGAGTGGCTACTTCACCTAAGTGTACAGTAGTAGTATCGTGAGAAGCAGTGACAAGCATGGTATTGTTTACTGTATGAGAAGAAGAATTTTTCCCCATTTCAGTGTTTAAGGACTTTACTTGGTCGTCATTGACATAATGAGTGTCTTTTTTTGAGGTAGATGGACCAGAAGTTACCGTTGTAGTAGGCAAGGAGGGAATTTCCCCTGAATTGGAGGTAGAGGGCGTTATGGTGGTCTGTTGCACTTCTGATGCTTTGCATTGGCTAGCCAAGTGGCCTTCTTGTTTACAAATGAAACAAGTAGGTGTGTCAGTTGACACATAGACCCAGTAGTTTGTGTCATCGTGATAGATTTGAAAACTGTCGGGAAAGTGATCGATATCTTCAGGCTTAACGTAGAACTGTCGGGGAAAGTTTAAAATATGAGAGAAACCTGGAGCGCTCATTCCGGCCCTGACATGTGAAATTGCAGAGGTCGGATATATACCTTGTGATGCCAAGTAATTTTCTAGGGCACTATCGGGGATGACTGGACAGACGTTTGACAGTATGACTCTCTTGTGTTTAGTCAATAGGGGTCGCAGATCTAGTACATCATTGATAGTAATTTGGGGATGGTTTACTGCTATTTCTTCCGCTATTCGTTTGTTAGAGAGGTACATGCATACACGGTTATTTGAGATTCGTGAGATGAACCGTATATTAGGTTCGGTAAGTCTTGCTATGGCGTAAACATAATCTTTGATGGGAATACCATCATGAGCTGCAATAACGATTGCCTGATCCTTTCTAGGTCCACTTTGTGCGATCGCTGAATAACTTAATACATTAGATTTAGTATTCATTGTTGTTACCTGAGGTTAGGAGTTGAACTTGAGATTTTCAATTTGCCCAAGTCAGCTTGGACTGGGCACAAAACACACTTCACACACGTTAGACGTACTCCCTATACACAAACACACTTTCTCGTGTTACAGAAAGAACTGTTTTATGTAATAAACACACTAGTTTTGTGTAAAAAAAAAAGCAGAACAAACTTTCATAACCTATCCATTGGATGAGGCATGGCCTACTCTGACTTTAACATATTGATACTTTTCTCATACAGGAATTTTTCAACTCGTTTCCATACAAAGGAACTTCAGTCACATAGCAATCAGGTTTTGACTATCACTTTAACCTATGGTTCTTTCGCTTCTACTTATAGGTAAGCAAGTACTAAGACCAACTCTGTTTTTTTTTTTTCTCTCAATTAGCATGAAGTAAATAGAAGAATAATCTTTTTATCAATCATTTGTTACAGAAATGTAGAGAAAGTCATGTGAATGGAATACATCAGAATTTTTTCAGAGATAACGTGGCTTAGCTTTGTTTTCCTATATAATCACACCAGGGCGGCTCGCTACTCCGAAACTAGATGTAGTAGTAGAAAAAACATTTCGAAACTAAAATGATAATTTTTAAATCCGGAGCTTTATGGAGACGGCTGATAGACAATAATTATAAAGTTGAGTTTGCAAGAAAATGTTCTATAGCATCATATTGCATTAGTAAATTATTATAACAACATATTAATGCTTGACTTTCAAACAAACACGTGAATGAAACTTCGGAATTAAAATAATTGTTTGTCACAGTTTGGAAAGTGATTATTATAGAAAAACGCCCGCCTCTGTAGCGCGTCTCCTCACATTCAGCAGATCCTGAGTTCGAAACGGGTTAGAGCGAGTTACAGGATAAGGTTTTTTTCAGGGTTTTCCTCCTAACTTGAGAAGACGAACGTCAAGCTCCAAGGACCCCGGGCTCTATTGAGTATCAGTTTACCGATACCATTCATTGTCCGATATTATGAACTACCAGGTTAAAGAAGTTAAACTAAAAATAAATAAATAAAAACACACACACCTCAAAATACGTCGCTTCTGGATCAATTAATACAAAATTAATCAATAACAGTTTTCATTTTATTATATAGAGAGACACTCAAAAATTCAATACTGAGATTTCTCCAGAAATACATGTTTTGGGACCTCCTGAATCCAAAAGGAAAAATGTTTAGAAAAAAGTTTTAGTGTGTATGTATGTGTGTGTGTATGTGTGTGTGTGTGTGTCTATGGACAGCATAGCTCAAAAACGAAAAGTCTGTTAAATACCAAACTTGGTATTTAAGTTCAATATTTTTCAAGATACGGCACGAAGATTCTCAAGAGAATCCCTCACCCCTACCTACCCTTTACATGGAAAAATTTTCGAAAATTTTGACTGTCTCAAAAATGGTTCCAACGATTTTGATTAAAATACTGGATATTAAAGATGTTTACATGACAAATAAAATGTATATCTTGAATTTTATGGGAGTAGCATCTGAAGACACCTTTATTCTGGATTAATTTTACATAACTGGTAAGCAGTTAAGAGATAGACAAAAACGTAACAAAAAATGTAAATCGCCTTAAAACGCACAACTTATGTTATATACATTTTTTCATGGAGTAGACAGTTTTTGAGATATTCCTTGTTATTGGTTTGAGCTTTAAAAAACTTATACTTTCCTCATACAGGAATTTGTCAACTCGTGTTCATACAAACAAGGGAACTTCAGTCACATAGCAACCAGCTTATGACTATCACTTTAACCTATGGTACTCCCTCATTTCGCTTCTGCTTACAAGGAAACAAGTGCTAAGACCATTTCTGCTAATCTTAAATAGAAGAAGTAATAGAAGAATATACCTTTTAACAATAATTTGTTTCAGTGATGTAGAGAAAATCATGTAAATACAACACATCAGATTTTTGTTTGTTTGACTGAATAGAGCAATAGGGATAATGTGAAAAAATTAATTAATAATAGTAGTATTAATAATGTAATAGTAATAATAACAATGACAAATGTTTGTGGAGAAGAACAAAACTTAAAACTAATAATGACAAGGCATCGATTAAGAAAATAAAGATCAGTTTACAGAATTAAACAAGCATGTAGCTAAAGTACTTGGGATACAAATGGAATTCATTTTCAGATGGAAGCAGTAAGCAAGCTTGCAAAGTAAACAATTTCAGTCTAATCAGTTCAAGAAGTGTGTTATAACATCACAATCCACATACTAAATGTAGGTTTACCTGTCTGAAAAACATCCACAGCTGTAAAATGAATTAGTAAACTGAAAGGGCATTATTCTTTAAATTTAAAGTTCTATGCAAACAAATGTACTAGAATGAATCAATTTAAATTTGAGAAATAAGAGGCAGTTGTATTATCTGATACTTTATGTACTTGCCAGATGTTATTTGGTAGTAGCTATAATTACTATGAGTTTTGATTAATGATTAATTCATGTAATTTGTGTTGTTTTTTCAGTATTGTTGCTATATTAATTATTTAATGTTCATATTTATTGGTTAAAAGATGAAATAGGTTAAGTAGACAAGAATTGAAAGAAACAATAGAAGGTATGCATGACCAACTATTTATAAATAAACAGATTTCATCACTGAAGCACAAACTAAAAGGTAATAATAGCAACATTTGTAATTAATAAAGGACTGCCATCAGTTGTACAAAGGGAGTTCTATGAACCAGCATTTTATATTAATTTGGATTATTGTTTTGCTTGATTCTTAGACTCTTATGTCTTTTCCAAAGAGGTTAAATTGGCTGCTTAGGGGCATAGAGTCTTAATTGTGTAGCTTTTAGGTTATTAAATAACTATGGAACCAAAACTAAGGTAGAAAGACTTTAAATTTATTGTCTACAAAATTACTTGACTGTTCATAGTAAGGATTCTTCCACTCCAAAGGGTGCTTATACGCTATGTAACATTTCCAGAACTTGGAAATCTGCCAGTCTGCCTGTGTAATTTAACTAGCGTGAATATTAGGATGTTTTTCATTACCTATTACTATACAATGGTACACCACATGACATTACTTCAGTATGTGGGTACTTTTGTTATGCTGTCATTAGAGCCGCTTTGTAGTTAATTATTGGTCTGTTAAAAATATTTAGGGCCCTACACTGCAAAGTGTAGCCCAAGGTGGAGGGCCCTTAACCGCAAAGTGTAGCAATGGGATCTGTGAAGCTAAAACCCCAATGATCTCAAGAAGAACTTTGGCAATCTGGTGACATTCACATTTGAAGAACTTAATGTTTTCAATACTTTCAAATATGGATGACCAGTAGAAGTGACTTAAACTGCTTCTGAAGACCGTGTGTATGCTGCAACCAAGAAGGTAAATGAAATTGATTCATCACCACTTTAATATCAGGTAAGCCAGCTAGTTGCAATACAGACTTTCAGTACATTAAGCAAATCTCATTCATCTTAAACAAAAATGGGAATCTGCTGAAAGCAAATAAACTAGGGTAATCTTGCACACCAGGTTACCCTGTCATGGTGGGTACCGTGTAACATCCTAAACTAGTTTGAATATTCATGTTTTTTTGGTATTGCAGTTTATGATTAATTACTTTGTATACACTGATTACACCACCATTAAAAGTGTCTAATTATAAGTTCTTCACTTTTATTTACTATAATACATGATTATGAAGGTTTAGAATTTCTCATCCATTTTTGGTCTTTAAGTTTCAATAAAGTATGTGATTTAGATTGAAATATACCAAAAAATACTTTGTTTACTTTGGTTTCTTACAGCAATTTCCATTGGTGCAGTAGTTATTGGACAGTTGGTGTTCATATCATTCATAGTTGGTATTTCTATCACAAAATTAAGAACAATCAATTTTTAACGCAATTATTACTTGCCATTAAAAGATTATAGAACTAGAGCAAAGTGTTGTGATAGGTCTAAGTTAGTATGTGTAAATAAACTGATTTTTCTATATTAGGTATTAATACATTCCATTGCTTTCACCAAAGCATTCAAGCAAAGCAAGCATACACTATCCTAGGTCTAGGTTTGTGTATGTGTGTGTGTCAATAAATTGATTTTCTTGTACTTTGGTTTTAATAATTTCCACTGTTTTTACCAAAGCATGCAAGTGAACTGAGCATGCACTGTGTAAGGTCTAGGTGTGTGTGTGTGTGTGTGTGTGTGTGTGTGTGTGTGTGTGTGTGTGCGCACGTGTGTGTGCGTGTGTGTGTTTGTGTGTGTGAGTGTCAATAAACTGATTTTCTTGTACTTTGGTTTTAATAATTTCCACTGTTTTTACCAAAGCATGCACTGTGTTAGGTCTAGGTGTGTGCATGTGCCAATAAATTGATATTCGTGTATTTAATTATTAATAATTTCTAGTGGTTCCTTCTCTGGTGACTTTTACATATAGGCAGCATCTGCATGTCATTGCTTCTGGCCTGGAAACAGTTTCTTCCCACCTAGCAATTATTGTTGTCGATTCCCCCACCATGCAAATTTTTGTAAATTTTGCTATTTAAGAAAATGTCTTTCCAGGGAAAGTGTGGTGGGTTATACCAAGTCTTGGCTCCTAGATGCTACATGGTGTATAATAAGGTTAGTTTAACTTCTTAAAAGCATTTTATATAACTATATATATATATATATATATATATATATATATCTTTTTTTTTTTTTTTTTTACCTTTGTTATGTCAAAACAGTTGGCCTGAATCCCTGGAAATAAGCTTGTGAAAGTTCTTGGATAAATTCATGATATAGACATTTGTGTATTTTTGTAGAATTTTGTGGAACTGTGGAGAATACACATTAATAGCACTCATTCACTTGTGTACTAGCTTGTAGTGTATTGGCCATGCTGATGACCTATAATTTGATAGGTCATTTGCTCAATGTGCTTTATGTTGTATATTGTGTTGATTGGTCTAAGTAGGAATGCAGGATTTTCACTTTAGATTGAAGCTTAACCTCCAAAAGAAGGAAAGTTTGCCGAAGATCCTCAATGACTTGTTGCTGCAGTAGTTGAAGCAATAGCCAGTAGCGGCATTTAAAGCCCACCTGTGTGGTTTCTAAGTAGAATTATAAGGCTGAAAATTGTGAAAACATTGTACAAAATTCAATATTTGGCATTTTAGCTTAACTATTTCAGTTCTATAGGAACTTTATCTTGCATAAATATTTACTATCTGAATGGACCTGAATGTATTATATAATGATTTCAAGAAACCTTACCTGAGGTCATGGCAGCTCATTGCTTCTTTCTTGTGCTTTTCACAAATATATATATATTGGAAGAAGTGGTGCAAGAGTTTTTCTGTTATGTTTTTGAGGAGTCTCATAGGTTTTCCCTTCACTAGATCCATGGACTAGAACCTGGTTCCTTTGAGCTCAGACGTCACTTTTGGGAAGAGAAAGTCCCATAGTTCTAGGTCAGGCAAATACAGTGAATGTTCCATCACTGGAATATTTTTTTTTCTTCAAAACGTCTTCAGATATCACATTATGGGCTGGTGTGTTATCCTGATGAAGAATCCAAGAGCAATTCTTCTACAGAACTGGTGTCCTTCATCACACACGTTGTATAATAAACTTGATTGATGGTTTGACCTTCAGGCACCCAATCATTGTACTTAATCCCCTCAATATCGAAAAAACAATCATCATTGCTTTGAATTTTGTTTTTCTCAGACACGCTTTCTTCCTAGGGGATTGAGGGCTCTTCCAATGCATGGATTGTCGCTTAGTCTCTGGATCATATTGGAATATCCGTGTTTCATCACACGCAATTACTAAGCGGAGATAATCTGGGTCATTTTCAATGTTTTCATGAGTGTCAGCACAGCAGTCTCTCAATGTTGCTTTTAGCTCGTTTATGAGTATTCTTGGCACCACTTTAGCATAAACCTTTGTCACACCCAAATCATTGTGCAATATCTGTGTAAGGGTTTTTTTATTGATGCTGGCAAATTCTGAAATTGCTCGAATGCTCTTGGCAGTCTTCTCGAACAATTCTACTGACCTCCTCCACATTCTCTTCAGTCTCTTCCTCAAAGTGGAAGAAAGGCCAGATTTTGGATCGTCTTCAATGTCTTTCCTACCATCCTTGAACCTCTTAATCCACTTGAAAATTTGCATACAATATAGACACTGATCACCATAGACTTGTTTCAACAAATCATAAGTCTCTGTGGTGGGTTCTCCAAGTTTTGAGGGGGGAATTTGATGTTAACATGTCTACTTTAGAGCGTAGCATAATTCTGGTGCAGCTCAGACACACGACCCATTTCTAAGAAGGCTAAATTAACCACCACAGCGACATGAAAGCTTGTTCACCTATCAGGGAGAGTCCCAAGGCCAATTCCCCAGTCTTCTCTTTGTCATTGATGGAGCGAAAAATGTGCACAACAATCATTCTGGTTTCTTTATTGCCACACCTCATATACATATTGAGAAGTATTGCTGCAAAGTTTTGTGCATGTTTTAAAGTTTAAAAATTAATACTATTCATTGTAAGAAAGAAAAGCAATAGCAAATCTTTTCCCAGTAGTAATATTTTAGACATTATTCAACTTTTAAAATGCTGCTTATGATGTAATTTTGAATTTATTGAACTGAACATTTTGAACATAATCTCCCCAATAAATGCTGATTTAAACTTGCTATGAAATAAGCTACATCCATTATATCAATCTGATTCTAGGTTTCCTATTCTGTCCTATACATGGATTGTGCAAAAGAACAATCAGTTACCAAATTCATCAATGTTTTATAAACACTTTTTAGCAAAACTTAAAACTGATAACAATGAAAATGTTGAATAAACAATTTCAGCTAGTTCTGATGTATTTGCATCTGCAAAATCCAAAAATGAAGCTTGAAATGTTCCATCACCAACCAATATTTAGTAATATTAAAAAAACAGTTTTCTTATTTATTAGCATAGGGTTGTAAATGTGCTGATTAAAAGAAAATAATTAACCTTGGAACACTTACCAGTGTGTTTGAGTACCCCAGCATTTTAAAGAACTGTCATTAGATGGTAATAAACTGCAATATTGCGCTTGTGCTCCAGAACCTTCATTTAAGAGTTTATTATGCAGCGTGATGGCTGCTTTGTTGTTCTGGATAAGCAAGAACATAGAAATGTTAAAGTATTGGTGACAATGTAAGTGTGGGGGTATCGCGGTAACCCAGGCATGTGTTTACTCTACTGTAAGTAAAGGTAATTTTCATGTCTATCACTTTGGCAAAAACTACAGTGTTATGGTTGTGGGAACAAGAAATAAATTCCTGCCTCACTTCTTCCTAACAGAAAGAAGGTGATAAGAAATTGTGAATTCATGTTTGATGCAGAGAAGAAACTGGTTTCATATTGTCTGAAGAGAGGCAAAAGTGTAATCCCACTTTCAACTATGCACTATAACAAAAGCAAAAATCTGATGTGTACCATTCACATGACTTTCTCTACATCTCTGCAACAAATTGTTGTTAAAAAGCTATGTTTGTATTTACTTCATGCTAACTGAGAAAAAATTAGCAGAAATAGTCTTATTACTTGCTTCCTTGAAAGTAGAGGCGAAATAATGGAGTACCATAGTTTAAAGTGATAGTCAAAAGCTGGCTGCTAAGTGACTGAAGTACCTTTGCTTTTATGTACACGAGTTGACAAATTCCTGTATGAGAAAAGTACAAGTTTTTCAAAGCTCAAACCAAAAACAAGTTATATCTAAAAAACGATCAACTCCATGAAAAAAAAGTACATAACATAAATTGTGTGCTTTAATGTGTTCTATATTTTTGTGTGGTAAGTTTTTGTCTATCTCTTATGGTTTAGCAGTTATGCAAAATTCGGTAAAATTCATCCAGAATATGGCTGTCTTCGGAGGCTATTCCCAGAAAATTCGAGATATACATTTTATTTGTCAGACGAGTATATTTAATATACAATATTTTAATCAAAATGTTAGAGCCATTTTTGAGAAAATCAAAATTTTCGAAAAAAGTTCCACGTAAAGGGTAGTTGGGATGGGGGGGATTTTTATCAAAACCTTTGTCTCGCATCCCTGGAAAATACTAAACTTAAATACCAAGTTTGGTGTTTTACTGACTTTTCATTTTTGAGTTATCGTGTTCACAGACACACAGAGACACACACACACACACACACACACACACACACACACAGACCTTTTACTGAAAATGCTTTTTTTTTCTTATACAGGGGACCCTAAAACATATTTTTTTTGTGAAAACTTGGTATCAAATTTTTGGATGGAGCCCAAAACCTTCTCTATACACTATGTACATAGTACGTGTAGAGTAAGTAAAAATGAATTGACAAACCTGAGATCATTTACATCTATAATGATACTAAAAGTGGTGTTGATACATTCACAGCAGCCAGGAAAACTAGACACTGGCCTCTGAGGTTTTTTAATGGCGTTTTGGACATAGCTGGAGTGAATAACATGGTGCTGCTTAAATTTTTACATAACGGAATAAATAGTAAAGTGAGGCAACCTCACTTCCTGATGCACCTGGGGTTAGAACTGACAAGGTTACACATGGAGCATTGTATGTTCAACGCCAATAAGTGGAGATCAAGTGTACTCTTGATATTACTGATCCAGAAGTTTCCAGAGGAAAGTCAACCAGATAAGCTTTTCGTTTGAGAGCAAAAGTCAGAAAAACTGCAGTAAGTGTCATACACCTGTCTGTCCTGAGCATAAGTGTATTGTTTGTTCTAATTTTGTATAAAATATGATGTATTGTTTTCTTCCTCCTCAGATATGTCAGTTACTGAGTAGTGTTCTTTTAACACATAACCTAGAGGTTATTCTTATATACTACTATTTATGGGTACCAAACAATGTGATATTGACTTATACATTTATACATTTCATCAAGGATAGTATGTTCATGCAGTTGACAAAATAAAATATTGGTTTAAATGGAAAGATCATTGGGTTATTACCCTTAAGTGCCCCAAGTAAGTGTTTAAAAAGATTTAAAAAATGAGTATGTGTTCCAGGGTAATTTTATTTTACTAGGGCAACAAATGGCATTTGTTTCAGGCAATTACTGTCTGTGACTTGAGGAATGACAATGTTCAACAATGAGCTCCTCTTTGAATTATGGCTTTCCCACCCAGGTCAGTGTTTACTGCACCAACTGATTCAGATAGGAAGTTGCCAGGATGGTAGAAGCTAATCCTGTGATTTCTCAATTGTTTTTTTTGTTTTGTTTTGTAATTCAAGATAATTTTATTATACAATACAATTCTGCTGGTACAATATACTACTGTGTCAACAAAGTTCTGGGAATTTGCCAATTATTCATCCAATTTTATGTTATCGCCTTCAAAGTAGGCCCCTTCTGAAATTATACATTTATGCCAATGAATAATCCAATCATCAAAACATTTTTTGTAGGCACTTTTAGGAATCGATGTCAATTGTCACCGCGAATTTTCCTTTATGTATTCTATTGACTGAAAACAGTGCCTCGAAGTGGTAACTTGAGTTTTGGAAAGGGAAAGAAATCAGCAGGAGCCAGATCAGCTGAATACGGTGATTGTTCAATGAAATTTGTTGAGTTTTTGGCCAGAAATTCATTCACAATTATAGCCTTGTGAGCTGGTGCTTTTTCGTGGTGCTGAATGCATGAGTAGTCGTTCCACAAATCTGGCCTTTTTCGGCATATTTGTTCTCTCAAACGCTGCATAACGCTCAGATAATAGTATTTATTTACCATCTGACCTTCTGGTAAGAACTCTGAGTGCACAACACGGCGATAATCGAAAAAAATCTGATGAAATCCATCACATGACTTTCTCTATATCTCTGCAACAAATTTTTGTTAAAAAGTTTATGCTTCTATTTACTTCATGCTAAGTGAGAAAACATTAGCAGAAATAGTCTTATTACTTGCTTCCTTGTGAGTAGAAGCAAAAATAAGGGAGTAATGTAGGTTAAAGTGATAGCAAAAGATGGTTGCTATGTGGCTGAAGTTCCTTTGTTTGTATGGACAGGAGTTGACAAAGACTTGACTCCTGCTTTAGCCTCGACTAGTATGTTTCCATTTTACTTTCTATCTACAAGTAAATAGGTTATCAGATAATTTCTCTTAATTTTTTTTTACTAGAATTAAGTAGATAGAATAAGCTTTTAAAGAGCAGTGTTGCAGAATAGTAGAGAAAGTCATATGAGTGCAACAGTCAGTTTTTTACTTATTCTGCAGGTACTATGTTCATACATAATAGGCAGAAAAGGTATTACAGTCTGCTAAAAATTTGATACCAGATTTCACCAGAAATACATATTTTGAAGACCCCTAAACCAAAAGAATGTAGAAGGTAATGCATAAATGTGTGTGTATGTGCATGGGTGCATGCATGCAGCACATGTGGAGCATAACTCAAAAGAAAAGTTGGTTAAATGCAAAACTTTGTATTTAAGTTTATATGTTCCAACAATTGACACACAGATTTTCAGGAAAATCCCACACCAAATACTACTTTATATGGAAGATTTTTTTGAAGTTTTTGAATTTCTCAAATAGCTCTAACAATTTTGATTGAAATAGAATATTATGATAAATAAAGGGTATGTTCTGAATTACTTTGAAATGGCTACTTAAGTCCTCTTTTTGTATAACCAGTAAACCATAAGAGAGAGACATAAGCTTACTGCAGAAAAAATGTAACTAAAATCTTAATTCTCAATACCTTTATTATTTTAAATATTTGAAGGAATTTGACAAAATGCTTTATAGGAAGTGGTTTGAAACTTCTAACTATATTTTTATATCACATTTAACTAGTGAAATTATTTCAAGCCAAGTGACTGTAATGTGTTTCTGAATGTATTTTGTGGCATCATGTTTGTTTTGGGTATCATGTTAGTCTATGTTTACATCACACCCTACTGTGTTCTCATGCATGGAGAAATATTTAGTTTAGGTGTCCAGGATCTCTTTTCGATGCTTGTAGTGCAATCAGAAGTTAAGGTGATCGGTTCTGTGATAGCCCAACTATATGAATGTTCACTTTTGCTGTAACTGCACAGTAAGTATATTAGTATCACATTAAGTGTCTCAAGTAAACAACAATGGGTAAAATAAGCAAATGTGAATGCAGAAAAGAGAGAAATGGTATGTGCAACTAGGACATTAAATAAATAATGCAACTAATTTTTTTTCAGCCAATTTTGGTTAAAAAAATTGAAATTTTGTATAGGACATCTTTAAAAATTCCTGCTTCACCTCGTACTGTTTCATTAGTTCCCAATAGTGACAGCACTATAACTAGCCCATCTGTAATGGAGGTGTGTTCCAAACAGAGAACAGTTATTCAGTTTCTTTGGCAGAAAACCAGAACATCACACAGACGCTTGCAAAATGTGTATTGAGATCTGGCAGTGGACAAAAGTGTGTCATCATCACAGGGTGGAGCAAACCTGTCTCATCTCCTGCACACAGCTCTCTTATTTGAGGTGATCAACAGATCACAATCAAACACCTTGCTGCTCAACTTGGTAATGCTGACACACTTATCCACCAGTTGGGGTACTCAAGGGTTTGTTCTCGCTGTGTTCCTTAATGCCTGACAACCATAAAGATCACAGAATTGCTTGCTTGATATGAGGTTGAGGGTGACATATTGTCTGTCACAGGTGATGAAACATGGTTTCAAAACTAAACAGCTATCCATGTAGTGGCACCACACCAACTCTCCTTCGAAGAAAAAGTTGAGCTGGTAAAGTCATGCCTATGGTTTTCTGGGACTCTGAAGGGGTTATTCTATTCAATGTCCTCCCTCATGGTGAAATGATCAACACTGAAGTGCATTGTGGCACTCTTAGGAAACTGAAGAAACGACTTTAGTGTGTATAAAAATTTATTGTTAATTTATATTTATATAAAAATATAAATTAACTTCTCATTCTGCATGACAACGCAAGGCCTCACACAAGTCTGCGCACTCGAGAGAAGCTCAGAAAACTTATGTGGACTGTTTTTCCTACAGCCTGAATCTCACACCTTCTGACTTCCACCTGTTTGGCCCAATGAAGGATGCATTCCGTGGAAAGCACTACGTGGATGATACGGAAGTTATTGATGCAGCAAAATGTTCGCTCTGACATACATCAGTGGAGTGGTACCATACGTGCATACAGGCCCCTCATCAAGGTAGAGCAAGGTCGTAGCATTGAACAGAGATTATGTTGAAAAATAGGCTCTTGTAATCAAAACATTGGGGAATAACATGCTGTATTTGAATCCTGAATAAAACCAACCTACTTTAAGAAAATTAATGTACTGCATTACTTATTGAACATCCCTCATACAAAGATGTAGGATGATTCAACAGAAAAACAGCAAACAAACTGATAATACAGTGTTTATTTGCATTGAAGCACAGAGAAGAAACTGAGTCCCATTTTGATTGACCATGCAGTGGATATCCAAGAAAAACATCATAGAATTAATCTTTTGAGCAAATAAACAACATTAATTTGTATCCATCTTTAGTGATAAATACTAGCAGGGTAAGTGTGTATAAGTTACCTTATAGTATCTTTATAGTTTCCTCATTTAGCTGTGAAGAAACAATTGCTAACTTGTCAGCACAAGCTTTAAAGGTTGCAATGGACCAAAGAGCACCAGAAATGGACCTTAAACAATTGGAAAAAAGTTGTGTGGATGGATGAATCCAAATTTGAGAAATTTGGTTCACATTGTCAGCAGTATATCTGCCATTTCCCTGATGAGAGAATGTTTGAATCTTATGTCACTCCTTAGTGAAAGTGGAGGTATTTTAGAAAAAAAAAACAGTACCATTAGATTCTTCTGCACCATGATGTGCCGTCTGGACATGATCCTAAACACTTGCCAAAGTTGTGTAAGAGCTACAGGAAAGTTAAGTCTCAGGAGTGCTTCAATCCATGACCTGGCCCCCACATTTATGTCTAATTGAACTTCTTTAGCAGGAATTGACAGGAAAGCAAAACAGATAGTCCCTTATAATTTGGATGAGCCATGGAAGTGTCTTTTGTAACCCTGGGGTAGAGTATCATAGCATATCATATTAGATCTTGCACAAAGATCATCAAAGCTTATATTTATAAACTAAATTACATACATAAAAGGCATTACATTAATTATTTACATAACACAAATTTTTAGGAAGCATAGTCAAGAGAAACTGTAATTTAAGTATTCTTCCACTGAATAAAAGCAGCCTTCCATTAAAAATGTTTTTATGGCCAATTTGTACCTCTTTTCCAAAGTTATACTTTTAATATTATTTGGCAATTTGTTGTAAAATTATACCGTGTTATGTTCAAAACTATGTGTAATTTTTTTTTTTTTTTTTTTTTTTTTTTTTGTAATTTAATGTCCTTTAAACTGGTTGGTCATATTGGTAAATGAATAAAATTGTGAAATGATGCTCAAATGATCTCGGTTCTAGGAGCTTAAATTTACTTGATATTTGTCTTCTCAGGATAAGGGAAAACCCCAAAAAAAACCTTATCCAAGTAGCTCACCCTAAGCGAGATTGGAACTCACGACCTGTAGAATGTGAGGCAGACACGCCACCACCACACTACTCAGGCAGGCTAATAAGATTGTATTGCGGTTTATAATATGTTGATCTCCTTTACCTCTTGTATTGTGAGTATGAACTTGTGAATTTGTTCTGAATAGAGAGATTCAAGATCTTGTCTGGACTAAGACTTCATAGATATAAACACATGGGAATGGAAATATTTTGAAAATGTTATAATATTGTTTACAACTGGTGTAAGAAGAGAAATTTACAATGTAGCGTATCACTCTTTTCTGTAGCCTAAATATCTTTATTACAACTTTTGCATTACCCCATCTTAGTGTACCATAGGTCTTTACAGAATGTTGGCCTCAGTGATGTAATAGTTACCATGCTAACTTCCTATGCCCAAGGTCGTAGGTTCAAACCTGGCAGAGGTCGATGGCGTAAAAATCCTTAGCATAGATTCCTTCGGAAGGGAAGTAAAGCTGTTGCTCCCATGTCGTAGATTTATGGCATGTAAAAGAACCTCAAGCCTGATAAAAGAAGCCTGTGAGCAAAATTAAGCGGTCTTTCAAGCCCACTATAGAATAGGACACTGAGAACCCAGCAGTTAAAGAGTGTTCATAAAGAAAACTCCATTTACATGTTTTCTTTACAGAATGGAAGTAAGTAAAATATATAATTCTCAACTCTTACAGATTCTCTTATGTATTTAATAAAGAATGTAATTTTATCGATATTAAGGATTTTGTTACTGTGATGTATACTATATGTGAGTATTATTTGAGCTGATGTACTCTTTTACATCACTTACATTTTATAATTAAGGACATGTTTTAGAAGCTCTGTTGCTTCCATTATCAACTTTCCCTCACCTACCGGTGTTGTGGTGTATGGGTTCATCTGTGGTGGTGGATTTAAGAATCTCTGGACGAGCATGTCTCCGGGCAGGATCTCGAAGTCCAGCACCCTCACCAAACACAGACTCCACTTCAGGAAATTTACATATTACTCTGTGTTTTTCAACAAGTTCAAAAAAATCTTCAAAGAACAGATTATTATCCTAGCACCTATAAATACTTTTTCTATTAAAAATCTCCTGCATTCAAATGCCAAAGATGTAATCCCAACAGATAACAACCTGTATATACCAGATAAACTGCTTGGACTGTGATAAATTGTACATAGGGAAAACAAAGAGAAATTTGGCAACTAAGAACAAGGAACACTTCAGGAACCTGAAATTAAAACAGGAAGAGAAATCGGCAGTGGCATTGCATTTCTGGAGAGAATACCACAACATAGAAAAAACACCAAATTTAGTCAAACACATAAGATACAGTTGGAAATTAGAAACCTGGGACAATATCAACTTATGGAAAAATAGGAACAATTCAATGAACTTCGAGATCCCACCAGGAGACATTCTGATCCAGAGGCAAACCCATACACCACAACACCTGCAAACCACAACACCAGTAGTCGAGGGAAAGTTGATAATAGAAGCAACACAACTTCTGAAACATATCCTTAATTATAAAATATAATTGATGTAAAAGTGTCACAATCGACTCAAATAATATTACATAATGTCATTTTACTTAAATAAAGAAAGTAATTTCCGGGCTTGTAGGCCGTGGTCCATTGGGTTTTGAAGTTCCCGACGTTTTGCCAAGCGCAGCTCTTGGCGAAACATTGGGAACTTCAAAACCCAATGGACCACGGCCTACAAGCCCGGAAAATACTTCCTTTATTCAAGACGCCGACTGTGAAAGCCTCAGTTTGTCATTCTACTTAGTTTCTATGCTAGATGTTCAATTTGTTTTTTCCATTTTACATGTTCATCTAACCATACTCCTAGAAATTTAGTATTGGGTACATAGAGAAGTGGTTTGTTGCTTAAATATAAATTTGGAAATTGTGCGCAGTTCTTTAATTTATAGTAAAACCCTATAACAACTGATTTGTCATCATAATTTTTGTTTATTCATTTAAAACTAATTGAAAACCTTATTATTTAAGTCACTAATGTGGTTTGGTAGCTCATTAGAGTTTTTACTCGAAATTAATATGCTGGTGGCATCAGCAAAAAGTGTTAATTTTAAGTTACTGTCTGTTGTAGATAGAGTTTGACCTAAATCATTAATGAATAAAATAAAATAAAATGAAGTGGGCCAAATATTGAACCCTGGGGTACACATTGAAGTACTATTTTCTCTGAGGATATTTTACTCTTATTTCTTGCATTATTTTGTCCATATAATCCACATGTACAAACTGGGATCTATTTACAAGGTAAAATATAAACCATTGATAATATAATAGTGTAAGCTTGCAAGTTGTTCAGCTGTGAGGTCAAAAGCCTTAGAAAGATCTAAGAAAATACCAATGGGCAGATCTTGCCTATCTAGTGCTTTATCTAAAAATTTAATCAATGCTGAGGTAAATTTAGAGATGTTAAAAAAACTAACTGCAAGGATGCTTTGAATTTAAGAAAGCAAAAGGTGATTATTTTGATGAACAAAAGCTTTCAACAATATCTTTATTGCAGAGAGAAAAACCTATTTACAGTACATAAGCATGTTTTATGTGAATGAATTTTGTGTTGTTTATAGCATATGTTCTGTAGTTTGTTGCAGAATAAAATAACTATTTGCTCTCAACTATGTTTATATTAACAACAGCAAAAAAGAACTCTCTTTTATCATTTTTTGTAAGGTGAGCATAACCTTTGTGTTGCTAATGTATTCTTGTTAAAATATATAATTTGTCAGTCACAGTTTTTTTAAAGCTAACCATTTCAGATATTCCCTGTTATTGGTTTTGATTTTAAAAAATTTTCTCAAATGGGAAGTCCTCATCATTTTCAACTCTCTTTTGTTTTACTCCTATCATACAAAGAGAACAAAATTTCAATGACAATTGAATAGTGAGAGCTATTAAAAGATTTGACCCTCACTTTAGCCTAGTGTAACCACTAGTTTCCCTTCCAGTTATTAGGATCTAAGATGTGGATAAACCATTCAAACCATGGGCAATGAGGGGGTTTCAGCTAATTTATTCATAAAAATAAGTGAAGTTTTGTCACCAAATATTTATTGTTATATTAATAATTGTGTTGCTTCAGTGTTTCTAGCCTCAATTGCTATGTATCGAAAGTTTTTATGTATTAGAGTATTTCTTAAATACTCAGTACTGGTGCACTTGGTTACGGTAGAAATTGTAATTTCTTGAAATATTGAAAATCAGCAAACAGCTGAACAGCAGATGAATGTATTCATCAGATGACAAAAATTGAAAATGAACTCATGTCCTTCAAGTAATTTGATAACTAAACAACATGAATGCTTAATATTGATTTATTTTCAGGCTTTAGTTATAAAGTGTTAAAGGATTTTAAATATACTAAGTGCATTGTTTACATGCGAACCCATTCCCGGCCTCGAAAGATTACATAATTACAGGCTGTGATGTCAGCACTAGTTACAGAGATCTAGTCAACATTTCTGGGTGAGAACCTTAAGCTGATTGCAATTTCTGGTTTTATAATTATTCCAAGCATAAAGTTCTCCTCCAGTGTTACCATGTTGGTAACAGCTTCTGTAACCTTGACATGCCGAAGTACAGTAGAGAGTATAGACTTCATCTCCATCATGGCTATTTTGTATCCCAGACATATGCGTTGTCCCCCTCCAAAAGGAAGGTAGGCGTACGGGTGTATCTTGTCTTCGTTCTCAGGCGCAAATCTGTCAGGGTCAAACTTCATTGGGTCTGGAAAATATCTTGCGTCTCTGTGGATTTTAAGGATGAAGAGTACAATATGAGATCCGGCTGATGCGATTTTACCTTCACCAATATCTGTGTCTTCGTCCACATGGCGTAGCACCCATGGCACTGGTGTATACAGTCGAAGAGTTTCTTTGATTACCTGAAAATAATACCCCTATTATATTTCTGACAAATATTATATGTTAGTGTCTGCATATCAATTCTATCACCATATTATTTCTGATGGAATAAGATAAGTAATATTTCAAACAATTGAAACTATCACGAAGCCATGCTTCATTGGAGAACAAAACACCAAGAAGGCTAATGCTGAAAGATGATAAAGCTTCAATATACTCTGTGATGTACAAAGTTTCGCAGAGAATATTTGCTGTAGAAGTAAGCTTGTTTTGTTGCTTGACTGTTGTTTTAGCCTAGTGGGAAAGGGATGATTTGTTATTAGTGTTCAAAGTGACACAGCGTTTTAAAATGGTGTTACATTTAAATTCCTTTCTCCTCCACTATAGTTTATTTCAAATATATTCTTATAAGAACATATTTTTCTATCTGTTAACACGAACATTCCAAACTGTTTATGATAGATTCATTGTAGACACATTCAATAAGGATACAGGAGACTGAAGCGATAGTAAGTTGTTTAAGAAGTGGATCCTATATTTGGATGACCAGACGTCCCGTATTTTACGGGATCGTCCCTTATCTTGGTCCCGTGTCGTAGATTTACGTCACGTAAAAGAACCTCAAGCCTGATAGGCCTCTGAGCAAAACTAAACAAAATTAAGTATAAAATTGGGTGCTGAGAACCAGAGTAGTTAAAGAGCATCCATAAATAAAACGCCATTTCATTTCGTCCCTTATTTAGCTTAAATGTCCCGTTGTCCCGACAAAATATTTACGAGACGCATTTTGTCCCGTATTTCAATAATCATCCTGTATTTTTTATACATCATGTTCCGCCCCTCTGTTTATTTTCCAATGCTACTACTTTCTTAGGTGGCTACTACGTCCAGCTCATGACGTATGTTACTTGATTTCCTTGTGTTTCTACCCCAAGAGCATATAAAATATACTCCTTGATCACAACAAACTGAACAAGGCACGAGTTTTAAGTCCTTCGGTTTAAACGTGAGTTTTCGGTTTGTTTTGCATTGTGTATGGTTCCGGTTGTCGATTGCCGTGCGTAGAAATGTTACATTACTACATGCAATTTATCGCTATTTTTCACAGCAATGCCGAAAAGAAAGTGTATTTTTACGGTCGAAATTAAAGTAGAGTTTCCATTTGTACAACTGGAACCGCAGACCAAGACATTATTTTGCACGTTGTGTAAAAGTGATTTTTCAATCGACCATGGTGGTCCATCTAATGTGTTACAACACGTTAACGTGAAGACATGGAAGTTAGCAGTTGCGATGAAAATATCGTCACATAGTATGTTACCAAACGGGGGAACAGTGTCATTATAAATGATGAAGAAAAACATCTTGCTGCTGAAGAAGGTTTGCTAGCTTTCCATGCAATGAAACACAACCATTCTTTTAGGTCAATGGACTGCTCGGCTGCGATCTTCAGAAAGCTGTTTGAGAAGAAATGTACTTGCTCCGGAGCAAAGTTTGAATCCATAATAGTGAATGTTTTGGCTTCATACGCACTTCATAAATATGTGAGGAGCTGAAGGATGTGAGATTCATTTCGGTAATGGTAAACACTTCTAACCGCAAAAGTGCAAAAATGATACCATTGCTTGTTAGATATTTTGTATCAGGTAGGGGCATTCAAGTTAAAGTGGTCCACTTCCAGGATATAACAGGTGAAACTGCTGAGGCTATAACAAATCTCTTCATAGAAGTTCTTAGTAAATTCCATCTCAGGGATAGAATTGTTGGCTTCTGTGGCGACAATTGTAACACAAACTTTGGAGGTACAGGAAGAAACGGACAAAATAATATAATTGCAAGACTTAAACCTTTGCTGAAGAACGGCATTCATGGTGTAGGTTATACAGCAGACATAGTAGATAATTCTGTACAAACTAGTGCTGATATTCTCCCAGTGGACATAGAAACCATTGTAAACAAAGTTTTTCAATATGTCCATATTTACACCATTCGAGTTGAGGAGCTGAAAGAGTTTTGCCAGTTTGCTGAAGTGGAGAATAAACAGGTGCTTGGAAGTGTAAAAACTAACTGGCTTTTCTT
Source organism: Hymenopus coronatus (assembly GCA_030762935.1). NCBI lineage: Eukaryota > Metazoa > Arthropoda > Insecta > Mantodea > Hymenopodidae > Hymenopus > Hymenopus coronatus. Next base: position 6,317,186 of record CM060895.1, on the reverse strand, counting down.
GGAACCAGCTGTAGACAGAATTGTTGATACTTATGAGGAGCTAAAATCTTATTTTTGTCTCAAAATAAACCTCCTACCATCTTAAAATAATTCTTTACAGATCCTTAATCACTGCTTTGGCTCTATTTTATTCAGAGTCAACTGAAAATGCTTTCACCAACAGTAAAAGCTATTGTGGCAGCAGATATGTCAGCAAATGAAGTTTTGGAGGAATTAGAAATTCTGATAAGGAAAGTGAAAATGAGGAAGGAGGAAAACCATAAAAATTCAGTCTTTGATAAGTACATTGCAAGAGGATGGTTTGCTTAAAGAATCGGATTTTTTGGACATTTCAAGTTGATTTTATCTTACGTTAATTGCCTATATTGAAAAATGGGCATACCCATTTCATGTGCTGAAACCATTTATTCAGCTCAAAACTCCTCTCCTTTGGAAGTCGGTGCAGCAAGGTATTAAAACTTTGGCAGAGTTTAATGAACATTTTCTGAAAGACATACCTGAAGATGAACCTTTTTGGGAACTTAACCAAGTTAAAAAATGTATATGAGGTGAATTAGGAACTGTCTTTCATTTTCGACTTCCTTGTGTCCCAAGATACCTGCTGCAAAAATTTGCAGCTCATTAATGCATTTGTGCTAGATCTACCTGGCACTAATGCTGCAGAAAGAGTATTTTCTGTCACAAACGCTTTGTGGACGGTTGAAACATTTAGGTTTGACGTGAAAATTGTTAAACAAATAATAATAACTAAGGTTCATCTTCAGAATAATTTGTGCGTTGTATTTTACAAAGTGTTGTTGGAAAATGTTAAACTCTTGAGTGATGTTCATTCCTCTGCAAAATACAACAAAATAAATATTTTGGTAACTGCTCACGGCGAAATCTCCAGCCCACTTGAGTGTCAAAAATAATAGTGACCTACCTAACAATTATAAATAAGTGTATCTGCTAGATCAAATTATACACTTCTTTATGATATATTATGTTTACACCGTACCTATATAAATGATAAAAGTTACTTTATTGGCATTCTGATGTTCTTTACGAATCCATTTTAATAAAAAGGTATAGCTTAGTCCAAGTATCCTTACCTGCCTGTTTGAAAACATAATGCATATTAAGAATGTTTCGGCGAAATGTCGATTCATGTCAACTTTTAATTTGTGCCCCGTATTTTTATTTTGGAAACTGGTCCCTATCCTATGTCGCCTTTGAAATCCCATACTGAATGGTGACTAAGACTAGACAACATTATGACCTGTTAGAAAACTCCAAGCAATAATAAATATCTGGGAAATAATTAATGCCACAAAAAATTAGTGTAATATGCCTTTGCGCATCTCTTATGATTTGCTAATAATATAACATTCATTAAGAAATTAGAGGACATCATAGGCTATCCCAAAAATTTCAAAATATATATTTTATTTCTGTTGCAAATAGCTTAAACATACGGTATTTTAATCCAATCAGCAGAGGTATTTAGGAAATAAAAAAGGCGAAAATTGTACCAATTTAAAGTGTAATTTGGTGTAGGGGTCTTAAAAGAGAATCCTTGTCGTATCATTGGAGGATGCTGTATTTAATTACCAATTGTGGCATTGTGCCTAAATTTTCTTTTGAACCATTCACATTTATACAGAAACCTTTGCTTTTGATTCGATGGACCTCGTAAGATGTATTCATGATTCGATTTACCTGTTCGAGATATGTCATGCGAGATAGATCTTCTGGAGTGACAGGCCTCATGAAGTCTTCGCTGTCGAATATTCGAGCTTGTTCCAGCATTACTTTCTCCTGCACGTCAGGATGTTCGGCGAGAAGTGTCAGAACATAGCAAGATGTCCAAGACACAGTATCCGATCCTGCCATCACTATACTAGCACATTCCCCTAGAATATCCTCCTCCGTCATCTGTCCATCCATCAGCAGCAGGTCGATGAAGGAGAGATCTCTTCTTCGGACAGACTCTGTGTCATCTAGGTTCACATTCTTCAGGTTGTTCCCCTCCAACAGTCGTTTCTTCTCGAAGATCACTTCCCGAAGTTTACCGTGGAAATATTTTATGTCTTTCTGGGTCATTTTCCCCAGATGTGATCTCTTGTATATCCACTCGATCATCAGCCAGGGCTTTCTCGCCTTCTCGGCGAAGTTTTCTATCAGTCTGAGCATAACAGTGATGAATTTCACGTCGTTGGTGAGGGAGGCACTGAGCGCTGTACCCACCATCGTCTCACAGATAACGTTCAATGTGCACTGGATGAACAGCATGTGGATGTCCACTGCGCTACCATCTGCTTGAGCAAGAAGCATGTGAGTAAGATCCATAGCTTTGCTAGCGTATGTCTTGACGTAGTGCTGCAGCACGCTGTGATGGAGTGTGGAGAGCAAAATCTTGCGATGAATTCGCCAGCGCTCGTTAGTGGCCAGGAGAACACCCTTGAGGAGGACTTCTCCCGCTAGTTTATCAATATAAGGGCCTCTGTTGCGGATACTGCGAGTGGTCAGGACTTTCTTATTAATCGCGACAGAAGCGGCCACAATGACTTGACCTGGTCCTACCCAGATGGAAAAAACAGGACCAAAAGTTTCATACATCCTGTGAGCTAACTTCATGGTGTCTTTAAGGGTATATCCGACGAAATAGTAGACACTACCGATGATGGGCAGAGGAGTTGGACCAGGGAACTGAGTTGCTTTGTCGATCCTCCTCTGAGTAAACCAACGGTAGCCGAGGAGGAAGACGATCAGGAGCAATAGAGTTGGCATCATGACTCCTTGGGAGAGAAGTGCTGTGCTCCAGAAGAGAACCATAGTTCCTGAAACACACATAAGTAAATCTTCAGCCGACATGAGGAAGTTCTGCCTCCCGATTGAGAACTACAACAGTACAAGATACAATGTTCAAGTGCTCAGCTTAAAACCTGGATTGTCCTGGTTAGTCATTAATTTGCACTTTCTCTACGTGTACTATGTGAAGTACACAGTATGTACAGAAGGTACTTATTACACCCTAAACATTTGATGATGAGATTTCAACGGAAATACACGTTTTAGGGACCCTGTATCCAAAAAAGTATATTAGAAAAAGGTCCAGATGTATCAATGTGTTTATGTATCCCTGAATACGATAACTCAAAAAGGAAAAGTCGGTAAAATACTAAACTTGGTATTTAAATGTATTATCTTACAAGTATGGGACACCAAGATTTTGAGAAAAATCCACCCACTCCAAACTACCCTTTACATGGAAAACTGTTTGAACATATTTTCTCAAAAATGGCTCTAATGATTTTAATTATAACACTGTATATTAAAAAAATTTACATGCCAAATAAAATGCCAGTCTAGCATTTTCTGGGAATAGCCTCTGAAGAACTCTTCATTCTTTTGCGTAACTAGTAAACTGTACGAGTAAGAGATAGGAAAATAACTACTGCACACAAAACGTAGAACTCGTTAAAAGACACAATTTATACCATGTACACTCAAAGCTGCATTTGACCAAACCAAGACACGGCCCACGCCGATGGATATACATCGCTGGTGTGATGCGGTACCACATATTGAAGAAGATCACTTAGATACACTCCAGCCTGTGGGTAAATATAACTTGGTATTTATTAAGTTGACCAATCGTGTTACTTTCGCACAATTGCTTCACGCACACCAGAGCACTCATCCCTTCCTCACAGAAGCGGGCACTATGACCTTTGTTACCATTAGTGATGCCAGTGCGGAGTTTACTCACCTAGGAGTTTTAAATTTGCCTCTGAACTACCTCATGAATCCATTCAGCACAGTTTGCAAACCTACGGCAAAATAGACAAAGTTAGAGATTGGTACTGCTTATGGCGATATAAATTTGGTGCTCGTAATGGAGTGCGCTCTGTTCAGATTGAATTGCTAAAACCAATTCCTTCGAATATTTTGATCAGCGGACATGAAGCCTGCGTCACGTATGTTGGACTGCCGCCTACCTGTAACACCTGTGGTGAAACCATGCACTTTCGCGATCTGCCCATACCAGAAGTTTAAAGCTAGGGTTTCACTGACATCACGTGGTCCGTTAATGAGTGAGTTTCACTCCAGTGATACCGTTCCTGCAGATCTCTCAAACAATCAGATGGAGTCTCCTCCGCAATTAGACCAACCTGCCCCATTCGATTCTTCTGCTCCTTCTTCGGCTTTAGCGTCTGAATCGTTACTCTCGCCTTTGCCATTGCAGCAACGGCCTGACCAGGATATACTCACTACTGATAGTGGTCACACAGAGGTCCCTGACGTCACTAGCTCGGAGTTGCAATCCTCTCTCCCTCCATCTGTACCCTCTGATTCTCCTGCGCTACCTCATGAACCTATGAATCCCACTTTGCTGCTGTCGCAACGGCATAACTGGTCTCTGCTTTCCATTCCGCAACACAGTTCATCATCGCTTTCTGCTCTCTCCCATGAGTTGGAGACTGTCACTGAACCTGACGCGAAGAAACTTAAAGTAAAATCCTGCCCTAGCAAACATGCTGACCCGGATTTCACGAAGAACACTCACCTGAGTTTGGAGCATAACATCTCCAGCAGAGATCCTCATTTACGACATCCATCTGGCATAGTTGCCAGTGGATCACGGCAGCATTCTACTGACGATGTTCTAATGGATACAGATAGTGCGCCTGCGGTCAAGACCAGCAGTGACATTCAAGATCACACCTAATAGTTCTCAGAGTGCGTTCTTCCATTATGGTTGCTGTCAGATGCATTCATCTTTTGTTTGTGCTTCATACCTATAAAGTGCTCACCTTAAACATCTGCAATATATAATCTCCGGAAAATTTTCATCTTCTTACATAGACTCTTCTTACTTTAGATGTTGACATTGCTCTTCTGCAGGAGGTCAGCTCACCATGTGTGACTGGGTGTTTCGGTTACAATACGGAACTCAATACTGATTTTCACAGCCGCAGTACGGCAGCAATTCTCAATAAAGACCACCACCAATTTGATAATGTGCGCATGACACCTAACTTTCGTGGCAAAAGAGTGTTGTTATTTGAAATGCTACTTTCCTCAATGTCTATGCTCCATCGGGCAGCAACAAGCGACAAGAGCGCCAGAAATGTTTTGCAGAGGATGTCGCTTCCCTCTTCACCAACACTCCTCATCTTTCAGTCGGAGGTGACTTTAACTCAGTTTTATCTTCGACCACACTGGACAGTATATACGGTGCCCGGCCTTAGAACAGTTTATTACTGGCCTTCAGTTGCAGGATACCTGGGAGATACTACACCCGCATCGACCTCTCTACACTTATCAACGCCACTCCCCTAGAGCTCGGCTTGATCGTATTTATATTGATCGTCATCTTGAATTAAACAGTGTTGACATTTGTCCTTCTGAACTCTCTGATCACTGTGGTTGTCTAACCTCGATTCAAATGCCTGCAGCTTTGCCGGCTTACGGCCGTGATTATTGGAAACTGAATGCTCGGCTTTTACATGATCCGGAGATATGTGTTCTTTTTGAAGAGCGATGGCGTTGCTGGAAGTACTAGCAAAGATTTTATCCATCTAAATTGGGCTGGTGGGCTATGATCAAAACTAAAATTCGGACGTTCTTCAAGCGCGTTTCCTATGATATGGGTTGCAGGCAGCAACAGTATAAGCAATATTTGTCTGGGTTACTGCGGGAGTTATATCACCGCCAAACAGATAATAGTTCGCAGAGCACCGAGATTCACCGTATAAAAACTCTGCTGCTTAGATTGCAGTTGGAGGAATTTCGAGGCACCCAGATACGATCTCGTGCTATGGTACTACCCGGTGAACAGCCCTCTCTTTATCATTACATTCAGGAACATCAACGCACGAAGCGCAAGTATGTACACCACATTCGGGATAGCTCTGGCACCATTGTCAGTGATCCGCCTGGAATTCGCAACGTTCTTGACGATTGTTTTCAGTAGTTTTACTCTGGATGTTCTCACCCATCCTCAGTTGATGTCAACACCCCTATTGGGAACACACCTTCTTCGCCATCTCCGTTCTCTTTGTCTGAATTAAGCGAGGCTCTGGTTAATTGTCCACGCAATAAGTCCCCGAGAATGGATGGCTTACCGGTGGAATTCTACGTGATATCTTGCTCAATGCTTGATATTTTTAATTCAGATGTTGCGTACCTCCACTTTCCCGTCTGATTTCTCCCGCGGCATAATAGTTCTATTTCCTAAGGATGTACAAGATTATCGGCCTCTGTGTTAAACCGTGACTATAAGCTATTTGTGCGTTGCAACAAACATCGTATTTCACCGTTAGTGACAGACATTCTTGCACCTATTCAGCAATCTGTTAGGTGTGATGGCAATATACTGCACGCTTTATGTGCACTGCGCGATTCTGTTAGTAACGCTCACCTGTCAGGAGGAAGTAAATTGCTCATCACAGTTGGCTGAATGCACTTCCTATTGCCTAATGTCGCCTTTTACGCCACCTCATGTGCCTGCCACTAGCATAGTTTTAGTTAACGGTTATTTCACTCCAGCCTTCCCCATTCGGCCATTTATGAGGCAGGGTTGTCCTTTGGCAATGCATCTTTTTGTCCTCTCCATTGTGCCTCTTCTACGTCGCTTGCAGCAATGTCTTCTCTCTGATCCTAGGGCCTTTACATGCCTTTGCCAATGATGTGTCTATTGTTGTTTCTAAGATGCCTCTGCTACAAGATGTTCGTATAGTTCTTGAGGAGTATTTTCAGACTTTAGGAGCAAATCTTGACCTTCACAAGACCAAAACCATGGTTCTTGGTCCCAAGTCACCGGATACACCACCTGGCTACCGTTGCCGCTTCTATCAAAATATTGGGTTTTACATTCCTGCCTACTATTCAGCACAATTGGAATCGTATGTAATATCCGCAATCTTTTACGCGCGGAGTGATACCGTTCCCTAGATCTTATACAACGCATCCACTTTGTGAACACCTATGCCTTGTCTCGTTCTTGGTATCTTAGTCAGGTCTTACCTCTTCCTCACATGTTTGAAACTAAACTGAAATCCTGCACAGGTTGGTTTATTTGGAAGGGTAATCTATTTCGGGTATCCAGACAGCAATTAGCACTTCCTCTCTTTGCTGTTGGTCTCAATGCCATTGATGCGCAGTTAAAGGCAGACTCTCTGTTCTTCAAACCCAATTGGGCACATCTGCAGTACAACGGCGTTCCCTATAGTGGTGCTTTTCTCACATCAATGTTACCGACACATCGGATACAGAACCCACCAGATCTTCGACTCCTGTCACCGCAGGCCCCACAATTGAGGAAGCCCTTGGAACTGTCCTACCAATCTGTATAATGGACCGCCAACGACCCGCGCTGTTTATAATGCTTTTTGGACCAGTTACCGACTCCAAGCCCCGCTGTATAATTGCGCAATTTGCACCACCCAGTTCTCACCACTCTACAACGCAGTAAATGGTATCAAGTAGTGACCAACACCATGCCTACCAATGAACGGCTGTTCAATGTGATCTCTGAGAGCGACCAGATACTCTGCTGCATCGCTTCGAAACCTGCCCGTCCTCTCTTCTTGGGCCCATGCTCAGGATGACATCCTTAGGATTTTGAACCTCCCTAGATGTAGCCTATATTTCAGTGTCCGTCATCAGCATTGTGGAGTAAAGTGAATCACCATATTGGGCAACTCTTGCTCCATTTATTTGCATAATTTGGACTTTTCTAGTATTTCATCATAATTATTAATCTAGCATGTAATTTCAATTTTTCCTTGTTTTAGCCATGTAATAATCTGACAGCAACCAGATCTGTGATCTCAATTTGGTCTTTGATTGCATATGTAACTTATTATGTGATATTGTGGATATATTATTTGTACACTTGATAATTTATTTGACCTGTGTTAATGTTTGATATGTGCTACTCTGTATGTAGGAATACATTTTCTAATAAAAACAAACATTTAAAAAAAATCGCTTCCCCGTAACAATAACAGCAACACGTGAGTAGCTGTTTCACTTACTGCAACAATTACTGTGCTGCGGTCGTTGTGCTCGCTAGTGTAAATGTTTTCTCACTGCATCCAATGTTTATCGCAAGGTAACGCGCGGCCTGATATTGTCCTCGAATTTCGAATGTACTAATCAAATCCATTCGCTCTCGTTAATGCTCAAGAATGCTTTGCTTCCGTAATTTGATAATTTGCTCTTCGGTGTACCCAGCTGATCAATGCGGCGTACCAGTTTAGGGAACTTTTGTTGCAGGAAACTGTTTCGTGGTTGCAACAGAAACAGATTAAACTGTTTCGCAAAAAGAACAACTTTCCCCACCATTAGTTCCAAGCTTGCTTCGCAGCAGCTTAGTATAAGCCAGTGTCTCTTGGAAGCCTTCAGATGCGCGCGCATCCTCTCTCGTGGTATAGCAGAATGAACGGATATTTTGCATCGGTTCGGTACGTTCTAACCTATACACAATAGTGGTGGTAAAAGTTGTTCTTTTTTGCAAAACAGTTTAATCTGTTTCTGTTGCAACCATGAAACAGTTTCGAAATAACAGTTTCCTACAACAGAAATTCCCTAAACTGCTGCAGATATGTTGTGTAGCACCAAATACTATTAAGATAAACACAGTTCATCGATAAATTCAATCACCCACTAGGTACTAGACATGGGGCGATTCTTGAACGAATCGTTCATATGATTACAAGGAAAGAATCGCATGCATCGTGTCAATCTTGGCATGAATCGTTCATTCAAAAAGAATCGCAAGAACCGTGCTAGTCTTACCATGAATCGTCGTTCAAAAATATTCGCAGATTTGAAGAATCGTGATTAGGTATTGGGGTTTGTGTTTCTTTTGCTTCCACCTTTCGAAGTGCCAAGCCGAACTTTGACGAAAACTGCCGAGTGCGCACGATGGTGTACGGATTTATAACTATTTTATTGTGAGAAAATAGTGCTGAGGCCATGAGTCTAAATAAAGAATATATAACTATATAAATTAATATTTATATATAATATAAATTATTATTAAAATATAAAAGTAATTTTATATATAATGTACAATATACAAAAGTAAACTAACACTGTCGAAGCCACCAAGAGCGTCTCTATATTGTTTGGGGATGAGTTATTGCACATGTGAAAGCAACCGTTAGAATTTACAACTGTTTTATTTATATATTTAGAGATGGGTCGAGCGATTTATTTTCAGTAATCGATTCATGCGATTCGTCCATCCAACATGAATCGATACAAACGTTTCGTTCACGATTCATTAATCGTCGTCATGCCTTTTCTGTGTTTGACTTATATTGTACACGGGGATGATAATCCTTTAGCATAAAAACAGTAATTTATATAAAAAGCGTTCTATCTTGCTTATGTAGTGACGATTTAGCTGTGCATATATTATATCTAAGATACTGCGATATATATTTGATGCCACGATCTGTGAAACAGGGAGAGAGCTTTTTTTATTGTGTTTACTAACCCCTCAAGATCACTGGTATAGCTGAGGGCCAAAGATTATACTTCTGAAATTCCAACAGAAGTTTCAAGAAAACTAAGTAGTTGCAGGTATGTTATTGCATAATCGTCTGGGTTTGCCTCCATTAATTTCCACAGTGGTGACATTGCCTTGCTGATTCTTGTTTTCTTAATATCTGTTTTTTCTTTGTGTGTTTGATCACTGTTGTTATTTGTTTCATAGTTATCGGGTGTGCCTTCCTGAGAAGATTCAGAGGAAGAGAACACCTGTTCTCCTATTTGTGTTATAGATGTACTACTTGTGGAATGTACACGTTTTAGGGGGAGTGGGTGAGGTCTCTTGTCTGTTTTCAGCGTTTTCGTTCGATGTATGCTTATGTAATAATTGAGTTGTAAAGGAATCCATAACATGCGAATGTATAGCATGATTGGAGGATTCCGCGTTCTAAATTTTGCTTGGCTGCCATCTTTGTGTTGGAATAGAGATAGCTGTTTGTGTGATTTCCTTTGTGTTTTGTTTCATGTTCAGGTTAGGAGCAACACAGAAATCTAATTCGTTTGTGTTTTGTTTCTTGATGAGGTTAGGAAAATTAAGATCACACAGGTTTAACTCGGCAACTATTGCATTACTATGGGCGTTATCCTGGCACTGCCTTGCCTGATTACATGTAAATTGTGTGATCCAGTAGTTTGTACCTTCTGCATACTTTCAGGGAGCTTTTCTAGGTCATTTGTCTCCTAAAACTTAGGATGTGTGTAAAACGGGGGTGGGGACATTTTCTTGAAAATCTTCGCATCCTTAGAAGATAGCAAACTTAAATACCAACTTTGATATTTAACGACCTTTTTGTTTTTGTGCTATGCTATCCACAGACACACGCACACACATACACACGTTTTCCCAAATATCCTTTTTTTATCAGGGGACTCAAAGCATGTATTTCCGGTGAAATCTCGGTATGGAATTTTTTAGTGCAATACAATACCTACTCTATGTACATAGTAAGTGTAGAGAAAGTAAAAAACAGCACGTGAAAAGTTGCAACAAGAGACAACACGGAAAATGCCGCCGGTTAAGCAAACTTTATTCTTTCAGATAGGATGAAAGCATTATTGATACAAAGATAAGCAAACCGTATTGACATTGTAACTGTGATAACCTTTCTTTGTGATGATCCAGGTTTGTTAACCTTCCCAAAATTGCAAGGTTAAAGTTAAACGGGATCGGTTTGATATATGAAGCCTACATCATCCTTTATTTACTCAGGGTCGTCAGGTTAACCCCTTACACATACTATGTACATAGTGTATAGAGAAAGTATTGTACTACACCCAAAAATTCAATACCGAGGTTTCACCGGAAATACCTACATGTTTTGGGTCCCCCTGAATCCAAAAAAAAAAGCATTTCTGGAAAAAGATCCGCGCGCGCGCGTGTGTGTGTGTGGACAGCATAGCTCAAAAACGAAAAGTCCGTTAAGTACCAAACTTGGTGTTTAAGTTTGGTATCGTCTGAGGATACGATACGAAGATTTTCAAGAAAATCCCCCACCCCTAATAAACCTTTACATGGATTTTCGAAAATTTTGATTTTCTCAAAAATTGTTCTAATGATGTTGATTAAATATTGTATATTAAAGATATTTACCTGACAAATAATATGTATATCTTGAACTTTCTAGAAATAGCCTCTGAAGACTACTTTATTCTGGATGAATTTTACGGAATTTTGCATAAGTGCTAAAGCGCAAAAGATGGACAAAAACTTACCACACAAAAATGTAGAGCACATTAAAACACACAATTTATGTTATATAATATTTTTCTTTAGATATTCCTTGTTTTTGGTTTGAGCTTTGAAAAACTGTCAACTCATGTCCATACAAACAAAGGAACTTCAGTCACATAGCAACCAGCTTTTGACTATCACTTTAACCTATGGTACTCCCTTATTTCGCTTCTACTTACAAGGAAGCAAGTAATAAGAATATTCATACTATTTTTATTTTTTCTTGATTAGCATCGAGTAAATAGAAGCATACGCTTTTTTACAATAATTTGTTGCAGAGATGTAGAGAAAGTCATGTGAATGGAACACATAAGATTTTTATAAAAAGGTATGTGTGTATGAGTGTGGGTGTGTGTGTGTGTGTGTGTCTGCGGACAGCATAACAAAAAGAAGAAACAAAATAATAGACGGTTTAATACCAAACTTGGTATTTAAGTTTGCTATCTTCTAAGGATGCGATACGAAGATTTTTAATAAAATCCTCCTATCCCAAACTACCCTTTACTTGAAACAATTTTTGAAAAGTTTAATTTTCTCAAAAATGGCCCTGACGAATTTGATTAAGATGTCGCATATTAAGACTACAAATAAAATGTATATCTTGAATTTTGCGGGAATAGTTTTTGAAGACCTGTTCGTTCTGGAAAAAAAAAATTCTAAATTTTGCGTAGCTAGTAAACTGTAGGAAATACAGAAAAACACAACTTACAAAAAATGTAGAACTGGTTAAAACATACAATTTATGTAATACACATCTTTGTTGTAGAGTTGAGCGACTCCGAAATATTCCTTGTTATTGGTTTCTTCCAAAATATTTATACTTTTCTCAGACAGGAAGTGTCCGTTTTTCTTTTGTTCTACTCCTGACCAAGCAAAGCGCGAATTTTACTGACAATTTAGCTCAACTATTAAAGCGCCAATGGAATGGCCCAGATTAGGCAATTTGAACCAATCGCGGTCATCTACTGGAGCGATATTGTCGGAACATCTTATTGCAGCTGATGTTCATTTCTTTGAAATCTTGTCGTTCGTTTGTTTAATTTCCTGTCTTGTTTATTGGTAACAAGTTGACAGCCAACCTTCACTTTTAATAACTGTCAGTTCCACGATTGTACTTTCAATTAATTCAACTACAAGTTTTATCCAGTTTATAATGTATTCAGTTCAAAAAAGGAGTGAAAATAATCATTATTTGCGTGTATGAGATGAGTGCAATAACCTCAAATAAAATAACATTTGTTCCCACTTCATGTATTAGTAATTAAAAGCTGCAATAAAATAATTGTTCCCTAATTCTATTGTTGCTATCGATATTCGTACATTGGTTGTCGGCCATATCATAATTCAGGAGGCAGTGAAGAAAGAAAATAAAAAATCGGTAAATAAAGATTGTGGAATGCGTCATCTACCATTTGAGAACTAATGTAAGTATTAAAAAGATAACCTCATAAAATCTCCCTTCCTTTGTTATATTATAAATTTTTAATAGTGTATTTCGCTGAATTGTCTTATCAAATAAACTCGTCGCTTCGCTCCGATCGTGAATTATCGACATGATGGAAACACTCGTAGTATTAAGTATGATAATCGCATAACGACAGCTTTTAAAACATTTGACTGTCGGTTTAACCTAGTGCATCCCCTAATTTCCCTTCTACTTATAAGGAATAAAGTAATACGAACATTCTGCTAATGTTTATCTCGATTAACATGCTGTAGAAACAAGAAAAATCTTTTGTAAGGAGTTTGTTTGTAGAACAGTTAGAGATAGCCATGCCAGTGTAACACATCAGAATTCTTTTATAGAATTTAACATTTGGAGATATTTTATATATGCAATACAACATAAATATCATTCAACAGTCTAACTTACACTGCTGAAAGTCTAACAATTCACTCGAGAGTTTATCGGTTAGATCAGGCATCTTGTTACATTATTTGTGACAGTTTTCAGTTTCTCTAACGCGTATTACGATGTACGTACATAGTAAATAGAGAAGATATTGTATTCCACCCAAAAATTTGTTACCGAGATTTCACTGGAAATACATGTTTTGAGACCCCCTGAATCCTAGAAAAATGTATGTGTGTGTGCGTATATGTGTGGGCAGCATAGCTGAAAAACGAAAAGACTGTTAAATACCAAACTTGGTATTTAAGTTTGGTAATTTTCAAGGATGCAACAAGAAGATTTTCAAGAAAATCTCCCCACCCTCAACTACCCTTTACATGGAAAAAATTTCGAAAATTTTGAGTTTCCCAAAAATGACTCTTGACGATTTTGATTAAAATACCGTATATTAAAGATATCTATATACCAAATCAAATGCATATCTTGAATTTTTTGGGAATATCCTCTGAAGAGTACTTTATTCTGGATGCATTTGAGGGAATTTTGCCTAAATGCTAAACCGTAAAAAATGGACAAAAACTTACCACACAAAAATGTAGATCACGTTAAAACACACAATTTATACAATATACATTTTTTTTCTTGGAGTTGATCGTTTCTGAGATATTGCTTATTTTTGGTTTCAGCTTTGAAAAACTTATACTTTTCTCATACAGGAATTTGTCAACTCCAGTCCATACAAACAAAGGAACTTCAGTCACAAAGCAACCAGCTTTTGACTATCACTTGAACCTATGGTACTCCCTTATTTCGCTTCTACTTACAGGAAGCAAGTAATAAGACTATTTCTGCTAATTTTTTTCTGGATTAACATGAAGTAAATAGAAGCAACAGCTTTTTAACAATAATTTGTTACAGAGCTGTAGAGAAAGTGATGTGAATGGAACACACATAGAGTAGAGGAAGTTAAAGCTGGATGTGATTTAGTACAGCCAAAGCTAGAACTCACCTTCGTTAATGACTACTCCCTTGAAGTAGTAGCGCTACTGTTCAATAGAGAATTGAACTGTCGCTAGTGGCTCAAGAAGAGAGGGGGTAATTGATACGACCTAAGAGTTACACTTTACGAACAGCGCGCTCGCTGTACTTAAATAACATCCATTCACCTGATTTTCTCTACATCCTTCTAACAAACTGTCTTAATTACTAGATTCCTTGTAAATAGAGGCCATGTGGATAAAATTCGTTTCTATGCAGGGCATGGAGTTTGCAGCCTTCTGTGTAAAAAAGTAAGTACTTTAAATGTGAAACAAATAAGAAGGAACGTCTCCGAAATGAAAAGTATATGACCTAAAAATGTGTGCTTTTAACGTAAACTACATTTTTGTGTAGTATCTTACGGTTTACCGGTTATGCAGAATACAGAGGCTATTCCCAGAAAATTCAACATATACATTTTATTTGTCATATAAATATCTATAATATACAGTAATTTCATCAAAATCGTTAGTCATTTTTGAGAAAATTAAAATTTACGATTTTTTTTTCATGCAAAGGGTAGTTTGGGGTGGGGGATTTTTCTCAAAATCTTCGTGTCGCATCCCTGGAAGATACTAAACTAAAATACCAAATTTGGTATTTTACCGACTTTTCGTTTTTGAGTTATCATGTTCAAAGGCACCCGATCACACACACATGCGGACCTTTTTCTAAAAATATTTTTGGATACAGGAGACCCTAAAACATCTATTTCTGGTGAAATCTCCGTATTGACTTTTTGAGTGAAGTGCAATACCTCCTCTATACACTATGTACATAGTACGTACCTATAAAGAAAGCAAAATTCGAACGTGGTCAATTAGCATGACTTTTTACTTTCTCTAGCACGTATGTACTTAAGAGTAGCAATGTGTGTCTGTAGACAGCATAGCTCAAAAACAAAAAGATCGACAAATACCAAACTTGGTACTTAGTTTAGTTACCTTCTGAATATGCGACAAGAATATTTTCAAGAAAATTCCATCCTCCCACCACGAACTACACTTTATATGGCAAAAAAATTGCAATTTTTGTTTTTCTCAAAAATGGATCTAACGATTTAATTAAAATGTCGTATTCATATCACACAACCGTATTTACATCATAAATAAAATGTATATTTTTAATTTTCTGTTCATAGCCTCGGGGTGATCTTTGCACTGGATGAGTTTTGCAGAATGTTGTATTACAATTAAACCGTAAGACATAGACAGAAACTTCAACCCCAAAAAATGTAGATCTCGTTAAATCACATAATTTATTTCTTATATGTTTTTCTTATAGAGTTTACCATTTTCGAGATAATCCTTGTTATTGGTTTCAATTTTAAACTACCTAACTTTTCCAAAACGGGACCATGCAAAGTGAACCGAACCTCAATTCTTTCTTATAGCGACCAGCTTTTAAAAGATTTGATTATTGCTTTAGCCTAGTGTATTCCCTTATTTGCTTCTACTTACAAGAAACTAAGTAATAAGGCAATTTGTGCTAATGTTTATCTCGATTAGCATGAAGTAGATAGAAAAATAATCTTTTGTAAGAATATTTTGTATATGGAACAGTTAGAGAAAGTTATGTGAATGTAACATATAAGATTTTTCTACCTGTTCTACTAACAAACTTCTTACAAGAGAATCTTCTTCTTTCTACTCCATGTTAATAGAGGAGATAAATGGTCTTATTCTTGCTTCCTTTTAAGTAGCAGGAGACTAAGGGAATACACTAGTCTAACTCGATAGTCAAATCTTTTAAAAGCTGGTACTGTGTGAAACAATTGAAGTTCGGCTCGCTTTGCATGCCTGCAGTAAAACAAGAGAGATGTAACATCACTTCCGGTTTGAGAAAAGTATTTTAAAACTGAAACCAAAAACAGGAAAATGTCAGAAATGCTCAGCTCAATATAAAAAAAAGTATATGACATAAATTATGTGTTTTAACGAGATCTACAATGTTTGTGTAGTAAGGTTTTATCAATCTATTACGGTATAACCGTTATGCAAAATCCTGCAAAACTAATCCAGAATAAACACCTCTTCAGAGGATATTCCTAGAAAATTCAAGAAATACAGTTTGTGATGTAAATATCTTTAATGTATGGTGTTTCAATCAAAATCATTAGAGCCAATTTTGAGAAAAACTAAATTTAAATATTGTTTCCATTAAAAGGGTAGTTTGGGTAGGGGGATTTTCTTGAAAATCTTCTTGTCGCATCCTTGGAAGATACCAAACTTAACGGTTTATTTAACGGTCTTGTTTTGGTATTTAGCAGTCTTTTCGTTTCTGAGCTACGCTGTCCACACACACACATACGCGGACGGACCTTGTTCTAAAAATGCTTTTTTGGAACTCAGGGGACCCCAAAACATATATTCGCGGTGAAATCTCAGTATCGAATTTTTGGGTGGAATACAATATCTACCTTCTGTATCCACTATGTACATTGCACATACGGCTAGAGAAAGTAATACTGAGAAAACGCTACCTATATAAATCAACAGAATGCTATCTGGTGATGGCAGTAGACATGCACTACCTCATCGCTATTTATAAAGGAAACAGTAACTAGTCTCCTTATGACCTTATTTATTATGAGTAAGCAACTAATTAAACTTCTAAGAAGACAAACATTATTTGTTATTCTTGTGATGGTAATGTTCGAGCTGTTACTAGTATTTGCCGCTAAGAAAGACGTATATGTTTTTATGAGCTTTTGTACTTTGAGATACAATTATGTAACTAATATTGTGAGACGTGGTGTAATTACAAACTCTAAGGTACACAGTAACATTCGCGAGTCAAAAGCTATTTGTGTCGACATCGGTGCAAGAGTGTTGATATTTACAAGCAACATACATAAGTACATAGATGCATTCACTTTTATATATTAAGCAATTAAAACAGCAAATTTATGTGAAAAAGGGGTAAAAACTCTGGTTAACGCCGCCCATCACCAGTAACCGTAACAACAACATAAACAAGAAAGCAAAACCTGAAGAGGTAATAAAGGCATTATCAAATAGCCCTATTGTTTTGGATTTATTTATAAAGTTGTGTGAAGTATTCACCAAATGTGTTGCTTCAATGTTAGCTCTTTCAGTTTTTACATCCTAAGAGAATGTATTTCTTAAATACTCAGAAACTCTTGGTGCAGGTAGCAATCGCAGTTTCTTGTAATCCTGAAAATAAACAAACAGTTGAGCAGCAGCTCGATGTATTCATGAGACAGCAAACATGAATAATGTCTGAAAACATGCCCTGCCAATATCTTGATAAGTTACTAACAGAAATACTTAATGTTGGTTTATTCTGTGATTTGAGTTTGGGGGATTGTACTATGTGCGTGGTTTACAAATGGACCTATTTTGGTCGGAAATTATAGACTATGATGTCAGCACTTGGTACAGAGTTCTAGTCAACATTTCTGGGCGAGAATCTCAGGCTGATAGAAATCTCTGGTTTCATAACTATTCCAAACACAAAGTTGTCCTCCAGTGTTGCCATGTTGGTAACAGCTTCTGTAACCTTGACATGACGAAGTACAGTAGAGAGTATAGACTTCATCTCCATCATGGCCAGCTTGTATCCCAGACAGGTGCGCTGTCCCCCTCCAAAAGGAAGGTAGGCGTACGGGTGTATCTTGTCTTCGTTCTCAGGCGCAAATCTGTCAGGGTCGAACTTCATAGGGTCTGGAAAATATCTTGCGTCTCTGTGGATTTTAAGGGTGAAGAGCAAAAGGTGAGACCCAGCTGGTGCTCTTTTACCTTCACCAATATCTGTCTCTGACTCCATGTGGCGTAGTAAAAATGGCACTGGTGCGTACAGCCGAAGAGTTTCTTTGAATACCTGAAAGCAATACAATTATTAAAGTTCTGAGAAGAGTTGAAAAAATATCATTTAACATAACAAAGAGACACAATATTATTCATGTGCCTGCATAGAGAGCGGTCTGATAATTAACAACTTTTTATTATTCTATCACCATAATAAATACTGTTGTTTCCGACGGACAAAATCTACATAATATTTCAACAAGTTGGAATGTGACAAAGCTGTCCCTTTGGATCTGTGCCACTCAGCACTCACCAGCAAAGGACTAGCTGGAGAGAGAGAGAGAGAGAGAGAGAGAGAGGAAGTGACAAGAAAGTTAAATAAGTAAGACAAGAAAACTTAGAGGCATACTTCCCTCTCTCTTGATGATGTACAACATTTCCAAAAGTCTTTGCGGCTACAAAAAGATATATTGTACATTGCAGCAGCAAGTTCTTTTGTTGTAGGAGTACACAGTGATTGTACTCAGTGGGTCTGCAAGTGATAGAGCGAAAGAAATGGAGTCCTGCGTTTGACGCTCCAGTGAGCGATTGGAAGAAAGCTGTCGTGTGTTTGACACTCCAGTGAGCGACTGGAAGAGAGAAGAGCAATCCTGTGTTTGACACTCCAGTGAGCGATTGGAAGAAAGAATATCAATCCTGTGTTTGATAGTCCAGTGAGCGACTGGAAGAGAGAATAGCAATCCTGTGTTTGAGACCCCAGTGAGCTACTGGAAGAGAGAAGAGCAATCCTGTGTTTGACACTCCAGTGAGCAACTGGAAGAGAGAAGAGCAATCCTGTGTTTGACACTCCAGTGAGTGACTGGAAGAGAGAATAGCAATCCTGTGTTTGATAGTCCAGTGAGCGACTGGAAGAGAGAAAAGCAATCCTGTGTTTGACACTCCCGTGAGAGACTGGAAGAGAAAAGAGCAATCCTGTGTTTGACACTCCCGTGAGAGACTGGAAGAGAAAAGAGCAATCCTGTGTTTGACACTCCAGTGAGTGACAGGAAGAGAGAATAGCAATCCTGTGTTTGATAGTCCAGTGAGCGACTGGAAGAGAGAAGAGCAATGTTGTATTTGACACTCCAGTGAGTGACTGGAAGAGAGAATAGCAATCCTGTGTTTGATAGTCCAGTGAGCGACTGGAAGAGAGAAGAGGAATCCTGTGTTTGATAGTCTAGTGAGCGACTGGAAGAGAGAAGAGAAATCCTGTTTTTGGTAGTCCAGTGAGCGACTGGAAGAGAGAAGAGGAATCCTGTGTTTGATAGTCCAGTGAGCGACTGGAAGAGAGAAGAGGAATCTTGTGTTTGATAGTCCAATGAGCGACTGGAAGAAAGAAGAAGAATCTTGTGTTTGATAGTCCAGTGAGCGACTGGAAGAGAGAAGAGCAATCCTGTGTTTGATAGTCCAGTGAGCGGCTGGAAGAGAGAAGAACAATTCTGTATTTGATAATCCAGTGAGCGACTGGAAGAGAGAAGAGCAATGTTGTATTTGATAGTCTAGCGAGCGACTGGAAGAGAGAAGAGCAATCCTGTGTTTGATAGTCCAGTGAGCGACTGGAAGAGAGAAGAGGAATCCTGTCTTTGATAGTCTAGTGAGCGACTGGAAGAGAGAAGAGGAATCCTGTGTTTGGTAGTCCAGTGAGCGACTGGAAGAGAGAAGAGGAATCCTGTGTTTGGTAGTCCAGTGAGTGACTGGAAGAGAGAATAGCAATCCTGTGTTTGACACTCCAGTGAGCGACTGGAAGAGAGAAGAGCAATCCTGTGTTTGGTAGCCCAGTGAGCGACTGGAAGAGAGAAGAGGAATCCTGTGTTTGGTAGTCTAGTGAGCGACTGGAAGAGAGAAGAGCAATCCTGTGTTTGATAGTCCAATGAGCGACTGGAAGAGAGAAGAGCAATCCTGTGTTTAATAGTCCAATGAGCGACTGGAAGAGAGAAGAGCAATCCTGTGTCTGATAGTCCAATGAGCGACTGGAAGAGAGAAGAGCAGTCCTGTGTTTGATAGTCCAGTGAGCGACTGGAAGAGAGAAGAGCAATCCTGTGTTTGATAGTCCAATGAGCGACTGGAAAAAAAGCGTTCGGTATTAAACACTCCAGTTAACGAATGGAAAGAAAGAGGTATCCGTCTTCGACACTGAAGTGAGTATAGATTATTTCAGAGAAGGGGATATCTTGCACGTTTTGTTTATACCGCTAAACGCAAGGGGGAAAACCCTGAAATAACAAGGAGAACTGAAAAATGGCACAATGCTCATGTCATGAACAAAAATATCAGAATACTTTTGACTCTTTGTTGTAAAATGGTGAATTTTTAATGTCTTATGGGCCTTAAAATACTTTAAAATGAACTATTCATATCGCCAATATACCCTTCATTCAAAACTTATGTATAATTGATAAGAGATGTACAAAATTGTACTATACTAAAATTGGCGTATTAGTTTCTCTATACGTATTATGTACATAGTATATAGAGAAGGTATTGTATTGCACTCAAAAATTCAATACTGAGATTTTACAGGAAATATATGTTTTAAAACTCCTTGAATAAAAAAATGCAAATGTCCGTGTGTGTGTGTGTGTGTGTGTGTGTGTGTGTGTGTGTGTGTGTGTCTGTGGGCCGCATAGCTGAAAAACGAAACCTCCGTTAACTACCAAACCTGATATTTAAGTTCAGGATCTTCCAAAGATGCGACACGATGATTTTCAAGAAAATCCCCCCACCCTCAACTACCTTTTACATGGAAAATTTTCTCAAAAATAGCTCTAACGATTTTGAATAAAATATCGTAGATATATTTAATACATTTACATGACAAATAATATGTATATTTTAAATTTTCTGGGAATAGGTTCCGAAGATATCTTAATTCTGGATGAATTTTGCGGAATTTTGCATAGCTGATAAAACGTAAGAGATGGACAGAAACTTTCTTAATAAAATTGTAGAGCTCGTTAAAACACACAATTTATGTTTCATAATTTTTTTTAATGGAGTTGATTGTTGTTGAGATATTCTTTGTTATTGGTTTCAGATTTAAAAAACATACTTTTCTCATACGGGAATTTGTAACTTCTGTCCATACAAACAAAGGAACTTGAGTCACATAGCAACCAGCTTTTGACTATCACTTTAACCTATGCTACTCCTTTATTTCCCGTCTACTTACAAGGAAGCAGGTAATAAGAAAATTCCTGCTAAGTGTTTCTCAATTAGCATGAAGTAAATAGAAGCATAAGGTTTTCAATAATAATTGGTTGCAAAGATGTAGAGAAAGTCATGTGAATGGAGCTCTTCAGATTATTTTAAAGACACAATTTATGTTAAACGCTTATGTGCTGTGAATCCTTGCTGAGACATTGCTATTATTGGGTGGAATTATTTACAATGTTTCTCTTGATTGTGCAATGAGCAGGTATTTCAAGGCAAACATGCCTACAATTGCAGTGTTCTTAACGTACCCACAATGAAATCTGTACACGATTATAGCAAATTTTCATAGATATTTATTTATTTTCGAGCAGATTTTACATACATGGTGAATAAAGTATGTTCTAGCACCTCCCTTGATTGAGATAATGCTATACTCAGGGAAATTCCAACCAAGCAACTGTGTAATGCGTGTAGTTTTTTTATAGTATTTAACGCCCGCTTTTACTACTTGTGGCACCGCAGGTGATAGCGTGTATTTAAGATACACAATAGTTTATCAGTAAAGAAACACATTAGTATGCACAAACACAATGACTATATGGACCTAAAGATAATTTTAATTTATATTAAATAATATTTGCTTTACAAATTCTTAAACACACAAGCTTAGAAACCAATAATAACTAGTTAAAACTATAAATGGAATGTGCAAAATACAATTTTTACCACATAATATCTTTCTTGAAAATACTTTTAATAATGCTTTTTTTAATTTGAATATACTACAGTGCTGCAAACCTGAGTACCTTTTGTATGAGTATTTCGAATAAGCTTGGACAAAAAAATCATACTCTGGTTGAAAGCAGCTGTATTAAGAGGAAGCAAATAGAACAATATGATCTTGAAAGAATATTTTAAGAGAAATGCGAAGAGAAATCCATGTGAAAACACCACCATTTGGCCGTGCTGTAATTATGAGTCTATTTGTAAGTGGTATTAATTTTGATTTCGTGTGTAAATAAGCAACATGTACTGCTTTGAACGAGTATTTCCTGATGTATATAGTTTTTAGGTTATATTAATTGTGGCAAGTTTGGTCGGTGTCGGACAGATGGTGCTCATTGGAAAGTTCCTTTAGCCTCACCCCTCTGCGCTGAGTCAAGCGGATAGAGTTCTCCCCGTCTCCGCCAGAGGAAAGACTTTTCAGAGCTTCCTTAGATGTATCGAATTCTCCCGGATCCTACCAGAGAGAAACCTTGTTTGAGGTGCCTCAAGTCGGTCGAGTTCTCCCGGTTGAGCCAGAGGGAGGTCTTCATAGAGTTGTCAGGGTAGGACCGATTCATCAAACTTTTAATTCTTAGGGTGCTTAGCGCGTCTCTCTCGGCCGACAGATAACCTCCTGCACCTCCTTCACATCATTCATTAATCTTGGAGGTGGTTAGGAAAAAATATCGGCGTTTTTTTCCAGGAGCAAAGTATTCCTGCTTATACATTAAAAAAATCGTACTAAATTCCAAAAATCAAAAGGTAATATTCCAACAGGCAACAGATCCGTAATCAACCAAAATAGTTTTAAAGATTGTGAAAAGGTATACACAGGGACGCCAAAAGAAGTATAAAATCAGAACCAAAAAAACACAAAAATATATTAACTTAAAACACAAGGGCATATCACCTGTAACATCCCAAATAAGAACAAAAAATATAATCTGACCTATTACAAAAATCTCTAAAAGGCATGACAATCTACAACAAACTCGCAACGTGGAAAAAGATTATTTACAACCAGAAATAGTGGCTAATAAATGTTGAAATCTTACCAGTTGACATCCAGTGAGCAATAGTATGCTTCCACCAGCAGGGAAAAGACCATATCGACTACGCTAAGAAAGAGTCTTTGATATTTGAGGATGAAAAGTTAGGTAACCGCTCTTGCAACTGCAAGTACCTTACCACTACACACCTGACGACACAAGTATTGTGAGCATATGCGCGCAGTAATCAGCAGGCTGAGCCGTTACCTGAATTTTTACCTTCGGATCGCCTCCATTAAGCCGTAAATGGACAGTAGCTTGGATTGTGGACCATTTGCATGAAGCAGCCAGTGACATCAACTTGGAATATGGTCCACTTGCAGAAGCAGCCAATTACAGTAACTTCGGTGTTGGACCACTTGCATGAAGCAGGTAATTGACAGCAACTTGGGTTGTAAACCATTTGCATGAAGCAGCCAGTGACATCAACTTGGAATATGGTCCACTTGCTGAAGCAGCCAATTACAGTATCTTCGATGTTGGACCACTTGCATGAAGCAGGTAATTGACAGCAACTTGGACTGTAAACCATTTGCATGAAGCAGTCAGTGGACAGCAACATGGATTGTGGACCACTTGCACGAAGCAGTCATTGAACAGAACCTTGAATTGTGGACCACTTGCATGAAGCAGTCTGTGGACAGTAACTTGGATTGTCTACCATTTGCATGAAGCAGCCAGTGGGGTGGGGCACCATTATTTAGCTTTTAGATTGTTAGCTGTGGACCACTTGCATGAAGCAGCCAGTGCAACACAGCTTTATGTAGCTGCTTGATTTGTTAGCTATGGTCCTCATGCATTAAGTAATCGCCTTGCTAAGCTTTTACAAATTCAGTTAGATTTTTGGATCTGTTGCACTGGGGCAATCGTCGTTGGAGGGAAAGGATTCTGGCTCGTTACAAAGCACTCTGGGAATTTACAACGTTCTACCACCCCTAAAACCACCCCCAATAATGACCTTTAGAAAAAATAACCTAATCAACACTGGCAGAAGTAACGAACACATTAATTATGCTTCCCAGAGTTGTGAAGCTTGCTTGATGGTAAGTTTGCTAGAATGAAATCTGTCTTTGTTGAGCGGCTGTTAGCGGCCAGTGAAATCAGTCTATAGGGTCAGTTGGCAGCCGAGCAATACACCTCGGATTTTTGGAAGAAATTATATCATATAAGGAAAATGTGCAACGCCAAATTACGATTTGTGCACATGCTTAGGCAATTAGCGAAAGAAAAAGGTTTAATTTTGCATATACTGCTCCATTTTGGCATGATATTTGACTACGATTCGCCACTGCTACATGCTCGGAGCACTGGAGATAGTTGTGAGTGGTGAACAACATTCATTTTTTTTTTTTTTAGATAAGGAATTTGTTTCATGGGAAACAAAATTTAAAAATAAAAAGTACTACTTTCAAATGAAAGTGTCTATTTTTGTATATATTCTATAAAATATTCGTATAAGACTATATTTTCCTGTCTTCTTCTTGTTAATCCCGTTCAGCATTGAAACTTTCTGTCATTATACAGTTTGTTTTAGGTTCATTAAGGTTACAAGAGTCTGAAGAGATAATTGTTTAAGAAGTAGATCAATGCTGGCTTTGAAATTCCACACTGTTTTCATATTTTCAGAGGCAACTGAGTGGGGACCTAAGACTTAAAAAAAGTGAAAAGTATCAGCAAAGGATTTACCTGTTCCAGATATGTCATTTGAGGCAGATCCTCTGCAGTAACAGGTCTCTGGAAGTTCTCACTGTCGAATATTTGAGTTTGTTCCTGCATGAGTTTCTCCTGCACGTCAGGATGTTCAGCAAGAAGTGTTAGAACATAGCAGCATGACCAAGACAGTGTGTCTGATCCTGCTGCCACTATACAAGCACATTCCCCCAGAATATCCTCTTCCGTCATCTGGCCATCCATCAACAACAGGTCGATGAAGGAGATATCTCTTCCGCGGACTGCTTCTCCGTCATCCAGACCAATAGTCTTCAGGCTATTTTCTTGCAAAAGTTGCTTCTTCTCGAAGATCACTTCCCGTAGTTTACTGTGGAAATATTTTATGTCTTCCTTGGTCACTTTGCCAAACTGCGATCTTTTGTATATCCAGTCTATCATCAGCCAGGGCTTTCTCGCTTTCTCGGCGAAGTTTTCTATCAGTCTGAGCATAACACTGATGAATTTCACGTCATTGGTGAGGGAGGCACTGAACGCTGTACCTACCATCGTCTCACAGATAATGTTCAACGTGCACTGGATGAACAGCATGTGGATGTCCACTGCGCTACCATCTGCTCTAGCCAGAAGCTTGTGAGCAAGATCCATAGCCTTGCTAGCGTATGTCTTGACGTAGTGCTGTAGCACGTTGCGGTGGAGAGTGGAGACCAGGATCTTGCGATGAATACGCCAGCGCTCATTACTGGCCACGAGGATACCCTTGAGCAGCACCTCTCCCGCTACTTTATCAATGTAAGGACCTCTGTTGCGGATACTGCGCGTGCTCAAGACTTTCTCGTTGATTGTGACAGAAGCAGCCACAATGAAATTTACTGGCCCTACCCAGACTGCGAAAACAGGACCAAAAGTTTCATACGACATGAAAAGTAACTTAAGCGTGTCTTTAAGATTATATGTGACGAAGTAGTAGGCGCTGCCGATGATGGGTAAAGGCGGTGGCCCAGGGAACTGGGTTGCTTTGTCCCTCTTCCTGTGAATAAGCCAACTGTAGCCAAGCAGCAACACAGTTAGAAAGGCTAGAGCTGGCATCATGACTCCTTGAGACAGTAGCACTGTGCTCCACACGAAAACCATTCTTCCTGAAACACAAACCATTCAAATATGATGTGACAAAAAATATACTAAAAGTGTTCTTAACGAACCAATGTTTTCATTTGTTTTTAAAAGTTGGAATTTTGGGCAATTTTTTTTTTTTTTGGAGGAGGGGCCTTTGTTTAATTTCACTCAATTCACATCTCATCAACCAATCCAATTCACCCCTCACCAACCAATCCAATTCATCCCTCATCAACCAATCCAATTATCCAATTCACACCTCATCAACCAATCCAATTCACCCCTCACCAACCAATCCAATTCATCCCTCATCAACCAATCCAATTATCCAATTCACACCTCATCAACCAATCCAATTATCCAATTCATCCCTCATCAACCAATCTAATTCACCTCTCATCAACCAATCCAATTCACCCCTCATCAACCAATGTTCCATTCACGTGATTTTCTCTACATCTCCGCTATAAATAATTGTTAAAAAGATTATTCTTCTATATATATCATGCTAATCGAGATAAACATTAGCAAAAATTTTCCTTATTACTTGATCTACTTGTAAGTAAAAGTGAAATAAGAAAATAAACAGGCTAAAAGACGGCCGCTATGTGAAACTATTGAAATTCTAATCTCTGTGATTGCCAGGAGTAAACAAACGGGGAAAGAGATCAAAGATGTCTTCCCTGTGAGAAAGGCTTAACTGGCTAAAATTGAAGCCAATAATCCGAAATATCTTGAAAAAGGTTAAGATTGCAAAAAAAAAAAAAAAAATGTATAATATAAATTGAGTTGTGTGTTTAAATAACATCTTCATTTTTTGTGTAGTAAATTTTTTTGTATATCTCTTACGGTTTTCCAGTTGTACAAAAATCATCCACAGTGAAAAGGTCTCCAGAAGTTATTCACAGAAAATCCAAGATATACATTTCGTTTGTCATAAAAATATTTTAAACTTAAAGTATTTTAATCGAAATCGTTAGAGCCATTTTTAAGAAAAACACAATTTTCGAAAATGTTCCATGTAAAGGGTAGTTTGGGGATGGGGGCTTTAATTAAAAAATCTTAGTGTTGCATCCTTGAAAGATACCAAACTTAAATACCAGTTTTGGTATTTAACGGTCTTTTCGTTTTTGAGCTATGGTGCCCAATCACACACACACACACACACACACACACACACACACACATACAACACACAGCCAGATAAACAGACACAGACACGGGCATTTTTTACTTTCTCTACCAGTGCTATGTACATAGTGTATAGAGAAAGTATTGCACTCCACCCAAAAATTCTATACCGAGATTTCACCGGAAATATATGTTTTAGGGTCCCCTGTATAAAAAAAAAGCATTTTCAGAAAAAGGTACGTGTGTGTGCGTGTGTCTGTGAACATGATAATTCAAAAACGAAAAGTCGGTAAAATACCACACTTGGTATTTAAGTTTAATATCTTCCAGGAATGCGACACGAAGATTTTGAGAAAATCCCCCACCCCTACTACTCTTTACATGGAACTGTTTTTTGAACATTTTGATTTTCTCAAAAATAGCTCTTAACGATTTGGATTAAAATATCGTATATTAAAGATATTTACGCGACAAATAACATGTATATGTTGAATTTTTTGGGAATGGCCTCTGAAGACTACTTTATTCTGAATGAATTTTACGGAATTTTGTATAACTGCTAAACCGTAACTTACCACACACAGAATGTAGAGCATATTAAAACACACAATTTATGCTATATGAATTTTTTCGTGAAGTTGGTCGTTTTTGAGATATTCCTTGTTTTTGGTTTCAGCTTTGAAAAACTTATACTTTTCTCATAAAGAAATTTGTCAATTCTTGCCCATACAAACAAAGGAACTTCAGTCACATAGCAACCAGCTTTTGACTATCACTTTAACCTATGGTACTCCCTTATTTCGCTTCTGCTTACAAGGAAGTAAGTAATAAGACTATTTCTGCTAATGTTTTCCGATTAGCATGAAGTAAATAGAAGCCTAAGCTTTTTAAGAATACTATGTTGCAGAGATGTAGAGAAAGTAATGTGAATGGAACACATTGGATTTTTTTAAAGAAGTATTTTATTCTGGGTGTCTCAAAACATGTATTTCCGGTGAAATATTGATATTGAATGTTCTAGTACAATACAATACTTTCTCTATACACTATAGGTACACGTAGTACGTGTAGAGAAAGTAATTAATACTGGTTTAGATTCGCGTGTTACAAGCAGACCATATAAAATATATAGGTGTATGAGAACTATAACAGAAACGGTCCGACAGTTCCAGTTTACGTGTAGAAGCCAAGAGAAAGTTTGAGTTCGCTTATATTGTCTCCACACATCTCATGTGTTCAATTCACATGACTTTCTCTACCTGTTACATGCTAGCTTCATATAGTCAAGGTCGCGGGCTCAAACCCGGCGGAGGCCTAATTATCTTAAGTATGGCTTCCTTCGGAAGGGAAGTAAAGCCGTTGGTCCGGTGTCGAAGATTTACGGCACGTAAAAGAGCCTCAAGCCTGATAGAGAGGCCTCTGAGCAAAATTAAGCTGTCTTTCACGCCCAGTATAGAATGGGGCGCTGAGAACCACAGCCGTTAAAGAGTGTCCATAAATAAAACTACATTTATTTCTAGTTGTTATACAAAAGACTTTCCTTACAAAAGATTATTCTTTTATATACATGATAATCAAGGTAAACATTAGTAGAACTGGTTTTATTACTCGCTTCCTTATAAGTAGAAGGGAATACCCTAGGCTAAAGCAACAGTCAAATCTTTTAACAGCTGGTCCTAGTGAAACGACTGAAATTCGGCTCACTTTGCCTGGCCTCAACCGAAACGATATACTTCCCGTTTGAGAAAAGTTGAAGTAGTTTAAATTGAAGCCAATAACAAGGAATGTCTCAGAGACACTCAGCTCTATATAAAAAACGTGTATGACATAAATTATGTGTTTTAACGAGAGATATATTATTTTTGTTTAGAAGCTTTCGTCTATATCTTATGGCTTAACAGTTATGCAAAACTCATCCAGAATAAAAGGGCCTTCAAAGGCTATTCCCACAAAATCCAAAATATACATTCTCTTGTGATGTAAATATATTAAATATACGGAATTTCAATCAAAATCGTTAGTCATTTTTGAAAAGAACAAACTTTTCAAAAATATTTCCACGTAAAGAGTAGCTTGGAGTGGGGGAATTTCTTGCAAATCTTCATGTCATATCCTTGAAAGATACCAAACAGTATCGGTCTTTTCGTTTTTAAGCTATGCTGGCTACAGACACAGACACACTCACACACACGATATTTTTCTAAAAATGCTTTTTTCGAACTCAGAGGACCTCAAAACGTATATTTCCGACGAAATCTCGACATCACACTTTTGGGTGGAATATAATACCTTCTCTATTCACTATGTGCATTGTACATATATAAAGCTGGAGAAAGTAAAAATGTGCCACTAGGCTATATACAGAATGGCCGTTTTTCTTGAGTCTAGAAGTTGCCCAATCCGAGTAGAGGAAGAAGTTGTACGCCAATGGCGGGTGTTACATTTATATTCAAGGGAACCCTGTCCATCCAATTCACTCTCACTTATGCTTCGAGCTCTTTCACACCTATGCACATCGGTGCAGTAGTTTCGCTTCTGCAACACAAAGGAATGAGTTGGCGATATTAATTGAAATAAAATCTGATATGTTATATTCGCGTGGCTTTCTCTACATATCTGCAACAAACTATTGTTAATAAGCTTATTCTTCTACATATTTCATGCTAATCAGCTACACATAACTCCCCCGCCACTCAAACACGTGAGCGAGATAGTTGTAGAGAGTAAGAGATCTGCCTTGCCTTAAATACTGATCCTGGGGGACGCCAACTTTCGCGCCAGAAAATGTAACAGCATCTCTTTTTGCTTCTTAGTTAGCATCACCTCACAAGCTATGAGAATAACTTGTGCCAAGTTGTGACGTCATAGCGAGCACATGACGCATTTGGAAAAACCCAATGCTTCCTCTCATTTTAACTTTATGCTTGCTTTGTCTGTTTTTCCACTTCCCTGTTCTACTTGGAAGTAAAGACACTATTCCTGTCTCGTTTCTTTCTATGTCTGATCTTTTCTTACATTCTATAGCCTAAACCCTGTGCTCATTAGCAAGTGGTGGTTGGTGAACTGTTACCTGGAATTACGTTAGCTCGCCTGACCTTAATTACTTAAGTTACAACAACTTGCATTTATGCATATTTCTACCCTTATTTATTCACAATTATTTTACCTTGCTTTCTATAAGCTAATAATATTATACGGAATTTCTCTTGTTATATATTTTGTGAGCATGCGGTATGTACTCCTACACAAAAAACAGCCTTATTACTTAGTCCCTTGTAAGTAGAAGTGAAATAAGGGAATACACTAGGCTAAACCGACAGTCAAATGTTTTAAAATGTGGTTGCTATGGCATTGAAATTCGTTTCTTTGCATGGCCAGGAGTTGGCAATTTCCCATATAAGAAAACTTTAAGCATTTTAAAACTAAAACTAATAACAAGGAATATCTCGAAAACGCTCAACTCCATGGAAAAAAAATACATCACATAAATTGAGCGTTTTAAGTAGATCTACATTTTTTGTTTGTAAGTTTTTGCCTATCATTTACGGTTTACCAGTTACGAGGGTCGGCTGATAAGTCCCGGGCCTCACACAGGTATGGCGCCACTAGGTCAGTTAGACGGTAGCATCGTATAGTTTAGCTCTAGACCAACTTGTATCCATAGATATAGGCCAATAGCTTAATTAGTTTTCGAATGACAGCATTTTAAACAAGACAACTTTAGAGTTTTCACGAAAATGGAGGATTTGGAAAATCGAGCAGTGACTAAATACTTCCATTTGAAAGGCTTAACGCCTAAAGAAATCAAGGAGGAAATGAACAGTACATTGAAAGACTCTGCCCCTTCATATTCAATGATTAAAAGGTGGGTTGCAGAGTTTAAAATGGGACGTACGAGCACTAGTGATGAGCCTCGCTCTGGACGCCCTGTAGAAGTGATAACTCCAGAGATCGTTGAAAAAATTCATCGTTTAGTACTGGAAGACCGCAGATTAAAGTTGTTTGAGATAGCAGAGGCTGTAAACATATCAAAAGAACGTGCAGGTAATATTTTAAATAATGTTTTGGGCTTTCACAAGGTCTTTGCCAGATGGGTACCGCGTTTGTTGACATCTGATCAAAAATTGCAAAGAAAAACGTTTCTGTTAATAATGTGGAGCTCTACCCTAAAAACCCCAGTGAATTTTTGAGACGGCTTATTCCCATGGATGAAACTTGGATACATCACTACACTCCAGAAAGTAAATCACAGTCAAAACAGTGGATTGCCCCGCGTGAACCACCTCCAAAAAAGGCAAAGTCGATTTTGTCAGCTAACAAGGTTATAGTGAGTGTTTCTGGGATGCACAGGGAATTATTTTTTTGATTACTTGGAAAAGGGTGAAAGTATATCTGGTGACTACTATGCAAGCTTACTGAGACGTTTGAGTGATGAGGTGAAAAGAAAAAGACCTCATTTGGCACAAAAAAAAATCTTGCTTCATCACGACAATGCTCCGGCCCATCGTTCAGTCATTGCAAGGGGAAAATGTGCGAATTAAAGTTCGAATTGCTTAAATATCCATCCTATTTGCCAGATCTAGCACCCGGTGACTACCACCTGTTCCCAAACGTCAAAAAATTATTGGAGGTCGAAGATTTCACAGAAACGAGGTCATTAATGCGGTCAACAGTTATTTTGAGGACCTTGATAAATCGCACTACAGAGATGGTTTAATTAAATTAGAACACCGTTGTGACATGTATTAGGCTTTCTGGAGATTATGTTGAGAAATAAAGCAAAAAGCATTTTTTAAGCCCGGGACTTATCAGCCGACCCTAGTATATAAAATTCAGAAAAATTAATTCAGAATTAAGAGGTAGAGTTTTTTTTTATTAAAATGCCGTATATTAAAGCATGATCGTCTCCTTAGCGCGGTGGTAGCGCAGCTGCTTACCAAGCGGGAGACCTGGGTTCGATCCCCAGTACCGGCGTGGGGATTTTTTCCCCCGCTGGGAGACCTGGCACTCAGCCTCGTAAGGTCCCTGGGGGGCCAATTGAGGAGCTACTTGATTGAGAAGTAGCGGCTCCAGGTCATGAGGACCGCATTAACCGGCCGGGAGGGGCTCGAGGCGCTGACCACGTCTCACCCTCCAATACTGCCCCTCATCCATGACGTCTGCAGTGGACCGAGATGGGGGACGCAGCGGCCGGGCGGTAGGCCAAGGTTCCCCGTGAGCTGTGGTGCCATGCAGTTATATTATTGCATTTTACCTTGGAAAATAAAATGTACATGTTGAATTCTCTGGGAATAGCCTCTGAAGACCTGTTTATTCCGGATGAATTTTGCATAACTTGTAAACCGTAACGCATTACACAAACTATGTAGATCTCGTTAAAACAACAATTTATACATCTTATACATTTCTTTTTCGTGGAATTGGCCGTTTTTGAGATATTCCTTGTTATTGGTTTCAGTTTTAAAATACTTAAACGTTTATCATACGGGAACTTGTCAACTCCTGGAAATACAAAGAAACGGATTTTTACCCACATGGCAACCAGCTGTTAAAATATTTGACTATCGTTTTATCCTAATGTATTCCCTTATTTCCTTTCTACTTACAAGAAAGCATTTCTGCTAATGTTTTCTTGAGTTGCATGAAGTATACAGAAGAATAAGCCTATTAACAATAATTTGTTTCTGAGATGTAGAGAAAATCACGTGAATGGAATACATCAGATGTTTTCTTTATGTTCAATAAAATGTTGAAAAGCAATTTTGATTTATTACTTTTTTACATCTTTTTCAAGTATTTTAAAAAGTCATTGGGTAGCCACAAAATATAAGTTACTTGAATAGGAAGAGTCAGACTGAAAAAGTCTCTGTCATTACCGGGATTTGAACCACGGATCTCCCGATCTCTATCCGGTCGCTCTTCCACTGAGCTACCACGTCAACATACCGGCATAGCATTGAATTTCTCAACTGACTCGCAAGTTTCCACAAGGTGATGTCAAATTATTTTGAGATGACAACCCCAATGTTGTAAGATTCATGGTATAGGCAACTATTATGGTCAAT
The DNA here is from genome assembly GCA_030762935.1 of Hymenopus coronatus. NCBI lineage: Eukaryota > Metazoa > Arthropoda > Insecta > Mantodea > Hymenopodidae > Hymenopus > Hymenopus coronatus. Next base: position 6,284,262 of record CM060895.1, on the reverse strand, counting down.
TAGTATTGATTTAATTGTTATTTCACACAAGACGTGTATAGGACAGGTGTTGGAGAGTAAGTTACTTATCACATCTCGCATTCCCAGCCTGATAAGTATAACTTACAGTCCTTAGCACGCAATATACTGTTAAAGGTTACAGGCGTTAAGAATTCGTTTGAATCTTGTTAGGGTTAATGAACCAAAGAAATCGGTTTAGAGACTAGGAGCCTTACGGGCGATTGAAGCACCTGTGTTCATTGTATACTGTCGCGGTAACACCCAGTAGTCAATCCGACTGTAAATAAACATCTGATGTCTTCTGCAAGCAAACCATTCTTTCATCTACTCCATGCTAATCAAGATAAACATTAGCAGAAATGCTCATATTACCTAGTTCCTTGGCGACAATCAAATGTAAAGATCCTGTGAATGTGTGTGTCTGTGTGTTGGTGTTTAAGTTTGGTATCTTCCAAGGATGCGACACGAAGATTTTCAAGAAAATCCCCCCACCCAAACTACCCTTTACATGGAACATTTTTAAAATCTCAAAAACGACTCCTACGATTTCGATGAAAATAACGCATATTAACGTTCTTGGTATCTTAGTCAGGTCTTACCTCTTCCTCACATGTTTGGAACTAAACTGAAATCCTGCACAGGTTGGTTTATTTGGATGGGTCATCTATTAAGGGTATCCAGACAGCAATTAGCACTTCCTCTCTTTGCTGTTGGTCTCAATGCCATTGATGCGCAGTTAAAGGCGTTCTTGGGCACATCTGCAGTACAACGGCGATCCCTTTCTCACATCAATGTTACCGACACATAGGATACAGAACCCACCAGATCTTCGACGCCTGTCACCACAATTGGGGAAGCCGTTGCAACTGTCCTACCAATCTATATAATGGACCGCCACGACCCGCGCTGTTTATAATGCTTTTTGGACCAGTTACCCGCTGTATAATTGCGCAATTTGCACCACTCTACAACGCAGTAAATGGTATCAAGTAGTGACCAACACCATGCCTACCAATGAACGGCTGTTCCATGTGATCTCTGAGGGCGACCAGACACTCTGCTGCATCGCTTCGAAACCTGCCCGTCCTCTCTCCTTGGGCCCATGCGCAGGATGGCATCCTTAGGATTTTGAACCTCCCTAGGTGGTGTCCGTTATCAGCATTGTGGAGTCAAGTGAATCACCGTATTGGGCAACTCTTGCTCCATTTATTTGCATAATTTGGACTTTTCTAGTATTTCATCATAATTATTAATCTAGCATGTAATTTCAATTTTTCCTTGTTTTAGCCATGTAATAATCTGACAGCAACCAGATCTGTGATCTCAATTTGGTCTTTGATTGCACATGTAACTTATTATGTGATATTGTGGATATATTATTTGTACACTTGATAATTTTTTGACTCGTGTTAATGTTAGATATGTGCTACTCTGTATGTAGGAGTACATTTTAAAATGTTTTAAAGCTGACTATGCGATTGTCAATAAAATTCTGTTTTCTTTCCATGGCCAGGAGTAAAACATAAGAGTTGCGAAGCTGTTAAGACCTTACTATTTCAGAAAGGTCTTAAGTATTTTAAAATTAAAACTAATACCAGGGAATATCTCTGAAATAGTTAGCTCTACAAAACAGCTATATATGACATAAACTGTGTGTTTTAAGGACCTGTGTAGTACGTTTTTGTCTAACTCTTACGGTTTACCAGTTAGACAAAATTCATACAGAATAAAGGGGACCTCATAAATTTATATATACATTTTATTTGCCATGTAATATCTTTAGAATGTGGTATTTTAATCAAAACCGCTAGAGCTTTAAAAAACCGAAAATTTCGAAAAATACTGAATGCTCTGAATGATTTGGATAGGGGAATTTTATTTAAGGGTATATATGACTGAAATTTCCTGAAAATCACAAAATGTTTTTATTCTAATCCCATAAAATAATGTAAACATTCCTGAATACAAAAAGTTTATATTTGGGCACCAGGCGCCATTCTTAAAAGCCTTAAATTAAAGCATTAGAGATGAAACTGTACTGGACTCGGCAAGAAAAACTCAGTTCGACGAGATCTCAATCGCGTCATGCAAAGTAGAAAACGAAGTTATTTAGAAGAAAAACAGCAATATAAGAAGAAAAGAACAGAAAATGCAGCACAGAGAAGACGAAAAGGAAACCAGAGGGTCCAACCTACCATCTGGTGGATTTTAATATGAGCCATGCATTCAGATCTTTCCTTGTTTTCTCGCTATTGATATTTTCAGCATTTTCCTTCCTGTAAAATGTTCCTTGTGGAGCAGTTTTTCTGTTACACAAATAACATTTGCTGCTGTATATATTCGGAAAGGGACAATGGATAAGAATTACCCTAGGTTTTACTGTCAGATGTATTTAAGCCTATGTTTTCAAACACAAAAATTATGTTCTCATGAAAAAAAAAACAGCACATTCATTACTTTAAAAAATGTTGGCGCCAAAACCAAAGAAGACACAGATAAACCTAGGGTAATTTCAAGTAGTAGATGTATTGTGAACTTGAGGTTAAAATATAAAACCAAAATTTTAATGTTTTTTTGTCGCAAGGGACTTTTTAGTGACGTCACAAAAACAAACAAATTTGACCATAACCTCCAAAGCATTAGAGACAAATGGGTGAGATTTTCACTGTAACTTATTTGCATTATATTATATCTGTGGTATAAATTTTAAAAAAAATAGCGTTATTGGTTACTAATTTCAAATTTTCAGTCATACATGTCTTTAAAATCTTCATATCGAATCCTTGAAAACGATACTAAACTTAAATACATGCTGACCTTATGCTTATTCAAGTTTTAGGTGTCCTCAAAACAGATTTTCCCATAAAATCTCGGTATCTAATTTTTAGGTGGAATACATTTCTCCTCTATCTGCTATGTACATAATAAAGTAAAACAAATGCGAAGTGTTCCATTCACATTACTTTCTCTACATCTCGGTAGGACATTGCTGCTATGGTTTTATTACTGTATTTCTTGTGTACAGAAGGAAAATAAGTGAATAGACTCGGCTACAACGGTAGTCACATCTTTTAAAATCCGTGTGTTTGCATTGCCAGGAGTTGACAAATTCCCGCGTGTGAAAAGTTCAAGTTTTTTTTTAATAGCTTAACGTCCTTTAACCATGTTGGCCATATCGGACGATGAATGAAATTGGTGAAGGGATGCTCAAATGATCTCGGGGTCTATGGAGCTTCAAGTTACTCTCAGGATAAGGGAAAACCACGAAAAAAAGCCTTATCCGGTAAACTCACCCTAAGCGAAACTCGAGCTCACGACCTGTTGAATATGAGGGACACACACCACCACCACACTACCCAGGCGGATTTTCAATTATTTTAAAACTGAAATCCAACAACGGAAAATACCACAAGAATTGTAAATTCCAGAAAAAAATCTATCTGACATGAATTGTGTGTTTTAACGAGGTGTACATTTTTTGTGTTATGAATTTTTGTCTATCTCTTACGGTTTAGCAGTTACGCAAAATTCAGCTAAATCCACCCAAAATAAAGATGTCTTCAGAGGATATTCCCAGAAAATTCAAGATATACATTTTATTTGTCAGGTAAATATATTTAATATACGATATTATAATCAAAATCGTTAGAGTCAATTTCCTGAAAATCATAATTTTTCAAAAAAGTCCCATGTAAAGGGAAGTTGGGGAGGGGGTATTTTCTTAAAAATCTTCGTGTCGCATCCTTGGAAGATACCCAACTTAAATACCAAGTTTTGGTATTTAACGGTCTTTTCGTTTTTGAGCTATGCTCTCCACAGACGCACACACACACACGCGCGCGCGCTCACATACACACATACGGACCTTTTGTAAAAATGTTTTTTTTTTTTGGATTCAGGGGGACCCAAAACATGTATTTCCGGTGAAATCTCGATATCGAATTTATGGGTGGATTACAATACCTTCTTTATACACTATGTACATAGTACGTGTAGAGAAAGTAAAATGTATAGAGCATAAATTGTGTGTTGTAATGATTTCTACATTTTTGTATATATCTTTATTGAGAAAATCAAACTTTTCGAAAAATGTTCCAAGTAAAGGCTGGTTTGGGGTGGGGGAATTTTCTTGAAAATCTTCGTGTCGCATCCTTGGAAGATACCAACTTTGGAATTTAACGTTCTTTTCGTTTTTGAGCCATGCTGTCTACAGATACACACACGGAACTTTTTCTATTTTTTTTTTTATTCATGGGAACCCAAAATATATATTTGCAGTGAAGTTTCGCTATAAAATTTTTGGGTGCAATACAATAATTTATCTATACACTATGTACATAGCATCTCTACAACAAATGATTGTTAAATAGCCTATGCTTCAACTTACTTCATGCTTATTGAGAAAAATTAGCAGAAATAGTCTTATTACTTGCTTCCTTGTGAGTAGAAGGGAAATAAGGGAGTACTATAGGTTAAAGTGATAGTCAAAAGTTGGTTGCTATGTAACTGAAATTCTTTTGTTTGTATGGACACGAGTTGACAAATTCCTGTATCAGAAAAGTATAAGTTTTTCAAAGCTGAAACCAAAAACGATCAACTCCACGAAAAAGTGCATATAATTTAAATTGTGTGTTTTAACGTGCTCTACATTTTTGTGTGGTAAGTTTTTGTCCACCTCTTAAAATTCCGTAAAGTTCATCATAGTTTCACGTAAAGGGTAGTTGGGAGCTGGAGATTTTTCTCAAAATCTTCGTGTCGCATCTCTGGAAGATACGAAAGATACCGACTTTTCGTTTTTGAGTTATCGTGATACATGAACACACACATACACGGTTCTTTTTCTGAAAAGGCTTTTTATGGTTACAGGAGACCCTAAAACATATATTTGCGGTGAACTCTTGGTATCGAATTTTTGGGTGTAGTGCAATACCATCTCTATAAACTATGTACAGAGTACGTGTATAGAAAGTAAAATATCTCATGTGTTCCATTCACATGACTTTTTCTAGTTGTTACACAAACTACTTTCTTTACAAAAGATTATTCTTCTATATACTTCATGCTAAACGAGATAAATATTAGCAGAAACGGTCTTATTACTTAGTTCCTTGTAAGTAGAAGGGAAATGAGGGAATACACTAGGATATACCGACAGTCAAATGTTTTAAAATGTGGTTGCTATGGGATTGAAATCCGTTTCTTTGCGAGTTGGCAAGTTCCCGTATAAGAACAATTTTAAGTATTTTAAAATTGAAAGCAAGGAATAGTTAGAAAACGGCCAATTCCACGAAAAAATGATATGACAAAAGTTGTGTCTTTCAAGAAGATCTACATTTTTTGTGAAGTAAGTTTATGTGTATCTTTTACGGTTTACCAGATATGCAAAACTCAAAGTTATCCAGAATAAAGAGGCTACTTATAGAAAATCCAGGATATACATTTTATTTGTCAGGTAAACATGGTAAATATTAAAGGCTTTAATCAAAATCCTTATAGCCATTTTTGAGAAAGCCAAAATTTTCGAAATTTTTTTCATATAAAGAGTAGTTCGGGTGAGGGGATTTTCTTGAAAATCTCTTTGTCGCATTCTTGAAAGATAAACTTTGGTATTTAAGGAACTTTTGATTTTTGAGCTATGTTGTCCATAGACACACGGACAATTTCTCTAAATTTTTTTTTCTTTTGATTCAGGGGGTACCAAAACATATATTTCCGGTGAAATGTCGGTATGTAATGGTCGTGTGTATGTGTCTGTTCAACAGCATAACTCAGTAATCTCACATAACTTTCCCTACATCTCGATAACAAATTACTGTTAAAAAAGCTTAATTCTTCTATTTTCTTCATACTAATCGAGATAAACGTTCCAGAAACGGTCTTGTAAATAGAAGAGAAATAAGGAATTGACTAGGCTGATTGATTGAACTTTATTTGTAAGTTGCCAATAGTTCATGGATTTACACGTCAGTATATAAAGAAAAACACAGTAAAATACATAACTGATAAACTTTTAAAACTCAGAACTTAAAAACTCTTTCACTCAATCGATTGATCAATTAAAATTTGTTTTATATTTTGTAAGGCAATTTATACTTTATCTGTGTACATAGTGTATAGAGAAGGTATTGCACTCCATTCAAAAATTCGATACCGAGGTTTTACCACAAATATATGTTTTAGGATCCCCCTTATCCAAAAAAAAAGGGGGTTTTCAGAAGAAGGTCCGTGTGTGTGTGTCTTTCTTTGGACAGCATAGCTCAAAAACAAAAAGACCGTTGTATATCAAACTTGGTATTTAAGTTTGGTATCCTCAAAGGATGCGACACGAAGTTTTTCAAGAAAATCCCCCCACCCTCAACTACCCTTTACAAGCAACTTTTTTCGAAAATGTTGACTGTCTCAAAAATGACTATTGATTTTGATTAAAATATCGTATATTTACCTAACAAATAAAATGGATATCTTTAATTTTCTGGGAATAGCCTCTGAAGACTACTTTATTCTGGATGAATTTTACGGAATTTTGCACAACTGCTAAACCGTAAGAGATGGACAAAAGCTTATCACACAGAACATGTAGAGCAGATTAAAACACACAATTTAAGCTATATACATTTTTTTTTTTTTTTTTGTATATTAGTTTCAGCTTTAAAAAACATATTTTTCTCATACAGGAATTTGTCAACTCCCGTCCATAAAATAGAGGAACTTCAGTCACATAGCAACCAGCTTTTTGACTATGTCTTTAACCTATGGTACTCCCTTATCTCCCTTCTACTTACAGGAGGCAAGTAATAAGACTATTCCTGCTATTTTTTTTTCTCGATTAGCATGAAGTAAATAGAAGCATAAGCTTTTTAACAATAATTTGTTGCAGAGAAGTAGAGAAAGTCGTGTCAATGGATCACATCAGATTTTTGTATAGGAAGTGGTACTTATTAAAAGACACAACTCCAGAATATTCAGGAGATTTTTCATATTTTGTAACTTTATGATTTGCAATGGTTAACAAATGTGCATTTCATGTATTGTAATTAAGAAAATCTGAATTTTTGTTAAATAATTTCTCGTTTGATTTCAACAAGAGAAAGCTCTTAAGCGTATAAATAGAAGGAAAAGTTAAAATGTTATATTGCATAAAATAAGGTTTACAGGAGTCCATGATCTTTTACTTAAATGAGGTTCGTCTGTACGATAAGATGTGTAAAACCCAGAGACCAGGCTTTTTGTGTCAAATATACCTCAGAGTATAGTTTCTTGCTAATAAAGTACAATATTCATTAATTATCCATAGATAGAAATTTACAAATGTGTTGTCTTTTAATCAATTTATTCTCAAATTGTAAATTTACAGTACTCTCAATTAATTTAGATATCAAAGTGATAGTCAAATATTTTAAAAACTGGTTGCTATTTGGTCAAAATCCTTTCTTTGCATTGCCAGTGACAAATCACCGTATGTGAAAAGTTTATTTTAAAACTGAAACCATAAATAGCTAAAGAAAATCTGATGTGTTCCATTCACATGAATTTCTCTACTTCTCTGTAACAAATTATTGTTAAAAAACTTATGCTTCTATTTATTTCATGCTCATCGAGAAAAAATTAGCAGAAATAGTCTTATTACTTGCTTCCTTATAAGTAGAAGCGAAATAAGAGAGTACCATAGGTTAAAGTGATAGTCAAAAGCTGGTTGCTATGTGACTGAAGTTCCTTTGTTTGTATGAACAGGAGTTGACAAAGTTCCGTATGTGTTTTTAAAGCTGAAAACAATAACATGGAATATCTAAAAAAGATTCACTCCACGAAAAAATGTATATAACATAGATTGTGTGTTTTAACGAGCTCTACATTTTCTATTAGGAAGGTTTTTGTCTATCTCTTACGGCTTGTCAGTTAAGCAAAATTCCATATAATTCTTCCAGAATAAAGTAGTCTTCAGAGGCTATTCCCAGAACATTCAAGACGTACATTTTATTTGTCAGGTAAATATATTTAACATACGATATATAATCAAAATCATTAGAGCCATTTTTTAGAAAATCAAAATTTTCGAATTTTTTTTTATGTAAACGGTAGTTAGGGTGGGAGATTATCTTGAAAATCTTAGTGTTGCATCTTTGGAAGATACTGAACTTAAATATCAAGTTTGGTATTTGACCGTCTTTTCGTTTTTGAGCTATGCTGTCCACAAATAAGCAGACACATACACGCAAACACACACGGACTTTTTCCAAAAATGTCTGTTTTATTCAAGGGGACCCAAAATATGTATTTCCGGTGAAATGTTGGTATCAAAATTTTGGGTGCAATACAATACCTTCTCTGTACACTATGTACATAGTACGTGTAGAGAAAGTAAAAACGAAAACAACATTCAGGAGAAAGCTCAGAATACTTCTGTTATTTATTATTCTTGTGAATGTGTGTGTGTGTGTGAATACATACACATATACACATACATACACACATACAGACATACATGCATACACACATACATACACACATACAAACACACATACATACACGCATACACACATGCATACATGTATACAATATAATTAAGCGGTGTTTCACGCCCAGTATAGAATGGGACGCTGAGAACCACAGCAGTTAAAGAGCGTCCATAAATAAAACTTCATTTTTCACAAGCATTCATACATACATGCATACATACATGCATACATAGATACATGCATACATAGGGTAATATTCATATAGTAATTAATTCAAGGTTTTAATTATTCCAGTTTGAGACAAAATAAAGATTAAATATGAGAACTGATTTAAAAAAAATCTATGTGTTCCATTCACATGATTTTCTCTACATCTCTGTAACAAAACATCGTATTCTATCTATTTCATTATAAACTTTAAGAGAAATAGTCCTTATTACTTGGTCCCTTGTAAGCAGAAGGAAACAATCTAATGTGTGCCATTCACATGATGTCCTTTAGATGTTCGCTAAACAAACATTTGATTCAAAACATTAATCTGTTATGTACACCATGCTAATCATGATAAACATAAACAGAATTAGTCTTAGTACAAGCTTCCTTATAATTAGAAGGGAAATAAGAAAATGCACCTGCTGAAGCGATAGTCTCGTCTTATAAAAGCCGGTCGCTATGTGAAACAACTGAAATTCCAATCTCTTTTGTTTGCCAGGAATAAACAAAAGAGAACAAAGATGCCTTTCCGTTTGAAAAAAGTGCCAAAAATTGAAATCAATAATCCAAAATATTTAAAAAAAAAATTTAATTCTACAAAAATATATATATGACAAACTGTGTGTTTTAACGAGATGTACATTTTTCGTGTAGTAAGTTGTGTATCTCTTACGGTTTGCCAGTTATGCAGAATGGAGGGAAATCCAGAGGCTATTGCCAGAAAATTAAAGAAATAATTTCGATTGTCATAAAAATATCTAAGGTATTTTAAATCAAAATAGTTAGAGCCATTTTTGAGATAATCAAAATGTTTGAAACATGTTTCATGTAAACGTAGTTTAGGGTGAAAATCTTCGTGTAGTATCGTTGAAAGATACCAAACTTAAATACCAAGTTTGATATTTAACGATTTTTTCGTTTATGAGCTGTGCTGTCCACACACTCACACATACTCACGGAGCATTTTCTATTTTATTTATTTTTTTTTTTTTTTGCATTCAGGGGGACCCAAAACATGTATTTCATGTGAAATCTTGGTATCGATTTTTTATGGCATTACAATACCTTTTCTATAAATTATGTACATAGTATGTGTAGAGAAAGTAATGTGTGAAAGTTCCATTCGACTATTTTGTGGTTATTTTGTATATTATTACTATTATTATTATTATTATTATTATTATTATTTTAGTTTTGAATAATAAAAGTTTTATTTTACCATGCCAAAACAATCCCAAAAATGTTAAAAAGATTGGACTATGATGCAGATGGTTAAGTAAAGCCGGTAACAAAGATAAGACCCACCTGTGTGATTCACTTGCTGTAATTTGATGTTCTACTGTCGGTAGTGTTCCGAAGTAAAGGCAGAGAAACTGGCAATCGGTGCTATATATTATAACCTTGAGAATTGGCAAAACAACCGGTTCCTACCCAAGGTGCTACATACTGATGTAATCACAAAAAGTCTTGACAACTTATTTCATTTATAGCTTTTAGATTTACCATTTTGACTTTTCTCCACACGTACTATGTACATAGTGTATAGAGAAGGTATTATATTGCACTCCACCCAAACATTCGACACTGAGATTTCACCGGAAATATATGTTTTAGGGTCCCCTGTATCCAAAAAAAGCATTTTCAGAAAAAGGTCCGTGTGTGTGTTCGTGTGTCTGTAAACACGATAACTCAAAAACGAAAAGTCGGTAAAATACCAAACTTGGTATTTGAATTTAGTATCTTCCAGGGATGCGACACCAAGAGTTTGAGAAAAATCCCCCCACCCCAAACTATCCTTTACATGGAATTTTTATCGAAAATTTTGATTTTTTCAAAAATGGCTCTAACGATTTTTATTAAGATATCGTATATTAAAGACATTTTACTGAAAAATAGAATGTGTATCTTGAATTTTCTGGGAATAGCCACCGAAGACTACTTTATTCTGGATGAATTTTACGGAATTTTATATAACTGCTAAACCGTAAGAGATGAACAAAAACTTACCATACAAAAATGTAGAGCACATTAAAACACACAATTTATGTCATATACATTTTTCTTGTGGAGCTTATCGTTTTTGAGTTATTCCTTGTTTTTGATTGCAGCTTTAAAAAGCTTCTACTATTCTCATACAGGAATTTGTCAACTCCTGTCCATACAAACAAAGGAACTTCAGTGACATAGCAACCCCAGCTTTAGACTATCACTTTAACTTATGGTACTCCCTTATTTCGCTTCTACTTACAAGGTAGCAAGTAATAAGACTATTTCTGCTATTTTTTTCTCGATTAGCATAAAGTAAATAGAAGCATAAGCTTTTTAACAATAATTTGTTACAGAGATGTAGAGAAGGTCATGTGAATGAAACACATCAGATTTTTACTTTCTCTACACGTACTATATACACAATGTATCGAGAAAATATTGTATTGTAACCAAAATTCAATACCGAGATTTTTACCTGTAATACATGTTTTGGGTCTTCCTGAATCATAAAAATCATTTTTGGAAAAAGTTCCGTGTGTCTGTGTGCGTGGGTTTGTGTGTGTGTGTGTGTGTGTGTGTGTGTGTGTGTGTGTGTGTCTGTGTGTCTGTGGACAGCATAGCTAATAAACGAAAAGACCGTTAAATACCAAACTTGGTATATAAATCTCGTATCTTCTAAGGATGCGACACGGTGATTTTCAAAAAAATCCCCCCTTCCCTAACTACACTTTACATGGAACATTTTTCGAAAATTTTGATTTTCTCAAAAATGGCTCTAAGAATTTGATTAAAAACCTTATGTATAAGATAATTTTATGACAATTCGGGATTATTAGTTTCAATTTTAGCCACTTAAACTTTTCTCAAAAGGAGAGACATCTTTCTTCTCGTTTTTCGTTTGTTTACTGCCGACAAGCAAAGAGTGGAATATCAATTGATTCACATAGCGACTGGCTTTAAAAGGACTTCCCTTCTACTTACAGGGAAGCTAGTAATAATACTAATTCTGCTTATGTTTATCTTGATTAGCATGATGTAGATTAATGTTTTGAATAAAAGCTTTGTTTACCGAAAAGCTAGAGAATATCATGTGAATGGAACACGTTAGATTTTTTCACTTTTATTTACAGGAAGCAAGTAATAATGATTCTGCTAATGAGTATTCCGATTGGCATGCAGAACATAGAAGAATAACATTTGTTACAGAAGCATAGAGAAAGACGTGTCAATAGAACACGTCAGATTTTTATTTTCTCTTCACGTACTCTGTACAGTGTATATTGCACCCAAAAATTCATTACTGAGATTTTCCCAGAAATATTTGTTTTGAGACACCCTGAATCTAAAAAAAAAAAAAAATAAATAAATAATTTAGAAAAATGTCCGCGTGTCTGGTTTTTTTTTTTTTTTTTTTTTTTGTAGAGCTTAAGGTCCGCTTTTACTGTTATGGCACCGCAGGCGAGTGTCTGTCTGTGGGCAGCATAGCTTAAAATGTAAAGTCCGTTAAAAACCAAAGTTGATACTTAAGATCAGTGCGATGCGAAGATTTTCTAGAACCCCCCCCCCTATATACCTTTACACGGAAAAAAGGTTGGCATTTTTGGGTTTCTCAAAACTTGCTCCAACGGTTTTAATTAAAATCCCTTATATTTAAGATACTTTAATGACGAATTAAATGCATTTCTTGAATTTTCTGAAGACCTCATTATTCTGGATGCATTTTTCTGAATTTTGTATAACTGGTAAACCGCAAACGATAGAAAAAGACTTACTTCACTAAAAGTATAAATCTCGTTAAAACACACAATTTATGTCATATATATTTTTTTACTTTCTCTATACGTACTATGTACATAGTGTATAGAGAAGGTATTGCATTGTACCCAAAAATTCGATACCGAGATTTCAACGGAAATGCATATTTTGAGACCACCTGAATCCAAAAAACAGCATTTTTAGAAAAATGTCCGTGTGTCTGTCTCTCTGTATGTATGTGTGTGTGTCTGTGGACAGCATAGCTCAAAAACGAAAAGACCGTTAAATACCAAACTTGGTATTTAAGTCCCATATCTTTCAAGGATGCGACACGAAGATTTTCAAGAAAATCCCCCCAACTACCCTTCACATGCAAAAATTTTCGAAAATTTTGATTTTCAAAAAAATGGCTCTAACGATTTTGATTAATATATCATATATTAAAGATATACACTTGACAAATAAAATGTATATCTTGAATTTTCTGGGAATAGACTCTAAAGACTACTTTATTCTGAATGAATTTTATGGAATTTTGTGTAACTGGTAAACCGTAAGAGATAGACAAAAACTTGCCAGAAAAAAAATTTAGAACACATTAAAACACACAATTTATGTTATATACATTTTTTCGTGGAGTTGATCGCTTTTGAGATACTCCTTGTTTTTGGTTTCAGCTTTCAAACTTATAATTTTCTCATCAGGAATTTAACAATTGCTGTCCAAACACACAAAGGAACTTCAGTCACATAGCAACCAGCTTTTGACTATCACTTTAATCTATGTTACTCCCTTATTTCGCTTCTACTTACAAGAAAGCAAGTAATAAGACTATTTTTGTTAATTTTTTTTCACTTAGCATGAAGTGAATAGAAGCATAAACTTTTTAACAAACATTTGTTGCAGAGATATAGAGAAAGTCATGTGAATGGAACACATTAGATTTTTTTTTTCGTGAAGTTGACCGTGTTTGAGATATTCCTTGTTGTTGGTTTCATTTTGAACTGCTTGTACGGACTTTTCTCATACGGGAAATGTTCTACTCCTGGCCAGGCAAACAAAGGAATTAAATCACATAGCAACCAACCAGCTTTTAAAAGATTTGACTATCGCTTTAGCCTAGTATATTCCCTTATTTCCCTTCCATTATAAGGAGACAAGTAATAAGACCGTTTCTGCTAATTTTTTTCTCAATTAGCATGAAGTAAATAGAAGAATAAGCTTTTTAACAATAATTTGTTACAGAGATGTAGAGAAAGTCATGTGAATGGAACTATATACTAGCACCCCGCCCCAGCTTCGCACGGGTGGTGTATCTAATGAAAAGAACGCAAACAAGTTCTTCCGTTTACAGTACGACCATGCAATGAAGTAAAATTACAATTAAATAATTTGGCAATATTTTATTGTAATGTACAATTTTCCTTCCGGAGATAAAACAAATAACATTGTTGGTTTTCCGACTCTCAAGCACGCAACGTACAACTACGCATTCGAAAAAGACGACAATTGAAGGTATATTCCGCATACTTCTAACGATTGACCTTGGGATTGATTGTCATTGCGAATGCAAGGCGCGCTGGAAACAACACGCTTAAATTCAAAAGGAAAGTCGGTTGACATTAGTGGTATTCTTGGAATAAGTATATCCTCGCTTTTGAGCTTTCCTATGTTATAGTAGCTTAAGTTAAAAATTTCATAATTCTTTTATCAGTGAGTTTTGTTCCGCTGCATAATTTTGGCCGATTGAGATTGCGTAGCATAATTGTCACCGAGTCAACCCTGAGCTGTAAATTGTGTGGCGGGAATTCAGTTAGATAATTGACGACTTCATTTGGATTGGTAATGGAATCGATCAACTTAAATGAATGCATTTGTCCATCAATTAAACCTGCATTTTTATATTCAAATAATCTACATTCTTATTAGTTGCTGCTAAAATGGCTCGATCGCTCAACCAAGCTTAATTTTTGTAATTTGCACAAATATTTGGAAATACTTTCGATATTAATTCTTCGTTTGACGTTGTGAAGTGATAAAAATGTGATGGAAATGAAATGAGGCAAGTAGAAGTGTCAACAGTAACTTACCATTGCAAATGTCTAATAATGCATTTGAATTTGAAAAGTGCAATGAAGCGCTGTGATCTGGGCAATGTGGCATATATACGTAGTTGGTATTGCGAAAAGGACGAAGTGAGAGCACCCATAAGGTAGTGTGGAAAGGATGACATGCAGTTAACAGCGTGGGTAAGCAAGGATGTCATTGGCATACCAGTAATGGCAGCCCTTTCATAGTGTGGCTGGTAAACGCTGACAGAGGTAGTGAATAACATTAAGGAGACAGTCACAAAGTAACATTCATGCATCTTCCGAATCTCTTTCTTCCCTTTTCTCCTAATGATTTTCACCTCTTTATTTATTTTCTCCTATGTCAAAACAGCCATTTTAAGGCTAACAATGACATAACTAAAGAGCAAGTAGATCTGATAGGGTAATTGATAATGATTTATTTCATGATAGCTTTGTGTAATTTCTCTATTTAACCCAAAATATTACGTGAGCAAATGTATTAAGAACACTACAATTGCAGTGTGAAGGTGACGCAGGTATCTTCATGTTCTTTAGCTAGCTCATGCACCCCATAACCTCAAATAACCAACATCTGCAATAGGAAGTTAAATCTAAAACGGATCCCGTCATTTTCAGATTCCAAGAAGGGTTAGTGGTTATGTGCATTGTTTATAACTATTTATTATAACTATTAAAGAATTGCATCAAAATATGCTTATTTCTTTATTTAAACGATGTGACCAAGGGAACGATAGTGTATACATAAGAAATATATTTGATTTTCACAGTTATCTTGCGTCATTGTCTCAATAACCGGGTGCATTCCCTTAGTATTGAAGAAGAAAGATAGAGCAGTAGATACTACGGCCATCTGATGGCAAATAATAAGTACGTATTTTAGGTGTTCGTTACCAGGAAAGCTTCTTTATTTTAAACGACAGGAGTAAGGAAAGGACAGTTAATACATACAAATGTATTTGAATTTCACTGCTGCGTTGTGTCATCCCGATAAACTTTTGCGTTACCTTAACATTGGATGGGAAGGGAAAATACCACTATTGCCATCTAGTGGCAAATAAATAAGTTCTTACTCTAGCTGTTAGTCGCCAGGAAAGCTTTTTGCTGCTTTATTTTAAACAATAGGAGTAAAGAGAGGAGTTAATATATAAACATGTATTTGAATTTCACTGCTGCGTTGCGTCATTATATCGATAAACTGGTGCGTTACCGTAACATTGAATGGGGAGGGAAAATATAGCAGTACTACGATCATTTAGTAACAAATAACCGTGATACTACTGCCATCTGGTAGCTATTAACCAAAATGAGTTCGTTTGGCACGGTTTTTATTCATATTATGAGATTTTAAATACTTTCCCGTACTATTTTTAATCATTTTCTTTCCCACAATTAATTTTAACCTCTACAAATGCAAAAGTTTTCAGTACTCCTTTTGCACTCCTAGTATGACACTGAACAATGAAGTCATTGGAAAGATTGTGAGATGTAAACCCTCTTCTGTTAAAATGCGCTTGAAAGCGGAGAAACTGCGTTCCACTACACACGAGGTAAGAGGTGCGAACTTCATCTCGGCTATTTCCTTAGGATTCCTGCACTTTATCTCCACAGAGAACGCGGCCAATTGTTGCTACCACCTTGAAATCTGGACTGCGCACAAAACAGCTTCCAACTTCTTTTTAAAAGATTTTCCACTTGCTTCAGGTACCACTTGGTTTCGTACCTCCTCTATGGCTTGCAATGGGGAGAGACGATTCTTCCAATTTTTATTGCACTTTCAAAGTGAAAGCAAGGTCAACTCTTATACTGCTGCTCCAGAGTGCAATGCTTTCTTTGCCTTTACAATGGCGGCTGCATAAAGTTCATTTAATGAATCAATTACCTCTACGACGCTTGTGTAGTTTTCCGCATAATACATTGTTGCTGATAGCCACGTGGAGGCAGCGGTATCGAAGTATACTTCTCTCTGAATATCACCACTCAATTTGGTGCTTTCAAGAAAACCTTCTTCACCGAAGAAATTATTTTGTTGACTGTAGGATGCTCTTCCCGATGGAGCCCATGTGCAAGACAGGAGATATGGAGCATACGAGGATGGAAAGCCTTTAGACATTCACCCGCTTTCAACATGCAAGCTGCACTGTCGGTCACTAACAATCTCAACTTTTCCTGTCCTTCTGCATCTGGCCATATGACCTTTAAAGCAGTTGATATTGTAGAATGGTTGGTTTGTTGAAGCTCCTTGCATAGGATGGCATGGGGCGCACTGAATACCTCAGAAGTGGGTTTGCCCACAACTATGGCGGCAATATATCTACCACAAGCGTCCGTCATTTCGTCCACACTTAACCAGCGATGTCTGCCTTTATGTCTTCAATAGCAATACATTCTTTCTTAAGGTGAACTCATCTGGTAATTTAGAGTTGCAAAACTGTGAAAAAAAGTTTTTCAATATTGGGTTTTGTAGTGTAGCAATTGGTATATTGGCGGCAGTAAAAGTTTCACATAAACGCATGTTAAATGAATTAGCTTTGGCTTCGTTAGAACTGCCTGGCTTTGATATTAAGAAACTCTGTTTCTTTTGAGATTAATTCCTAACAGCATTTGCAGAATGAGTTGCTAATTGTCGATGTTGCACCAAGTGAGAACGTTTTTCTGCTGGCACCTGTAAATTAAAAGTAAACAAGAAAATTAGTCAATTTAAATACCCATCACCAGAAAATAAGTATTAAGTAATTTTGGATGTGTTATGGAGTCTAAAGAGAGCATACTTTATGTTGCACTCCAGTATTATTTTAAAAAATAGCAGGGTGAAGAATTACCAAAATACGAAAAACACGAGAAATTATTCCTACCTGCTTCTGACATGCGTTTCAATAAATAACCTTTCCATTTGTAGAAAAGCTTTTGTCGATCTGGAGCAGAGAACTTCTTGATGATTTGCTTTTGGGCAAACGACCAGTAGCAAGAAGACTGAATTTTAAAGATGTCGTCTTAGAAACTCCCTATAACGGAAGAAGCAACAATCCATACTACTATTGTTGCGACATGTAAACATAACACGTGCCACTGATGACAATGATAACGGACGTTTTAACTAGTTTATTACTGTGGCGGACGCTTTAATTACAGGTTATTATTGTAAGGTATTGCGCAAGATTTCATAATATAATAATTTAATAGTTTCCTTATTCGAACGGTCTCCCTTCATTTTAAAAATACTTTAAATTCATAAATATACTCTTATTTGCTTAAATAACGGAATTAGGCACTTCTAGGTTCATATGATGTGTTCCATTCACATGACTTTCCCTACTTCTCTGCAACAAATTATTGTTAAAAAGCTTATGCTTCTATTTACTTAATTTTAATCGAAAAGAACTAGCAGAAATAGTCTTATTACTTGCTTCCTTGTCAGTAGAAAATGAAATAAGGGAGTACCATAGGTAAAGTGATAGTCAAAAGCTGGCTGCTATGTGTCTGAAGTTCCTTTGTTTGTATGGACAGAAGTTGACAAAGTCCTGTGTGAGAAAAGTATAATTTTTTAAAGCTGAACCCAAAAGCAAGGAATATCTCAATAATGATTAACTCTATGAAAAAAATTGCATATAGCATAAATTTTGTGTTTTAAAGTGCTCTACATTTTTTGTGTGGTAAGTTTTTTTTTTTTTTCCATCTCTTACGGTTTAGCAGTTATGCAAAATTCCGTAAAATTCGTCTAGAATAAAGTAGTCTACAGAGGATATTCCCAGAAAATTCAAGATATACATTTTATTTGTCAGATAAATATATTTAATATACGATGTTTAATCAAAATCTTTAGAGCCATTTTTTAGAAAATCAGAATTTTCGAAAAAGTTCCATGTAAAGGGTAGTTTGGGCAGGGGGGATTTTTCTCTAAATCTTCGTGTCGCATTCCTGGAAGATACTAAAATTAAATACTAAGTTTGGTATTTTACCGACTTTTCGTTTTTGAGTTATCGTGTTCACAGACACACGGACACACTGACACACAGACACACACCTTTTTTTGAAAATGCTTTTTTTGGATACAGGGGACCCTAAAACATATATTTCCGTGAAATCTCGCTATTGAATTATTGGTTGCAATACAATACCTTTTCTATACACTATGTGCATAGTACGTGTAGAGAAAGTAAAATAGGTTTTATTAAGTCCTAACGTACAATTAGGTCAATTTAGGCTCTATTAAATTGAAGTATTTTACTCGTTGGTAACTAAAACATTAAAGTAAACCGAAGTTTGGAGTGTGCGAGATCAGGAATAAAATAGGTCAGAACCTAAGAGTCCGGGGCTTAGCAATAACTTGATACTTCTGTTGTTTTTGACGTATGAAGCTCCACCCCAAGAAACGTCCCTCTCCCCTTGCAATGCTATCCAAGTTACTGAACTGCTGGAAAAAATGCTCTATTTTCAATTTTTGAGCTTAATTCACTTTCAAGATAAGCAAACTAGTGCAAAGTATGCAGAACTCATAAATGATTATATGTTCTGAGTTATAAAATAGTAACAAATGTATGCACTAAAATCAGCACCTATTGCTTTCAGTGTTCAACATTTTGTTATTCGGACCAAGAACACCTTAACGCACCAATGTAGGGGATATCCACATAAATTTTACCACTGAAAAAAAAGTTAACAATTCCTTTTCAATGTTGTGAGTATTGTAAGATGTAAAACTTTGTCTAAACACACTAAATTCCTTGAAAAGAAGGCTCTTTATAGTTTTAGACCCCAAAAACTCCATACTAAAGCTTCTGTTTTGGGTGTGCCATATGCTGCTGCTGGAATCGTCCCGAAACAGTTACATTACAACTTAAACCATTTTATATTACGATTTCGGTAGTTGATCGTTCTTCCGCGCAAAGTAAGCTGTTTCCTTGACAGTTTGTATCGTACAGTTGCGTTTCAAAATGCAACACAGAACTCACCAGAATCTAAATGTTATTACTTTCTCTACCACATACAACTAGTGCTTAGAAAATCCAAGAAATTATACTCGTAGCATCGATAGAGGCTTGTATTCAGTAACCACCGTCTCTTACTAGATTGTAATTAAAGTTTAAAGTATATCCATCATGTGATTTCATTGCCATAGGTGATTGAATCAACGATCTTGTGCTTCTTTAGAAATACAGAAAGAAACGAGTTTTGTGTTGTGATTGAACACTTATTTTTAAAAGACTTAAACCGAAAGAGATAAAAGCCGATTTGGATGAAGTTGATGACACATCTGCCCCTGCAATGGAGAATAAACGCAATCGTGTGATCGATTTGGTAGCTAGTTTGGCACTTTTCCGTCGCAATCTAAACGAGTTTCTGCGTCGATACATAACTGTGGATGAAACATGAATGCACCACTTCACTCCAGAGACAGAAGTACAGTGTTTTTTTTTTGTTTTTTTTTTAAGGCGAACCGGCTCCGAAAAAGGCAAAGGTGGTGAAATCTGCAGACAAGGTGATGGCCTTGGATTTTTGGGATGCACGTGGAATCATCTACATTGATTATTTGCAGAAAGGAAGAACGATAAATGGAGAGTATTATGCATCGTTATTGCACCGGTTGAACAAATAGATAAAGAAGAAGAAAAAAAAAGTTCTCTTCCACCAAGACTAAGCAAGGTTGCACACCTGCGTAGTTTCAATGGCGAAAATTGTTTAACTAAGGTTCGAATTACTACAACATCCACCATATTCACCAGATTTGGCCCCCAGTGACTTTTTTATTTCTAAGCTTGTAACAGCGGCTCCGCGAAAAACGATTCACGTGTAATGAAGAGGTCACACTCAACAGAATGCCTGTTTTAAGGACCTGCCGAATTCCAACTTTTTAGAAGGTTTAATACTGTTAAAGAAACGCTGGGAAAAGTGTATGGAGATAAAAGGATTATGTTAAAAAATAAATTATAACTAAAAATAATCTACCAAAAATATATTGTTTTCTATTTTTATTCTAAGCACTTATTGAGCGCCCCTCATATATACATAGTGGGTAGAGAGGATATTATTCGACACTAATGTCACCGGAATTACTGCATATTCAGATTTATTCGGTCTTTAGCGGCGATCGGTTTAAATGCGCGACATCATCATTAGTTCATCTCAATAATAAGTAATAAGACTATTAGCATGTGAAGTAAATAGAAGCATAAGCTTTTTAACAATAATTTAACACATGCGAGTTTTACAGAAGGATCCGTGTGTGTACATGTATACAGTTCCCTTGTGTGTGACAGAGCCCATTCTTCCGTGAATGTTTGGCCAATTACTCTCTAAAGACAAAAGCCAAGTAACTAAAGCTCCATTTGGTAATTGTGAAGAGTGTTTCGGCACTGGAAGTCTCTTGGAGGAAAACTTTCCATGGAAACATAATATGTGACAACGGACTTCACTAAGTTATGCAATTCGCCATGTACAGTAGTATCAGATATCTGCACAGAGTTCACCTTGGCAAGGAAAGGTGAACATCTACATGATCAGGTTTCAAACAGAGTTCCCAGCATCGGGGTGTGCTTGTGTCAACCCTTACCACACATAACACACAACACCAACAATAATAAATGTCACCAAAATTATCTAATGTGTTCCATTCACATGCCTCTGTCTAGCAGAAATAGTCTTATTACTTGCTTCCTTGTCAGTAGAAGCGAAATAGGGGAGTACCATAGGTTAAAGTGATAGTCAAAAGCTGGTTGCTATGTGACTCAAGTTCCTCTGTTTGTATGGACAGCAGTTCACAAATTCCTGTATGAGAAAAGTATAAGTTTTTCAAGACTGTAACCAAAAACAAGGAATTTCTAAAAAACGACCAACTTCACGAAAATAATGTATATGGCATAAATTGTGTGTTTTAACGTGATCTACATTTTTTTTTGTGTGGTGAGTTTTTGTCTAGCTCTTACAGTTTAGCAGTTATACAAAATTCCGCAGAATTCATCCAAAATAAAGTAGTCTTCAGAAAATATTCCCACAGAATTCAAGATATACATTTTATTTGTCAGGTAAATGTCTTTAATATACCATATTTAATCAAAATCGTTAGAGCCATTTTTAAAAAAATAGAAATTTTCGAAAAAAATCCATTTAACGGTATTTTGGGTGTGGGGGATTTCCTTGAAAATCTTAGTGTCCCATCCTTGGAAGAAACCAAACTTAAATGTGGTATTTTACTGACTTTTCGTTTTTGAGCTATCGTGTTCACAGACACACGGACACACACACGTACCTTTTTCTGAAAATGCTTTTTTTGGATCAAGGGGTCCCTAAAACATATATTTCCGATAAAATCTCGGTACCGAATTTTTTGGTGGAGTACAATACCTTCTCTATACACTGTACATAGTACACGTAGAGAAAGCAAAAATTGAAATAGTATCTTGTTTCTTATTGTTTCATAATAAAATGTCATGCATTCTAAACTTTAAGAAAATATACATATATATCATTTTTCCCACTTGGCACAATTTAAGTAACAGTTGACTGAAGCTGTAGCAGGAGAGGAGGCAGGCAGGCACATGCTTATTAATAGACACTGCCAAACGGTAGGGTTTTTATTATTTGTAGGTTGGTTTACCTGATAAATGGTAAGGCTTTTTCCTTTCCATTGCTATAATGCCTTTCAATTCTGGTTATAAAATGTGTATTTTGTGTATTTGTGGCCAGCTAGTTATATTTAAAGTTTAATTTAATGCATGGACTCTTTCTCAGGCGATTAGTACGAGCGGAAACTGCTACTGAACACAAGAGGTAAGTTTTAGAATTCAATTATAAGATTTTATTTCACTCACCAACTTTAAGGAACAAAACTTCAAGTTAACACATCGATAGATTATTAGTCCACCACTTGACCCTACTTCAGTACGTGGGCATTTTTGTAATTTCGCCATTAGAGCCAATTTGTAGTTACTTACTGGTGTATTATAAACGTTTAGGGCCCTAAGCCGCAAAGCGTAGCCGAGGGATCTGTGAAGTTAAAGCCCCAATGATCCCAAGAAAAAGGCAAAAGTTCGGCAATCTGGCGAATTTCACACCTGAACAACTTAAAGTTTTCAACACTTTCAAATGTGGCTCACCATAAAAGTCACTTAAGCTGCTACTTAAGACCGGTGTGTGTCCATATGTATGCTGCAACTATCGTATAACTTTACCACAAATTCTAGTATATAGCTTCTAGGTCAATAGAGTTTTTCTCAATGGCGTGTTTAATACGCACTTCAATTCATTTCCATCTTTCACAATTAAAAGGTTAAATTCTCTTCACTAATTTTACACAAACCCCCTTAACTGGATGCATTTCTTTTAAAAGATTAATTATTCTCTAAATTTACACGCTACACCATCGTGATATCACATTTCTTCTTCTTGCTTCTTTTTGTCTCTAAGCACAATTTTTCAAACAAAATCAGGAGACAATATAATCTCAATTCTATTGTTCTTTCCTTAAGATAAACAACCTTATATACATTCGTTCAGCGTTCTAACCATATGAGTAGGTCTTTCATTTTAACTACTAATACTACAAATTACATAAAATTGCATGCTTACACAACTTTAAACCTTATTTCCTCACTAATTTTTACTTTCTCCATACGCACTATGTACATAGTGTATAGAGAAAGTATTGCACTCCACCAGAAAATTCGATACCGAGATTACACCGGAAATATATGTTTTAGGGTCCCCAATATCCAAAAAAAGCATTTTCACAAAAAGGTCCGTGTGTGTGTGTGTGTGTGTGTGTGTGTGTCCGTGTGTCTGTGAACACGATAACTCAAAAACGAAAAGTCGGTAAAATACCGAACTTGGTATTTAAGTTTAGTATCTTCCAGGGATGCGACACGAAGATTTTGAGAAAAATCCCCCCACCCCCAACTACCCTTTACATGGAACTTTTTTCGAAAATTTTGATTTTCTCAAAAATTTCTCTAACGATTTTGATTAAAATGTTGTACATTAAACATATTTACCTGACAAATAAAATATATATCTTGAATTTTCTGGGAATAGCCTCTGAAGAGTAGTTTAATCTGGATGAATTTTACTAAATTTTGAATAACTGCTAAACCGTAAGAGATGGACAAAAACTTACTACACAAAAAATGTAGAGCACATTAAAACACACAATTTATGTTAAATACATTTTTTTCGTGGAGTTCGTCGTTTTTGTGACATTCCTTATTTTTCGTTTCTGCTATGAAAAACGTATACTTTTTTCATACAGGAACTTGTCAACTCCTATCCATATAGAGAAAGGAACTTCATTGACATAGCAACCAGCTTTTGACTATCACTTTAACCTACAGTTGTCCCTTATTTCGATTCTACTTACAAGGAAGCGAGTAATTAGACTATTTCTGCTATTTTTTTCTGATTAGCAGAAAGTAAATAAAAGTATAAGCTTTTTAAGAATAATTTGTTGCAGGGATATGGAGAAAGTCATGAGAATGGTACACATCAGATTTTTTCCAATACTTTCTCACACCCAAAATGTTCCACACATGCAATTTTTCAGTAATTTGTTTACAAAGTTTATTCTGCCTCTTAAAAGCACATTAAAGAAAATAGTCCTGATATTGTTTTCTTTCTCTGGCGCATATGTACAACGCATAGTAGATAGCGTAGATATTGTATTTCAACCAAAAATCTCGAGATTTCAACGGAATTACATTTTTTGAGGAGTTCCGAAACCAGAAAAATCATTTTTAGAAAAAGGTCTCTGTTTGTGTGTGTATGTGTGCATGTGCGTGTGTGTGTGTGAGTGGACAGCATAACTCAAAAACTAAAAAACACAAAACACACAGTAAGTTTTTGTCTTTCCCTTGCGGTTTAACGGTTATGAAAAATTCTGATAAACTCAATCAGAATAAAGAGCTCTTCAGAGGCGATTCCTAGAAAGTCAAAATATAAATTTTATTTGTAATGGAAATGGCTCCAAATAATGGCATTTTAATCAAAATCGTTAGAACCATTTTTGAGAAAATCAAAACTTTCGAAAAATTTTCCATATAAACGGTAGCTTGGGATTGGGGGATTTTCTTGAAAATATTTGTGTCGCATCCTTGGAAGATACTGATCTTAAATATCAAGTTTGGTATTTAACTGACTTCGTTTTTAACTATGATGTCCAACACACACACACACACACGCCACACGAACATTGTCTAAAAAAATCGGGTTAATGGGACCTCAAAACATGTATTTCCGGTGAAATCTCGATATCAAATTTTTGGGTGAAGTGCAAGAGCTTCTCTATCCACGATTAACATTGTACGTACGGGCTAGAGAAAGTAATAAAGCCGTCGATGAGATGCACAGTTACATTTTATAGATGTGCTATACGTTTTGCTGCACTCGACACGGAAGGTGACGTGTTGACACTTTATAACATCCATTACTGTCACATTATGCAACAGAGCAATTTACTGTATTGAATGAGAAACTGGTTAAAGCATTTCTACTTGTGCTGCCAATAGTTCAACTACTAGGAAGGCACTAATATCTATTGTCCTTTGAGATGTCTACCAAGCAAAATGGAACCTACGTGGACAGGTAAGATCTATCCTAACCTCAAATTCATTTGACTGAGCTTTATCTATACCAACGTGTCAAAATGAAATTCTGAAAGGCATTCAATAGTAACAAAGTCCTTATTCCAAACAACTGTTTTCTTGTTTCATTTTATATTTAAAAGTTCTATACCACTCATGTTAAATTTCCTAAAACTAGAAACTGTTATGTACATAGAAGGTATTGTATTGCACCCAACAATTCAATACCGAGATTTCACTGGAAATACGCGTTTTAGGGTCCGCTGTATAAAAATATATTAGAGAAAGGTCCGCGTGTGTGTGACTGTGGACAGCATAGCTAAAAACTAACAGTCCGTTTAAATACCAAACTTGATATTTAAGTTCAGTATCTCCCAAAGGTGTGACACATATATATTCAAGAAACCCCAACTACCCTTTATATGCAAAAAATCTGATGTGTTCCATTCACATGACTTTCTCTACATCTCTGCAACAATTATTATTTAAAAGCTAATGCTTCTATTTACTTCATGCTTATCGAGAAAAAATTAGCAGTAATAGCCTCATTACTTGCTTCCTTATAAGTAGAACCGAAATAAGGGAATGCCGTAGGTTAAAGTGATAGTCAAAAACTGATTGTTATGTGACTGAAGTTCCTTTGTTTCTATGAACATCAGTTGACAAATTTCTGTATGAGAAAAGTATGTTTTTTTAGAGCAGAAATCAAAAACAAGGAATATCTTAAAAAAAAAAACAAAAAAAAAAACGACCAACTTCACGAAAAAACTATATATTACATAAAATATCTTTTTTAACGTGCTCTACATTTTTTGTGTGGCAAGTTTTTGTCCATGTCTTACGGCTTAGCAGTTATGCAAAATTCCATAAAACTCATCCAGAATAAAGTTGTCTTCAGAGAATATTCCCAGAAAATTCAAGTTATGCATTTTATTTGTCCGGTAAATATACGATATTGTAATCAAACTCGTTAGAGTAATTTTTTTAGAAAATAAACATTTTCGAAAAAAGTTCCAAGTAAAGGGTAGTTTGCGGTGGGATTTTTTTCAAATTCTTCTTGTCGCATCCCTGGACTTAAATACCAAATTTGATATTTTACCGACTTGTCGTTTTTTGAGTTATCGTGTTCACAGAAACACACACAGACACGGACGTTTTTCTGAAAATGCTTTTCTTTTTTTGTTAAAGGGGATCCTAAAACATATATATTTCCGGTGAAATCTCAGTATCGAATTTTTGGGTGGAGTGCAATACCTTCTCTATACACAATGTACATAGTGCGTATAGAAAAAGTAAATAATTGGAAAGTTTTAATTTTCTCAAAAATAGCTGTAACGATTTTGATTAAAATCTCTTATATTTAAGATATCCACGTGCCAATAAAATATATATCTTGAATTTTCTGGGAATGGCCTCTGAAGACCTCTTTATTTTGAATGATTTTTTTTTAATTTTCCATAACTTGTAAACCGTAAAAAATACACAAAAACGTAGATCTTGTTAAAATATTCAATTTGTCGTATACATTTTTTTCGTGGAGTTGGGCACATTTTAAAACATGTGACCATCGGTTTAATCTAGTGTAGATATTCCCTTATTTCCCTTCTACTTACAAGAAGCAATTAATAAGACCGTTTGTGTTAACGTTTATCTCGATTAACATGAAGTGGAAACAAGAATAGAGATGTAGAGAAAGTCATGTGAATGGAACACATGAGATTTTTTGATGGTGTTTAACACCCGCTTTTACAACTATGGCACCGCAGACGAACTATTTAAGACATCAGATTGAAACCTTCACAGGATGTAGCTGCATGTAAATTCAGTGATCTACCTTATGCAACAAGTTTGTTTATTAAGGAAGATAGGATTATTTCCATCATTATTCAATTCCAGTTCTATCACGTCATATATTGCGCAACCATTACAGTGAGTTTTTGATCAGGGAATTTCTGGTTATTATGTGCACGAGGGATTACATCTTCGTCCATAGGTGCCACTTACGGACGTGAAAAATGGGGTTCATTTCACGCATATGAACTTTACTTCCCTTCTGAAGGAAAACAAGGTAAGGAATTATACGTTGGAAAAAAACCGCGCCCTCCGCCGGGTTTGAACCCGCAACCCCAAGTATTAGAACAGTAAACCAGGTGTCAGTGTCGTAGATTTACGGCAAGTAAACGTACCTCAAGCTTATTAAAAAGCAACATTTCCGGTCTTTCACGTGCAAAATAGAATGGGGTGCCAAGAAAAATAAATAAATAAGGTCAAGCCCTACCACGTACCTCTAGTAACAAGGGGAAGTATTGAATTCACCCAAAAATTCGATGCCGAAAATACGCGTTTGGAGACTCTCTGAATTTAAAAAAAAACCTAATGGTTCCATTCACATGACTTTCTCCGCATCTATGCAACAAATTATTATTAAAAAACTTATTCTTCTATTTACTTCATGCTAATCGAGAAAAAATTAGCAGAAATAGTCTTATTACTTGCTTCCTTGTAAGTAGAAGCGAAATAAGAGAGTACCATAGGTTAAAGTGATAGTCAAAAGCTGGTTGCTATGTGACTGAAGTTCCTTTGTTTGTATGGACAGGAGTTGACAAATTCCTGTACGAGAAAAGTATAACATTTTTAAAGCTGAAACCAATAACAAGGAATATCTAAAAAACGACCAACTTTACGAAAAAATGTATATAACATAAATTGTGTGTTTTAACGTGCTCTACATTTTTGGTATGGTAAGTTTTTGACAAGTCCCAATAGTGGGAGGGGGGAGTACTTAGTTCAGCTATTTTGCAGTTGGCTGGTTTGAAGCCGTTGTTACCGGGGATGCCCACAAGATATGTGGGGAACCCGATACTGTCTGTAT
This sequence comes from Hymenopus coronatus, assembly GCA_030762935.1. Classification (NCBI taxonomy): domain Eukaryota; kingdom Metazoa; phylum Arthropoda; class Insecta; order Mantodea; family Hymenopodidae; genus Hymenopus; species Hymenopus coronatus. The sequence continues at coordinate 6,256,319 of CM060895.1, read as the reverse complement.
CGGCGTTCATTGGGTAAGTACTCCCCCAGCGATCTGACAAGTGCGTTCTCATGTTCGCCCAATCTGCGTAACATTTCTGAGTCCGGCGCCTAATGACATTCTTCCCATATGGGAGTGCCGAAGCTTCATGTAGTAGCCTCAAAGGGAAACGTCGACATACAGAATATATGGACCGGAGTCCTCCATTCTGTACCCGCTGTAACCAGAGAAGCCAGGAGTCTGCTGCCATGCCCCACACTTCAGAGTATCAGGGGGACTATGAGCGCCTTGAAAAGACGTAACTTTAAGTGAGCCGGCATTTGGGAGGCCAGAGCTGGGTAAAGGGAGGCTTCGCTGTGTCCGATGTTCCCCGCACGTGTTCACGAAAAGTTAGGCCCTTATCAAGAGTAACGCCCAGGTATTTGATAGAATATCCCCACTCCCATTTTATCCTCTGGCCTTGATGGAAAAGTTGGGTATCTGGGCTGATGCGGGGCGTTTTCTGGTGAACAGAACAGCATGATTTTTGCCGGGGTTAACGGACATCCACCACTGTCTGCACCAGTCCTAGACGAGACAGAGGTGTCTCTGTATAGGATTGAAGGCTCTGCGTGTGTTCCTGTCAGTGCGGTAGAGCAGGACGTCATCAGCAAACTGGGCCATGTTGACGCCCTGCACTGTAGGGAAGTCTGCCATAAAGAGGCTAAACAAGGTGGGTGATAATACAGAGCCTTCGGGGACTCCACCTCGTAGGGATTTTTGAGTTGGTGTTTGCCCCGCAACGTGTGTTGGTGTAGGAAGCTGTGCATAATGTTGATAAGCTGCCTGTGTAGACCAATTTGGATGAGTTCCTGATGCCAGGTGGTTGAGAAGGCCTTCTCGACGTCCAATGACACCGCGGGCGTGAAGGCCCCGTACTGGAACTCCAGGGCGGCAGCCTCCACCACCCGCAGCAGCTGTTGGATGGTCGAGTGCCCAGGACGAAATCCAAACTGGTGGAGTGGGATAGCTTGAATGTCGACTACCGTGGCGACAAGTGGTGTAGTACTAACCTCTCAAAGACCTTCGAGAGTGTGGGAAGGAGGCCATTGGAGCGGTAGCTAGAAGGAAGCGCAGGATAGGCTTCAAAATGCACACCATCCGTGCCACCTTCCACTCGCGCGGAAAGTAGCCTAAGGTGAGACACATGTTGAATACCTTGGTGAGGAACAGCACTGCTCTGAAAGGAAGGTTGCTTTGAAATTTCATACGCTTTATAGGTCTTCCCACGAGAAAAACTCTGATGTGTTCCACTCACATGACTTTCTTTACATCTCTACAACAAACTATTGCTAAAAATAAAAAGCTTAGGCGTCTCATTACTTAATGCTAATCGAGAAAAAATTAGCAGAAATAATCTTATTACTTGCTTCCTTGTAAGTAGAAACGAAATAAGGGAGTACCATAGGTTAAAGTGATAGTCAAAAGCTGGTTGCTATGTGACCAGAGTTCCTTTGTTTGTATGGACAGGAGTTGACAAATTCCTGTAGGAGAAAAGTAGTTTATAGTTGAAACCAATAACAAGCAATATCTAAGAAACGATCAACTCCACGAAAAATGTATATCATATACATTGTGTTTTAACGAGCTCTACATTTTCTACTAAGTATGTTTTTGTCTATCTCTTATGGTTTACCAGTTATGCAAAATTCAGCCAGAATAAAGAGGTCTATAGAGGCTATTCCCAGAAAATTGAAAATATCCATTTTATTTGCCATGAAAATATCTTAAACAATCCTTAGAGCCAGTTGTGAGAAAACAAAACATTAGGAAAAATATTCCATGTAAAGAAAGGGTCTTGAAAATCTTTATATCGCATCCTTGGAAGATGCTGAACTTTGGTATTTAACCAACTTTTCGTTTTTAACTATACTTTTCAGCACATGCACCTTTTTAATTTCTTTTTAATTTGGGGCACTACAAAACTTGATTTTCCGATGAAACCTCGGTATTCAAATATTATGTGTTCAATGGAAATAACTCATGTATATGTATGTACATGACAGAGAAAATAAAAATAAACGTGTTACTTTCTCTACTACTTAAAATAATAGGTAGAGCAAACACGTATTGTTTCCACATAAAATTCGATATCGAGATTTCATCGGAAATACACGTTTTGATACTCCGTGATTAAAACTAAAGTATTGTAACAAATGTGTTTATTGACTCAAAATTGTTTATAAATAAAGTCTTAAAGTCACTGCTGCAAATAATTCACTCGACGTTTCGACGCGTAGACAGTTTATGACTCGCTCACCACTGTAAAAGAAATGAAATCGCCTGTTATTTATGGACGCTCTTTAACTGCTTTGGTTCTCAGCGTCCCATTCTATACTGGGCGTGATCGATCGCTTAATTTTGCTCAGGGACCTATCAGGCTTGATGTTCATTTACGTGCCGTAAATCTACGACACGAGACCAACGGTTTTACTTCCCTGCCTAAGGAAGCCATGCTAAGGATTTTTACGCCCGAAAATATCCATCGCCCTCCGCCAGGTTTGAACCCGTGACCTTGGGTAACCATTACACCACGGTGGGCGACGCTCACCACTGTGCGCTAACTCCCCAGCCACTCACAACTGTGTACAACTCACAACACAACTGCAATCCTTCCTCCTTTTATGCCTAGAAAATAACGTCACAGAACTTCCTGGAAGCTTCTGGAAGCTGAAGCTTGGAGAAGAGTCAAGAGAGTCACGTTTTCGCGAAAAGAATTTTGCGTATCGAAGGTTGCTGTTACGTCGCGCCGCTCTTCTGTGTTGTTTAGATTTCCCAACTGTGTTCACTCACATATCAAGGCGAACATGATAACCATTGCATAAGACACAGCGAGGTTTTGTTAGTTTGAATTTTCATACTTCCTTATTAGAACCCAGTTTCGTAGTTTTATTATTCGGCCATTAGAACCGCTTTGCAAGAGTCGTCAAATGTTTGGGCCCTAAGCCGCAAAGCCTAAGGAGGAGGACTCTAGCGTATCCGAGGCATTCTAAATTTGAAAAATAAAATCGCAACATAACTATTATGAGATGAAAGTCCGCGATACATTATAAGATTTTGTGAGTTATAAGCAACCTCAATGGTATGGTCAGGTATGTAGGATGCCAGAAACAAGAGGAAGAGGAAAGAGGGGTAGACCAAGACCTGGATGGACAATATAAGAAGTGGTACGCAGGAGAGAGACTTGGAAGAGAAGATATGAGTATAAACACTTTGTAAACAGAAGATGTGTTCACATTTTAATCCTGCTCAATAAAATACAATAAAAATTACACCTGGGATTTGTATGCAAAATGCATGTCTTAGTTATATAGTTTGTTAGACACACTTTTCCTCACAATTTGAACAGTATTTGTTAATGCATATAAATGCATATTTCGGGGGAAAATACATACTTAGGTTTTAAATGAAGAAGTGCATGTTTTACTCTTGAATGTGGTATTAAATTATAATTTTCCCTTTTATATAATAATTTCTGGCACTTAATAAAGTATCTGCTAGCAACATGCAAGATATAAAAGGTGTTAGGTTATAAGGTAACCCCTGTCGCACCAGTGGTGCAAAGGTGCACTAAAATACATATTGTAAGATAAAATATGGAAATGTTGACACAAGGGCAGCAGTCGTCTAAACTTAGCAACAGGAATCCTTGTGATGTTGCATAGTTTACAGAGGGATTTGTGCTGCTCTTTAACTTGTTATATTGTCTGTTTGGCAGCATTTATTTAAGGTAAGGACTCCAGGACTATCGGATCTCTCGCGCAGTGGAGAGAGGCCGCGAGAGGGTTTGCCTTATAATTAGGGGTGGTGATTTTTCGCAAATGCGACAAAGCGCGAAATGTTCATAAAGTCTTGTACTCTTGTATTTTCACTTTTCACAACATCTAAATGACATTTTAAAGTGTTTTGAAAATGCGAAATTGACTCAAAATACAAAAATGATACTACAATGTGATATAAATGCGAAATCAGCGATATTTTAAAAATTTGGTTATTTTACTTTCTCTACATGTACTATGTACATAGTGTATAGAGAAGGTATTGCACTCCGCCCAAAAATTCAATACCAGGATTTCACCGGAAATATGTGTTTTAGGGTCCCCTGTAACCAAAAAAAAGCATTTTCAGAAAAAGATCCGTGTAGTGTCCGTGTTTCTGTAAGCACGATAACTCAAAAACGAAAAGTCGGTAAAATACCAAACTTCGTACTTAAGTTTCGTATCTTCCAGGGATGCGACACGAAGATTTTGAGAAACATTCCCCAACTCCCAACTACCCTTTACATGGAACTTTTCTCGAAAATTTTGATTTTCTCAAAAATGACTAACGATTTTGATTAAAATATCGTATATTAAAGATATTTATTTCACAAATAAAATGTACATCTTAAATTTTCTGGGAATAGCCTCTGAAGACTACTTTATTCTAGATGAATTGTACGGAGTTTTGCACAACTGCTAAACCGTAAGAGATGAACAGAAACTTACAACACAAAAGATGAAGAGCACGTTAAAACACATAATTTATGCTATATACGTATCTTTGTGGAGTTTATCGTTTTTGAAATATTCCTTGTTTTTGGTTTCAGGCTCAAAAAACATAGTTTTCTCATACAGAACTTTGTCAACTCGTGTCCATACAAACAAAGGAACTTCAGTCACATAGCAACCAGCTTTTGACGGTCACTTTAACCTATGGTACTCCCTTATTTCACTTCTGCTTACAAGGAAGAAAATAATGGGACTATTTCTATTAGTTTCCTCTATTAGTATTAAGCAAATAAAAGAATGAGGTTATTAACAATAATTTGTTACAGAGATGTAGAGAAAGTCATGTGAATGGAACACGTCAGATTTTTATTCTTTATTTTCTTGCAGAAATTGCATGTGATGAGTTTGTGCACCCTTGATTGTGACGCGCTTGTACACCGTACTAATCTGGGATGAGGAGCTGATTCCCCCTGTTGGTAAATCTGAACCTGATATACAGAAATAGCAATTATATGTTCTTGTTAACAAATATTACAGAAAGAGACTACTTTATTTACAACAATTTGAATACAAAAATTGAGAATAGAAAATCATGTCCTCAAATGAAGACACTGGCATGATCTTACTGTTATGTCAATATTTTATTGTTTGGAGTTCAGTTCCCGTTTACTAATGTTGTGTTATTAATGTCACATTAAACCTTTTTTTTATGGGAAAATATCTGTTTATCAGAATAAATTCAAATGCACGTATTATTTCAAAATGCTATAAAATACTAAATTTAAAATGTATTAATGCTATAAAATGCTAAATACACAAATCAAAATGCTACATTTCTTATTTCAAAATGCTAAAAATCACCACCCCTACTTATAATTTAACGACTCTATATTTTAATATACATATACATATGTGTGTGTGTGTGTGTGTGTATTTATAATGGATGTATGGTGCATTTAAGTATGTTCTAGCATAACTGAGAAGACCAGAAGCAAAGCAAACTCAGTGAAGTTTGGCGGTATGATACAATCAGTATGTTTATTTACATTCCGTGAACAGGGATATGGCGGCCGAATGTCATAACTGGCGCAACAATGTGGACATGTGAAAATGTTAATGAGAGCTAGGAAGCGAGTTGTACTTTCAGTTCACCAGTCGATTGTTATATTCATATCTATACAAGTGGCCTACTATATAAACATTCTGCCACACCTGACAGTCCTTCGTCATTGTCATCATCAACGCTACGCTACTTTCTGCACCATTATCCTGCATTAGAATTCTTTCTATTTGATTTTCTACAACCCTTTCTAATGCGTTTCCATGTTCTCAACATGTCGACATACATTTTCCCATTGTGGCCGTCAATTTCTGCAATTCGCTGGCGACACAACTGTTCCACATCTTTTAATTTAAAAGTGATATATTAAGTTTTATTTGTCTTTCTTTCTGTTCTTTGAGAACCCTGGAAACGGAACTCAGTGAAGTTCAGTTTGCCTTGGCTACTCTTTCATTCACTTTCTACAGGCTTTTGAAGAGCTCGGGGAACAAACATTTTCTTCCTTCATCTCTGCCTCTTGTTTCATGAAGTCGCAATTATTTCTCTGCTCTAAGTAATACCTTGCTACTTAACTTGGAAAACGTAGGAGCCACGGTTAAAAAAATAAATAAATAAATAAAATGAACACTATTTACTGCCCACTTAGAATACAAACATATGCGGAACACTTTCGATACACACTGTACAAAGTTTGCTTACTGTGACTTTAAATAAACAAAGTATCATATCACAAACTCCGATAAGCTAGGCTCGGTAGCTGGGTTGGCGGTTAGGGTCACGTTTCCACAAGTTTTGCGCCGGCAATACGATTTGTGGTGGACGAAGTGGCGTCTGGGCGGGTTTATTCCGTGTTCTCCGGTTTCCCCCACCGCTTATTCCACCTTTTCTATTATCCACTTCGCTTGAATTTAAATTCACCCTCTTCCACATGCACACGGCTGACTAAGATTGTGGCTCCCCGACAGACTTCTGACCGCTAAGCATTATATTACCATAAGTTCTGTCGGTCCTAAACACGGGGAGGGTAAGCCGACTACGAACAGCAATATACCAGGGTCTTGTGAAATAATATTACACAAATAAGATAAGGACCGCAACTAGGCAATTTCCATGAGCAGTCATAAAGTCAAATCCAGTCCGTATCAGGCATGTCTTCATGTGATTTGGTGCTTCTCTGGTGTATCAATACTTGACAACTGAGCAAGTTGTCTGAATAGTGCTTAGGTTGAAAACGGTCATCCACAAAAGCATCTCATCTCATAAATATGTAAATGAGTAAGGACGCAATTAGTGATCGGCAGAATCGAATACTTTTAAGAAACGAAACTTTCATTCGACTAAAAGTTCTCGAATGCAAGTATCACTCATTAAGGTTTTCGCTAATCGAAAACAGCAAGTTCTCGGATGTTCCGTTCTCGTCACTCGAGTGATGTTCTCAGTTCTCACCAAGATTGTTCTCGGATACTACAAACACTTGCGCTAATTAAAGTTAGTGTGTATTCATAAGCAAGTTCTCGAATACTACAATTACAATGGTTTCGTTAATCGAAGTCAGTCTGTATTCATAAGCAAGATCTCGAATGTTCCGTTCTCGTCACTCGAGTGATGTTCTCAGTTCTCACCAAGATTGTTCTCAGATACTACAAACACTTGCGCTATTTGAAGTCAGTGTGTATTCATAAGCAAGTTCTCGAATACTACAATTACAATGGTTTCGTTAATCGAAGTCAGTCTGTATTCATAAGCAAGATCTCGAATGTTCCGTTCTCGTCACTCGAGTGATGTTCTCAGTTCTCACCAAGATTGTTCTCGGATACTACAAACACTTGCGCTAATTAAAGTTAGTGTGTATTCATAAGCAAGTTCTCGAATACTACAATTACAATGGTTTCGCTAATTGAAGTCAGTCTGTATTCATAAGCAAGTTCTCGAATACTACAATTGCAAAGGTTTCGCTATTTAAAGTCAGTCTGTATTCATAAGCAAGTTCTCGAATACTACAATTACAATGGTTTCGTTAATCGAAGTCAGTCTGTATTCATAAGCAAGTTCTCGGATGTTACGTTATCGTCACTCAAGGTTGTTCTCGAATTGTTCAAATGATGGACGAAAAATACAACAGTTAAATACTGACAGGTTTTACTATTTTCTCCAGTGTGCCTTTAGGGGCACAGGGGCACGTGCCCTCCCTACAACAATTTCAGACAATAATTTCTCCATTACATTATTAGGCAAAATAATATAATCTATAACGCAGTTTGTATAAGTTTAAAGCTACTATGCACACTGGACAGTTGCAGTGAAGATGGCTGTCGGAAATAGTAACCGGCCGCATTTTCGGACACAAGCGATTTTGTGGTCATCCTATGCGCAAGCGCAGAAGAATGCAATTCTTTCAGATGTAGTTAATTTGTAGGTGCGGGGTTCAAAGGGCCGGGGGGGAAGGTTCTCTGGGGAAGGACACGAAAACCTCTGTGGTCATTTGCTGCGCATGCGCAATGAGAAAATAAGAACCGACAATAAGCAAAAGTTAAAGTTTGAGTCGAATCCCTGACAAAAATATTTAGCCAAAGGTCTCTTCGCGTGTAAGAGTAAATAATAAGAAACATTTCTTAAGTGTGAATGTCTTCTTATTTGAAAACAAAGTTGATCTATAAACCTCCCGAACGAAATATACAAAAAGAAGGTTATGTGTAAAAATTTACAATGTTGGTACTTGGTATTCTCTCCTCCCTGCCAAGCAGACAAGTTACGCGCCAACGCTCAAGGCGTACAAGTAGTGTGTTGTGTAATTACCCTAAGTTTACTAGGAAATAGACTCGCGATACATTTGGAACTTTACTTGAAAGCAGGAAAAGGCAAAATAATCAATAGTTATTGAAATTATGGACGTGAACAAACAGTAAAATAGACCTTACTTGCGATAGGTGATTAATGGCTAGTGTTGTGAAAATGAGGGCCAAGTTACAATATCCACCTCAAGAGTGATGACGTGGCGAAGCAGTGTCTTCAATGTATTTCACGTGTTAATGAAATATAATCCAAATGCGCTGGACAATAATTTGGTGAAATTAACTGCAGAATAATTTGCCCATTTATCAGATGCTAAAGTTCAAAGAAACGGCAGTTTAAGAGGGAAAATCCTAAACACTGTTACGAAAGATAGGCATGGTTTGTAAAGTATACAATTGCTTATAAAGAAAATGCTTAAGACATTAATATCACGATCGCGATCTACTTTACTTTAAGGACAGTTTCCACAATTTTCTGAGAGAAAAGCGAGCTTTGTTTCTGAAAAGGAACATCGTGAACGTTGTAGTTGACATACATAAAGTATTAAAGTTGTGTAAGGTAGTGCATCAGCTGTTAGGACGAGCTATGCATCAATTTTCAGCAGGATTACCTCTCTGATAATGTTGACATATGGTAGACAGTAAAGTCGACGGTTAGTGTTCAAAATTCTCGGAACATGTCGCGTTCAGTTTCTGACTTACATCAAAGAGTTGTGGGAGTATTTTTTCAAGCAAAGGATCGACTTCATCTATAAACAGAAAAGTTTGTGCTAATACACAAATTAGCATTTCATTTCTACTGATAGCTTTTAGTATCCACTAATTTTAGTCTGTCGTCTTCCGTGATCTAGGGGTAACATGCTAACCCCTGCTTCTCAAGGTCGCAGGTTCAAACCCGGCTGACTTTTTTTTTTCAGGCGTAAAAATCCCTTCCTTAGGGAAGTAAAGTCGTTTATACCGTATCGTAGGTTTACGGCATGTAAAAAAAACCCTCTAAACAATATTAAGCGGTCTTACGCTTAAAACCGTAGCAGTTAAAGAGCGTCCATAAATAACATTCAATTTAGTTTTGATTTTAGTCAATCTTAAAATTGTGCCCTACCAGATAATTTGGCCACGAGCCGCCACTGATTTTCTCCATACACTGGCAATATAAAGCTGAACGCTAGATACAGTATATTATAGTACTGCTGTGCTAATTGCCATCTTGGATCGCTGATTCCGAAACAATTGACTGCAGCGCACGAGCTTCATTGTTTTGTTCTGTATGTGTGGACGCTGTGCTGCAGTGAAGCTAACCAGGGCAGCAACATATTTTGTTTGAACACACAAATGTTAAGCTATATTAATTAAGGACGTGTTTACATGCTCTATAGACATTTTCAATGAATATACACTATAGGCCCTGAAAATCCGAAAATTCTTTTAAAAATGTGTTCCATTCACATTATTTTTTCTATATCTATTTTTTTTACATCTCTATAACAAATTATTGTGAGAAAGCTTATGCTTATATTTACTTCATGCTAATCGAAAAAAAAAATATCAGAATTAGTCTTATTGCTTGCTTCCTTGTAAGCAAAAGCGAAATAAGGGAGTAACATAGGTTAAAGTGATAGTCAAAAGCTGGCTGCTATGTGACTGAAGTTCCTTTGTTTGTATGGATAGGAGTTGAGAAACTCCTCTATGAGAAAAGTACAAGTTTTTCAAAGCTGAAACCAAAAACAGCGAATATCTAAAAAACGATCAACTCCACGAAAAAAATGTATATTACATAAATTGTGTGTTTTAACGTGTTCTACATTTTTGTATGGTAAGTTTTTGTCCATCTCTTACGGTTTAGCGGTTATGCAAAATTCCGTAAAATTTATCCAGAATAAACTAATCTTCAGAGGCTATTCTCAGAAAATTTAAGATATACATTTTATTTGTCATATAAATATCTTTAATGTACGATATTTTAATCAAAATCGTTAGACCCATTTTTAAGAAAATCAAAATTTTCGAAAAAAGTTCCTTGTAAAGGATAGTTGAGGGTGGGGGGATTTACTTGAAAATCTTCGTGTCGCATCCTTGGAAGATACCAAACTTAAATACCAAGTTTGGTATTCAACGGTCTTTTAGTTTTTGAGCTATGCTGTGCACAGACACACACACATGGACGATTGTTTTTTTGTTTTTTTTTTTATTCAGGGGAATCCAAAACATGTATCTCCGGTGAAATCTCGGTATCGAATTTTTGGGTGGAATGCAATTCCTTCTCTATACACCATGTACATTGTACGTGTAGAGAAAGTAATAAATAAAATGAATTATTCGTGAGTCAGGATGTTTGTTATATGAGCACAATGCTGCGCTCTTCTCGGCAAGCGCCCAAGCGTATGAGCACCAATCAGATTTAGATGTAGCTAGGCCAGCACCATCTAGATTCAGTTCCGTGCACCTGCACTTATCGAGTGCAGCAGCATTTAGGACACTCACAAACGAGAACTGTGCATTTGAACCTAACCGAGTGAAGGGTTCGAATTATCTCGAGAACACCCAAGAATTGAATACATAGACATTTTGCATTCAAATACTCCCATCACTAGGAGTAGTATTATTAGTGATATTGTGTGGCTTTGTGCTTCTGCGAACCAAAAGTTTCAAGTTGTGCGCGTCATTAGGACCGGGTTAAGAAGCAGTCCACTTTAAACCAACAATTGATTAAAAATCAAGTGACAATTTTTCTAAAGACTTGTATGAGTACCAACATTCCATTGTGGAATTTGCACTTACTTAGAAAAGTACACACAAAAATCTGATGAGTTCCATTCACATGACTTTCTCTACATCTCTGCAACAAATTATTGTTAAAAAGCTTATTCTTCTATTGACTTCATTCTAATCGAGAAACAATTTGCAGAAATAGTCTTATTGCTTGCTTCCCTGTAAGTAGAAGCCAAATAAGGGAGTACCATAAGTTAAAGAGATAGTCAAAATCTGGTTGCTATGTGACTGATGTTCCTTTGTTTGTATGGATAGGAGTTGACAAATTCCTGTATGGGAAAGGTATAAGTTTTTCAAAGCTGAAACCAAAAATAAGGAATATCACAAAAACAACCAACTCCACGAAAAAAAAATGTATAGAACACAAATTGTGTGTTTTAACGTGCTCTCTCTTTTGTGTATCTCTTACGGTTTAGCAGTTATGCAAAATTCCATAAAATTCATCCAGAATAAAGTTATTCCCAGAAAATTCAAGATATACATTTTACTTGTCAGATAAATATGTTTGATATACGATATTTTAATCAAAATGTTAGAACCATTTTTGAGAAAATCAACATTTTCGAAAAAAGATCCACGTAAAGGTTAGTTTGGGGTGAGGGGATTTTTCTCAAAATCTTCGTGTCGCATCCCTGGAAGATACTAAACTTAAATACCAAGTTTGGTTTTTTACCCACTTTTCGTTTTTGAGTTATCGTGTTCACAGATACGCGGATACACACACGGACCTTTTTCTGAAAATGCTTTTTTTGGATACAGGAGACCCTAAAACATATTTCCGGTTAAATCTCGGTATCGAATTTTGGGGTGGAGTGCAATACTTTCTCTACACACTATGTACTTAGTACGTATAGAGAAAGTAAAAAGGTCCATGTGTGTATGTGTGTGCGTGTGTGTATGTGCGTGTCTGTGTGTATGTGCGTGTCTGTGTGTATGTGCGTGTCTGTGTGCGTGTGTGTATCTGTCTGTGTGTGTCAGTGTGTGTATGCGTGTATGTGTGCGTGTGCGTATGTCTGTGTGTGCACGTGTTTTTGTGTGCGTGTGTGTATCTGTGTGAGTGTGTCTGTGTGTGCATGTGTGTGCGTGTGTGTGTGAGTCTGTGCGTGTGCGTGTGTGCGCCTGTGTGTTTGTGTGATTGTGCGTGTGTCTGTTTGCGTGTGTGCACATGTGTGTGCGCGTATGTGTCTTTGCGCGTGTGTGTGCTTGTGTGTGGGCGTGTGTATCTGTGTGATTGTGCGTGTGTGTTTGTGTGCGTCTGTGTGATTGTGCGTGTGTCTGTCTGTGTGTGCGTGTGTGTGCGCTTGTGTGTGCGCGTGTGTGTGCTTGTGTGTGCGCGTGTGTGTGCTTGTGTGTGCGCGTGTGTATCTGTGTGATTGTGCGTGTGTGTTTGTGTGCGTCTGTGTGATTGTGCGTGTGTCTGTCTGTGTGTGCGTGTGTGTCTGTGTGCGTGTGTGTGCGCTTGTCTGTGTGTGATTGTGCGTGTGTCTGTATGCGTGTGTGTCTGAGTGATTGTGCGTGTGTCTGTCTGTGTGTGCGCGTGTGTGTCTGTGTGCGCTTGTCTGTGTGTGATTGTGCGTGTGTCTGTATGCGTGTGCGTGCCTGTGGACAACAAAGCTCAAAAACAAAAAGACCGTTAAAAACCAAACTTGTTATTTGTATTTACTATCTGACAAGGATTCGACACGAAGATTTTGAAACAAACCCTCAACCCAAACTACATTTAACATAGAAAAATGTTGGGAAACTGGCTGTAAGGGTTTTCATTAAAATTGAGTATATTAAAGTTATTCACATTGGTGTCAGTTTTTATCACATGGGAATTTGTAAAGTTCTGTCGATGCAGACAAGTGGATTCCAACCACACGACCAGCTTTTATAACATTTGACTATCGCTTTAGTCTAGTGTATTCCCATATTTTCCTCCTACTTACAAATCTGCCAATGTTTATCTGGATAAGCATGAAGCAGATAGAAGAATACGTTTTTTAACAACAATTTGTTACCCAGATGTAGAGAAAGTCATGTGAATTAAGGCATGAGATTTCTTATTTAGGATTAAACATTTTCTGCAGGGATACGACACGAAAATCTTCCACTGCGAAGAATTCTTTACAAACCTTTTAATTTTTGCAAAATGGCTGTAACGATTTTCATTAAACTACTGTATGTTTAAAATATTTTCATTTCAAATAAACTGTATATCCTGAAATTTCTTGGAACATTTCTGAAGCTTTCTTCATTCTTGATGACTTTTGTATTAACAAGACCGGAATGTATGTTTTGAAGTCCTCTGAAACCAAAAAAGTCTTTTTAGAAAAAGTTGTTTGTGTGTGTGTCTGTGTAAGACACATACATGAGGTAAAATCAGAACACCCAAATCAATAACAAGTGGCTTACTAGTATTAGATTGCACCTTCGAAATGAATCTAATATCCTTCTTTTGAAAATAAGAATATACTTAAATAAAATATTTATTATCTTTTCAATATAAACCAATTTGTTTTAATTTTACTAAAAAATAAAGTATTCCGTTAAAAAATGCACGAAAAAACGTTCTCCTGAATTAAGCATTGGTAGGAAAATGAATCACGTTTTCACGCAGCGATGTCGAACAGATTGCGCAGACCTGGCAACTTTCATATTCACGTGCAAGGATAGTGTAACATATTATAGCACTCTTCTTTGTTCTAAAACCTGTGAACGATAGAAAAAAGCTGATCTATTCCATTCACATGACTTTCTCTACATCTCTGCAACAAATTATTGTTAAAAAGCTAATGCTTCTATTTACTTCATGCTAACCGAGAAAAAAATAGCAGAAATAGTATTATTACTTGCTTCCTTGTAAGTAGGAGAAAAATAAGGGAGTACTATAGGCTAAAGTGATAGTCAAAAACTGGTTGCTTTGTGACTGAAGTTCCTTAGTTTGTATGGACAGGAGTTGACAAATTCCTGTATGAAAAAATCTGATGTGTTACACTCACATGACTTTCTCTAGCTCTTCTACAAATTTTTTACATATGATTCTTCTTCCTGCACCTTGCTAATCGAGGTAATCATTAGCAGAATGTTCTTACTACTTAATTCCATACATGTAGAAAGAAAATAAGGGAATACACTAGGCTAAACCGATAGTCAGTTGTTTTAAAAGCTGTCGTTATTCGATTGACATTGCAAATCGCTTCCTTGCTTGGCCAGGAGTAGAACAAAAGAAAAATGGACACTTTCTGTCTGAGAAAAGTTTAAGTACTTACAAATGGATATCTCAGAAACGGTTACCTCCACAACAAAAATGTAAAGGACAAAACCGTGTGTTTTGATCAGATCAACATTTTCTGTGTAGTAAGTTTTTGTCTATCTCTTACCGTTTACAGCTAAGCAAAATTTTAGAAAATTCATCCAGAATAAAGAGCTCTTCAGAGGCTATTCCCAGAAAATTCAACATATACATTTTATTTGGTATGTAAGTATCTTTAATATACGGGATCTTAATCAAAATCTTTAGTGCCATTTTTTAGAAAATAAAAAATTTCGAAAATGTTTCCATGTAAAGGGTAGTTGGGGTGGGGGGATTTTCTTGAAGATCTTCGTGTCGCTTCCTTGGAAGATACCAAATCTAAATACCCAGTTTAGTATTTAACGGTATTTTCGTTTTTGAGCTATGCTGTCCACAATCACACATAGACACACACACATACACATCGACCTTTTTCTCAAAATGCTTTTTTTGGATTCAGGGGGTCCTAAAACATGTATTTCCGGTGAAATATCGGTACCGAATTTTTGGGTGGAATGCAATACTTCCTCTATATAATATGTACATAGTACGTATTGAGAAAGTAAAAATATAAGCCTTTCAAAGCTGAAACCAATAACAAGGAATATCTCAAAAACCATCAAATCCACGAAAAAAACTGTATGTGATATAAATTGTGTGTTTTAACGTGCTCTACATTTTTTGTAAGTTTTTGTCCATCTCTTACGGTTTAGCAGTTATGTAAAATTGCGTAAAATTCATCCAGAGCAAAGTAGTCTTCAGAGGCTATTCCCAGAAAATTCAAAATATACAATTTATTTGTGAGGTAAATATCTTTAATACACAATATTTTAATCAAAATCGTTAGAGCCATTTTTGAGAAAATAAAAATTTTCAAAAAAAGTTCAATGTAAAGGGTAGCTTGGAGTGGGGGGATTTTTCTCAAAATCTTCGTGTCGCATCCCTGGAAGATACTAAACTTAAATACCAAGTATTGTTAATTATCGGCTGTCAGTTCACCCTGAAGACGAGGAAGATGCACTTCTTCGAAACGTTGGTGTCAAGCCAAGTTATTACCTGGCTAGAAGCCCGAGAAGATTTTGAATTAACACGTCGCCAGGAAAGCTATAGTTCTTATTTTACCAAGTATTGTATTTTACCGATTTTTCGTTTTTTGAGTTATCGTGTCCACAGACACACTGACACGGACACAACAGACCTTTTTTTTGAAAATACTTTTTTTGGATACAGGGGACCCTAAAACGTATATTTGTGGTGAAATCTCTGTATGGAATTTTTGGGTGGAGTGCAATAGCTTCTCTATACACTATGTACATAGTACGTGTAGAGAAAGTAACACACGTTTTCAGTTTAATTCCCGAGAGCTGTTATATGATTTCTGCATCGCTTATTACATTTACTGTAATATGTCACAATCAAAGACCATTTTACTTTCAATGGGAAATAAAACAGTTTGCTGAAATGAGGTACGGAAGAAACAAGAAATTATTTTGGAAAATAGCAATATATAGAAAGACAAGATATGAGGAAGTAGAGGTACTAACCTCATTAAGCTTCTAGCAGTAACAGTGGGGAAGGCGTACCAACATGTTCGGATTGGTATTTAAGTGCAATAACTTCCAAGGATGCGACACAAAGATTTTCAAAAAAATCCCCCCACCAGCCCCGATTACCCTTTACATGGAACATTTTTTGAAATTTTTGATTTTCTCAAAAATGACTCGATTTTGATATCGTATATTAAAGATATTCACGCTGGAAATGAAATGTGTACTTTGAATTTTCTGGGAATAGTCTCTGAAGAGCTCGTTGTTCTGGTTGAATTTTGCAAAATGTTGTATAACTGGCAAACCGTAAGAGATAGACAAAATCTTACCACACAAAGAATGTAGATCTCGTTAAAACAAATAATTTTATGTCATGTATGTTTCTCTTGTTGAGTTGACCGTTTTAGAGATATTCATTGTTATTGGTTTCAATTTTAAACTAGTTAACGTTTTTACAAACGGGACCATACAAAGCGGACTGAACCTCAATTGTTTTTCATAGTGACCACCTTTTAAAATATTTCACTGTCGTTTTAGCCTAGTGTATTCCCTTATTTTCCTTTTACTTACAAGAAAACAAGTAATAAGACAATTTAAAATAATATTTATCTCGATTAGCATGATGTAGATACAAAATAAACATTTTGTAAAATAGTTTGTTTGCAGAATAGGTAGATAGTCATGTGAATGGAACACAATATTTTTTCCTCTAATAAGAATGACACGAATGTTAATATATTAAAATCGACTGAGAAACATTCGACCTATCGGCTGTCAACTATTTGTGTATTGCATTCTTGCTTGCATCCAAGAGACACGTGGGGTTTATCGATTGCTGTTTATTTGTGTTATTCCTGTTATATCAGAAATGCCCCACTCACAAGAGATGTAAGCGCAAGTCTTTGCACCCATGTCATTCAGTGTGAGCATTCACATAGACACTCGCAACACGCTACGAAATGCAATGCAACGCAACAGTGTGCAAATTCCAAACTTTATCCTTGCTGCGTAATAGAGAAAGAAGTCTGCATTCCTTCCTCTATGCATTGCCTACTGTTCAACAACAGCCGATCGCATAGTCTGCTCTACGGTGAGTAGGCATAAAAGACATAGGTTAGTAGTGCTATCTAAAGCTTATACTGGTTTAAATGCATGGGCGAACACTACGGACAAAACCACCCTTTGTATAAACTCAGGGGTAGAAGGTATAGAAAGGTTAATAGGACAATTGAAGAAATAAGTGAATCGCCTATAGTAACCTTTCTGACCTTAAAGAAGTTAGGGATAATTTAAAGAGAATAAATATTAGATAAAGTAATTAAATATGTGTAACTATTAATGTTAGTAACCGCTTATAAACACGCTGGTAATTAACATAAGTATTGCTATACTGACTAATAAGTAGTTAGGCGTTTAAAGAACTATGTAAGTATATATGGTATTTTAGTTGTGTTACTATTATTGTTATTGTAAGTGAATTTTATACATTTAACTCTGCCACCGGACATTACCCAATTGTAGACAATACATACATACATACATACATACATACATACATACATACATACATACATACATACATACATACATACATACATACATACATACATACATACATACATACATACATACATACATACATACATACATACATACACACATACACACATACACACATACACACATACACACATACACACATACACACATACACACATACACACATACATACACACATACATACAGACACACATACACACATACACACATACAGACATTCAGACATACAGACATACAGACATACATTCATATATACATACATGCATGCATACATACATACATACATACATACATACATACATACAGATGCATTCATATATACATACATGCATACCTGCATATATACACACATAGATACACACATACATATATAAATACGTAGAGGCATACATACATACATGCATACATACATATATAAACATATAGATACATATACATACTTATTTACACATATAGATACATACATGCATACATACATATATACACATAGATATACATACATGCTTATTTACACATATAGATACATACATGCATACATACATATATACACATAGATATACATACATACTTATTTACACATATAGATACATACATGCATACATACATATATACACATAGATATACATACATACTTATTTACACATATAGATATATACATGCATACATACATGCATACATACATATATACACATAGATATACATACTTATTTACACATATAGATACATACATGCATACATACATATATACATAGATACATGAATACATACATATATACACATAGATATATACGTACACAATAGATACATACATATATACATACACATACATATATACACATAGATACATTCATAAATAGGGTGAATAAAGTAAGTACATAGCCATTCAGAATTCCTTGTTACTTAGGCTGGTGTCGGAGCAAGGTGCTTTGTACAAATGTGTAGGGGTTTTTTCATTTTTGTTTGTGAGGAATGAGAAAAAACATAACAAATGTGATATGTTCCATTCATATGACTATCTCTAGCTGTTCCACAAACAACTCTACTTATAAAAGATTGGTTTCTTTGTTAATCGAGATAAACATTAGCAGAAACGCTCTTATTACTTGCTTCCTTATAAGTAGGAGGGAAATAAGGCTAAAGTGATAGCCAAATGTTTTAAAATGTGGTTGCTATGTGAAAGAATTGAAAATTGGTTTTTTTATGCATTCCCGGTAGTAAAACAAAAAAGACGAAATGAAAATTGACTTTCTGCTTGAAAAATGGTTTAAAACTGAAACCAACAATAAGAAATATCTATGAAACTGTTAACTCTACATGACAACTCGTGTGTTTTGATGAGATCTTCATTGTTTGTGTAACAAAATGTGTCTGTCTCTTTATTATTAGTTTCAATCCGGTTGCAAGCACATTTTAAAACATTTGACTGTCGGTTTAGCCTAGCGTATTCCCTTATTTCTCTCCTACTTAGTAATAAGGACACTTTCTGCTAATGTTTATCATGAAGTACATACAAGAGTAATCTTTTGTAAGAATAGTTTGTTTGCAGAGAAAGTGATGTGAAAGGTACACATCAGTTTAATGTAGAAGAGTATTGCTCGTGACGTATTAACGCGGTCGACAGTTGACTTCTGTATCCAGGTGCTGTATTGATTTCCTTTATCTCAAATCAAAATGCTTTCTTCCTCAGGCCTTTGTGGTAACAACAAACCAAACAACGTACTCGCTTCCGAGAGACTTACAAGGCACATAACTTTCTCTTCCTATTGCATAACAAATTAGTTTTTTGTTTTTGTTATTTTTTTACCTTGTCTATACGTACTATGTACATGGTGTATAGAGAAGGCATTGCACTCCACCCAAAAATTCAATACCGAGATTTCACTGTTAATATATGTTTTAGGGTCCCCTGTATCCAAAAAAAGCATTTTCAGAAAAAGGTTCGTGTGTGTGTGAACACGATAGCTCAAAAACGAAAAGCGGTAAAATACCATAGTGGGTATTTAAGCTTAGTATCTTCCAAGGATGCGACAGGAAGATGTTGAGAAAAATCCCCCCACCTCCAACTACACTTTACATGGGCCTTTTTTTAGTCGCCCTCCGTGGTGTAATGGTTACCATGCTAACTTCATATACCCAAGGACGATGTATTTTTTCGGGCGTAAAAATCCTTAGCATGGTTTTCTTCGGAAGGGAAGTAAAGCTATTGGTCCCGTGTTGTAGATTTACGGCACGTAAAAGAACCTCAAGCCTGATAAGAGAGGCCTCTGAGCAAAATTAAGTGGTCTTTCACGCCCAGGATAGAATGGGACGCAGTTAACCAAAGCAGTTAAGCGTCCATAAATAACAGGCCATTTCATGGATCTTTTTTCGAAAATTTTGTTTTTCTCAAAAGTGGCTCTAAAGATTTTTGATTAAAATATCGTATATTAAAGATATTTATATGACAAATAAAATGTGTATCTTGAATTTTCTGGGAATAGTCTCTGAAGAGTACTTTATTCTCGATGAATTTTACGGAATTTTGCATAACAGCTAAACCGTAAGAGATGGACAAAAAGTTACTGCACGAAACATGTAGAGCACGATAAAACACACAATTTATGTTATATACATTTTTTTCGTGAAGTTGATATTTTTGAGACATTCCTTTTTTTTTTTTTTTTTTTTTTTTTTTTTTTTTTTATTAGTTTCTGCCTTGAAAAACTTAAACTTTTCTGATACAGGAATTTGTCAACTCCTGTCCATACAAACAAGGGAACTTCAGTCACATAGCAACCAGCTTTTGACTATCACTTTAACCTATGGTATTCCCTTATTTCGCTTTTACTTAGAAGGAAGCAAGTATAAGACTATTTCTGCTGATTTTTTCTCGATTAGCATGAAGTAAATAGAAGCATTAGCTTTTTAACAACAGTTTGTTACAGAGATGTAGAGAAGGTCATGTGAATGGAACACATCACATTTTTAATTATTTATTTTGACCGACCAGCTAAAAGCTATACGGGTCATTTATAATAATTTAACATAAAAAATAAATAAATAGCATTGATATGGGTCATATGGCACCATTAAATATGTACATTGTCTGAAAAATATAGAGATTAAAAGAAATTGCAACGACTACGATGAAGTTTATAACAACCTTAGAAATACAAATTTCAGGTAAACTCAAAAATTAAAATAAAAATTAATATTAACAGTTTATAAAATGAAATCTGTATTATTAACAACATTAATATGAAGAAAGAAGGTTTTAAAAATTAGGTTGAATCAGTCTTGTACTTCAAATTCAGTGTCCGATAATAAAATGTAAGTTTCTCTTCAGTGTTGGCTGTTGACGGCTTCTTTCTCCCAGAGCTCCTGAAACGCTAGGAGATCTAATGGACAGGATGCCAAACTCTTGATGCACTTTAATGTTTCTGATGAACCAAGGAGAATTAGTTACAACTCAAAGAAATTTATTTTGAATAGCCTCAAGTTTATGAATATGTGTTTTAATATCTGAATCCCAGACGGAAGGAGAGGTCGAACCAGGGAATGGAGCAATCAAGACCATTTTGGAGCGTCTATTTAGCGAAGGATATAACCCTCTTCTAGAGGAACATGGGCGCTCCACGTTAATCTGGTGTCTAATAATATGCCAAGATATTTAACAGGGGTATGTGAGGACAGTTCATTCATAAGAAATAATGTTGGCACGGTATTAAAGGGTCTTAAGGAAAACACTTTTGCTTCAGTCTTGCGAATGTTATAACTGGCGCAACAATGTGGACATGTGAAAATGCTAATGAGAGCTAGGAAGCGAGTTGTACTTTCAGTTCACCAGTCGATTGTTATATTCATATCTATACAAGTGGCCTACTATATAAACATTCTGCCACACCTGACAGTCCTTCGTCATTGTCATCATCAACGCTACGCTACTTTCTGCACCATTATCCTGCATTAGAATTCTTTTTGACTTTCTACAACTCTTTCTAATGCGTTTCCATGTTCTCAACATGTCGACACACATTTTCCCATTGTGGCCTGCCAATTTCAGCAATTCTCTGGCGACACAACTGTCCCACTCCTTTTAATTTAAAAGTGATATATTAAGTTTTATTTGTCTTTCTTTCTGTTCTTTGAGAACCCTGGAAACGGAACTCAGTGAAGTTCAGTTTGCCTTGGCTACTCTTTCATTCACTTTCTACAGGCTTTTGAAGAACTCGGGGAAAAAAAATTTCTTCCTTCATCTCTGTCTTCTTGTTTCATCAAGTCAAGGACATTTGCATTTATTTCTCTGCTCTAACTAAGTAATACCTTGCCATTTAACTTTGTCAACGTAGGAGCCTCGGTTAAAAAAAAAAAAAAAAAAAAAATGAACCCTATTTACTGCCCACTTTGAATACAAACATATGCGGAACACTTTCGATACACACTGTACAAAGTTTGCTTACTGTGACTTTAAGTAAACAAAGTATCATATCACAAACTCCGATAAGCTAGGCTCGGTAGCTGATTTGGCGGTCAGGGTCACGATTCCACAAGTTTTGACCCGGTACAGCTAGGTTGCAGGTGGGGTACATCATTAAGTGAATATATTAAATAATATGGGTGCTAATATTAATCCTTGTGGTACTCCAGCAGTAATTGCCCTGGGAAATTATTGTTCATCGAGATACTTAAGCGTTAGCAGAAGTGTTCACATAACTTCTAGAGTAATAAGGCAATACACGCGTGCAAACCCCTTCTGCTTTGCTAAGCGTTCCACTCAGTGGCGGAACACTGTGTGTGTGTGTGTGTTCTTAGTTTTAACGAGACCTACACTTTTACTTTCCCTACACGTACTATGTACATAGTATTTGTATTGCACCCAAAAATTCGATACCGAGATTTCAGCGGAAATACATATTTTGAGTCCCCCTGAATCCACAAAAAGCATGTTTAGAAAAATGCCCCTGCGTGTCTGTGGGCACCATATCTCAACAAACGAAAATGTTAATTTTTTCAAAAATGGCTCTAACGATTAAAACACTATATTTGTAAGATATTTTCATGACAAAGGAAATGTATATCTTCAATTTTAGGTGATAGCGTCTCAAGACCACTTCGTTCTGGATACTCGCAAACCATAAAGAGACAGACACACTTTGTTACTACATTTTAAAACATTTGACCGTCTCTTTAGCCTAGTGTATTCTCTTATTTCCCTTCTACTTACAAGGAAACAAGTAATAAGACCGTTTCTGGTAATGTTTATCTCGATTAACAAGGTGAACAATCTTTAATAAGTAAAATTTGTTTTTGTAACAGCCCGAAAAAATCATGTGAATGAAACACACCAGATTTATTATGTTTTTTCTCATTCCTCAAAGAAAAACCCCTACACATTTGTACAAAGAACCTTGCTCCTACACCAGCGTAAGTAACAAGGAATTCTGAATGGCTATGTACTTACATTATTCACCCTATTTATGAATGTATGTATGTATGTATGTATGTATGTATGTATGTATGTATGTATGTATGTATGTATGTGTGTATGTATGTATGAATGAATGAATGTATGTATGTATTCATGTATATATCTATGGTGTTTCTATGTGAGTATACATGATTGTATGCATGTATGTATCTATGTGTATATATGTATCCATGGGTTTATGTATGTATGTATGTATATATATGTATGTATGCAGGTATGTATTTATATATATATATATATATATGTATGTGTGTATGAATGTATGTGTATATGTATGTATATATGTATGTATACATGATAGTATGTGCATATCTGTGTGTATATATGTATGTATGCATGTATGTATGTGTGCATGTATATGTATACATGTATATGTATGTATGCATGTATGTGTATAGTATGAATCTGTGTGTATATGTGTATGCATGTATGTATAAGTATGTATGCATATATGTATGTGTGTGCAACTATGTGTGTATATATGTATGTAAGCATATATATGTATGCACATACAGGGTTGCTACAAAAGAAATGGACAACTTCAACTGCCTGTAAAACAAAAACTATTAGAGATAGCAACCTAATTATTTTGGAGGTATGTTGAGAAACTCTCAAAGTTTCGTTTGTTACTATTGGTAACGCTGTAGTGTTTTGTTTGTTGTTGCAGAAGCTGAAATGGCGGAACATTCTGTGGAAAAGGCATATTGCGTGTTGGAATTTGCTAGAACGCAATCAGCAACTGTTGTCCAACGGCATTTTAGAACACGTTACCACAAAAATGAAATGATGCGCTCACAAAAACCAGCATCGTCTTCATCATGTCGCAACATGTCGATGCAAAAGTCACGCCGTATACCCTATCTTCTTCACTCAGAAACTGCAGCATCTGTAATCTGTAAGGCATCATGTGCAGTCGCTTCCGCAAGATTTTCCATACAGTTTGCTGTGGAATTTGTAATTGCATGCTTGCCCTAGATGTCGATTTCTGTGGGCTTCTTATGTAGGCAGAACGAACACGTTCAACGTTTTCTTCCGAAACTCTTGGTCTTCCCGAGCTCTTCCCTTTGCACAAACATCCCGTTATCTCGAATTTTCTACACCAGTCCTAGATTGACTGTCTAGTCGGTGGCGTTTTGTGGTAATGTGTTCTAAAATGTCGTTGGACATCAGTTGCTGATTGCGTTCTAGCAAATTCCAACACGCAATATGCCTTTTCCACAGGATTTTCCGCCATTTCAGCTTCTGCAACAACAAACAAAACACTACAGCGTTACCAATAGTAACAAACGAAACTTTGAGAGTTTCTCAACATATCTCCAAAATAATTAGGTTGCTATCTCTAATAGTTTTTGTTTTACAGGCAGTTGAAGTTGTCTATTTCTTTTGTAGTAACCCTGTATTTATGTACATATGCATGTATCTATATATGCAATATATATATATATATATATATATATATATATATATATATATATATATATATATATGTGTGTGTGTGTGTGTGTGTGTAAATAAGTATATGTGTCTATGTATATATGTATCTATGTATTTGTATATGTATGCATATATGTATATGTATGTATCTATGTATGTATGTATGCGTGTATGTATATATGTATGTGCATTTATGGATGTATGTGTGTATGAATGTATATGCATGTATGGATGTATGCATATGCATGTATAAATGTATGTATGTGTATGCATGGATGTATGTGTGTATGTATGCACGCATGTGTGTATGCATGTATTATGTGTTTATATATGCATGCATGTATGTATGCATGTATAAGCATGTATGTAAGTATGTATTTGCATGTATTGGTGTATGTATATGCATGATGGATGGATGTATGTATGTGTGTGTATGTATGCATGAATGTATTAATGTAATAATGTGTGTATGTATGAATGTATGTCTATGTATGCATGTATGTGTGCATTTATGTATATATGGAACTATGTGTGCTTATATGTATGTAGGCATGTATATATGGATGTATGCATGTAATTGTGTATAAACATACTGGATGATAGGTGAATAAAAGCAAACATTTCTTATCAGCGTTTTAAGGTCGATGTGACGAGTCACTATTTGCAACTTTTTTCGCTATTTTTGTAAAGTTTAGTCCATCAGGAAAACTTCAGTGTGTTTTAGGATGACTATTATTACCTATCATAGACGTTCGTTTGTTCATGTAACAGTTGACATTGCTCTGCCCTTCTCGGCTATAAGTGATGTGATGCCGTAAACACAACAGAAGCAGACATGACCGCTCAGCACATTCAAAACGCTGAAATGTGTGCTTCGTGTTTAATAAACGGACAAAATGAGATACTAGTTTGTATTATACGCATTGCTCTCTATGAAAGTATTTGTATTTATTCTCCTCCCACCTTGTAATGTGTGTATGCATGTGTATATTTATTTATTGTGACATTACCGTCCATGTGCGGCCGTTCTCACGTTCACCTTGTAATGTGTGTCGGCGCAGTTTGAGACCTTGAAATGTGCAACATCACAATAAGTGCGGCGCGGCGGTAACCTGAGACTTTGGAACGCGAAACGTCTGGACTGTTCCAAAGTTTCCAGATAATTATGTGGCGTCATTTTCTAGTCATAAAAGGGGGAAGAAATGCAAGCCACTGTTCGTAGTGAGTTGTGTTGTGAGTCAGACTTTAACTGGAGTGGTAGCGCGCAGTGGAGTGCAAGCAGTGACGTTAGAATGCGTCAACTGTACACGTCGAAGTGTCGAGTGAATTGCTTGTAGTAAATTTGTTTTAAGAAGAAATTTAGTACTATTATTTTGAAATTGAAGAAGAGGAACTGAAACATCTATTGTTGACAGCATTGCAACAAAAGTAAGATTGCAGTGCAGTTTTAACTTTCCTCGGTCACGTGGCAACACATGTCATTGTTGGCACGTGTCCATGTCACAGAGGCTTATCTACTCACCTAAGTGCGACAATAGAAGCTTTGATATAATGCGCTCACTGATTGCACACGTGCTCACTTACACAGGTATCATAATGGATTTAAACTGGAAAAGAAATAGCAGCAACAATTAACTAAAAAAAGAAAATACGATCGCTCAAAAGCAAGCCGCTCACACAGATGCGGCGATTACGGGAGGCAAGGCGCAGACACGTACATTCGGCGTATAGTTCAAAACCATCAGTCTGGGCCGAAATTGAGCCCGCGACCTTGAGAACAGATAGCTAGCTCTTAGCCAACTGAGCCAATCAAACCGACTGGGCGGTCCACGGAAGTCGAATTCGAAACCTGGGTCTTACATGTTACCGTGGAAGCGCCTCGACCGGTAACAACATTAATAATAATAATAATAATAATAATAATAATAATAATAATAATAATAATAATAATAACTGCGAAGGAGCGCTCTACTCTACTGATCTTGGAGCTCCTCGCAACAACGCCAGAAGGATATTATTTTACAGAGCACAGCCACTGCAACTCGCCGAACACCGTCGCCTGTTCAACCCGGAAACAGATGATAAGGCGGTACAGGAAATGGACAGTAAAGACATGGTAGAGAATGAACCACCCCAGCATTCGCCCGTCGACCCGGAGAAACCAAGAAAAAGCTAGATCAGAGTGAGCGATCCCCCAAATTGAACCCAGGACAAATCTAGGTCAGTGGGTGATCCCCCAGAGATGTAAGCCCAGGACAAATCTAAGTCAGAGTGGCCGATCCCTCAGGTATGAAACGGAGGACAAATCTAGGTCAGAGTGGGCGATCCCTCAGAGATGGAACCCAGGACAAATCTACGTTAGATTGGCCGATCCCCCAGAGGTGGAACCCAGGACAAATCTACGACAGAGTGGCCGATCCCCCAGAGATGGAACCCAGGACAAATCTACGTCAGAGTGGCAGATTCCCCAGAGATGGAACCCAGGACAAATCTACGTCAGGGTGGCCGATCCCCCAGATATGGAACCCAGGACAAATCTACGTCAGAGTGGCCGATCCCCCAGAGATGGAACCCAGGACAAATCTACGTCAGAGTGGCCGATCCCCCAGAGACGGAACCCAGGACAAATCTAGATCAGAGTGGCCGATTCCCCAGGTATGAAACGGAGGACAAATCTAGGTCAGAGAGACCGATCCCCCAGGTATGAAACACAGGACAAATCTAGGTCGGAGTGGCCGATCCCCCAGAGATGGAACCTGGGTCTTTCCGAATGCACGCCTGAGTTATTCCACTCGGTTTGTGCCGAGTCATTCACTGGGCTACTTCATGAGGGCTCTATATTTATACGTATAAGAAATAAGTTTGTATTCGATGCATTTCACAATAATCTGGCTCATAGTGCCATATTCGGAGAATACATGGTACCTCAAATGGTAGAACGAAGTTCAAGCTCTGTCCCGGCGGCCCGATCTTGGTCTGTTGTGTTTCTTCTTTGCGACCCTTAACCTTAATATGACTACATGAAGTATGTAGCTACAGACCGAGACGGAAGTTTAATAACAAATTTGGTTAGAGGATATTGAGATATAATGCGCATGTTGTTCCATTTAATGTTGGATAAGAAAGAAGCCACAAAAAATGAAGGTTTGTCAAATTAAGAGCGAAAACAGGGCCTTTTCGAACAAGTATACAGAGTAATGATGAAAACATTGTGGTTTCATTAGCTTTCACTAGAGCGAAGCACAAAGCAGCTCCCCTCTTGCCGCGAACTGGCCGGAACTTCGCTCTCAAGTCCCAGCAGGATTTTCCCCCAACCCCTGGAAACAAATTTCTCCGTTTTCACTTTTAATGCAAAAGTAAGAATGTATCCAGGTTGGCAACTGAATACCGACCGCGACAAATAACAGCGACGTCTCCGATTCCATTAATCCAATGTCAATTTTTGGCAATATATTATAGCTAATATAAACCGCATTACATTGACATTTGGAGGGTATCGATGCGCCGAATCCCCTGCTGCTGTTAGTGATTTGTGTTTTTATATGCCAGCTGATGTAATAGAAAAGGGCAATAAATTTCAGTTTCGTGTTATTGCCCTGATTACAATAATTTTTAGAACGATCTCTTGCGGCAGTCTTTTCAGTTAAGATTGAGTATAACAGTTTTATGGTTTTGTGATTTCGGATGGAACGGAAATATTTTGTTTATGTTTTGGCTGTCACCAAGAAATGAACAGAATTGAGACTATAAACAAGCCTGTTACATGGTATTGAACGATTTGTAAACAAGTCGGTATAACTTTGATTTTCACTTAAATATGAGCGTAGTTAGCAATGCTCCTAAAAAAAATGTAATACCAAATGTCGGAATTAGACAAACGAAGGCCACAAGAGATCCTTTAAATACAGAAGGAGGTAAGTTAAAACGTTTTTCTTATGGTCTTCCCTAACTAAAATTGTGGTTACGAAATTGAATAGTAAGGTTATATTTGAAGTATTTTCCATGTTAAGACATGCTTTCATTTGTTTATATTTCATTTTTGCATTCTTATTTTACTGATACTTCTACATAGTTTGTGTTTGCAAATAGTTATAAAAGTATAAAGTCATTTAAACCTTAATGTATTATACAGAACAAGTTAAATAAAAAGTCAAGGCATATGTTACTGGTAGTATTTGATATGCTCAGGTTCATTATATAGTTTTTTGTGTTTCACCACAGATGTAGTGACAGAGGAATCATTGATCAAAAAGGGATATGTCTCGCCAGAAGATGTGCTAAGACTTCCGAAAATAACAGAAAGTAAGTAGTCTAAGAAGGAATATTATAGGTGTTTATTAATGCAGCAAATTTGAGTTATGAAAACTTGCATGCAATTTTATTCAACAGAATGGGGGTAATCTTCTGCATAAGGAGCCCATTTTGATGTGCAATTTGAGGGTCCTATGCTGCAAGGTATAGTCAAGGAATGTTTTTAGTAGGAAAGGAGTGGAACAGTTGACTGCAGGACATTGCTGAGGCTCCAGATGTGGAAGTTTTAGTAATAATAATAATAATAATAATGACATTTATTCACTATAAGAATTCATACAGAAGGATTATAGGTTTTGTGAATATACAAGGGTCATCCAGAAAGTGACAGATGATTTGGCATAACTAAATAATAATGAAAGATATAAGCAGAAAACTTTATTTACAAAGTTGCTGTACCTTACTGTATTTTTCAACATAATCGTCATTGTTATGAAGATAATTTGTGTCACATGGTACCGATTTTTAATGCAGATGTTATACTCTTCCACCGCTAAAGATATGAGCCAAGATGCCACTGTCACTTTGAGGTCTTCATGGCTGGGAAATCTTTTCCATCCAAAAAGTTCTCTATGGTGTTTGAATTGGAACACTAATGTTTCTGTATTCTTTTTATCAACTCCTCCATAGTGATTGATAACTCTCACTCTGGTCTTTATCGAACACACTGATTCTTCCTTGATTACTCGTAAATTATGTGTCATTTCCTCCTGAAGACTCCATCACTGTATTATCACAATATATTTGTATTATTTGCCTATAATAGTCGCTAGGTTGAACATTTTGTGCATTCAAAACAGTGAATAAGTTCTTTGGCGGCAGACAAGTATAACATCTGCATTGAAAACCTGTTTCCACATGACAATAAATACCTTGATAGGAATGGCAATTATATTGATAAATAGAGTAAGGTTCTGTAACTTTGTGAATAAAGTTTTGTATTGATAACTTTCATTATTATTTGGTTATGACAAATTGTTCATTACTTTCTGGATGACCCTCGTATAAGCTACAATGATAACACTAGTGGTGGGAAAAGTTGGTCTTTTTGTGAAACAGTGTAATCTGTTTCTGTTGCAACCATGAAAAGGTTCTAAAATAACAGTTTCTTGCAACAGAAATTCCCTAAACTGTTGCAGACATGTTGTCTACCACCAAACACTCTTGAGATAAAATCACAATGCGCCAAATGCAACCGCTCACTAGGTACACTGAAAAGGAAATTATCATCAAATTATGAAAGCAAAGCATTGTTGCGCATTAACAACAGGGAATGACTTTAATCAGTACATTTGAATTTCACGAATTATATCAGGCCACAAAGGTACACCTTACAGTAAGCAATGAAAAAATATTTACGCTAGTGGAACACAACAACTGCACATAGTAACTGTTGCAAATAGTGAAACAACTAGACGTTGCTGTTATTGTTGCATGAATCTGTTGCGGGGAACTGATACATAAAAGAACAACACAATGCACGCAATTTCCAGAAAGTTTTATGAAACAGTTTCAAATAGTTATGTTATTTTTGTCCCATCACAAGATAACACTGAAGTTGTGCTCTAGGCTGAAGGGTGGGTACATTCAGCAACTGGTTCCTGTGAACAGCACAGTATCTCCATAGCAACATGAAGCTGCTACCTCATGTCACGTCACAACAACTGCTTTGTTTAGTTGTTGGTGTGTTACTTAGATTTGGAGACAAGGCATTATATAATTTTAAACTTTAAGTTATTGGGTGATCCAAGAACGTCCAAACCAACTGCACAGTGTTTTGCTAGTTGCCCTCTGCTGCTACATAGAAAGGCACAGTTTCACTTTTTTAAAGGCTTTACTTACCAATGTTATTAAAGGAGATGCTGAAACTGGCCACATACATTTTTGGCACCTCTTTAGGAAACTATCCATCACTTGCCATAGTTCACATTGAGAAATGCTGGCAATTACCTGGTGGATATTTTTTTTAATTCTTCCAGGTTGTGTGGCTTTGTTTTGTACACTTTGTTTTAAGTTACCCCAAAGATATAAATTGCAGGGGTTAGGTCGCGGGACCAAGGGATCCACGAATCTCTGCTAATAATTTTGTCCTGAAATACACTTTCAATTGTTCTCATCAAAAGATTGCTGCAGAGTCTTGTTGAAAAAAATCTGACGTATTCCATTCACATGACTTTCTCTACATCCCTGTAACAAAATATTGTTAAACAGCTTACTCTTCTATTTCCATCATGCTAATCAAGATAATTGTCCTTAATACATACTTGGTTCCATGTAATTAGAAGGGAAATAAGAAAATGCAAGACTAAAAGGATAGTCTCATACTTTAAAAGTCCATTGCTATGTGAAACAATTGAAATTCTAAAATCTTTGCTTGCCAGGAGTAAACAAACAAGAAATGAGAAGAAAGATATCTTCCCGTTTGAGAAAAGTTTAAGTTTGCCATTTTGGCTCTTGCCAACATGTGTTGTTAGGTGCAGAATTTCCTTGTGTTTTTTTGAAAAATGAATATGAGGCAAGTGGAGATGTAGCAAGCCAATGTGAATGACAGGTTCCCCTGGTTTTGAGATTTTGTTGAGGTAAGGTTACCTTACCTTAGCTTAGGTTAGGAGTGTGTAAATGAACTGGATTGAAATATGGGGTAATAATGGAGTTTCTGAAAATAAGCTCTACTTTTCAATTCAAAATGCACAGTCTTCTGTTTGTTCTGTCTGCTTGCGCATACACATTGCTAACCTTATGATTTAGAACAGTTTCTTGTCATCTTGCATCACATGTTCAAAAGAATCCCTGCCATTTTTTTATTCTGAGCTCCTCAAAATATGTATTTTCAGTGAGATTTTGGTATTAGGTACATAATGTGGTAGAGAAAATAAAATATTTTTAAAAAACTTGCTTGTGTGTATAAGTAGAGAAAGAGAAAAAACAACATAATTCAGAAAGAAAAGTAGAGTAAACATGAACTTTGTATTTAAGTTCAACCAAGATAAGAACCAGCCGCAGGAACATAGGATGTCAAAAAAGAAGATTGACAGACAATCTAAAACTGGACCACATTAGTAGAGACTGGTGACAGAATAAGGATCTTTACCTTCAGGGATTCTAGTTCTTCAACATTGTGACACAAAGATTAAGGACCTCCCCCCCCCCCCCCCCCAAAAAAAAAAATGCGCTACATGGACAAACTATAATATTTTTGAATTTCTAAAAAATGACTTTTTTACTTTCTCTAGACCGCACGTACAATGTACATAGTAGATAGCGAAGGTATTGTATTCCACCAAAAAATTGGATGTCGAGGTTTCACTGGAAATACATATCATTTGTAAGAAAAATTTGTTTGTGAAACAGCTAGAGAAAATTATATGAATGGAACACATTAGATTTTTTTTTTTATTAAAATGCTATATATATTTATTTGACTTCAGAATTGCAAAGAAAGAATTTTCAGGAAATAGTGTATGAAGTTCTTTTCATGCAGAATTTTCTAAATTGGTAAACCATAAGGGATAGACAAAAGACATAGTTAAAAAAATCTGATGTGTTCCATTCACATGATTTTCTGAACATCACAAATTGTTATTAAAAAGCATACTCCTCTATCTACTTCATGATAATTGAGATAAACATTAGCAGAAATTGTCTTAGTTACTTGCTTCCTTGTAAGTAGAAGGGAAATAAGGGAACATAAAGCTAAAACAATAGACAAATGTTTTAAAAGCTGGTTGAAATCCGTTTCTATGCAGGCCAAGAGTTAACAACTTTCCATGAGAAAAGTATTTTAAATCTGAAATAAATAAATATCTCTGCAATAAACAAGTCTCTGAAAAAAACGTTTATGACATAAATTGTGTGTTTTAACATGATCTACATTTTTTGTGTAGTAAGCTTTTGCCTATCTCTTATGGTTTACTAGTTATGCAAAATTCAGTATAAAGAGATCTTCAGAGGCTATTCCCAGAAAATTCAAGATATACATTTTATTTGCCATATAAATATATTTAATGTGCAGTATTTTAATCAAAATCGTTAGTCATTTTTGAGAAATCAAAATTTTTGAAATTTTTTCCATGTAAACGGTAGTTTGGGCCGGGAGAATTTTTCTCAAAATCTTCGTGTCATCTCTGGAAGATTCTGCATTTAAATACCAAGTTTGATATTTTACTGACCTTTCGTTTATGAGTTGTTGTGTACATACACATGCACGCACATACACGAGACCTTGTTTCAAAAAATGCTTTTAGGAGATCCTAAAATGTCTTATTTCCGGTGAAATCTTGGTATTGAATTTTTGGGTACAATACAATACCTTCCTGTACACTATGTACATAGTACGTGAAGAGAAAGTAAAAATGTCCACTTCCTTAACCCTCTTGCTATCAAGGCCTTTAAATGGTTTCAACCCTAAAATCTCATATATTGATATAGTTGACTCTGCTTTACAATGCAAAGACTGTCAACATTGATCTAATTGACGCTGTTTGAGAGACTGTAAACCTATTTTCGAAACACCTTATGGAAACAGGAAATCTACTTCTTTCAAACAGTATGTTAGAAGTGTATTTTGTTATTTAAAGGTCAGTATTTCTAACCCTCAGCAATGTTGTTTAATCTTGTCCAATACAGTTTCGTTTTTACTGTGCTAAAGTAAACATGACAAATTCTTCCGTAGTGTTCATCTTCCAGGGAGGGTTGATAATAATTTGAAATATTAAGACCTGTGTAATATCAATGCATATAATGTGACAGTAACAGGGATGATTGTGTACCTAATAAACCTCCGTGGTCACCACAGGAAGCAGGAGCTTGTTAAAAGAGTATTTATTAAATTGTGAATACATTACTCATAAGAAAATAACTAGATATCAGTTTAATTTTTAAGTAATTGAATAAGTAAGAGAGGAGAGATGACTCAACGTATAATTAATAATTCTACTTCATCACATATTGTGTGAAATTACTGTCAAAAAAGCAGGAATGCCAATGTACTGTGTGATATACACTGCAACAAAGAAAAAATTTCATGCAGTATGCATAAGATTTGAAAAAGGATTACAACCTAAGTGCACTAATTTACATACATGCTCTAAATAAAGAGAAAATTTGTGATTTCTAACCATGTTCTGTCATAATTAACTTTCTTTTTATAATTTTTGGTGCTCACTTGAGATGTTTAACTTAAAATGAAATTTATTTTTAATTAGAGATTTATTTCTGATTTTCTAAATGCTGTAAGTGACTAATTACTCTGGTGTATGTGTGTAAATTAAGAGTAGCAAGATCCATGGTATACTGAGACAATTTAGACTTTCACAACCAGAGTCAATATAACTAGGAGTTATTTCTGGGCTATTTATTGTGGTCTGCTGCAGCAAGATGATCCAAACGTTTCATCCGCAACTACGGTGGACATCTTCAGTGGCACGGCCTTTGTGGTGTAATGTTACCATGCTAACCTCATATACCCAAGGTTGCGGGTTCAAACCCGGTGGAGGACGATGGATTTTTTCGGGCTTAAAATCCTTAGCATGGCTTCCTTTGGAAGGCAAGTATAGCCGTTGGTCCCATGTCGTAGATTTACGGCACATAAAAGAACCTCAAGCCTGATAGAGAGGCCTCTGAGCAAAATTAAGAGGTTTTTCACGCCCAGTTTAGAATGTGATGCTGAAAACCAATGTAGTTAAAGAGAGTCCATAAATAGAACTCTTTTTTTTTTTTTCTTCTTTTCTTTTTTTTTTTTTTTCTTTTTTTTTTTTCTGTGTCTAAATTTCAAAGTTGTATAATGCATAATTTTTGCAAAAAAGGGAACATAAAGTTCTAGTAAAAATAATATGTAACTGCAGAATAAAAACAGCTGATTAATGAATTACTTATATACAAAACTAGCTGCCCGCCCCGGCTTCAGACAAAATCTTCCATTTACAGAATGACCATGCAATGAAATAAAATTATAATTAAATACTTTGACAAAACTTTATTGTAATGCCTTGTAATGTACAATTTTCCTTCCGGAGAGAAAAAATAGGTCAGATAGTTTGCCGACTCTCGAACACGCAACGTACTACATGCGAAAGACACAATTCAAGGTATATTACACACACTTCTGATGATTGATCTTCGGATTTATTGTCATTGCGAATGCAAGGCGCGCTTATATTCAAAAGGAAAGTCGGTTGACATTAGTGGTACTCTTTGAACTTTCCTGTGTTATAGTAACTTAAATCAAAATTTTCATAATTTTTTTAACAGTGAGTTTTGTTCTGCTGCATAATTTTGGCTGATTGATATTGCATAGTATAATTATCACCGTGTGAACCTTGTGCTGTAAATTGTGTGGTGGGAATCCTGGCAAATCAAATGAATTTAGTTAGACAATTGACAACTTCATTTGGATTGGTAATGGAATTGATCGACTTAAATGAATGTATTTGTCCATAAATTTTACCCTGATTTTTTACATTCAAATCATCTACATCTACAAGTTGCTACTAAAATGGCTTGTTCGCTCAACCAAGCATAGTTTCTGTAATTTGCACCAATATTTGGAAACATTTTTGATATTAATTCTTCTTTTGATGTTGTGAAGTGACAAAAATTTGATAGAAACGAAATGAGGCTAGTAGAAGTGTCAACAGGAGTTTTCCCATTGCCATGTCTAATAAACCCTGCGCAATGTAGCATATATAGTTGGTATTGCAAAAAGGACGAAGTCAGACTACCCATAAGGTAGTGTGGAAAGAATGACATATGCAGTTAATAGCATGGACAACCAGGATGTCGTTGGCATAATAACAGCAATGGCAACGCTTCCACAGTGTGGCGGGTATACGCTGGCATAGGTAATGAATTACATTAAGGAGAAAGTCACAAAGTAACATTCATGCTTCTTCTGAATCTCTTTCTTTCCTTTACTCCTAATGTTTTCCACCTCTTTTCTTTATTTTCTTCTATGTCAAAACAGCCATTTCTAAGACTAACAATGACATATCTAAAGAGCAAGTGGGTTGGGCAATTCATAAGCTTTTGTTTGATGATAGCTTTGTCTTTTAAATTTCTCCATTTATCCCAAAATATTACTTGATTAAATGTATTAAGAGCACCGCAATTGTAGTGTGACGGTGCCACGGGTATCTTCATCATGTACCGCATAAAGTCAAATAACCAACATCTGTAATAGGAAGTTAAACCTAAAACGAATCCCGTCATTTTCCCCCCATTTTCAGATTCCAAGAAGGGTTAATGGTTATGTGCAGTGTTTATAACTTGTTCATTTTAAAGAATTACAACAAAAATATACTTATTTCTTTATTTAAACGATGTGAGCCAAGGGAACGATAGTTAATACATAAAAAATATATTTGGTTTTCACAGTTATTTTGCATCATTGTCTCTATAACTGGGTGCATTCCCTTAGCATTGAATGGGGAAGAAAAATAGAGCAGTAGGTTCTCCGGTCATCTGGTGGCAAATAATAAGTATGTATTTTAGGTGTTCGTCGCCAGGAAAGCTTCTTTATTTTGAACAATAGGAGTAAAGAAAGGACAGTTAATACATAAAAATGTATTTTAATTTCACTGCTGCATTGTGTCATCTCGATAAACTGTTGTGTTACCTTTACATTGGATGGGGAAGAAAAATACTACTAATGCCATCTAGTGGCAAATAAATAAGTACTTACTCTAGGTGTTTATTGTTAGGAAAGCTTCTTTGTTTTTTTATTTTAAATGATAGGAGTAAGGAAAGGACAGTTAATACATAAAAATGTATTTGAATTTCACTGCTGCGTTGCGTCAGTATCTCGAAACTTTTGCGCTACCTTAACATTGAATGAAAAGGAAAACTACTGCTTTTGCCATCTAGTGGCAAATAAATAATTACTTATTCTATGTGTTAGTCGCAAGGAAAGCTTCCTTTCTGCTTTATTTTAAGCAATAGGAGTAAGGAAAGGACAGTTAATGTATAAAAATGTATTTGCCTGTCACTGCGTCATTGTGTCAGTAAACTGCTGAGTTACCTTAACATTGAATGGGGAGGGAAAAATAGAGCAGTACTATGACCATTTAGCAACAAATAACCGCGATACTTCTGCCATCTGGTGGCTATGAACCGAAATGTGTTCATTTGGCACGTTTTTATTTACATTGTGAGATTTTTAAATATTTTCCTGTACTATTTTTAAACATTTTCTTTCCTACAAACCTTGTCGTGACAATAACAAACATAACAAAAAAAGAATTGTTCATTCAAAATCTTCTCGGGCTTCTAGCCAGGTAAAACCTTGGCTTGACACCAACGTTTGGAAGAAGTGCATCTTCCTCGTCTTCAGTGAGCTAGTAGCCCGAGAAGATTTTGAATTAACACGTCGCCAGGAAAGCTTCAGTTCTTATTTTAAGAATTGTTCAATTTGATGCAGTCATTTGGAAGTGATACATGTACATACATTTCATCAATTCTTTTTTATATATAGATTTGTATTGTGTATGTTGCAGACTCCAATGTACATGTACATGAAATTTGTTGAGCTTTTCTGAAGTAGTTTAAGAGAAATTGAAATTTTAGTAAAAGGATACACTTTTGCATATTTGAATCACCTTTGCTGGTGCCACTTGCCCGGCGAATCTTGGATCTCTCTCTTTGTTACAGAGAGAAGCCAGGAGAGGGGTTACCTTATAATTTAATGGCCTGCAGTACTCTCTAAGCTATCCATCCTATTGTGGCGAAATGGTAGGCCATATAATGAAAACTCTCAATTCCTACCCACCCTTTACAAAAACACACTTTTTATACCAAAACACTGTTATTTATTGTACTGTAGGCGTACACATAAAATGTTAAAGTAAACAATCATTAAAGTATTTAATCCTGCTGTACCACACTTTATTTTACAGTCCATATAAATGTTTACATAATGTAAAAATATAGCCCTAAGATGAGTCAAAACGTAAATATTTTAGTTTTTGAAAAAGTCCTTGATGGATGCCTGCTTCCATACACTTACGCAAGCAGCTGGTGGTGCTTGTTCCTGCAGTGCTGACTCAATTGTTATGAATGTGGGATGAGATTTTCCCTGACATTTAAGGATGCCACCTCTTTATCATAATATCGTTTTCATGAACTTTGTCACTTGCCATCCATTGCGTAATATCCTCCATAGACATTGTCACAACCCAGTACATTTTTGAGCAAGGAAACAAGTTCCACTTCAGTTCACACACGGGTTCAAGGTTGAAATGTCCACCTTCATCATCCAAAATAATTTTCCAAGACCTCACAAGAGAGATGTTTGAAATCTCATCCCATGTTTCGGCCAACCATCTTAAAACATCTTTCAACTTTTTTCAGAGTGGTTATGTAGTTATCATTATTATCAATCACTGATATCAACAAACTGAGAAGATGCTGACGGTTCTTTTTCTTTAGCATTTCAAGTATGCCCTGGTTCATTGGGTAGTAAAATGAGCTTTGATATCTCCATCTGTGAGTTCGTCATTGGCAGGCTTTTCTACAGTTGTACAAATTCATTTTGGAACCAGGTTTTGAAGATTTCTGAATTCATCCATGCTTTCTTTTGATGTGTGCAATAGAGGGGTAGTGATTCCTGATTTTAAAACATTCCCTGTTAACATAAGCCTAAGCCTATGATTGCCAGGCCAAGACAGTGACTCATTCCTTGCTTTCATTGTACCCTGGTGTAGCAGCTTTGTTTTACTTTCTCTACATGTACTATGTACATATTGTATAGAGAAGGTATTGTAATGCACCCAAAAATACAATACCGAGATTTCACCAGAAATATATGTTTTGGGTCCCCCTGAATCCAAAAAAAAGCATTTTTGGAAAAAGGTCTGTGTGTGTGGTGTGAGTGTGAGAGAGAGAGAGAGAGAGAGAGAGAGAGAGAGAGAGAGAGAGAGAGAGAGAGAGAGAGAGAGAGAGAGAGAGAGAGAGAGAGAGAGACTCTTTATTCTGGATGAATTTTACAGAATTTTGCATAACTGCTGAACCGTAAAAGATGGCAAAAACTTACCACACAAAAAATGTAGAGCTCTTAAAAATGTACAATTTATGTTATATACATTTTTTAGTGGAGTAGATTGTTTTTGAGATATCCGTTGCTTTTGTTTTCAGCTTTGGAAAATTTATACTTTTCTCATACAGGAATTAGTCAACTCCTGCCCATACAAACAAAGGAACTTGTCACATAGCATCCAGCTTTTGACTATCACTATGGTACTTCCTTATTTCGCTTCTACTTACAAGGAAGCAAGTAATAAGACTATTTCTGCTAATTTTTTCTCGATTAACATGAAGTAAATAGAAGCATAAGTTTTTTAACAATAATTTGTTGCAGCGATGTAGAGAAAATCATGTGAATGGAAAACAGATTTTTTTTGATGCAAGGGTTTTCGTTGGGAGCATCTTGTAATTTAAACCAGTCTCATCACAGTTGTATAACTGCTCCCCAGAAATGCCCTCTTTCTCAATCAGTTTATGAAGATAGTCTTTGAACAAAGGTACAGCCTTTATCAGCAGATAAAGTCTCTCCACTGATGATAATCTCATGAATATTGAATTGTTTTTTCCATCAGTGGCAGTAAATTCTGAAACTTCTCCTTCTATTTGTCGCTTTCTCCTGCAATATTGGCCCAGCAACAGGTAAGCCTTTTTCTCTCAAGTGTTTATGCCACAACTCAACTTCTTCCCTTTCAGCATTATTTCTCTTACTGTTATTCCACTACCACTACCTTGGATAGCACAACATTTTCAATTTGTGCTCAATTTTTTTTCCAGTCTCCAAATGTACTACTTTTCATAATGCCTAATTCCAAAGCAATAGTTTTTGTAGTTAACCCAGAGTCTAGCTGCTTTATAGCACATAGTTTCTCCTCCATAGTCACTGCAACCTTTTTTCTTTTATCGCCCATTTCGTAACCTTGAAAAATTACAAAGCGCACCAAACAATAAGTTTACTATGGAAATCAGGAAGAGTGGTAAATGCACTTCACACTTGTGGACTTCCGATGTACAACTGACAACACAAAGAAGAAACCTTTTTTAAGCATACAGCACGTAGGAGGATTGTTGTAGCAGGTATCTGACTGTGTGCTATGCCTAGACAAAGAACAGTATGCACAGCAAATTATTCTTCATTTGGAAAATTTTTATTGCTGTATTTTTTAAATAGGCTGGATTGTCGTGAGCCAGATAGTCGAGGATCTAGTGTATGTATAAAAAGCCATCTTCTTTTGAAATCTTAAAGCTGTATTTATGTTTATTTAATAAACTTTGAGAGTTGGATATTTTATGTTGATGACATTTTGAGCAAGTTTTCTGTATTGCAGAGAAGCTGTTGGTGCGAAAGAAAGTTTTGTTGCTTGTAGTATAATGCAATGTATTTTGTTTATTTTCAGACTATCTCTGTTCCCCAGAAGCTAATGTATATGACATTGACTTCACACGCTTCAAGATAAGAGATCTGGAGACAGGCACTGTGCTGTTTGAAATTGCCAAGCCACCGTCTCTTGGTAAGCTTGTAATATTTCACCTGTGTTCTTGTGACTGTTTAGTTTTACTTGGGACAAATTGAATTTTCCCAAAACTTCAATACCAAGATTTCACTGGAAATATGTTACTGATGCTCTAACCAAGAAGAAGCATTTTTAGACTATGTGAGGATGCATGCTTGTGAACAAGAACTCAAAAAAGAAAAGTCAGTTAAATACCAAATTCACCATCTTTGAAGGATGCAAAATGGATTTTCAAAAAGAAGCCTCCCCTCCCCCGCCCAAAACTCATTCATATGGAACATTTTGCATTATTTTCTAATTTTATCAAAAAAGCATGTAATAGTTTTGATTAAAAACCACGTGTTTAAGATATTTACTTTGTCCTCTGTGGTCTAGGGTTAACATGTTAGCCACTGGTTCCCAAGGTTGCAGGTTCAAACCTGGTGGAGGGCGATGGTAATTTTTTGGGTGTAAAATCCTTAGCATAGCTTCCTTCAGAAGGGAAGTAAAGACATTGGTCCCAGGTCATAGATTTACACCACAGAAAAGAACCTAACAATTAAATTTAAACCAAAAAAAAGTTTAATTTATGAGCACTTTTTAACTGCTGCAATTCTCAGCATTCCATTCTGTGTTGGACATGACATACTACTTAGTTTTGCTCAGAGGCTTCTTTATCATGCTTAAGGTTCGTTTATGTGCTTACTATGTACATTGTACATATGTGATAAGTAAAGTAATAGATTACAATACGAGCGGTGTTCAATAAGTCCTTAGAAAAATAATTTATTTTTGGTGAATTTTTTTTATATTTTTCATCATAATTTTATTTTAGTTCGATACACATTTCCCAGCATTTCTTCAACTGTTTTAAGCATTCCAAAAAGTGGGAGTTAAGAAAGTCCTCAAAATGGACATTGTTTGTGAGATGACCTCTTCATTACACATGAATTGATTTCTGCCGAGTCCCTTTTTCAACTTTGGAAATAAAAAAAAAAAAAGGTTGCTGGGGGCTAAATGTGGTGAATATGTTGTAGTTTGAACCTTAATTCTATAATTTGCACCATCAAAATTGCGCAGGTGTGCACTCTTGCATTGTCTTGATGGAAGAGAATCCTTTTCTTTGCCAGATGAGGGCATTTTTTCATGATTTCTCCATTCAACTGGTGCAGTAATGATACATAATACTCTCCATTTATTGTTTTTCTTTTCTGCAAGTAATCAATATAGATGATTCCGTGTTCATCCCATAAAACTGAGGCCATCACCTTGTCTGTAGATTTCACCACCTTTGCCTTCTTTGGAGCCAGTTCGCCTTTAAAAATTCACTGTTTTGACTGTAATTTTGTCTCTGGAGTGTAGCAGTGTATCCAGTTTCGTCCACAGTTATGTATCGACTCAGAAGCTCGTCTGGATTATGACGGAAAAGAGCCAAATCAACTTCCGAATTGAGCACACAATTGCATTTATTCCCCATTGAGAGCAATACAGCACCCATCTTGCTGAGACCTTTGTCAGACCTAATTTTTGGTGCAAAATTGAGAACACTGTACCTTGTGATATGCCTGTGGCCTCTACTATTTTGCGAACTTTGATTTGTTGATCACTCAAAACCATATCCTTAATTTTGTAGGAAGTTACTTCTACTGGATGTCCAGAATGATGTTCATCATTTGTGGATATATGGCCACGTTTAAATTCATTTATCTGAATATAAATTGTTGCAAATATAGGAGTAGATGCGCCATGAACTTCATCCAATTCAGCTTATCTCTTTCGGTGCTAAGCCTTATAAATGGAAGTGTTTAATCACCACATGAAATTCGTTTTTTTCCCCATCTTTTTAAAGAAGTAAAAGATTTTTGATTCAATAACCTATGGCAATGAAACCATGTAACGGATATAGGTGCCATTTAGTAAGAGATGAGTTACTAAATACAAGCTTTTTTTGAATACTACAAGTGTAATTTCATGGATTTTTAAGGACTC
The DNA here is from genome assembly GCA_030762935.1 of Hymenopus coronatus. Taxonomy (NCBI): domain Eukaryota; kingdom Metazoa; phylum Arthropoda; class Insecta; order Mantodea; family Hymenopodidae; genus Hymenopus; species Hymenopus coronatus. The sequence continues at coordinate 6,214,101 of CM060895.1, read as the reverse complement.
ATTGAACACCGCTCTTACTTTAAACTATGCCCAAAAAATAAGTTTGAGGGGAGTGGATTAACTCTAACTCAAAAAAAATATACTAATATTCGCTTTTGTGTGTGTACAAAATTCTATTTTTCTCTCACTTAGGCTGTTTTTACACATATGTCTTAATTCCTGCTGTTTTTCCCTTTACTTTCTCTATCATGTAGTAGGTAGATAAGGTATTGCATTCCATCCAAAAATTTAATACCAAAATTGCAGCGAAAACATATTTTGAGGACCACTGCATAAAAAACACCTTTAGAAAAGGGTCCATGTGTACGCGTGCACACATAACTTAAAATAAAGAGTCTGTTAAACACCAAAGTTGATATATGTCTGGTATCTTCCAAGGATGTAACACATAATCTTTAAAGAAAATCCCCCACTCCAAACTACCATTATATGGAACAATTTTAAAAAATTTTGATTGCCTAATATTGCCTTTAACAATTTTGATTAAAATACCATATGTTTAGGATATTTTCATGACAAATGTAATGTATATCTTGAATTTCCTGGGAAAAATTCTGAAGATCTTTTTCATAACTGGTAAACCATAAGAGATAGACAAATTTATGTATGGAGTTAATGATTTCTGACATATTCCTTGCTGCTGGTTTAAATTTTCCAGTATTTATACTTTTTTGAAATGGGACCTTCTTATTTTTTATTTTTCATATTGGTCTAGCTAACAGCCAAATTTTAATGTCATCACATCTTATAATATCTATCGCTTTAGCCTAGTGTATTCATTTATTTCCCTTCTACATGCAAGGGGAGTAATAAAACTGCTAATGTATATCTCAATTAGTATGAAGTAGTTGGTAACAAAAATTGTTAGAAAGTCTTGTGAATGGAACAGATCAGATTTTAATGAACCTGAAGAGTTATTTGAAAGCTTTCAGAATCAAGTGCACTTCATGTTTGCATACATCCAGTATTTTTGTCTTTGGACAGCTTTTACTAATTTCAAGCCGCTCATCCATAAAGCACCAGCCACAACAACATTTGTTTCAGAAGTTCTGATAAAGTTGGGAAAACATGTCCTAGAAAAATTGTATAGGGAAACAAGAAAGTAGTGTTGAAAAATAAATGTATCCAAGAAGGTGTATTTTGCAGATGCAGATGAAACAGATCCCGAGCCAGAGCAGGAAGAACTGGACCCAAACGCTGGTCGTTTTGTGAGGTACCAGTTCACGCCACAATTCCTCAAGCTTAAGACTGTGGGGGCAACGTAAGTGTTTCATTTTTACTTAAAGGGATTGTATTTCACCTAAAATTATGATACTGAGATTTACCCATTAATACATGTTTTGAGACCCCCTGAATCCAAAAAATTAGAAAAAGGTCAGTGTATGTGCATGCAAGTGTGATAAGGATGTGACCCTATTTTCAAGATAAAGGCCCCCCCCCATTTCTCTACCCTTTACATGGGAAAAATGTTGAAAATTTTGTTTTTCTCAAAAATGGTTCTAAGTTAATACTTTAACTTTTTTCAATGAGAAGCCCTCATCTACTCCAGGTTAATGAAAGAAAACCATATATCAATGACAATCACAGAGCAACAACTTTTAAATGATTTGACTATTGCTTTAGCCTAGTTTATTCCCTTCTTTCCATTCTAGTCATAAGGAACTAAATAATAAGACTATTTCTAGTAATGTTTATCTTCATTAGCATGATGCAGATAAAAGAATAATCTTTTGTAAGAACAATAAAGAAAGTCATGTCATTGGAACAATCAGATTTTTTAATATTTTTTGCATAGCTAGAAGGAGGATACAAAATATGTAATTCTATTAAGAATTAGAAGAATAAGCTTTTGTAAGAATAGTTTGTAAAAGAATGAATAGAGTAAGTGATATGAATGCACTGTATAATATTTTTCCCACCTCTACTCTGTGCACATGAGCTAAATACTATTCAGAGTGACTATGTTTACAGATTTTCTGTATCTGTTTTACTTTCTTAGCTTGGAAGCACTGCAGAAATAATAGTAATTTGTCTCCTTCTGTTAGCTCTTAACCCTCAAAGATCTTGTATAACATATTTTATTGAAGACACACATGGTAGCATCATTTCAGTTTCTGGTTGGGGTGCAAACTGAAGCATGTTCCTGAATTTTCATTTGAATTTTAACAGCACATTTTGATTTAAAGAAAATCCTCTTTTATTTACCAAGTATGAAATGCTCATATTAAAAGTATAGTTATAATTTTTCCTTTGGTAGAACAATAATAATCATTAACTAAATTGTTTCTTGTAACCTAGGGAAGGATAACTGTCCCCCCATCCCTCCCCCAGAATGATGCTCCTGTACATTAGTGGAGTTCCTGAGAAAGTCTGCACTTTCATCACGTTATTTAACTGCAGGTTTCAGCATTGATGGAACATACATTTTTACTTTCTCTACGCGTACTATGTACATAGTGTATAGAGAAGGTGTTGTAATGCACCCAAAAAAATTGATACAGAGATTTCACCCAAAATATATGTTTTGAGACCCCCTGAATCCAAAAATATTATTTTTAGAAACATGTCCATGTGTGAGTGTGGGTGTGCATACATGTGCGCGCTCAGCATAGCTCAAAAACGAAAAGTCCCTTAAATACCAAACTTAATATTTAAGTTCAGTATCTTTCAAGGATGCAACATGAAGATTTTCAAGAAAATTCCCCAGCCCCTAACTACCCTTTATATGGAAAATTTTTCCTCAAAAATGGCTATAATGATTTTGCTTAAAATATCATATATTAAAGATATTTGTGTAACAAATAAAAAATATATCCTGAATTTTCTGGGGGAATAGCCTCTGAAGACTTCTTTATTCTGGGGGAATTTTGTGGAATTTTGCATAACCGGTAGATCCTAAGAGGTAGACAAAAACTTGCATAACACAAAATGCAGAGCACATTAAATCACAATTTATGTTAGATACATATTTTTTCATCGAGTTGTTTGTTTTCAAGATATTCCTTGTTATTGGTTTCATTTTGAAAATATCTATACTTTTTTTGTATGGAAATTTTTCTACTCCTGGTCATACAAACAAAGGAACTTCAGTCACATAACAGCCAGCTTTTAAAAGATTTAACTATTGCATTAGCCTAGTATATTCCCTTCTACTTACAAGGAACTAATTAATAAGACCATTTATCTTGATTAGCATGAAGAAGATAGAAGAATAATCTTTTTTATCAATAATTTATTACAGAGATGTAGAGAAAGTTATATGAATGGAACACATCAGCTTTTTGTTTTTCGTTTTGCCATCGGCAATAATGTTAATTTGTGTTGGTTTTTCTGACATTGCTATGATATTTTGTTGTTTTTTTTTCTTTTCAGGGTGGAGTTCACAGTAGGCAGTAAACCAATTAGCAAGTTCAGAATGATAGAACGTCATTTTTTCAGGGACAAACTCCTTAAGAGTTTTGATTTTGAATTTGGGTTTTGTATTCCCAATAGCAAGAATACATGTGAACACATTTATGAATTTCCAACTTTAGCTCCAGACTTAGGTAAGTTTGAAAGGTATAACATAATTGTTTAGTACATTATTAAATATTAATATATAACAAAACCATGGTGGACAAAGTATTGTTTTGTTTAGCCATGTAACATTGTTAAAAAAAGTAAATTATATACATTTAATAATAATGGTATTAATAATAGTAATAATAATAATAATAATAATAATAATAATGACAAGAATAACAAGAATAATACTGCAGTGAAATTTATGTGATAACTTGTTACTTTAATGAAAATAAGCATTCCAAAGATTATGGCTCTCATATGTGAAACACCTGTTACATTATTAACATCATTATTCTGTGTTGAATTTAACAATATGGTACTAATAATTGCTAAACCTTTAGGAAGATAATATGAATTTACAGTCCACTGCAGTAAGATTTAAGGAAATTTATATGCAATTGTATATAATTTTGGCCAACCGAAAGTGTACACTTCTATTTAATTAATAATATACCTGTTTTTAAACTTCCTTCATACCAGCACATACATCTTTTACCGATCGAAACAAAGGAATTTGTGTAACAGAAATTTTAGAAGCACTTTTGCCAATGGTTACTCTGGTACGATTTATGAGCGCATAAAAACTTGAGTTAATGAAATTTCCAACATTAATATTGTTGATAAGATCTGAGTGCAAGTATGTGCAACAGATATCAAAATATTTAAAAAAAAACATAGCTAAACAAATTTGACACTGCTCCTCTTCATGCCTAATGAATTTCAGTCACAGACTACCATTATTTACTTGGTAGCTTTAGAAATAAAAAATGACCATAACCTTAAGCAGTAGCATTTATTAGCATTTACAAGTATGCAAAACAATTCGAGTTAATTTAGAATACCATATTTATCCAAATACAAGATGACCTTGAATGCAAGAAGACATGTTTAAAAGACCAACTATATAAAAAGAAGAATTTTTCAATTAAATTTAAAGGTTTGCCATATATTTTGAACTAACTAATGGAGACTTAGCTGATTAAGTCCTCCTTTTTTTTTTAAACTGAATTTGAATTTTAGCGATTGGGAGAGAGGAGAGTAAGGAAATGTATGGTATGGGTGCGATGGCAGTAGCTATGGCGGTAGCTGGTTTATTATCAGTCAATGTTTTGTAAAGGATCTGCCGGTCAAAGGTTTTTGGACATTGCTTAAGGATAATATTATATTTGTAGATATACTGTGGTTGCATCATCAAGGAACATGACTAAGTGTACTATAACAAGGAATTATCACTCTATGTTTATATAAATAATCCCAGATGCTTCAGTGGTATCAAAACCAGCTGTAAGCTTGATAGTGGATTTGTCATTTACTCTCAGCCTTTTTCCTTCTTGTTGTATTCTTAGTTGATACAATGCTTTATTCTTATTGGAATAGTTTTACCAACATTACTGCATCATCATCCTGTAATGGTAAGTATTTGATAAATATTTATAATTACAGTTTTTATTGTGTTATTATGGTTTATTCTTTAAATTCTGAATCAATATTTTGAGAGAAACCTGTTTTTAAATTAGACTTTTTTTTACAAATTATTTTAGGAAATAGACCACCAAGGATCATCTCTTAGTTTGGAACAGTGTTCAAAAATCAACACACTTCACGATGAGGAGTACAGCATTCGTCAAATTTCAGAAAGACTAAAAATACGAGGGCCGTTCAGAAAGTAACCTCTGATTGGTCACAGTGCGGGTAGTGGGGGGAGTAGCGACGCCATCTGTGCATTCACGCACTCAGCAGGTCAGTCGGCATCAAGCCGTGGTCGAGTGAAAGTCGTACCTGCGCTAGTTTAGTGTTTGTGGCCGTTTGAAATGTGTACTGCAATAGAAAACCCTGCCAAATGTGAAGTGCGTGCTGTTATAAGGTTTTTTACAGCCAAAGGATATTCTGCAGCAGCTATTCATCGTGAGCTTTGTGCCGTGTACGGACCAAGAGTTATGAGTGAAGGAGTGGTCCGTGAATGGGTACGTTTATTTAAAAGTGGACGAGAAAACGTTCATGATGAAGAGAGGAGTGGTAGACCATCATTGGTCACGGACGAACTCGTTCAGACAGTTGATGCAAAAGTTCGTGAAAACCGACGTTTCACAATGTCGGAGTTGTCTACTGATTTTCCACAGATTTCTAAGACTCTCTTGTACGAGATAGTGACAGCAAGATTGGGTTACTGTAAGTTCTGTGCATGATGGGTGTCCAAAATTCTTACCGACCACCACAAAACTCAAAGAATGGCCTCTGCATTAGACTTTCTGTCACGTTATGAGGCCGAAGGTGAACCATTGTTAAACAGAATCGTGACCAGGGACGAAACCTGGATTAAGTACGTGAACCCTGAGGCAAAAGAACAATCAAAGATGTGGGCACATTCAAATTCGCCTACCAAACCAATAAAAGCCCGGCAAGATTTTTCTGCCCGAAAATTGATGGCAACGGTGTTTTGGGATGCAAAAGGGGTGTTGTTGGTTGAATTCATGGAACATGGGACGACCATTAATCAAGACGTGTACTGTGAAACACTAAAACAATTACGACGGGCTATACAGAACAAACGCTGTGGTATGCTGACTTCCGGTATCGTTTTTTTGCACGATAACGCCCGTCCTCACTCTGCTCGCAGAACAACAGCCCTTCTTGAGTCCTTCAAGTGGGACGTTGTCAACCATCCACCTTACAGCCCAGATCTGGCGCCAAGCGATTATCACCTCTTCATGCATATGAAGAAATGGCTCGGGTCCCAGCGGTTTGATGACGACGAAGAGCTCAAAGATGCGGTCACAGGCTGGCTCCAGGCACAAGCGGTTGATTTTTATGCAGAAGGAATTTCAAAGCTTGTGAACAGATACGATAAGTGCCTCAATCGTTATGGAAACTATGTAGAAAAATAGTGCAAAGATGTAGTTGTAAGATGTATATATTAAAATATTTTTATTTAACTTGGTGAATTTCTTGCAATCAACCGGAGGCTACTTTCTGAACGGCCCTCGTATCATGATCCACTGTTAGCTATACAATTCTAAGGCTAAAGAATTCTGTTACTCATAAGGACAGGAATCGAAATAGAAGACCAAGGTGCACTTCTAGAGCAGAAGACCAGTCAATAGTTTTGCTGAGTAAGAGAGATTGAAAGCTGACAGCCCCAGAAATTCAGTCAGTTTTTAATGTCATAGCCAGGAAATCTCTGTCAGCACTGTGAAGTGACGATTGATGTCAGCTGATTTGTGGGTAGGGTGGTAGTAAGGAAACCACTTCTTAGGCCTATAAATAAAAAGAAGAGGTTGACATGGGCAAAAAACATAAAAACTAGATCATTGAAGATTGGAAACGGGTTCTTTGGACAGACAAATTCAAATTCAAGGTTTTTGGGTGACACTGTGTATATGTTTGTCGTTTTCCTGCTAAGAAGATGCATCCTGACTGCATAACACCGACAGTGAAAATGGTGGGGGCTTTGTAATGGTCTGGGGATGTTTTTCATTTAGTGGAGTGGGACAGCTCTGCAAAATTGAAGGAAATATGGATGCAATTTTGAGCAGATATGCTGTTCCATCAGGAATGCCTCTAATTGGTCCAGGGCTCATCGTGCAGCAGGACAATGATCCAAAACACACTTCCAAATTGTGCAAGAACTACCTACAGAAGAAACATGAGCAAGGAATGTTGAAGGTGATAGATTGGCCTCCACAATCTCCAGATCTGAATCCAATTGAACTTCTGTGGGAGGAACTTGAAGAGAAGTTCAATAAGAGTGTCTTACGTCCATAAAAAGGTTATGGGAAATTCTCCAGACATCCTGGACTAATATGGAGAACAGTGAGTGTGAGAAACTTGTCAGCAGAATGCCCAGAATTGTGAAGAAAGTGATTGCAATAAAGGGTGGATTTTTTGACAAAAAAAATATTTAGGGCAGAAAGACATCTTTCATGGCAAAATTGTCGCCCTCCGTGGTGTAATGGTTACCATGCTAACTCCATATACCCAAGGTCACGGGTTCAAACCCGGCGGAGGACGAAGGATTTTTTCGGGCATAAAAATCCTTAGCATGGCTTCCTCCGGAAGGGAAGTAAAGCTGTGGGTCCCGTGTCGTAGATTTACAGCACGTAAAAGAACCTCAAGCCTGATAAGAGAGGCCTCTGAGCAAAATTAAGCGATCTTTCACGCCCAATATAGAATGGGACGCTGAGAACCAAAGCATTAAAGAGCATCCATAAATGACAGGCCATTTCATTTTCATGGCAAAGTTAATTCATTTCAGTATTTATTGCAATATATTATATGCTCCATCATGTTAAATCATATATCTGACATAAAAATAAATGGTTTCTTGTAATTTTGTTGATTGAATTTAATTACTCCTTAATTTCCTGAAAAACAGCTAAGTGTCCAAAAACTTTTGACCAGCAGTGTAGATTTGAAAATCTTTCTTAAACTGTATGTACATTTTGTGAAACAGGTTATTTATTATTAGATGTCAATTTTAGATTTGTAACTATGATTGTGTACAATTGAATAATTTGGAGTGTGTGTGTATGTTAAAATTTTGACAATGCTCCATGCTTGTAAAAGTTTCATAAGGAGTAAATGAATTGAATTGAAAAAGTATTTGTGGTTGGTTGGTTGGTTGGTATCTAATGTTGGCAGTGAAGCCATTCGCTCTCTTGCATTCCAGTATTTTGAGGCCATATTATCATGTTGACTAAAGGTTGGGCAGCACTGTAGATAGTTTCCATCCATATCTTCTTTAAGTGTACAGAAAGGATCTCACTATACCAATCCTCAATAAATGTTTATTGAGACAGTAATGGCCTGTTAGGAGTCTAAAAGTTGCTACAGAGGATTTTCTTGGTAATGTAGTGATTCTGGTCGTGTTATTACATACATTTTCCCATGGTTTTCCTTTTCTTAGTAATACATGATCTTGTTATTGTATTTGTATGTTTACATGAAAGTTTGTTGACAGTGAAGGAGATGATAGCACATCCATTTGAGACAAGATCAGACAGCTTCTACTTTGTGGATGATCGTCTCATCATGCACAACAAGGCAGACTACGCCTACGACGGAGGTGTTCAGTCTCAGTGATGGATACATTCTCATTCCATGGTATACCACTAGCTCTCTTTATCTTCAGTGTTTTGTTAACTTTATGAGTTCAATAAATTAACATTGAGGCACATTGATTGTTTTCTAAGACTTGCTATTAGATGCACGAGTGCAAGGGAAAATGAGCATCTCCTTGTGTAAGAGTACGTAGTTGCTTCTACAAATATGGGTCCACTAGAATAGCAATCTGTTAGATAAATGTTTATAGTTATCAACATTCCAGAGCAGTTGATTCCTGCCTCATTACGTAGGGTGCCCCATCATTAAGACTGATCGTTGCATGGCAGATACCTACCAAATTTTATATCGAAGAGGATTTTTCTGCCCCTCATATTGTGATCACATCTGCAGGGTGATACTGATGACTGGAGCTTAATAAGAGGTGCTTGAAGGGGGGACTTTGCTAGCCAGCATGCACTTGTATGTATGTTATCATAGCACTATAATCACCAGTTAGTGTTAAAATGTTAACTGTTAAAACTTAGTACTTAATACATTAGAGCAAGTCAAATAATTTAATTCTTGCATTTGTTCTTGTGGCTTAATGCCACATAAGCATTATTTAATGTAAAACAAAAATAGCTTATATTCATGTTTTGGAGAAATATTTGGCAGCAGATTTATGTTAAACATTGTTTTAAAAGTCAGTGAGTAGAATCCTATTTGTCCAAAATAGTGCAATAGACAAGGTCAGCTGACTTTCTAAGCCAGGATCACTGCCTATTGCAGCTCCTCACTTTCCTCAAGATGCTGAATGAGCACCAGTTGCATAACTAGGACTTAAAATCCATGGGTGGGATTGAACCAGCACAGGAGTGGAATATTTGTTAAAACAGTGTCTAGAATATCAAGAGAAAAGCTTCAAAATCACTGGCTGGGTAAACTTCTTAGAAATAACTTGGAAAGTATTGATTACAGGAGATATGGAGGAGTAGAAGAGGGGAAAATAATGTGAGTAATTTTTCAAAATGGCAAGAAAGAAATTTCAAAATTATAAACACAAAAATATTTAATGAGGTAGTTGAAAAGAGATCTTTGGTCTTCTATATATCAATGAAATGTCCAGACATGACAAATAAAGAAGAAATGGAAAAAATAAAAAAAAAACATCTGTAGCTTTTTTGTCATGTGTATAGTTCCCTTTAACGTGTATGGTTATATTGGGGGCTTTGACTTGTGAAACAACTCTCTGATCACAGTAGGTTAATCGTTTTATATCATTAAACGCACGCACTTTCACTCCCAGACTCTGTGGGGGATAGGAAATAAACCTGGTTAAAGAACAATTCCACACCCCAGCCGGGAATCGAACCTGGGACCTCCAGGTGAGAATGTGCCGTTTATTGTACACTTTGTTAAAAGCATATTGTGACTATGCCCTGTGGCCATTGGCTGATTTTTGGCATCCATAGTTTTATACCTCCATTAGTGGACACTTGTGCCAGCGGCAAGCTCTTTTGACACTGAACTTTGTGGGTGTTCCATCTGGGCAAGAGGACATGTGTGTTGTCTGAAGGTTCTTTGACATTGAAGCCAGGCATTGTTACACCTGAGAGAGTTTGTGACACCTGTGACTGCTTCTGGAAATTCCCTGCCATGTGATCAATAGGTATAAAAGGGGAACAAAGCCTTGCTCAGGGTTCAGTTTCAATTGGAAATGCATAGTGAGCAGTAGTAGTCATTACAGCAAATGTCGAAAGAAAACTATATGGCACAATTGTTACGACCAGAAAATTGTTTATAATCAGTTTGTGGAAGAAATAAAAGCGTTGCTTGTTGGACAGTAGTTGTTACAATATGGTATAAGAACAAGAATATAACATTGTTAATAATAATAATAATAATAATAATAATCACATTATGAATTTGAAACAATTGAAAATGTGGCCTGCCCCAGCTGCAAAGTTGCAAGCATCTCAATGTATTTAAAAACTTCAAGAAAGGTTGTTCAACATGGTTGAAGTTACTTAAAATGTGCACAAGCATTGACATTGATACCACATTTCAATGAGTTTAGAAGAGTAGTGTGGCACATTTGAATTACCGCATATATACTAATATAATGGCATTAAAGAAAAATCCAATAAATCCAAAGGTGTCAGAAGTTATGGTGTTCACATGCTCTTATACAGCAGCTGCCACTGGTCCTATTCCAGGCTGAGGCAGAGAATGTTTCTTTAAGTAGACTTTTCCGTATCCCCACTGCATGTGAGAGTGAATGTGTGTGTTTGAAGTAATTAAAGCCAAGTATAATAATAACTTACTGTCAATGTGTTGTTTCACAGTTAATGCCCTTGACATGACTATGGAAATTAAAATGGAAAAAATGTTAAAGCAGTACAGTTTTTAATCCCCCTGCCAAAATCACACAATATCTGGGTTCGGTCAAAGACAACCTGGGTCTCCGATCTGATGGTATTTACAAAATCCTGTGTGAATGTGGAAAAATTTACATTATCCAGACATGGGCTGACTGTGAAAAAGTGGCACAACATGCTTACGATACTGTACATCCACCAAAATAATAGAAAAATATACTGGATATCATGACAGACTGATAAACATATATATAAAAACACACAAGAATAATTTTAAAAAAGATGAAGGTCTGCAAATAAGCAAAACATGGCTACATATAATTCATAATGACTTGCCCCATCCTCCCAGTGCTGAGTCTGTCCTTCAGCCTTCCCCTCCAGGTATAAATTCCACTGCCAGAGCAACTTACCTCCAGTTCCCTGATGATGATGATGATGACGACAGAATAAGTCGTTGAAGGAAATTAATCCTACACTTACCTGGCTGACGTCCCAAGAAGAAATCGCTCAAAAGTTTCAAGTCCTTGATTTAATTTAATCATGGTTTTGTAATATGAAAACTAATAAAATTGCAACTGTATGTTAAGAAGGTCTTTTTAAAGGAAATATAACTGTAATTTTACATTGGTTTAAATTTGGACGAGTAGGGTTCTACTGCATTGTAAAGAAGTTCCAGTGTGGTGTTACTGGTAGCAGAACAGCTGTAATGTATATTGCCTTACTGACGACATTGACAGTATAACTGTCACATCAAAGCAATACTCTCTAACCTAGCAGAATACAATTCTGAAAATACATAGGTGCTCCGTTTGTGTCCAATTAAAACAAATATACGTAAAAATATATGACTGTAGGGGCCCATTCATATAGAAATGCAACACATACACAAAAGCTTGTGGCCAGGTTAATAAATGGCCACAAGTGGTAAGAAGCTTATATTGTGAGTAAGAAACTTGTGAAACGAGACTGTAAACAACAATATAAAACAATTTTAATACATGTGTTATATGCTATTTTTAGACAGTTCTCAAAATTTAGGCACATATTATAATTATAAATAGATTGTTTTACCTATTTCATGGATTTCATGCTTAGTGGTGTGTGATATTCAGTTGTTGCCTTACTTAGCATCAGTGACTTACTCGTACAGAATGAAAACATTCTTTACAACAGAGGCAGTGTAGCAGTTGTAATTTTGCTCTCTCCACTGCTTGCATAATTTTGTCTGGATCAGCAGATTCGATGTTCATCTGTCATGTTATGGATGGATATGAGCTTTCAGAGTCATAGCCTACTTGAATGAGGCCGTGGACGCATAATCCAAAGTTAGCTACATCAGAGTATTGTAATTTTAGAACACTGAGTGACAGAATTTTCTCCTTTTAACATTAACTGTATAAAAATCCTTCCGTGGTGTAATGGTTACCATGCTGACTTCATATACCCAAGGTCGGGGGTTCAAACCCGACAGAGAACAATGGATTTTTTTCGGGTGTAAAAATCTTAGCATGGCTTCCTTCGGAAGGGAAGTAAATCCATTGGTCCCATATCGTAGATTTACGGGACAGAAAACAACCTCAAGCCTGATAGAGAGGCCTCTGAGCAAAATTAAGCGATCTTTCATGTTCAATATAGAATGGGATGCTGAGAACCACAGTAGTTAAAGAGCATCCATAAATAACACAACATTTATTTATTCCTACTTTTAGTTTCCGTTAATGGAATGCATAAAAGCAGAGAAGAGAAAAGAAATCATTTGATGGGAAGTTAATGATTTTATGTGAATATCATTATTGACTCTACAACAGAAAGCATAAATGTTACAAAGATAATTCAAATAAACTCCCAATATAGGGCAATGCTTGGAACTGCTATTGTCAACACAGAAGTTGTAGTAACTCTTTGTCAGAATGCAAAGCTTTCAGCCTTAAGTTGATCCTTGGCAAAACAAAAGCTAGGCAACCAGTGCTCCATTCTGCCATTCCGACTTTCCCGACCATGTGCTGCATAAACACGACATATTGTAATGTAATATGAGCAGAGCCCTTACTAAAATATTCTGTGAGGTGTAATGATGATAATATTGATAGTCATAACAAAATAAATGGGTACACATGTAATAAAACACAAGCAAAAAAATAACATGAATGCGATAACTTATATTTATTTGCCCTCTATTCCCTCCAGATCAGAATTGTCATCCGAGCTGTTTATGCTGCTGATTTCCACTCAAAGGCTGAAACCAGTTGTCACTTAAGCTATCCATCTCTTCTTTTGTTACATGTAGCATTTTATCAACTGTTGGCGACTCATTTTTAAAAAAAGAAATTGTGTACTACTGCATGAATTGCATTCTTCACAAAATTGTCACGTTCTTGCATCGTGTATTTCACGTGTTTTCTTTCCCAGGGTTGCGAGTTCAAACTCAATGGAGAGCAATGAATTTTTTTGTGTGTAAGAAAAAATCCTTAGCTTGGCTTTTTCAGAAGATATATGGCATGTAAATGAACCCCAAGTCTGATAAAAGAGGCCTCTGAGCAAAATTAAGTGGCTTTTCTCATACAATATAGAATTGAAAGTTCAAGACCAATGCAGTTAAAGAGCATCCATAAATAACTCATTTTAATTTCAGGAAAACTGTGGAAAACACCTTATGTGGGTAACTCATCCTAACCAATTTTCCAACTCTGTACTTCTTGAACGTGAAATAATGTATTGTGCTGAATAGGTTCCGGATTATATGTGATACACTATTTACCAAATTCTGTGAGTAATTCTTAAGTAAAATTTGGCTCTTCATGACAGGGAATGAACCGATAATTCATTAAAACTAAATGTTTCGAAACATTTTGCATGAATTGATATGTGAAAGAGGTTTTAATTATCATTTTTTTTTTTTTATGATGTGTGAAACTTGATACATTATGAACAATGACTTTTCTTGTATATAATGTATAATATTTACAACTCAAGCTAATGCAGCCTTTTTTTAATTGCTTTCACACTTAAGTTGTTTTTTGTTCTTTTTGACGCTGTGTTCTGTTGGCAAGGTGAATCTTGTGTACATTTTCTTGCACTAATCTTTCTATGTGAATGGTTTATAGTTCATAATAATGATGTCACATTATAATGAATTTCCTACAAATGGAACAGAATTATGAAAATCTACATGTTGTGCTTTGCTGGTTTCTTGATGATCTTCATTTGACATTTCATGAATTGAAGGCATTTATTAAAAACAGTCTTAACTTTCCCGTTTTAAAAACTGAGTTTTGTGTATACCAAAAAGTTAATGTTAGTGGTATGCCTTAAGTTAGAAATAAAGCATTGACACCAAACTTATTTTTACTTTCTCTACACGTACTTAATATATGCATAATGTATAGAGAAGGTATTGCATTCCATTTAAAAAGTTTGATACAACGGTTTCACCAGAAATACTTGTTTTTAAGATCCCATTTATCCAAAAAAACATTTTTAGAAAAAGGTCCATGTGTGTGTGTCCACATATTCGTGTGTCTGTGAACATGGTAACTCAAAAATGAAGAGTTGGTAAAATACCAAAGTATTTAAGTTTAGTATCTTCCAAGGATGCAATACAAAGGTTTTGAGAAAAATTCCCCCTACCCAAAACTACCTTTACATGGGAAAAATTTCGAAAATTTTGATTTTCTCAAAAATGACTTAATGATTGTGATTAAAATACAGTATATTAAAGATATTTACTGACAAATAAAATGTTGATCTGAATTCTCTGGAAATAGCCTCTCAAGATCTCTTTATTGCGGATGAATTTTGACTAACTAGTAAACCATAAGAGATAAACAAAAACTTACTCTACAAAAAATGTAGATCTCATTAAAATACACAATTTATGTCCTTACATTTTTTGTGGAGCTCACCACTTTAAAGATTTTTCTTGTTATTGGTTTCAGTTTTAAAATATTGAAGCTTTTCTCATAAGAGAATTTGTCAACTCCTGGCAATACATAGAAACAGATTTCAATCACATGGCAACTGCTTTTAAAAGATTTGACTGAAGATTTAGCCTATGGGATTCCCTTATTTTACTTCTACTATAAGGAAGCAAGTAATAAGTCAATTTCTGCTAATGTTTATCTCGATTAGCATGAAGTGGATAGAAGAATAAGCTTTTTAACAATTTGTTACGGAGATGTACGTAAAATCATGTGTATGGAACACATCTGATTTTTTTATGCATAGTCCAAAATATTCTAGTTAGTTTTTCTGTATTTATGAAAGAAAATATAAGAATAACAATAGTAGTATACCTTGTCAGTTAACTGTTTCTTCCACACCAGTTGTGTGTAGGGCAGAGTTGGATGAAGCATAGCTTAGGATGTATATTTTTTTTTAATCACTATTAAAGAAAAAGCACTTCCACTTAATTCAATTTAAATGTAATGAGTCATCTTTTTACACGTTTTGGGCCGTGCTGTGGCCCAAAGGGTGATTCAGTATCCTTTTTTTAAGGGTGAATCAGTATCCTTCAGTATCCTTTCGAATTTCCAGAACACTTTTGGGTGAAAAGTAAAACAGGTCTTCCCAAACAAAGGCAAAGTTGGAGCAAAAAGTGTAAAAAGGTGACTCATTACATTTGAATTTAATTATGGCGCTCGACTGTCTAAAATACTTTTTTTTATTTGATTCTTGCACTTAAATTTATTACATTAGTGCTTATTAGAAATTATAAAATTTACCTTGAAACTTCTGGGACTATTTGAGACAGTCAAAATGATATAAGTCAGGCAGTGACTCTTGTTCATGAACACTTTCAGCAGATACATATTGGAGACACATAATTGAGCAGTTCAACTATATGCTTGAGATTTAGCAGAGCTATGAGCCTTGGAGTTTGATACTTGTGTGGTCGTAAACAATAACACTTATGTTCATTTGCAATCAGGCTTTAGAATGTTAGACCTTCATAAGTTATTAGCATTTGTCCCATTTTAGAATAACACCATTTTTACACATATGCCTTCAATTTTTGAAAGCAGTGGTTGTAACCATTCTGCATCAAGTGATGGCTGTAAAAGAACATTTGGTTGTGATACAGCAAAAAATGTTGTTGGTTGAGTTTTGCCCAGTTATCTGGTGCTATCCTAGATGACTGGATTCCTCCCAGATTCTTCTACCCTGATAATTCTGCTTGGAGATCACAATAGCCCACCAAAGGGGGAGGCACAATGTGGCAAGAAATGTCAACTGATTTTTACTGGAAACCATTATATTGAGAGTATGATAATTGTATTGTCTGTGAATGGGACCAATTGTTTTAATTCCTGATGGAATGTGTGATGCAGATGTTTATATTGAGAAAAAAAATCCTTCATCCTTTTAGTTGGGATAAAATCCCACATCACTATTTGTTCTGATTAATCAACATTCTCACATGCACACACACTATTTATTTTATGTGGGCCACCCCATCCCTTGCAACCAAAAATTGAACCTAGCTAATCTCTGACAGCTAAAGAAACCAGTTTGGGTACAAATGGTTAAAGCCATTGTGATATAAGATGTTGCAATAGAAGCTAGTTCCCAGATTCTGTTATACACTTGACATGTGTTATTTTTTGGGCGATCACAACAGCTATGCTAGATTCCACTAACAGCTGATTGAAGATATTGCATATGGCCACAGATTGATTGAAGTGCAGCCCCAAAAATTAATTTCCATTTATTCCTTCTGCCTTGCATTAGGAAAGTGTTACACAGCTGCTAGCATTATGCAAGTTGAAGAGATAGGACATATGATTTTCTTTACCAAATGATATTGCAATGGAGAGAAGAGTATTCATTTAGGATATGATTTTTATTAAATTATTACTTACTGCATTTATGGGAATTTTTATTTTTGGGTCATTTTTCTCAGCTTTTTGGGTCATTTTCCAATAATATTTCAGACATTTTAGATCGTCAAAATCTGCACCCTGGTTGTAACATAATTAGCCTGAAATTTTGAGAATAGCTTCAGGTATTACAAATTTAAAGCTACTGTGTACTACTTAAAAATATTTAATAATTCAGTTGAAAGTATTTTATATAACTCATAATCCAAAATTGAAAAGTTCAATAAAATGTATGAAATTTTTTTTTTTTTTTTTTTAAGCAAATTAAAGTCAAGAAATCATTTTGTTAAGTTTGTGCTAAGCTCAAATGAGAAATTTTGGGGGTGATAGGGTGAACCGTGGAGTCCAAGGAGCAATGCATATAATTACATAAACAAATAATTATTTTTTAATCATTTTATTTTTTTGTTTAATTTCCTTTAACCTGTTGGTCATACCAGATGAATGAAATCGCTGAAATAATACTTAGAAGATATCGGGATTCTTGGACTTAAAGCTATGACATGCATTCTCTCCGCTTATGGGAAGACTTCAAAAAGAAGAACCATATCCAGGTAATTTACCCTAAGCAAGATTCAATAACATTAATTATTTTAACATAGCTCATTAAAATTTTATGTGCACTATGTTTTATGTTCTGAGAATGATAAAAAAATTCAAAGCATAGTCTATTTTATATTTGCCAGCATATTATTGCATTAATAATACTAATGGAATCATAGTTTTTGAGTATGAAGTGTGAAGTCACTGTTGCAAGAAAGGTCGAGAAGAGCTTACACAACAGCAGGTTTTATTTATATGAGAGATTAAGGATTCTTGGCTCACTTTTATTAATACCATGAATTCAGGGTGATTATAAAGCCTCAGTCCATTTTGTAGAAATAATACTCTGGTGGACATGAAATTGATATGGTTTATCATGATGGAAGGTCCTAATGAAATTCATCATAATTCAACATGTCGGGCATTCATTGTCATAGATTGTTTGTGATCAGGTTCCACACAAACCTAGTCTATGCATTAATACCTAGCTGTCATGCAGTGTAGCACCCTGGGTGACAGTTGTAGTGGAGATGATGGTGTTAATAGGTAAATGAGGGTGGTGCTGTGGTTACAATGCAATTTAGTAAGCCAGTATTATAGTTAACTGAGTGTACCATATACAGTGAGAGGTTATGGAATGGCATGATCATGTTAGGGTGCAAGTGTTTACAGTTTTTTTTATAACATGTAATCCATGTCCACTTTTACTACTATGGCACAGATGATACATGGAATGAAGATGGAGCACTGGTGGAATGCAATGGCAGGAGAAATTGAAGAAATCCTGCCCATGCATCACTTTGTCCATAAATCCCACATGTGGTCACCTGGGATCAAACCTGGGCCACCTTGGTGAGAGGCAAGTGGTCTAACCACTCATTACTGCTCATTCTGTGAAGTTCTAAGTTGATTGTGGCTGCTGTATGTGTTTATATTAACAGTAAATGGATCAAGACTTTATAATCATCCTGAAACATTGAACAAAACTTGAGATGGCAATATACAAAAACAAGCTGCAGCTCAGGAGTTTATTAATACAACTTCCCAGACATGTCAAGATGGATGGCACATATATGAAAAAACATGATCGCCCAAAAAATATTTTATCTTACTTAGTTTAAGAATGAATTTGTGAGTTAATGCCATAGTGCTTATTTGACATGCAACATGTATGGCTGTGGATTCCCCAGAAGAGAAAGGGAATGTATACTATTGGTGTAACCACACTGGAAAAACAAACAAGTGAGAAATGTTGTTTTGTGTTTTACAAAGTAAAAGTATTATATAGTCTACTGAAAGGAAGTTGTAATTACCATGGTGTCTTTTAACATGAAGCTGAAATGTGGACAATCATTATAAGTTTTAAGTTGCATTATTAACCAAGATGGCCACGAGTCAACATGAATGTGAACCATTACAGAGTTACTTGGGAAAATTGTCACATGCATACATGGGGAGAGCCAAAAAACTGGGAGCCAGCTCAGTGCTTCTATTATAGAATGGCACAGATGCAGCCTACAGCATTTCTAAAACTGCTCTATGATAGCAGATGCTGAGAATGGCTGTACTTCAAGTTGAGAAATGCAGGCCATTTCCTAGTGGATATTATGGATTTTTGTGCAGCCTGGAACTTGTACAATCTTCCTCTCTTGCATTGATGTCAGAAACGCTTTCATCAAAGTCTGAAAATTCAAAATCACTCGCTTTCTTCTAATAATTTGCAAACTGCAGCTCTTTTTCCTCTTCAGTTTGTAACCTTTGGCTAGATGACACTATTTTTCAACCAACATAAACAAACACTGGCTAGAGAAATTAAATTTAGTGCTTTGGATTATAAAGATATGGTCCTGAAATGCTCTAGAAATATTTCTCTATGGCTGTGGTATAGAAAGTATACAAACTTTCCTGCTGGAAAAAGTTAATGAATGAAAATGACATCATGATTAGAAAGTGATTGGCACTAAAAGGGTTAACACCTACAAATCATAAATAAATACATGCTTTGCAGTAGAAAACATAATGCACTGTGTAACAAAATAATAAATAAGTCATAACAATAATTGAACTACTGCATTCCAGAGTAGAGCAAAGCTGTTTGAGAAGCATGACTCTGTTTACAGCAGCAGTGTGGAATACACCACACAGCTGGCACCCATTTCATTGACTCTCTCACTATAATATGATACAAAACAAGTTTATGTGTGATAAAATGCTGCAAGAGTAAATCTTTGGTAAAGTGATAGATATTGTATTGTAAATCTTGTTGCTTCAATCTTCAAAAAGTCTATCAACTTGTTACAAGATTTGAACAGATGTAAATGTGTACATAAGTAGCAAAGCTGTTTGATTCCTTCAGCATATTTTGTGCTTTCACTACCATCTATGTAAATAGGTAGAAGAAGTGTAGAATCCCACTTAATAATTTGGTTGCAATATTTCACTCAAAGCATAACATTTTGAATCCATTGAATCCTACCCCCCCCCCAACTGTTGCTCAGAAGCCTCTTTATCAGGCTTGAGATTCTTTTACATGTCATAAATGTACAACACAGGACTAACAGCTAAAAAAATCCAATTCCCTCTGCCAGTTTTGAACCCACGACTTTGGGAACCAAAGGTTAGTATGTTGCCCATAGGTTACGGAGGACAACTCAGGAGAAAATTCAGATAATACTTATCCAGGTAACTAGCATCTACTGGAATTCGAACCTGATGCAAACAAAACAAGAAAATAAACAGAGTAGCAGTTCACTTGTATAACATACAAATGTCCTGTCTTGGCAATGTTAAAGTTTGACCCATTATCTCAGCAACATTTAACATAGTGAGCTGCATATTCAACAGTACATTTACTCTTGATTGATGAAAAATAGAATACTTCTGTTCATTACAAAGAAAGGTATGATTTGTTTTTAATAAAGCTCTTAAAATTTCATGAAAAATTATGATTTTTAAATTTTAAAAAAATTACTAATTCATACACATAAAACCTTATATGAAAATAAAACAAATGTGTGGTAAAAATTTCAGCCCTATCAGTTTCTGAGATAATGGGGCATTTGTATAGAAAATTTTACTTCTTCAGAAACTGCTTTCAAACATAAAATTAAAAAGAAATGTAACCTAACTTCCCAAACACAACTCGCGAAACTCTCACATGAAGGAAATATGAGTGGGATGCCGATACTGCGAATAGCTAAAGTAAAACTTTCCCATCAAAATAAAGGAAGATCTCTTCTTTAAATTAATATTTATAAAGTTCTCACCTGACTGGAAGCCTGAGAGAACTTCAAAGGTTTACACCACCAGAAAGCTACAGCTCTTATTAAAGCTATTGATATTTTACCAAGCGAGAGTACCAAAATGATATAAAAAACTACTATGCAGAATTATTTTCAACAATATTTTTAAACTATTTGCAATTATCGTTACGTCAAAATGAGCGGGAGATTTGATATATTCATATATAATTAAAACCTGAAAATAGAGAAAAGTTATGAAAGTCCCATTTCAACTCGCTAAAGAAAACATAACTAAAGAATAAATGTTGCCTCATGTGCATTTGTTGGATTGCTGGCTCTATGGTGATGCCACTCTGTCATCTATTGCATTTGATTCTCTTTTCAGAACTTTATGGCACACATATGCTGTGTGATAGAAGGAACATTACTGTATCAGATATGTTGACATTTGCTACATATGTATACTACAATACAGGGTGTTAATGAACTACACCGAAATAATTTGAGAGATTGTGCACGTGACTGATATAAGTAATTTGAGATTGGCGATGCATGAATAAACATAACGTTAAAACATGTGGGTATCAGGTGCTGATAAGCCGGTGTTAAAGCAAACCAGGTTGAAAAAATGACTTTAAAGCTGCTGCCCGAGTATAGAAATATTGATTTTTAGCAGCTCGTTACTAGTGTTCTCAAGATTTAATGTCGCAAAAATCTCGAACTAATCACTTGACAGTGCAACACTGAGTATTCATTAACTATGCTCTTGAGTTATGTAGCCAACTCTGGAAGCATTTTTTCAACTGCTCTGGTGGCTTAATGCGTAACACAGAAAGTGCTATCCCAAAGCTCATTAGTTCAATTCCTGTCATAGAGTAAATGTTTTTTTTTTTTTTTTTTCATTCCAGACGAAGTGCCATGATATGTGAACGAGACCCAAACTCAGAAACTATCTTTCACTTGAAAGCCAGTATCATAACCACTATGCTAGAGAGGTATGCTGTAATATGTCACTTCGTTTTGAGTGTTACGCTCTCAAATGATTGATAAATTAGCCAGTGGTGTACTAGCACTTCAGAAACTTATAGCCATTACTTCAAAATTTCAATAAACAGGCCATAAGTCTCCTGTCTCAAATTATTTATTTAAGTAATCTACATATTCTGTGAAAATATTTCGGTATAGTTCATTAATACCCTGTATATGGCTCCCAATACTGCTTTAAGCCTTAATGGTGTTCAAATAAGGATCTCTCTTTTTATAGAAGGAAAGAAAAAAGACTGAAGAAGCAGCATTCATATTTCTGTAAAGAAATAAAGGTTTTGAACAGAAGAATAATTATGAGCAGCAGTTAGTTGCCGAAAGGTGTCATTGAACATTTGTTATCTCAAAAGTAATCTCCATAAGTGGCAATACATATATCTCCTCTGAGATAAGATGGTTACTAGAAGCTCACTCTCATTAGAGTGCTTCGCTTTGTAAGAATTACACAGTGAAAGCGTTGGATATCAGGTGGACGTGTTCAGTTTCAAAAGTCAAGCTGTGTGTAGGACAGGAGTTGGATAGGTAGAGTTAGACTGAAAAATTCAATGTGATAGCCGGAATTTGAAACACACATCTCCTGTTCTGGAGCCAGTTGCTCTACCACTCGGCTATGACATTGAACTTTTCAGACTGACTCTACCTATCCAACTCCTGTCCTACACACAGCTTGTGTGAAAAAAACAATTAAAATAAAGCTAATTTTCCATTGTCTAAACTATGAATCCTGGGATATAAAGTACTTAAGACATTGTAAGTCGCTATTGGGGTTGTCATCTCAAAATAATTTAAGACACCTTGTGGTTTACCAGGAAACATGCGAGTCAGTTGAGAAATTGAATTCTGTGCCAGCCTGTTGCCATGGTAGTTCAACCAGCTAGACACCGGCATTGAATTTTTCACTCTGCCTGTACATGTACGTGTTCTTACTTTACTTAAATAGGACAAAAAGCATGACTCAAGGGACCAATGTCACATCGGTGTTACAGATTGAGCTGGGATATTTTTTTTTTTTTTTTGTAAAATTAGATCAAAAATAAAAATACTCAGTCTCTCCTATAAGCCCAAGTTTAATAAGAAAAAAATTAAGAGTAAAAACATGGTATCACACTCAAACTTCACTAGTTAAAATAAGTAATTTACTTTGAACATGTTTCAACTAATGAAGTTTGAGTGTGGTGCTGTGTTTTTACTCTTAATGGATTAGTTACTTCACTGTGCTCCCATTAATGTTTTAATTTAAAAAAAGCTATTTATAAATTAGAAAGATCCACTAATAATGTTTAATTCCTTGCATAAATGTGAAATTTCAATCTCTTCAGGGTTTTTCTTGGAGGCATCTATCACTGTGGAAAAAAGATAACCTAATTGTGGTTGATATTTTCTTCATGACATAAAGCCTTGATTTTAAGTTATTTTCAGTGAAGTCTTGTGCACGATGCTTTTAGTCTCGGTGTGTGTATACTACAAAGTAGCTGTCGCCCTCCGTGGTGTAATGGTTACCATGCTAACTTCATAAACACAAGGTCGCGGGTTCAAACCTGGTGGAGGACGATGGATTTTCTCAGGCGTAAAAATCCTTAACATGGCTTCCTTTGGAAGGGAAGTAAAGCCTTTGGTCCTGTATCGTAGATTTATGGCAAGAGATGTCTCCAAGAGATGTCTCTGACTGAAAAAACCTCTCATGGTTATTTGTATTGAAGTCGTATGAGCGAAAGAAAGCTTCAGGTGAATCATTTCTCCTAGAAGCTTCCACCATTCCATAAGCAGGATTATTTGTACAAATTAGGAAATGCAAGGCTTTTGCAATTATTTTTTGATGATAGTGATGTGCCTGCAGATGAAACCTTTATTGATGAATCATCAGAATCGCATGATAGAAAGAGAAAATGAGATAGCCTATTTACGAGACATTAGTGTTAGTGTCTGCTGTTATAATAACTTACAAATTTGCTTGGGATGTGATATATAATGTTGTATTTCAAGCACAATGCTCAACTGTAGGTGAAATAAATCCTTTAACAGCAGCTAGGCATCTTGGTGAAGATCCCAAAAAAGCCTATGTTGTTAGCAAATACTTGACAGATGGCATTTCCTGGTCCAAATTGTTCAATAAAAATGGTACATCAATGAGTTAAAGCACATAGTTTATATCAAATAAAATTTGACTAATTTTGCATATACCTTATTATAGATTTGAATTGTAAAATAATGCATACCAAAATTGGCACATATACTCAAAGTCTGGATGGCATTGTTTGATAAGGTAAAAGTAAAAGCCGAAACAAGCAGCCAGACAAATCATACAGATGTTTCCTCAGCCACACGCAAGAGGACTAGAACAGCAGAGTTCTATGTTATATGGGATTTTAACCATGCTATACGTTGGATTCATTGTTGTCTTATCCAATGAAAGTTGCTTCTGTAAGTTATATCCAGTTGAAATGGCAAATTCAAGAGTAATTTAACAACTATGTTTTCACTGTTTCTGCTAAATATAAAAGAAAATCATTATTGGTTACCACATCCTGGACTCGAACTACCAATTATGTAGCTAACAAAAAGTAAGGTAGCAAATGCACCCGTACCTGCTAAAATTCATATACAATTGCAACATTTTGTTATGCTTTACGTTTTGTAAAGTTTTTTAAAACTCTCATTTTATAGGAGGCTGTCCAACTAAACTATTCTTATTTTGTAGCAATTTAAAATTTTCTGAGCATGTAAGCTAAGATTTCAACTTCCTACAAGTATTAGTTCACAGTAGTTCAAACTGCTTATTGTACTGAATTCAAACACGAATTAAACATATTTTGTAAATTTTCTTCAAATTCTATATTAAATATCTACTTTGTACTTAAAGCGATTGATGAATTGTTTCATACGAACAGACAGTCAAACCAACACAAAAAGCTGTTTTTGTTTTCAGTAGTCACAGTTAATTTTGCCAAAGGACAGTTTAAAGGTTTTAATTACATAAAAATGATTTTCTTTTCAATTACAATGTGCTCATTTACAATATCTATTTGTATAAATTTTGGTAGGAAGGGAGAGTACGCAGAAGTTGTGAATGTGAAAGATAAGCAATAAATAAGTATAAAGAACTTGCAAAGGCTTGGTTCCATAGAGCATTTATTGAAAGAGCATGGAAATAATCAAACATTTACAAATGACCATAATCTTTATCGGACGTGATTGCAAAGCACTACCTGGTGAGGGTTACATCAACTACAAATTTGTGACAGCTTTACATCAAAGTGAACCTCTCTGTCATTCTAATCCTCTTGGCCACACAGAAATTGACGGACAAGTCAATTGTGCGATCCTTCCTGCTTGTATATGATTTGGGCACTCGCCAAAGTTGTAAACCAGCAAGAGTCATAATCGTCCAAAGGTGCCTGGCAGAATCACAGGCAAAACATCAAATGATATATGGGCCATCCAGAAAATCACAGACGGTTTGCCGTTTTGGTTGTAAACTAGCAAGAACGTTTTTGTCCAAAGGTGCCTGATAAGAGTCTCAGGCAAAACATCAAATGATATATACTGAACCTGGCCTACAAGCCCAGTCCCCTATGATTGTGGTTACAGCTTATAACCATCTTATCTGTCAGCAGGATGAACATGTTAGCAGTTAATGCTGAGTGACAGTCATTTGTCCCTCTCACTATGTTTCCACAAGCCAGTTCCAATGTGTGTATATTTCCTATTTGTCCATAGATCTATTTTGCGCTCCTCGTGTCATGTAACAGTTTTGTAAGTTGCACAAATCACCTAATTCTCTTTGCACCTTCCTAATGTAAACAAAACTCGCAAATAAATAAGCCACTTTTAGCAATAATTAAGAATCAACTTGATTTTCTGTGTGTCAGATGTGTTTCTCCAGAAATACAAAATCCTGGAAGGACTTAGTTTTCCATATTGTTGGATCAAGTACAAGACAACAAAGTTGGCGTGAAATAAATATATTATTATTTATATAACAAAAAATGCTGATATCCTGTTCATACATCATTGTTTCTATACTTCATGACAAAATGTTGATATTAATTGTGGTCTGTTAATGATTTCAAAACAAGTGAAGAAAAAAAGAATGTGTAAGGAAAAAGTGTAATACATGAAATGACATTAAAGGCTGTAAATTTTCACATCTCCTGCAATTCAGTTTTCATCATCAGACCTTCCTGATATCAAGTTGTTCCTCAACCTCAGCTGCTCCCTCCCTCTCTTTCTGTTGATGTTGATTCCTATTGGCTTCATCAACTATCAATATATCAAAATTCATAAGCCATTTTTACTTTCTCTATACAAACTATGTATAGAGAAGGTATTGTATTCCACCCAAAAATTCAATCCCAAGATTTCACTGAAATATGCTTTGAGATCCCCTGAGTCTGAAAAAAGCAAGGTCCATGGGTGTCTGTGGGCAGCGTAGCTCAAAAGCGAAAAGTCTGTTAAAATACCAAGCTTGGTATTTAAGTTCAGTATCTTCCAAGGATGCGACATGGAAGATTTTCAAGAAAGTCCCCCCACCCCCAACTACTCTTTACAAGGAAAAATTTTCAAAGATTTGACTTTCTCAAAAATTGTTCGAATGATTTTGATTATAATACCGTGTATTAAATATATTTACATCAAAAATAAAATCTGTGAATTTGAATTTTTTGGAATAGCTTTTGAAGACCTGTTCATTTTGGATGAATGTTGCGTAAATGATAAACTGTAAACCTAACTTCACAAAAAAATGTAGAGCTCCTTAAAAAAACAAAACAATTTTTCATCTTTTTTTTTTATTTATTTATTTATTTTTTGGTAGAATTTACAATTTCCTTGTTATTAGTTTCAGTTTTAAAACACTTAAAATTTCTCTTACGGGAACTCATCAATTCCTGGTCACACAAAGAAAATTATTTGAATCCCATAGCAACCACATTTTAAAACATGTGACTGTCAGTTTAGCTTAGTGTACTCCCTTATTTCACTTCTACTTATAAGGAACCAATTAATAAGACCATTTCTGTTGTTGTTTATTTCGATTAGCATGAAGTAGAATAATAAGCTTATGAAAATATATTAAACTAATTTGTTGCAGAGATGTAGAGAAAGTCATGTGATTGTAAGACACCAGATTTTTCATTCATGATGACCCTGGGAAGCTGGTAGTTGGAGAAGTGTGATATCTACTCATTCCACCTGGAGTTGTTTTAGCTTAACGTCCTTTAGATGCCATAAACTTTTGGCTTGCAGTAGAAGTGGTTTTGCACATGGCAAGGAATGCTTGTGGTCCAAGTAGATGTTAAAAGAGCACACCATGCAAACTGACAATTTCTTTATAATAGAATGCAGTGCATGACCAAGCATCACTTTCCATTTTTGATCTGGTACTTTAATTATTCAAGCAATAGTTGATTATGTTGCTGTCCATTGTGTGCAAGCATTTCTTCACACTTTCCCTAAATTTTAACAGTTTTCACAACAGTACCTTATAAAAAGGGTTTAATAGATTGTTGAATATTAAATCACAGAAAAGGACAGAAGAAAGAAACAGTTATATAGCAGCCCCAAAAGACACTATCACATCCATTTTTACTTTCTCCACACACACACTATGTACATAGTGTACACTCCACCCAAAATTTTGATACCAAGATTTCACCACAAATATATGTTTTAGGGTCCGACTGTATCCAACAAAAGCATTTTCAGAAAAAGGTCCATGTGTCTTTCAACACGATAACTCAAAACGAAAAAATGGCAAAATACCAAACGTGGTATTTAGATTTAGTATCTTCCAGGGATGCAACACAAAGATTTTGAGAAAAATCCCCCCACCCCAAACTACCCTTTACATGGAACATTTTTCGAAAATGTTGATTTTTTAAAAAATGGCTATAATGATTTTGATTAAAATATTGTATATTAAAGCTATTTACCTGACAAATAAAATTTATTTTGTGAATTTTCTGGGAATAGCCTCTGAAGACTACTTTATTCTGGACAAATTTTACAGTATTTTATATAACTGCTAAACCATAAGGGATGGACAAAAACTTACCACACAAAAAATGTAGAGCACTTTAAAACACACAATTTATGTTACATACCTTTTTCTCCTTGAGTTGATCGTTTTTGAGTTATTCCTTGTTTTAGATTTCACCTTTAAAAAACTTATACTTTTCTGATACAGGAATTTGTCAATTCGTATATCAACAAACAAAGGAAACTTCAGTCACATAGGAACCAGCTTTTGACTCACTTTAACCTATGGCATTCCCTTATTTTGCTTCTACTTACAAGGAAGCAAGTTTAAAGACCAGTTCTGCTATTTTTTTGTCGATTAGCATGAAGTAAATAGAAGCATAAGCTTTTTAACAATAATTTGTTACAGAGATGTAGAGAAAGTCATGTGATGGAACACATTTGATGTTCAAACTATCAAAGATCAGACTGTACTGCTTTCCACCATCACTTTGTGCCCTCTTCAGCAGGTTGTCAGAACTATTCAGCTGCTCTATAACAGTAACATCTTCAATTCAAATTCTGTTGCAGTAAATTTGAGACCTTGGTATGTACTATTAACAGATAAATCATTTCAATAGTTTGTTGTATACAGTGTTTTACTGTGCTGACACCTCAACTGGCTCACCCTTTATATCTTTGTCAAATAGTTCTTCAGAAGACCTCAAGTCCAAGATGTGACAAATTCTGGAAATAAAAATATGTGTTCCATTCACATGACTTTCTCTACATCTGTGCAACAAATTATTGTTAAAATGCTTATGCTTCTATTTACTTCATGCTAATCGAGAAAAAATTAGCAGAAATAGTCTTACTACTTAATTCCTTGTAAGTAGAAGTGAGATAAGGGAGTACCATAGGTTAAAGTGATTGTCAAAGGCTAGCTGCTATGTGACTTAAGTTTCTTTATTTGTATATACACGAGTTGACAAATTCCTGTATGAGAAAAGTTAATTTTTCAAAGCTGAAACCAAAAACAAGAAATATCTCAAAAATGATCAACTTCACGAAAAAAATGTATACTACATAAATTGTGTGTTTTAATGTGCTCTACATTTTTTGTGTGATAAGTTTTTGTCTATTTCTTACGGTTTAGCAGTTATGCAAAATTCCGTAAAATTCACCCAGAATAAAGTAGTCTTCAGAGGCTATTCCCAGAAAATTCCAAATAAACATTTTATTTGTGAGGTAAATATCTTTAATATACAATATTTTAATCAAAATCGTTAATAGCCTGTCGTATCCCTGGAAGATACTAAACTTAAATACCAAGTTTGGTATTTTACCGACTTTTCTTTTTTGAGTTATCATATTCACAGACACATGGACACACTGACACACTCACACACACACACATACACATTTTTCTGTAAATACTTTTTTTTTGGATACAGGGTATCCTAAACATATATTTCCGGTGAAATCTAGGTATCTAATTTTTGAGTGGAGTGCAATACCTTCTCTATACACTATGTACATAGTACGTGTAGAGAAAGTAAAAAATTAATGTAAGTTACACCCCAACATGATGACATGAGAGTTTGGAAAGTGGCCAGGATGTCCACAGAAACATTTCCCTAGTTATGAACAAGTATAGCATCATTAATTAGTGTCATTAGAAACAGAAACTCAAACAGTTTTAATTTTTCAACTAAACAACAAATAGCAGCACAAAAAGAAAAAAATGTATGGTTTCATTTGTCATTGTTGGATAGAAGCAAAGCATGTTATTCTCTGTCCAGCTTTACTTCACTGATAATGTAAACAAAAGCAACAGGTTGCAATGACTATAATTAGTTGTTGAACGTTTTACTGCTTTTCTTCATCACAAAATAGTCATCTTAAATTGCTGAATGAATACAGAAATATTGTATTATACTATGCAGTGTTGTCTAAATGATATAGTATGAATCATTAAGGAACAACATTTACTGATGATTTTCGTTATATAAAAATGCATATCCATTGTGCAGGTTGTCTGTAACTGCTGCTTCTGGTCAGCAAGTAATGACAGACACATGTAATACCAGTGTAGGAAAACAATTATAATAATAAGTTTTGTGAAAAATACCTTACTTTTTCATTAAATAATATTCTTACCTTAATGGTAGAATTTACAGGTGTTTCCAAAAGGAGCGCAAGTGTGCAAAACTTTTAAATTAACTGAGGTGTGACATCTTGTGTAAGCAAGTGACAGCTGAAAATGCAGTGAATGTGTGTCACACATGTTCGGAAAGAGCAAACAAAGTAAGATTTGGAGGGAATGTTGAACATTGTCATTGGCCCACTAATTATCAATCTCTGTGATGATTCAGACAGTTTGATAGTAACTGCAACAAATGACTCGTATCTTGAAGGATAGCTCTTCTGGTAAGTCTCTGTATTAAAGAAAGGTGTAGAGTACGGTAGTGCATATGTGAATGCTAAAATTCACAAAAGACTGTTGGAGTGAAGTACATACTCGTATGCAATACTTCAGCAAACTTTCAAAACAACATGTCTGCATTTTATAATTTTACATTTCATACTGAATATATAATGACTTATTGTGTTTTATTTATTAGAGATAATCATTATCTGTGAACAGTGAAAGTAGGTAGCTATTTCTTTCCTGACAAACAAAGGTACGCAGACAAACCAGATTAGCAGCATGTGATGTGTGCATGTATATTCGTGGAAGAATATATTCTGATTTGTATACATCACCAGTGAAGTAAGGATGGACAGATAATAAATGGTTTGAAGGTTACATTTGCAACTCTGTATGAATTCTACAGCAAACATCTCGCGAGCTGAATTACTGGATGAAAGTGACATCAGAGTATTTGCCATAATGAATGCTGCTTGGCCAACCAACAAAAGTGGTGCAGAGCAACTCAGTGGGCATGTCATACATGACAGCTCAACCAAATGTGAGAATTGCTGTACCTGGTCACATAATAGACAAGGAGAATTCAATGCTCTAAAAGAGATCAAACTGTTGTGTGAGGATTGCAAGCTGTCTTCAGTACTCATAGGAGAGATCTTAACTCAACTGAAGTACAACTGATTATGGAGGTGGTGGTAATCAAAGGAAGAAACTTAAAAGTACCATAATGAAATGCTGAAAGCAAAGAATTAGGTAACCTAAAAGAACCTATTGCAAATGAGAAGAGAAAGCAACCTTTATCACTGGTTATTATGGGCAGCAGAAACAGTTCTTTAGATAAAGAATGTCAAGAAACAACATTTGGAAACAAAGATAATGCTATTGAACATACTTGTCTCTCTTTCCTAAAGCAGAAAATTCAAATGAAAGAAGTGATGAAGAAACCTTCTTCCAGACAGAGGAGCAAGAAGGAGAACTACCTTAATGGGAACAAATGATAACATTGCCTCAAGTGATACATAGGGAAACTGTGCAAGGAGTCAAACAGAAGAGGACCTCCTCAGTATGTCCAAACCAAAATCATTGAGGTGAGAGAGTATACCCCTTTAGCTGATCCCAAAGTTTTCAGGTTTGGAGTGGCATTGGAAAATGTAAATGACCCACAGTTCTGGCCAAGAGCTCAGAAGATTTCTGTTTTGGAGGAACTACTCTGAACAACACTAACACAACACAACAAGTAACCATCTCAACTGGTTTGGAAAGCATGAAACGACAAATACCAATCTTATGAAAGACGCGTACAAGGATTAGCAACACGCTGGAATATAAAGTGAGACACATCTGACCAGAGCACTCAGCACTGGACTCTAGAAGACATGGTTCTTAGCATCACATTCTATACTGGGCATGAAATAAACTTAGTTTTTCTCATGGCTCGAGGCTCTTTTATGTGCTGTAAATCTACGGCATGGTACTGACAGCTTTACTTCTTCCCTTCCAAAAGAAGCTATGCTAAGGAGTTTTATTGCCCTCTGCCAGGTTTGAATCAATGACCTTGGGAACCAAAGTTTAGCATTTTGCCCCCAGACCATGGAAAACAACATAAAGCTGTAGTCTTGATCAGTGACCTAAAAAGTAGATTGGTCAAAAGAACCAAAATGCAGAACTTGTTCTGTCCTTTTTAAAAAAGTAAAGAATATGTGTTGCAAATAACCCTGAAAACAAAACATACATCAGCCAACAGCTTCCCAAGGGACTGTATATGGGATTTGTGGCGGAAAAAGCATTCAGGGACGGTTTCCCCTGCCATCACATTCCACCGGTGCTCCATGTTGAAGAGCTATGAAGTTGGTACCGATTTCCTTATGCAGAGTAAGAACAGCCAGGATTGGCAATACCATGCGGTGAGCAGAGGTCAACGTAGAGTGCAACCCACTACTGCAAAACAGAGAACCGTGTCGGTAGGTAGGAAGGAGAGCATTCGAATAACATCTTTGTTCTGCTCAAATGTTAGCAAAATTATTTTGTACATTTTCTAGCAATGTACTGACTCATGTACTTATTTAAAAACTGGTGACACTTCTAGTAAACAAACTGTCAAACGTCTAGTAACAGAACAGTTTCACAGAAACATATTATTGATTGCAAATTTGTTCAGAAAGTTACCCACAACTATCACAGTAATAGTCCAGAGGTATGGGGCTGAACTGAATCTGTGCAGCATGTCAAGACAGATCTACTAATTCACGAGCATCCTACCTCAAATAAAGATGAAAATGAAAAGTGTAAATAAAAGAATGCAGGGTTCAGTCTGATGTATTGCACACAACTGCACTTTTAGATCCCAACAAATGCATCATGCGAAGCGGAACAAACTTTTTTGCACAAATCCTGTTTGTTGGAATGTAGAATAAGTTTTTCATTTGAAAGGCTTCAAAAGTACATATAATTTTCAGTAATACGGCTACAGATGAGTAAATATTTAGTTTAATTCCTATTTTTGTTTTTACCTAATAAGAATCTGAAGACATTTAACAATTGAAAGTTTATAAAATTGAGTCGATTTTGTAACACTACATCACTTACTTTTTATTTCGGAAAACATGTTTCAGAAGCCATATGCTTCCATTGTCAATTCCTTTGGTCGACTGCCAGCATCGCTTGCTGTGGTGGTGGTTTGATGAACCTCTGAATGAGTAGATCGCCTGGCGGGATTTCAAAATTGAAAATGCGGTTCTTGTTTTTCCAAATATTTATGTTTTCCCAAACTTTTAATTCTGTCTTCCTTGTGATGTTTTTGAGGATTTTTGGGCTTCTATTTATGGTGTGTTTCTCTTTCCCAAAATGCCAAGCTACTGCAGATTTGTCTTCTTGTGTGAGTTTAATATTTCTGTGGTGTTCTTTTGTCCTTGTTTTTATATTTCTTTTTTTCTTCTTTTTTTTGTTTTGTTTGTTTGTTTGGCCGATGTAGATTTTTTCACAGTCATTACAGCTTAACTGATATATTCCTGGTTTGTTTTCTTGTGGGATATCATCCTTTAATTTAGAATTTAAAATGTTTTTTATAGAGTAATTGTTTTTATAAACTTTC
Source organism: Hymenopus coronatus (assembly GCA_030762935.1). Lineage (NCBI taxonomy): Eukaryota > Metazoa > Arthropoda > Insecta > Mantodea > Hymenopodidae > Hymenopus > Hymenopus coronatus. Next base: position 6,180,940 of record CM060895.1, on the reverse strand, counting down.
AATTGTTAAAACACATCACTGTCACAAAGTCCACCGTATATCAGGACATTTAAGAAATTAGTTTTATTATTTGGATGTTATTCTATATTTGATCAGTATATATTACAATTCGTATTATAACTGCTTGGGTGTTTTCATAATATACAAATATAAAGAAGTAAATCAGTCAGTCAGCCTTATATATGCAACAATTTGTATTGTACATAATGATCTGTTTCTACGGATGTTTCATAAGTCATTTTTATTCTCTGGAAACAATACTGTATACTTGACAACAGGTTTGTTTACCTCTCCACCAAGCCTTTTTATCATTGACTTGTTTTGGTGCAGCGGTGTATAAGGAATGGTGAAGGGTACAAACTTCCTAGCTCTGATCATCACCGCAGTACCACAGTAGTAAAATTGGGTGTTAAACACTAAAATAAAAAAATTAGCCAACAACTCCAGTACTATCAACCTCATTCTATACAGGGTGCTAATGAACTATACCGAAATATTTTCACATAATATGTAGATTACTTAAATAAGTAATTTGAGATAGGAGACTTATGGCCTGTTTAATGAAATTTCGAAGCAATGGCTATAAGTTTCTGGCTAATTTACGCCACTGGCTAATTTATCAACCATTCGAGAGCATAACACGAAAAACAAAGGTACATATTACAGCGTAGTGGTTATGATACTGGTTTTCAAGTGAAAGATAGTTTCCGAGTGCGGGTCTCATTCATGTATCGCGGCACTTCGTCTGGAATGAAAAAATATTAATAAAAAACAGTTATTCTATGACAGAATCAAACTCGTGACCTTTGGGATAGCAGCTTCCCGCGTTACGCATTTAGCCACCAGAGCAGTTGAAAAAACGCCTCCAGAGTAGGCTACATAACTCAAGAACATAGTTAATGAATGCTCAGTGTCACAATGTCAAGTGATTTACAGATTTTTGCGACATTAAATCTTGAGAACGCTAGTAATGAGCTGCTAAAAATTGATATTTCTATACTCAGGCAGCAGTTTTAAAGACATTCTAAGCCATTTTTTCTAGCTCCTTTGCTTTAACACCAACCTATCAGCACCTGATACCCACACGTTTAACGCTAAGTTTATCCGGGGACCATGCGTCGCCAATCTCAAATTACTTATATAATCATGTGCATAATCTCAAATTATTTCGGTGTAGTTTATTAACACCCTGTATGTTAGGCCAATATGCATCCAGGTACTTACAAAGAGAATAATATCTCCATTAAGAAAACATGTACCAATATTCTCTAGAATATCATTGGGAATCACAGGAAAGCAAACAAAGATACATCAATCTTAGCAGATATGATAGCCAACAGTAGTGAATGAACTCAAACTACCTCTCTGGAACAAATATTAGAGAGGAGGGTTTGATAGGCAGTGCTACATAGAAACATGGTTCTTCTCTGATTGCACAGAGCAACAGACCTCAACAGAAAATTTAAACAATATACCATTAGAAGAAAGGAATATATTAAATTATTTAACAAGAGAAGGAATTTCATTGAGAAGAAAACAAAAGAACAGATACAAGTAGCATGTGAGGATTCTTTTGCAGCTCCAAAAAATGATGAGACCTATTTTGCTCCAATCAATAGAAAAGACAACCTGGGAGGAAACATTTTCAAAAAATTCTACATCCGAACAGAAGTGACTCTCCAATTTTCACCCAAAATAGAAGCAACCAAAGGTTCCCAAAGATTACAGAAGAAGAAAAAACTTGCTGCATTAACACACACAAAGAAGAGCAAAGCCCTGGGATTCAATAAACATTTTACAATAGTATCACCATATTTTATTACTCTTCAACAAGTGCCTTGAGAAACACGACTCTTCACATATAACTTGTATATAAGGGGAAAGGAAATACAGTGTGTTCTGTATGACCCTATCACAGAACAGATGAAAGTTACCTGAAGAAGAGCTTGCAGGCTATATCTTCTCTCTAGCCCACCTGGGAGTAGCATGTCTGCCTCACATTCACCAGGTTGAGTTCAAATCTCGCAGATAAGGAGGTTTTGTGGGGTTTTTCCTTATCCTGAGAAGACAAAACATGAATAACTTTAAGCTCCATGGACCCCAAGATCATTGTCAGATATGACCAACCAGGTTAAAGGACATTAAGCTACCAAAAAAAAAATGTTGCCCTCCGTGGTTATCATGCTAACTTCATATACCCAAGGGAGGATGATGGATTTTTTCGGGCATAAAAATCCTTAGCATGGCTTCCTTTGGAAGGGAAGTAAAGTCGTGGGTCCCGTGTCATAGATATATGGTACGTAAAAGAACCTCAAGCCTGATAGAGAGGCCTCTGAGCAAAATTAAGTGGTCTTTCACGCCCAGTATGGAATGGGATGCTGAGAACCAAAGCAGTTTAAAAGCCGTTACCAAAAAAAAAAATCTTCTCTCTGACTCAGAACTGGCACTCAAATATGATGTACAGCTTTCCTCTGGCACATCTATTGTTACACAACCACCTTCAACTTCTAGGATAATAAAGAAACTTGAGCTGAATTTTGACAGTGATACTGAGCATTCTAACAACAAAGTCGAGGATTAACATCATCCAAGTCCAAAACACACTTTTGTCTCTTCTGTATCACACTGTTTCTCAAACAAGATGCACATCATGGGAAAATGGATCTTGTATCTGTGCTTGTTGCCTGCATTCATAATCACAATATAGTGGAAAAAGCCACATAGCATACTCTAAGTTGCAAGAGGGATCTGTGGACCTCAAATCCATCCAAATAGCAGATGTTACTTTCTCTAGCCCTAACGTTCTGTGTACCTTGTGGATCCTATCCAGGATTTCACCTGAAATATATGTTTTGAGGTTCTCTGAGTCTGAAAAAACATTTGTAGAAAAATGTGTGTGTGTGTGTTTATTCTGCTTGAGTTTTGTAAAATTTTACATAACAGTTAAACACTAAGAGATAGGCAAATCTTACTACACAAAACGTGAAGATCTCCTTAAAGCACAATTTATGTCATATGTGTGCTTTTTTGTTGTTGTTGTTGTTGTTGTTGTTTTTTTTTTTTTTTTTTTTTTTTTTTTTTTTTTTTTTTTTTTTTTTTTTTGCAGACAACCGTTTTCATTGTTGTTGGTTTCAATCTTAAACTAAATAACTTTTCTCAAAGGGAACAAAGGGCGCTTAAGAGGTTATTACCAGAACATTAAAAATATACATTTTATTTTTCATGTGAATGTCTTTAATATACATTATTTTAATCAAAATGATTAAGAGATTTTTTGAGAAAATCAAAATTTTCGAAAAATGTTTCCTGTAAAGGATAGTTGGGTGTGAGGGGATTTTCTTGAAAATTTTTGTGTTCTATCCTTGGAAAATACTGAGCTTAACCAACCTTTCATTTTTGAGCTATGCTATCCACAGAGACAAACACACACATGGACATTTTTCTACAAATGTTTTTTCAGACTCAGAGAACCTCAAAACATATATTTCAGGTGAAATCCTGGATAGGATCCACAAGGTACACAGTACGTGAGGGCTAGAGAAAGTAACATCTGCTATTTGGATGGATTTGAGGTCCACAGATCCCTCTTGCAACTTAGAGTATGCTATGTGGCTTTTTCCACTATATTGTGATTATGAATGCAGGCAACAAGCACAGATACAAGATCCATTTTCCCATGATGTGCATCTTGTTTGAGAAACAGTGTGATACAGAAGAGACAAAAGTGTGTTTTGGACTTGGATGATGTTAATCCACAACTTTATTGTTAGACAGAATGCTCAGTATCACTGTCAAAATTCAGTTCAAGTTTCTTTATTGTCCTAGAAGTAGAAGGTGGTTGTGTAAACAATAGATGTGCCAGTTCTGAGTCAGAAGATTTGTTGCAGGGCACATAGTCCTTTTCAATGACCAAACTGTTCTCCAGGAAATTGTCATCTATTCTGTGGTACTAGCATATCTCAGCATTTTCAGCTATACTCTGGGAAAGCTTGTAGGTAATAGGCTAGCCTATCTCAGAAATTTAGCCTACCCCCCCCCCCCCCCCTCCATGAGAAAGAGTATGTAGGCTAGCCTATCCCAGAAATTTAGCCTATCCACCACTAGAAAGAGTATGTAGGCTAGCCTATCTCAGAAATTTAGCCTATCCTCCATGAGAAAGAGGCTGTAGGCTAGCCTATCCCAGAAATTTAGCCTATCCACCACTAGAAAGAGTATGTAGGCTAGCCTATCTCAGAAATTTAGCCTATCCTCCATGAGAAAGAGTGTATAGGCTAGCCTATCTCAGAAATTTAGCCTATCCTCCATGAGAAAGAGGCTGTAGGCTAGCCTATCCCAGAAATTTAGCCTATCCTCCATGAGAAAGAGGCTGTAGGCTAGCCTATCCCAGAAATTTAGCCTATCCACCACTAGAAAGAGTATGTAGGCTAGCCTATCTCAGAAATTTAGCCTATCCTCCATGAGAAAGAGGCTGTAGGCTAGCCTATCTCAGAAATTTAGCCTATCCTCCATGAGAAAGTGTGTGTGTGTGTGTAGGCTAGCCTATCTCAGAAATTTAGCCTATCCTCCATGAGAAAGAGGCTGTAGGCTAGCCTATCTCAGAAATTTAGCCTATCCTCCATGAGAAAGTGTGTGTGTGTGTGTGTGTGTGTGTGTAGGCTAGCCTATCTCAGAAATTTAGCCTATCCTCCATGAGAAAGAGGCTGTAGGCTAGCCTATCTCAGAAATTTAGCCTATCCTCCATGAGAAAGAGTGTGTAGGCTAGCCTATCTCAGAAATTTAGCCTATCCTCCATGAGAAAGAGGCTGTAGGCTAGCCTATCTCAGAAATTTAGCCTATCCTCCATGAGAAAGTGTGTGTGTGTGTGTGTAGGCTAGCCTATCTCAGAAATTTAGCCTATCCTCCATGAGAAAGAGGCTGTAGGCTAGCCTATCCCAGAAATTTAGCCTATCATCCATGAGAAAGAGGCTGTAGGCTAGCCTATCTCAGAAATTTAGCCTATCCCCCCCCCCTCCATGAGAAAGAGTATGTAGGCTAGCCTATCTCAGAAATTTAGCCTATCCTCCATGAGAAAGAGGCTGTAGGTTAGCCTATCCCAGAAATTTAGCCTATCCTCCATGAGAAAGTGTGTGTGTGGGCTAGCCTATCTCAGAAATTTAGCCTATCCTCCATGAGAAAGAGGCTGTGGGCTAGCCTATCCCAGAAATTTAGCCTATCCTCCATGAGGAGGAGGATTAGGGTAGCCTATCCAAGCATTTTTAGCCCATTCTCCCCCCCCCCCACACACTAGAAAGTGTAGGCTAGCCTATCATAGAAGTTTATCCTATCCTCCATCATAAAGAGCATACCTCAGCATTTTTAGCCTAAACCCCATGGAGAAACTGTTAGTAGTAGGCTAGCCTATCCCAAGCTATCCTTAAAGAAAAAGGAGGTTGTAAGGCTACCCTACCTCTCTCATCCTTTAAGACAAGTGAGTGTGTTTATGTGCTGACCTATCCTCTGAGAAAAAGCAGATGGTATGGTTACAATTTCTCCAGCAGAGGCCATTGCTAACCCAGGCTTTAGCCTAACCCTAACCTTTTGCTAATAAATTCCATGATGGCCTTTTAGCATAAGCTTATTTTCTCAGTAAAATGGCCTTCAACCTATCTCAGCTCTATATATCTCATTCATGCTTTGTTAGGTTAATGTCATTTCTGTTATTGACTTGTTTTTGTTTCCTAAATAATGTTAGGTTATTTTGCTTCTCTGTAAAGAAAATGTTGCTGTGCATCTCTTGTAATAAAGACAAGAGTTACCATGGCAACCTACTTTATTCTGTGTGGTTTACCTACTTTTTAACCTGTGCTTCTCAAAACAGTGTGGATGAAGGAAAGTGGCCGCAACCCATACTTACCTGAAGCTCCACCTTAGGTTATTTATGCAAATAGTTTTATTTGCTTTGTGTATAAAGAAAATGCAGCTTCCACATTTCATAGTGTAGGCTATGATATTAAACCTGTAATTAACCAAAATCTTGGCCTTTTTTGCTGTTTAAAAAAAAAAAGACCTGAATGTCTAGAAAAGGCACCTGCTTATCAGCTTGAACTAAAGTGTATGTCTAGGTTAAATTATTACTTTCTGAACACTTACTGTGTGCATAGTGTATACAGAAGGTATTGCACTCCACCCAAAAATTCCATACCAAGATTTCACCAGAAATATGTTTTTTGGATCCCCCTGAAGGAATTTTTTTTTTTTACAAAAAGATCTGTATGTGAACAGCATAGCTCAAAAACAAAAAGAGCATTGCATACCAAACTTCGTATTTAAGTACGGCATCTTCCAAGAATGTGTCACAAAGATTTTCAAGAAACTACCCCAACTACCCTTTATATGAAACTTTAATCAAAATCGTTGGTGCCATTTTTGAGACAATCAACATTTTTGAAAAAAGTCTCTTATTTAAGATATTTACCTGACAATTAAAATGTAAATCTTGAATTTTCTGGGAATAGCCTCTGGACTACTTTATTCTGGATTAATTGTACGGAATTTTGCATAACTGCTAAGCCATAAGAGATGGACAAAAACTTACCACAGAAAAAAGTAGAGTACATTAAAAATACACAATTTAAGTTATATACATTTTTTTCCATGGAGTTGATTTTGAATTTATATATATATATTTTTATATATATTTTTTTTTTTTTCCCCCCCTCCAGCTTTGAAAAACTTATACTTTTCTCATACAGGAATTTGTCAACTCCTGTCCATACAAACAAAGGAACTTCAGTCACATAGCAACCAGCTTTTGACTGTTACTTTAACCTATGCTACTCCCTTATTTCCCTTCTACTTGCAAGGAAGCAAGTAATAAGACTCTTTCTGCTAATTTCTGCATAAGCTTTCTAACAATAATTTGTTGCAGAGATGTTGAGAAAGTCATGTGAACAGAACATATCAGATTTTTAACATTTTGCTACAATGTAATGTGCATACACTATAAGCAAGTAGTGGACAAATTAAAAACGTAAGGATAAGCAAGGAAGTTTGGAAGGTTGAATAATTGTACAATAATTTTTAACCTTCATCCACAATCACATGATACATTCATCAAAATGTTTCTGAAATGCAGTAACTCATTACATTCACACTAATTATTAAACTGGCAATTATATATAATGTTGAGTTAGATGATTTCACAGCCTTAGAGCAATGAAGATCTAGCAGTTTTTCTGAGCTCCTTTCTTAATTCATATTATCACATTTTAAACTTCACTATGCTTAATAACAATAAATAGGAAATAAACTTTACAATAAATACACCTCAAACATAACTACACCTTACATCTATACAACTTCAATTATTTCTGCTTTAATAAAATATTGCACTTTAAAAGCTCCCTACCTCAGTCACAATTGAGAGGAACTTGTGTTCACAACAGTCATTGAGCAACACCCAGATAAAACAATGTTGTATGTCACACAAACTTCACTTTCACCCATTTTCTATGGCTAAATGCTATAGTCTGTACATAACTATGAACAGTTTCTCTATACTTTGTTAAGTCTAGGTTTTCCAACACTGTTTTTACATAGACACTTGATAAACTTAGTATGATGACTGGTTCTATCCTGGGTGCCATAATGATCTACCTGCAGTAATGAACAACACTGCTTTCATCATCTGCTGGATAAGTATTATAATTAAAGAACACAAAACCAGTCAGCTCCCAGGTTCAACTAACAAAATCTTCAACACGCTAAATAATTGCTTTGAGAATAACAAAATTTGTATACATCTTGAAAAAACTAACTACATTAAGTTTTGCTCAAAACATAGCAGCATTTAAGACTTAAGGACAGAACATGAAAGTAATCAAATTGCAGAAGCTGCCAATATAAAATTCGTGGGTCATATTGTAGATGGTAACATGAATTGGAAACACCATATTGATCCAAATGGAACTGTGCATGTTTTGCAAAGAGATCATTAATTCAGCTTATAAATAAGGGCATTCTAAAAACACCTTGTTGTGCTTATTTTCACTCTGGATAAATTTGGTAGATGCCAAAAAAGCTTTTAAATGTAAATAATAATAATAATAATAATAATAAAAAACATAATAAGAACAATAGCAGGGGCAAGACAATCAACTTGCTGTAAACCACTTTTCAAAATGTTTGGAATTTTTACCATCAGCCTGCAAATATATTCTAGCAGTATTGCCGTTTGTAATAAATAACCCAAAAAAGTTCACAAAGAATACAGATAGATATACATAACAAAAAGATTAGACATAGACCAACAAATAATCTGCAGACATTCCAAAAAGGGCTTTACTACAATGGTCTAGTTTTGTTTAATTCACTTCCAAAAACAAGTTTAGGTCAGAATTAAAAAGATGCCTCATTACTCCCACCTTCATTCAATCAAAACATACTAGTAATAATTAATGCAGTGTTGCAAACATAATAAATATGAATATTCTAAGGCCTATATTACACTATCACATTTCTGTTGGCAAAACATTTTACAGTGTAATATATCATCTTTGACCACATCTAGCTGTGATAAAACTTATACCCGCCTTTGATCACAACTGAGTCACCCTCTGTGGTATAATAGTTACCATGCTAACTTCATATATCCAAGCACAATGGATTTTTTTGGGTGTAAAAATCCTCAGCATGGCTTCCTTCAGAAGGGAAGTAAAGCTGCTGGTCCTGTGTTGTAGATTTACGGCACATAAAAGAACCTCAAGCCCGATAACCTGAGCAAAATTAAACAGTCTTTCACGCCCAGTATAGAATGGGATGCTGAGAACCACAGCAGTTAAAGAGCATCCATAAATAGCACTCATTTATTTCACATTTGTGATTAGAAATGAAATTGGCAGACATTACACATGTTCATTGACTACAGGTAAACTGCTCATTTCCTATTATGAGTCACATGAAATGCTGTACTATTCAAAACATTATTATTATTATTAATTATTAAAGCTGAAACAAAACACTGAAAATATATAAAAGTATAGCACAAGGTATTAGTGAAGAACATATATAGCAAATGATGTGAGGAAATAATTAAATGGATTAGCAAGACAATATTTACAAGAACAAAATTAAAGTTGTGACAATCATTAATTACTATTTTTGCTGCTTTCTTTATTATTAATGCTCATGAATGTGGTATTCGTTAACATTCACTAAGAAATTGTCTTATTTAGGTTAAGTTTTAGGTTAGATAGAAAGTTAAAGTAAAATTATAACAACACAACTCGCATCCTAAACACAACAAAATATTAAAACATGCTGCAGCTTATGCTATTAACTTTAATTATCCTTTTCTAAAACTGTGATAAGGTTTGAGGTATGTAATATACTCATAAAACGTGATCAAAGGTTTTATCACACTCTGTGACAGAAATGGGATTGTGTAATATAGGCTTACTGTATGAACTAGTTTTTGGAAACAGACATGTAGTAGTCAAGTATGCAAAATTGAAAAATTCAATATCAGAGTTAATCTTTTTAAATAAATGTGTAATAAATTATCTTTATACCCTAGAGTTGGACTTTGTGTTTAATCTCAAAACAGAGTACACAGAATGCAATGTAATGTAAATATTATAAAAATGTGCAGTATCCTTTCTTCCATGGCTAACAAGATAGATCAGCAAACTCAAGTTAGAAACTTAAACTACATATGAATCCAAAGTATGGTTGTTGTGCAATAAAAAAAGAACCACTAAATTCTTTATCCGTTTCTTTAAACTGTACACTACTTTTCTACAATCAGCAGTGTTTTTTGAGCAGTAGACTTAATATAGCAGATGTTTACTTTCTCTAGCACATATGTACATAGCAGATAAAAGAGGTATTGTATTCCATTAAAATTTTGATACTAAAATTTCACTGGAAATCATATATGTGTGTGTCTGAACAGGTAAACTCAAAAATGAATCTATATTTTATATGGTGTATATGTTTAGTATCTTCCAAGGATGCAGCACCAAGATTTTCAGGAAATTGTGAACACTAGTTTGGAGTAACTACTGATTACACGGAACATTTTTTGATTTTTTTTATTTTCTAAAGAATGGATCTGACAATTTTGAATAAACTGTTATATATTAAAAATGTTTACATGTTAAGTAAAATGTATGTCTTGAATTTCATGGGAATACCCCTTAAGCTCCTCTTCCTTCTGAATGACTTAACATTACTGGTAAACCCTAATAGACAAACAAAAACTTAAGTCTAAAAATATGTAAATCTCATTAAAACACACTAATTTTTGTTCAATGACAGTGTTATAGATGTTCCCTGGCCATGACAACTGTATAGTTTTAAAAAGATTTGACTGCTTCTTAAGGCTCAGTATTGCCTTAGTTCCCTTCTACACAAGACCATGACAGGTAATTTTGATTAACCTGATGTAGATTAAATAATAATCTTTTCTAAGAACAGTTTATTTGCAGAACAGACAGAGAAAATCATGTCAATGGAACACACATTTTTTTTTCTATGACCGAGAAGAATTAAGTAGTTTATGAGCTCATTTTAGATTGCAAACTTTATTTTTATGGAGTTTACATGCAAAGAAGTGCAGCAAGTGTAAAGTAATTTTGTTCCACTGTTATGCTCGCCGAAATAAACAGATATGGACCTTACGTTTACCATTACTAAGAATTCAAATTATAGCAGGCCGTGTCAAACCAATATTATTGTTGTACTGTTGAGAAATTGGCAGAATTTGAGAATTATGTTATCCTTAGAGCTACGAAAGAAGCAGAATCAAATTTACTTCCTGTTAAATCCCAAAAAGTTTGAGAAATTTATGAAGAGGTGTTTAGAAAAGAACTAATGACTCAAACTTAACCTCAAATTTATTTCATCTTTCATTGCATTTCTTTTAATGTCTGTAGAAAAAACAGTGTATGATATGTGTGGTATGATCTCTCATGGTTGTGAAATAAGACACGTTCAAATCAAAAACCATAACTTTACCCTCATAGGGAAACAGAGGGTAATACCACTCGGCAGATAATGGTGCTCATACCATAGATATAGAGACAATAGATAGGAAATGCCTTATCCTTATTCATTGTAGTTGGTGAAGCACATTTTTGTCAAGCCACCATCTTGCATTACTACACATTTTAGATAAGTACTCCTTTTATGGGTTAAATGTGCACACCCAAAAATAACACTTTGTGGTGCTAAATGTTGATCAAGCAGGTAGGTTTTAAACCAGTATAATGGTGAATACATGTGTGGTACTTGGTTGTGGTTTCTCATATAGCAGAAGAGAAAAACAAGGAAAAGTAAATGTTTCAATACATAGTATAGTGTACTTATTTAAGTGATTTTGTCGTGTTAAATGTTCAATTAAGCAATCAATTTAGACTAAGTTTTAAACCAGTATAATAATTAGCACATATGTGGTGTTTGGTTGTAGTTTCTGAAATATCAGAAGCAAAAATTTGCAGACAGAATTGGCAACCTACTCTAGTTTATAAGAAACCTCTTGCTAATTTGCCCATTTAGCAGCTATCGTGAGAAATAATTAACTGCTTATGATACCAGAACCATGAGAATAGGGGTGTGTTCCTCGGACTCGGAATGCAATACATGCTGTCCACAGTGAAAGTCATTGTAATCTTTCAGATAATCTCTTGTACTTGTCACCCTTTTTTTTTTTGTGGGCATTTAAAAATGATTACGAGACTTTTCAAAGATATGTGTATACATGCATCATATATATGACTGCCTCATACATATATTTAGTTTTAAACCAAGAAATTAGAACAAAATTAAGTTATGACCTTGTAACGATGTTTACCAGTTATCAATAATTTCTAACAGGCCAAAAAATTTGATTGTATTAAACATTCTTTCAAATAGAGATCTCTCCCCTTCCCTTGTCCTTTGTTCTTTACTTGGAAAAACAATTTAACACATGTTTCATATGGTGTATATGGTAATGTATAACTGGTCACAAAACAGGATTCAGCAAAATGCCAGGCATTTGCGCTCTGTGGCTCATGCAAGTATTTCAGCTTGGTTGAGAGTTTGATCTGTCCAGGAGGTACAGACGTCTTAATAACTTTGTAGTAGTTAAATGGTAGATGAGAGGGAAGAAGTTTTGTTCTAATCAGCAACAATTTACTATAGAAATTAGTATGTATAAATATGAAGGCATCTGATTACACATTATTTTCTGTCCATGGCAGTTATCACATTGAGAAAGAGGATGCATACAGCTTTCCATTAATATATTGTATAGCATAAAAAGCTGTTTGGTTTCTTCACTTTTGGCAAAGTATTCCTAAATGGTCATAGAGGGTAGCTATTGACTAAAACCTGAGTCAATGCCTGGGAGATACCTAGAGAACTCTTAAAGCCATTTCCCATTTGTATCCTGCCTCAAGTTTTGGATATTCAGTTGCTCTGTTAATGAAAACTTTTTACAGAGCCTGACTGAACGCCAAGAGAATTCTCAGGCCTACTCCATTTGGGTTCTGCCCCTAGTTTTGGATGTTCAGTTGCCCTGATAAGAAAACCTCTCTACTCGCATGAGTGAATACCCCAAAGAATTAAGGACACAGGACCTCAGAGCTGAGTGTTTTGGAAATATCCCAAAGAATTCTCAAGCCACTCCTTATTTGAGTCTTAGTTTTGGATGTTGGTGAAAACTACAGAGCATGAGTGACATTGGAAATACTCCAGAGATTTTTCAAAGCTACTCCCCATTTGGAACCTCCTCCTAATTTTGGAAATTTTAATGCCCCAGATATGATAAAAACTCCTCTATAGAGCTTAAGTGAATGTCATGGGAGATACCCCAGGGAATTCTCAAGGTTACTCCCCATTTGAGTCTTGCCCCTAGTTTTTGATGTGAGAAAGTAATCGTTTGACTGCTCCAGAGTGTTGTAGAACACATCAGGGTTCCTGCCCTCACGCTGACCTAGCTTCACATCAGAGAAAATAGCTGCTATCTCAGCAGACTTCTTTACAGACAGGGCTTCACAAGCACCACCCACAATACGCCTCTGTCTGGGACAAGAAGTGTGCAAGTGTTTACCTCTGTTACCATCACTCCGACATGAGGCCCCCATGTAGATCACCCTTCCTCGTGGGTCTCTAGCAGACACTACCAGTACCTTCCTCTGTGGGGGAGGTAGACTGGGCTGCTTCTCCTCTTCGTCAGACTTGTTGAACAGGTCATAGTCCAGTGCAAGATTGTCAGAACTGTAACTTCGCCTGTGATGATCTCCATAGCTGCCACACCTGTTCTGGTAGGAAGAATGTCTTCTCCTGGGAGGCAGAGCTTCATATACATCCATCCTTCTAGTGGCTGTGCCCCATTGTGGCTGGTCTAGAAGCTCTAGACTCCTGGATGAGCTCAACTGCTTCTCGTGTTGTTTCCAGGCCGTGGTCGGCGAGGCAGCCCTGGACAAGGCTACGACACCTCGCTGCTTACGACAATAACACTTGTCACTCTCTATACAACTGTCCGTGTCACAGCCGCACGATGACTTGCGTTGCCGCCTTTTCTCTACCAGAGAGCAGTAGCACTTGTCTGCCGAAGTGCACGTGCACGACTCACTGTCGTAACTACACTCGCTGCAGGAGAAGTACCCACTAGAGGACCTGTTGTGCCTCGGGCCCCTCGCAGGCCCCGTCCCTCGAGCCATGCTAAAGAAGTCCGAGTCTTCTGATGTGCTTGTCTGCAGCTGAGGTTTCCCTAGAGGCTTCTGGGAAGTCTGGGGGACCTTGCTGTAGGCGTTGCCAGGTTTGAAAGATCTCACCGTGTACGATGAAGCAGATGACGTGGTAGACGACAAGCCTCCCACAGAGAACATCTTCTTGTTGAGCTTCTTGCTACCACGCAGTGACCCGCTGGTAGCTGGGAACAGCACAGACGTGAACTCAAAGTTGTTGAGTCGCGTCTTGGCAGGTTTCAGTTTGCTCACTGAGCGCCTGAACACACGTTTCAGACCCACCCCTGCACCAACACTCGCTACAAAGGTTTTCTTACGTTTCAGACAACTACTTCCTCTACGACCCAGCTGTTTCTTCCTCTGTCTCCTCATTATATTTTTGCTGCGCTGATACAACTCGTCCTTTGTCAGGGTCACGGCGAGCTTCAGCAGGAACTCCTTGTAGATCGGCTTCAGATCATTGAAGGACATCCCCTCAGCGTCGATGATAGCGTCCAGTATATCGTCCATGCTGTTGAGACCTTCTTGTAAGCGGAACTCTGTGAAGAGCTCGTTGAAGCCGAGAGGACTGCTACCAGTGCCTATGCTACCTCTGTCGTTGGAGGTCGTGGTGGTGGACTGTTTTCGGCAGCCGTACCTGGTGAGTGGACCTGCAGCGTTCAGGAAGCTGCGACTCCTGGGGATGGCCACTTTGGTGAGGATGTCGCCTCTACGCTCCGTGTTCTCGGTGATGGCCAAGTACGACCCTCTGTCAGACACTGTTCGGCGAACACTACGGACTGTACTTTCACTTGGCTTCTGAGCTGGCGATTCCTTCACCTCTACCGCGACATCCTCGTCGTTCTCGCTCGCAGAAGAAGCTGAGGACTTCTTGTTACGTCTCGGGGGACGTACAGGAACTGGTGGGGGTATTTTTGCAACCGTCGTGCGCTTGGGCTCGTCTTTACTTGACTTCTCCAATTTTGCCCTGATCTTGCTCACTTTACCCGCCCCTTCCGTCTCTTTATCGCTTTTATTCTGCATGTTGTTCATCAAAGCTTGGTACAGGTTAGCCGCAATAACTATCGCGTCCTCTGAGCATGCGCAGACAAACCCGTGACACTCCAGCTGTCGAGAAACGCCCATCTTACGCATTACGACCGCGAACAAGGGCGAGTGTTGGTTCAAGAGGGCAGCAGCGTCGCTGCGGATGGTCTTCTCGTCACTGGTACTGAGGAGTCTGAACAAGGTGCCCTTGTCTACGGCCTCAGGGTCGGCGATGAGGGGCAGAAAAGCGTACTCCAGTCTCTTGGTGGCCACCTCCCTGCAGACGAATTTGACAGCGGCCCACACGGCGATGGTAGCGAAGGGGTTGAGCTGGTCTAGCTCCCCGCGGTCCTTGCCTCGCTGTCTCACCTTCAGGCCGCTCCCGTTGATTTCCAAGGAGCCCTGCATCCAGAGCGCCCCGTCCTCGCCCTGCAACACCAACAACAACCTTCATTTCCCCTGTGGGATAGCTTAGCTTTCATTCACATAGCCTTCTCTGCCTATCCTTCCATCTACTTCATGCTAATCCAGATACATTTTAACAAAGATTGTCTTTATTTGTTAAATCGCTCGTTATATATTTTAAAAGCTGGTCACTATGTGATTACAATAAACTTCAGTTCTATTTGCAAGATCAGGAGTAAACGGGAGAAGAAAACAATACATTTTTGTATGGTACGGTTTTGTCTCTTCTCGTACCAGAAAAAGGTGGTTTCAGAAGCTATCCCCCTAGAAAATTAAAGAGATATAACGTATATGGGATGAAATACCTTTAATGTGTGGTATTTTAATAAAAATTATTAGAAAACGAAAACTTTCGAAAAATCTTCTACTTAAAGAGTTATTTGTAGGTAGGAGGATTTTCCTGAAAATCTTCGTGTCACATCTTTAGAAGATACTTAAATTGAGCTTTTTATAATGGACTATATTTTTATTTTATTTAAGTACTATGGTTCTAAGCCCCCCATTCTATATTGGGCGTAAAAGTCACCTTAATTTTGCTCAGTTCTTTTACGTGTCGAAAATCTACGACACGAGAACGGCTTTACTTCCCTTCCGAAGGAAGTCATGCTAAAGATTTTTACGCCCTCAACCAGGTTTGAACCAGAGGCTAGCATGTTACCTAGACCAAGAGGACGACATACTCAACTTGTGCTGCTCATGCGCACAACCCTTTGTCTAGGTCGCCCTCCATGATAACTTCATATACCCAAGATCCGGCGGAGGACGATAAACGTTTTCGGGCGTAAAAACCCTTAGCATGGGTTCCTTCGGAGGAGAAGTAAAGCCGTTGGTCCCGTGTCATAGATTTACGACACGTTAAAGAACCTCAAACCTGATAGAGAGGCCTCTGAACAAAATTAAGCGGTCTATCACGCCCAGTACAGAATGGGACGCTGAGAACCACAGCAGTTAAAGAGCGTCCATAAATAATACGCCATTTAAATTTCCTTTCTCTAAACTTGCTTTGTTTTAGATTCAGCTGTTGTCAAATTATATATTTGCAGTGAAATCTCGGCATCGATTTTTTTGGTTGAATGCAATGCTTTATCTACTAGGTGATCAGCATGGAGCAGAACAGGTTTCACAGCTTTTAGCTGACCGGCGGTGAAGCCCGAAGCTTCAGCGTGAATTGTTGAACTCTTGCAAATATGTCACGTATTTGTTTACGCAATACAGTGCACATTAAGTGAAATTGCTCTATATGGGTACTGGTATTCTGTTATTCCAAAGGTATGCATTTATGATTTATACGACTGTACAGAATCTGCGATTGGCCCCCGCGTTCCCCCAATTTAACCCCCTGCGATATTTATCTCTTGAGGGAGATTAAAATAGAAAGTTAATAGAACAAATCCACACATTTAGAGTAACTTAAAAATAATATTCGTCAAACATTGTTGCAATTCCTCAGAGGGAACTGCAGCATATAGTGGCCAATTTCCTAAGCAGCTGTCAGAAATGCTTGAACAACGAAGGAAGGCAATTCCAACAACTCCTGACTTGATAGATGTGAGTACTTTCATTGTTACTTTGTCTACACGTACTATGTACACAGTATATAGAGAAAGTATTGCATGCCAACCAAAAATTCCATACCAAGATTTCTCCTGAAATACATGTTTTCGGTCCCCCTGAACAAAAAAAAAGAATTTTTAGACTAAAGTTCGTGTGTGCGTGTTTGTCTGTGGACAGCAAAGTTCAAAAACGAAAAGACCGTTAAGTACCAAGTTTGGTATTTACGTTTGGTGTCTTCCAAGGAAGTGACATGAAGATTTTCAAGAAAATCTCCCCACCCCAAACTACCCTTTACATGGAACATTTTTCAAATATTTTGATTTTATAAAAAATGTAACGATTTTGATTAAAATACCTGATGTTTAAGATATTTTTATGACAAACTGTATGTATATCTTGAATTTTCTGGGAGTAGCTTCTGAAGAGTTCCTCGTTTTGGATGGCTTTTGTATAACTGGTAAACCGTAAGAGATAATACAACAAATTACTAGGAAAAAATATATATCTCATTAAAAAACACCATTTATGTCATATACATTTTTTTTTGTAGTTAATCGTTTCCGAGATGTTCCGGGTTATTGGTTTCAATTTTAGGCAATTAAACTTTTCTCAAACGGGAAGACGTATTTCTTCTCGTTGATTACTCCTGGCAAGACAGATTCCAATTTCAATTGTCTCACATAGCGAAAGGTTTTTAAAGGACGAGACTCTCACCTTATTTTCCTCCTACTTACAAGGGACCAAATAATAAGACTAATTGTGCTTATGTTTATTTTGATTAGCATGAAGTGGATAGAAGAATAAGCTTTTTAACAATACTTCGTTACAGATGTAGAGTGAGCAACATGAATGGAACATATCAGATATTTTGTATTGAGAATGTTTAAATTGTTTTGTGGAATTAAAATAAAAGAATTGCCTTTTTGAGCCAAAACTCGCTGCTGCCAGGTAGGTAATTAAGAAGAAAGGAATGAGTGTAAGTACCTGTAGCTGGTGTTTTGACTGCTTGGCGCGGCGGTAGGCGAAGTAGAGGTTCTTGAGAGGCTCCTGAAGACCTCTCAAAGAAGTCACCTTGTCGACCAGCGCTACAGAGCCCAGGTAGTCGACAGGGAAGCTGTTGATGGACGAGATGGTCGGCGATGGGGTGCTGTTACTCGACAGTCTACGGCGAGTAACGTTGTCCCCAGAGTGCCGAGCCATTTCAGCAAACATCTTCTCGATCCTGGCTTGCACCGTGTTGTTGATGTTCCTCTGGCGACCCTCGTCATCGCTAGAGGCGCGGATCTTCTCCAGGCCATAGCTGGACATCTGGGAGCGCGTCTCGTCGAACATGGAGTCGATGCGTTGCTTGTAGGTGGAGTAGGCGCTGACGGAAGTGGCGGTGTCGTCATCCTGAAGTCGGAACCCGGAGGATTGGGGCACGATCTCGTCCTCCGCGCCGTCACACTTCACCATCCTGGAGTCTAGCTGCGGCAGTGAGGTAGGACACCATATCTGGCACAAACAGCAACAAATAAAATATCTATTACCATTAACATGTCCATGTAAGACGTAAGTGTAAAAATCTGACGTGTTCCATTCACAAGACTTTCTCTACATCTCTGCAACAAATGATTGTTAAAAAGCTAATGTTTCTATTTACTTCATGCTAATCGAGAAAAAATTAGCAGAAATAGTCTTATTTCTTGCTTCCTTGTAAGTAGAAGCGAAATAAGGGAGTAGCATGGTTAACGTGACAGTCAAAAGCTGGTTGCTATGTGACTGAAGTTCCTTTGTTTGTATGTATGGACACAGTTGACAAATTCCTGTATGAGAAAAGTGAGACCGTTAGTCGGCCTCGCTACTATGATTTATTATTTCCGACAATTGTCAATTATTTAATGTGTAAATTCTTATTCATGTAATGTATTTAAACGTGTAAAGCTAGCTTCTATCAAGCACAGCTCAAAGATTTTACCAAACTTGGCTATTGGCTCTTTCGTTAGGCACGTACTATGGTGCTTTGGCGTGCAATAGAGAAAAAAGTGACGACGCAATCTGGTTGAGAACAGAATGGTAAAGGAATGAGTTCTTTTTCCGTTGTGTGATGGGAGTTGTGGTGCATTGTGATGCATGACAGTAAATCTGCTATGTAAGTAGAAGATTGTATGATGTCAGGACACTACAGGTTATCAGTTACTGTTGAGAACACTCACCGCGCATGCTCGTCGTAAGATTATTATACCATGTGAAAGTAATCAGTTCAATAAGTGAAGTTACGTCAAAGTAGGAAGCTCCTAGAGATAGTCAGAATTAGCAAAGTGCTTGTCTACATGTCAATAATAAACTATTTCGCATTGCTGTTACCACCCGAGTGAGCCAATCAGAGACAACCAACTATTGTCCCGTCAAAACAACAGCAAAACCACCTCTTCAACGTCGCATCCTTGACAAACGCAACATGCAGCATTAAAACCGTTCCCATAACGTGGGGCTGTAAAAACTTTCCAAAAGTTTTAAGTTTTCAAAGCTAAAACAAAAAAACGAGGAATATCTCAAAAACGATCAACTCCAAGAAAAAAAATGTGTATTTTAACGTGCTCTAAATGTTTTGTGTGTTAAGTTTTAGTCCATCTCTTACGGTTTAGCTGTTATGCAAAATTCCGTAAAATTCATTCAGAATAAAGTAGTCTTCAAAGCCTATTCCCAGAAAATCCAAGGTACACATTTTATTTGTCAAGTAAATATGTTTAATATACAATATTTTAATTAAAACCGTTAGAGCCATTTTTAAGAAAATCAAAATTTTCGAAAAAAGTTTCATGTAAAGAGAAGTTGGGGGTGGGGATTCCTCTCAAATCTTCGTGTCGCATCCCTGGAAGATGCTAAACTTCAATACCAAGTTTGGTATTTTACCAACTTTTCGTTTTTGAGTTATCGTGTTCACAGGCACAAGCGCACGCACACGCACACACACGGACCTTTTTCTGAAAGTGTTTTTTTTTTTTTTTTTGATAAAGGGGACCCTAAAATATATATTTCCGGTGAAATCTCGATATCGAGTTTTTTGGTGGAGTGCAATACCTTCTCTATACACTATACATAGTACGTGTAGACAAAGTAAAAGGAAACAAGGGAACGCACTAGGTTAAACCGACAGTGAAATGTTTTAAAATGTGGTTGCTATGTGGTTGAAATCCGTTTCTTTGCGTGGCTCGTATCTGTATGAGAAAATGTTAAGTGTTTTAAAAGTGAAATTAGTAACAAAGAATATGGAAAACTGCCAACTCCAGGAAATAATGTATATGACATCTTTTGTGTAATAAGTTTTTGTCTCTGCTTACTTCCGTAAATTCCATCTAGAATAAACATGTCTTCAGAGACAATTCCCAAAAAATACAACATATACATTTTATTTGTCGATAAAATATCTTTACAATACGATATTTTAAGCAAGATCGTTTGCGTCATTTTTTAAAGAAACAACATTTTCAAAACACTTTCCATGTAAAGGGTAATTGGGGTGGGGGGATTTTCTTGAGAATCCCCGTGTCACATCCTTGGAAGATACCGAACTTAAATAACAAGTTTGGTATTTAACAGACTTTTCGTTTTTGAGGTATACTGTCCGCGCGCGAGCCTGGGATACTAAAACATGTATTTGCTATCCGAAATATATCAGAATACTTTACTTTCTTCGGTTCTTCAAAGAAATATAGAATAAAGTTTTCTTTGTGTTCCTTGGAATTTTATTTATTCTACCTAGTACATGGTATGTGGGGAGAGGAGGTATTGCACTCCACCCAAAAATTCAATATCGAGATTTCACCGGAAATACACATTTTGGGGTCCCCTGTATCCAGAAAACACATTTTACTTTTCCTAGTCGGTATGTAAAATGTACATAGTGGATACAGAAGGTATTGTATTCCACTTAAAAATTCGGTATCGAGCTTTCACCAAATACATGTTTTGAGACCCCCCGAATAAAATGCATTTTAGAAGCATGTCCACCTATGTGTGTCCGCGCCTGTGTGTGTAGACAACATAGCTCAAAAAACTTGGTATTTATTTACTGTCTTCCAGGGATGTGACACGAAGATTTTTAAGAAAATCCCCCCACTATAAACTACCCTTTATATGGAGAATTTTTTTATTTCCTTTTTTTCAAAACGGCTCTAATAATTTTGATTAAAGTGCCGTATATTAAAGCTACCTACATGGCAAATAAAATGTAAATCTTGAATTTTCTGGGAATAACCTTTAAAGAGCTCTTCATTGTGAACGACACTTGCACAACTGGTAAACCATAAGAGATAGACCTCATTAAAAGTACAGTTTACGTCACACGTGTGTTTTTCTTGTAGATATGACCTTTTTTGAGATATTGTTTGTAATTGCCTTCAGCTTTAAACTACCTAACTTTTCTCAAACGGAACTATGGAGAACGAACCGAACCTCAAGTGTTTCTCCACTTTAGACTAGTATATTCCCTTCTACCTACAAGAAAGCAAGCAATAAGACCAATTATCCTAATCTTTATCTCGATTAGCATGATTTAGATAAAAGAACAAACTTTGTAACAGTAGGTTGTATTTGGAAAATCTAGAGAAAGTCATGCGAATGGAACATGACTTTACATTTCTGCAACAAATTATTGTTAAAAATTTTATTCTTCTATTTACTTCATGATAATCGAGAAAAAACGTAGCAGAAATAGTCTTATTACTTGCTTCCTTGTAAGTAGAAGCGAAATAAGGGAGTAGCGTAGGTTAAAGTGATAGTCAAAAGCTGGTTGTTATGTCACTGAAGTTCCTTTGTATGGACACGAGTTGACATGTTCCTGTATGAGAAAAGTATAACTCGTGTCCATACAAACAAAGGAACTTCAGTCACATAGCAACCAGCTTTTGACTATCACTTTAACCTATGGGACTCCCTTATTTCGCTTCTGCTTACAAGGAAGCAAGTAATAAGACTATTTCTGCTACGTTTTTTCTCGATTATCATGAAGTAAATAGAAGCATAGGTTTTTTAACAATAATTTGTTGCAGGGATGTACAGAAAGTGATGTGAATGTAACACATCAGAATTTTTTTTTTCTCGGTGATTTGAACTTTGAGATATTCCTTGTTATTCGTCTCAGCTTTAAAATACTTATGATTTTCTTATACGGGAATATAAACCATAAACAAGGAATATCTCAAAAACTCTCAGTTCTACACAAAAGACGTACATGATAAATATAAAGTGTGTATTTTTGGTGTAGTAAGGTTTTATCTGTCTCTTACGGTTTATCAGTTATTCAAAACTCATCGAGAGTAAAGGAGTCTTCAGGGGCTATTCTCAAAAAAATTCAAAATATACATTTTATTTGTGATGTAAACATCTTTAATATATGCATGTTAATCAAAATAGTTAAGAGCCATTTTTGAGAAAAACAATTTTCAAAACATTTTCCATGTAAAGGGTAGTTTGTGGTGGGGAGATTTTCTTGTAAACTTTCGTGTCGCGTCCTTGAAAGATACTTAATCTAAATACCAAGTTTGGTGTTTAACAGTCTTTTCGTTTTTGAGCTATGCTGTCCACAGACACAGATGGACTTTTTTCTAGAAATGCTTTTTTTCGGACTCAGGGGACCCCAAAACATATATTTCCAGTGAAATCTCACCATCGAAATGCAATACCTTCTGAGTCTGTGCATGCGGGCTAGAGAAACTAAAGATCTAGAATTATTAGTTAGAGAGACGTAGAGAAAGTCATGTGAATGGAACAGAGAAGACGTGAACTAAAGTAACAGGTTCGTGAATGTTATGTGGGTCATGCTGGCGAAGTGGAACATCATCATCTCGTACTCCAGATGACATTTACACAGCGTCATGTTCTTCACTTTACTTGCTTCCTTGTAAGTAGAAGAGAAATAAGGGAGTAGCATAGGTTAAAGTGATGGTCAAGTTCCTTTGTTTGTATGGACACGAGTTGACAAATTCCTGTATGAGAAAAGTATATGTTTTTTAAAGCTTGAAATTAATAATAAGGAATATCTCACAAGGGTCAACTGCATGGGAAAAAAATGTATAGGGCACTAATTGTGTGTTTTAACGAATTCTATATTTCTTGTCTATCTCTTACGGTTTACCAGTTATACAAAGTTCCGCAAAATTCATCCAAAATAAAGATGTCTTCAGAGGCCATTGTCAGAAAATTCAGGATAAACATTTTATTTGTCATACAAACATCTTTAATATACGACATTTTTGAGAAAATAAACATTTTGAAAAGTGTTCCATGTAAACGGTAGGTTGCGCTGGTTACTGCAAATCTTAGTGTGGAATCCTTGGAAGATACTGAACTTAAATATCAAGTTTTCGTTTTGGAGCTATGCTGCCAACAGACTCGCAGATACACATACATACGGACATTTTTCTAATTTTGTTTTCATTCAGGGGGTCTCAAAACATATATTTCGGATGAAATATCGGTATTGAATCTTTGGATGGAATACAATACCTTCTATGTACACTTTGTACATAGTACGTATAGAGAAAGTGTCGCTCATCGTGGTGTAATGGTTACCATGCTGACTTCATATACCCAAGGTCGCGGGTTCAAATCCGGCGAAGGACGATGGATTTTTTCGGGTGTAAAAATCCTTAGCATGGCTTCCTTCGGAAGTGAAGTAGAGCCGTTGGTCCCGTGTCGTAGATTTACGGCACGTAAAAGAACCTCAAGCCTGATAGAGAGGCCTCTGAGCAAAATTAAGCGGTCTTTCACGCCCAATATAGAATGGGACGCTGAGAACCACCGCAGTTAAAGAGCGTCCATAAATAACACGCCATATACATTTTTATAGAGAAAGTAAAAATGTATGCTTTAACGACTTCCATTTGTCGTGTAAATATCTTTAACATACAGTATGTTAATCAAAATCGTTACAGCCATTTTTAAGAAAACAAACATTTTCGAAAATTTTTCCATGTAGTTTGGGGAATTTTCTTCAAAATGTTCGTGTTGTATCCTTGGAAGATGATAAACTTAATTGCCAGGTTTAGTATTTAACGGACTTTTAGTTTTTGAGCTATGCTGTCCACACACGCAGAGCGTTTTCTAAAAAAAATTTTTTTTTTATATTGGGGTCTCAAAATATACTCTTCCGGTGAAATTTTGATATCGAAATTTAGAAAATGATTTTCTCAAAAATGACTAACGATTTTCATTAAAGTATCGTATATTAGAGTTGTTTACATATAAAATAAAATTTGTATTTTCAATTTTCTGGGAAGAGCTTCTGAATGCCTCTTCATTCAGGAGAAATTTTGTTTAACTGGTAAACCAGATGAGATAGTCAAAAACTTACTACACAAAAATGTACATCTCGTTAAAACACACAATTTATGTCATACGCTTTTTTGTGGTTTCCGAGATATTCCGTGTTTTGTTTTCTCAAACGGGGCCATACAAAGCGAACTGAACCTCAATTGTTTCAACTAGGAACTTGATTTTAAAAGATTTGACTATCCTTTTAGCCTAGTGTGTTCCCTAATTTCTCTTCTACTTCTAAGGAGCTAAGTAATAAGATAATTCCTCCTAAAGTTTATCTTGATTACATTGAAATAAATAACAGAATACTCTTTTGTAAGAACATCCATATTTACCTGACAAATAAAATGTATATCTTGGGTTTTTCTGCGAATAATCTCTGAAGAATACTTTATACTGGATAAATTTTATGGAATTTTGCTTAATTGCTAAACAAAAGATGGACAAAAACTTAACACACAAAAAAATGTAGAACACGCTAAAACACACAATTTATATTGTATACAATTTTTTTTCGTGGAGTTGATCGTTTTTTAGAAATTCATTGATTTTGGTTTCAGCTTTTAAACAACGACTGTCACTTTAACCTAAGGTACTCCCTTATTTCCCTTCTACTTACAAGGAAGCAAGTAACAAGACTATAAAATAAGCATAGAAGCATAAACTTTTTAACAATAATTTGTGCAGAGATCTAGAGAAAGTCATGTGAATGGAGCACGTCAGATTGTTTTTTAAAAACCTTTTGTACCTTAGCTAATGGTCCAAATAAATATTTTTAAAAATGTCTGTTGTGTTCCATTTAAATGATTTTTTCCAGCTGTTTCACAAACAAACTTTCCTTACAAAACCTTATTCTTCTATTTACTTCATATTAATCGAGATAAACATTAGCAGAAAGTCTTATTACTTGCTTCCTTGTAAGTAGGAGGGAAATAAGGGAATATACTAGCTTAAATCAATTCAAATCTTTCGCTATGTGAAACAACTGAAATTCGGTTCCCTTTTTTTATTCCAATGAGTAAACCAAAAGATATGAAACGAAAGCTCAATTGAGAAAATTTTAAATTATAAAAAAAAATGTATATGACAAATTTTGTGTGTTACTGAGATCTGCATATTTTGTGTACTAAATTTTTGCCCCTCTTGTACAGTTCACGTGTTAAACAAAAGTATCCAGCATAAGCAGGTCTTCATAAGCTATTCCCAGAACATTCATTTGTCCAGAAAACATCTTAAAAATGTGGCATTTCAATCAAAATCGTTAGAGCCATT
The DNA here is from genome assembly GCA_030762935.1 of Hymenopus coronatus. Classification (NCBI taxonomy): domain Eukaryota; kingdom Metazoa; phylum Arthropoda; class Insecta; order Mantodea; family Hymenopodidae; genus Hymenopus; species Hymenopus coronatus. The sequence goes on along the minus strand of CM060895.1, from coordinate 6,155,612 downwards.
TTTGAGAAAATTAAAATTTTCGACAATTGCTACATGTAAAGGCTAGTTAGGGCGGGGGGGGGGGGATTTTCATGAAAATCTTTGTTTCGCATACTTGGAAGATACTCAACTTAAATATCACGTTTGGTATTTAAGACATTTCGTTTACACAGACACACACACTCTCTCTCTCTCTCTCTCTCTCTCTCTCTCTCTCTCTCTCTCTAAAATACTTTCTTTTTTTATTTAGGGGTCTCAAAACATTGAATCTCGCTATTGAATTTTGGTTAGAATACAATACCTTCTATATCTGCTATGTACATTCACATGACCTTCTCTACACCTTGGCAACAAATTATTGTTAAAAAGCTTATTCTTCTCTCCACTTCATGCTAATCGAGATAAACACTAGCAGAAATAGTCTTATTACTTAGTTCCTTATAAGTAGAATGGAAATAAAACAGTACACTAGGCTAAAGTGATAGTCAAATGTTTTAAAAACTGCCACTGTTTGATGCAATTGAAACTCGCTTCTCTTTGCATGGTGAAAGAGAAATAAGAACACACTATCTATTTAAGAAAAGTAAGTATACATATTGGAAATTTTAAAGCAATGACAAGGAATATCTCGGAAATAGCTAACACAAAAACTGTATATGACAAATTGTTTTGTTTTAGTGACATCTACTCTTACGGTTTAGCGTTATACAAAAGTAGTTCAGAATGAAGAGACATTACAGCTTACTTCCAGAGAATCCAATCTGCACATTTCATTTGTCATAAAAATATTTTAAACATTTGGTGTTTTAATCAAAATCCTCCGCAATTTTGACAAACATTTTCGAAAAATGTTTCATATAAAGTGATGGGGTGGGGAAATGGCTTTGAACATCACGTGTCTTATCCTTAGATGATGTAAAAGTTAGATATTACGTTTGGTGCTTAACAGATTTTTGTTTTTGAGCTATATTGGACATACTCATGTTTTTGTTTTTTTCTAAATTTGGTTTTATGGATTCAGGGGATCTCAAAACGTATAATCCTGGTGTTATCTTTCCATATCGACTTTCCGCTACCAATTATTTGTGGTAGGGAAAGTAAAGCTTACATTTGTACCTCTAATACTTTAGAGAATTACGTTTATCAAAATTCTATATATCTTTAAAGCTTTACTGCAATTTCATTGCAAATTACGTTGATATGAATAGCAAATTTAATTCAAATTGAAAAAAAAAACAAAACTTGCAAAATATAAATTATTTCATAAATATTTTGCATAATCAAAATATGATATGTTCCTCAAAATTTGAGAAAATCGGTTGGCATTCTTAAATTTGAGCTTTCAATATCTATCTCAGACACGCACACATAGACACACGTGGTGGTCTTTAAGTAACTTTGAGTAATGCATTATATTTTTACTTTCTGTACACGTACTATGTACATAGTGCATAGAGAAGGTATTGCATTCCACCCAGAATTCGATACCGGAAATATATGTTTTGAGAGTCCCTGAATCTAAAAAAGCCATTGTTGGACTGTCAGTCAGTGGGTAGCAGAGCTCAAAAACGAAAATGCTATTTGAGTTTGATATCTTGCAAGGATGCGACACCAAGATTTTCAAGAAAATCCCCCCACCCCCAAAGACCTCTATATTGAGGATGATTTCTTTGAAAATGTTGTGTAACTAGTAAACCGTAAGAGATATACAAAACTTACCACACAAAAATGTAGAGCTCATTAAAACATACCATTTATGTAGTATTCATTTTTTTCGGGGAGTTAATCGTTTTTGAGACATTCCTTATTTTTTGTTTCAGCTTTGAAAAACTTATACTTTTCTCATACAGGAATTTGTCAGCTCCTGTCCATACAATGGAACTTCAGTCACATAGCAACCAGCTTTTGACCATCACTTTAACCTATGGTACTCCCTTATTTCACTTCTACTTACAAGGAAGCAAGTAATAAGACTATTTCTGTTATTTTTTGTCAATTAATGAAGTAATAGAAGTATAAGCTTTTTAACAATAATTTGTTGCAGAGAAAGTCATGTGAACGGAACATGTCAAATTGTTGAGCAATTATAGTCAAAATGTCAGTGGCAGTGTCGCTATTCCGTTGACACGTTTACTTCTCGGGTTGAGGTGTTTAAATTGAAAGTTGGCTGATAAGTACAACAATAAACGTCTAGGAATTACCATAACAAGTAGAAACAGGTTTCACCACATGTAACAAGAGAAATGCTGTGTGTTTCACTCCACAAACAATCTCAACATTATATCCTAACCACCAATTTATAATACGATCAAACATTGTAAATTAATTGTTTTTATTCTCTACACGTACTATGTACAGCGTATAGAGAAGATATTGTAATGCACCCAAACATTCCATATCGAGATTTCAACGGAAATATAGGTTTTGGGACACCCTGAATCCGAAGAAAAGCATTTCAAAAAAAGGTTCGTGAGTGTGTGTTCAACATAGCTCAAAAACGAAAAGTCCGTTAAATACCAAACTTACTATTTAAGTTCAGCATCTTCCAAGGATACAACACAAAGATTTTCAAGAGAAATCCCCCACCCCGAACATGGAAAAACTTTTGAAAATGTTCGTTTTCTCAAAAATGCCTAACGATTTTCAAAATACCGTATATTAAAGATATTTACCTGACAAATAAAATGTATATCCTGAATTTTCTGGGAATAGCTTCTGAAGACTACTTTATTCTGGATGAATTTTGCATAACTGCTAAACTGTAAGAGATGAACAAAAAATGTAGTGCTCAAAAAATGTCGAAGTCCTTAACACACACAATTTATGTCATATATATTCCGGAGTTGACCGTTTTTGAGATATTCCTTGTTATTGGGTTCAGTTTTAAAATACTTCAACTTTTCTTATACAGGAACTTGTCAACTCCTGGCCACGCAAAGAAACGGATTTCATTCCCATAGCAACCACATTTTAAAACATTTGACTGTCGGTTGAGTATTTCCCTTTTACTTATACGGAAGCTTTAGCATGAATTGGATAGAAGAATAATCCTATTAACAATAGCTACAAAGTATTTTTTGCCATACTAGCCGTGCGTACGACAGGGGTTGGAAAGGTAGCGAGAGCGAAAAATGCAATGCCATAGCCACGATATCGTAGTGATTAGCGCAACTGTATACAGACAGTCGATCAAATACCGAATGTAGCATTGACGTTTTCGGTCTGACTCATCAGCTAAACAGCTATTTAAACAAATGCCAATCGAAAAAGCCACAGTTTATTTTCATTGTGAATAAATATTACATGACTGGTAAACCATTTCAGATGGACAAAATGTACACCTCGTTAAAACATACATTGCTTGGAGTTAACTATTTACGAGATATTGGTTTATGTTCTCAAATACTTATTATTAGATTCGGGGAGGTCAGTCGATCCGGAGTGACGAAACTGCCGGATTGAGGTTTGGTGCACACACGAGTGATGGAGTAGGTGTGATCAACCCGTATGAGCATTGCTCATTGCCTGCTTTCGTCCAGTTCCTGCTAGTAGACAAATAAATGAACCCTGAAAGAGAGCGCAGATTGAAAAACGTCAAAAATACAAAAGGATAAGCGTCTGACATTCAACAAACCTGTGGATAATTCAAACATATTTTGATTGACAGAAGGAGACGTTTTTCTTTGTAATTCACTGCAATGATTTATGTTCATAGTTTTTTCAAAGCTCTGTATATTGTTATCCTGAATGTTTTTATAAAGCTTTACTTTTGTTTGTAAAAATACAAGGGTTTTTGTTTATTTATCATATTATGAAAATGTTTCTTTTTGTGTTACTTTATGGTTTAGAACGATACATGTAATATCAATACATATAATGAGCTACTTTACCTCAACACGTGTACATGTTTACACTACAAACTCCACAACCCTTTCATTATACTCGTGACTGCTCTGTGTGTTCGTAACTTGGAAACCCCAAACGCAGCTCTACTTATAACACTCGTATTCTCAACTGAGGAGTAGTTATTAGTTGTTTATCCCAATCGCAGACAAGTAAGGAGAATGGAACTTTTTAATAGAAGACTATAATCGTAAGAATAGTTGATTGCACAACAGATAAAAGTCAAATGAACATAAATGACAAATCTTATTGCTTTCTCTACACGTACTATATACATAGTGTATAGAGAAGGTATTGTAATGCACAGAAAAATTCGATCTTTTGAGACCTCCTGAATAAAAAAAAAGGTATTTTTAGAAAAGTGTCCGTGTGTTCGTCTGTGGACAGCATAGCTCAAAAAACGAAGTCCGTTAAAAACCAAACTTGGTATTTAGGTTAGGTATCTTTCATGGATGGGACACGAAGATTTTCAAGAAAATCCCCCTCATCCCCAACTACCCTTTACATGCAACTTTTCTAGAAAATTTTGATTTTCTCAAAAATGGCTCTAACGATTTTGATTAAAATATCGGATATTAAAAGATATTTACCTGACAAATAAAATATATATGTTGAATTTTTCTGGGAATAGCCTCTGAAGACTACTTTTTTCTGGATGAATTTTACGGAATTTTGCATAACTGCTAAACCGTAAGATATAGACAAAAACTTACCACACAAAAAATGTAGAGCACGTTAAAACACACAATTTATGTTATATATATATATTTTTTTTTTTTTTTTTTTTTTTTTTTTTTTTGAGTTCATCGCCTTTGAGATATTCCTTGTTTTTGTTTTCAGATTTGAAAAACTTACACTTTTCTCATACAGGAATTTGTCAACTCCTGTCCATACAAACAAAGGAACTTCAGTCACATAGCAACCAGCTTTTGACTATCCCTTTAACCTATGCTACTCCCTTCCACTTACAAGGAAACAGGTAATAAAACTATTTCTGCTAATTTTTTCCCGTTCAGCAGAAAATAAATAGAACCATAAGCTCTTTAATAATATTTTTGCAGGGATGTAGAGAAAGTCATGTGAATGGAACACATCAGACTTTTTTTCTTAATGTGGTACTATAACATGTTGGTTGGTTGCTACAGTTTATCGTAGCTCTTCCATTCAAGTTTAACGCCCGTTTTACTTACTCGCAGCTCATGTCGGACGATGGAATGATGCTCAAACGATCTCCGCCGGGTTCATGGAGCTTAAAGGTACTTGACATTTGTCTTCTCAGGATAAGGGAGACTCTCAGGAAATGTTCCATGTAAAAGGTAGTTTTGAATGTAGACCGAAACTTCCACGTTATCACGCCGCGGTTCGTTGCTTACCACATTCCAGCTCCACCGCCGCATACCAGATCGAACGTGAAAGCGGTCACATACACGGACGGCATTGTCACACTGCTCTCTCTTCAGGTCGTTCGTCCTGAAAATACACTCACCACACGGTACGATCCCGAACATAGCTGTTAGAACCTGAGCCTACGCCCCTTGGTCTGCGTTCAGCGATATAACCACATTTGATCTTACTGCCGGGAATCTGTTCTTCTGGCTTGTCGGTTGTTGTAGGTCTCCACCTTCTTACTTGCACCCTGGGTGTGACGAATCTGACAGTCACGGGGTCCGTCGACAGCCGGACTACCAGACGCGCTCCAGCGACTACCACACCCGCCTCCAAGCTCATCCTGCGGACTCCAGGACGTCCGTCGGAACTCCGGAGCGCCACCTCGTCTTCATGAGTAGTAACACCCTCCTGCCGATGTCGACTGTTGCATCATGCTCCTGAGGGCTTCCAGTCCTAATATCACCTCTTCAACCATCCTCGCGACGAACATCCAAAGACTTGCGGCGCTCCGTCCCAAGGTCAACTACAGCAGCACCTTCTCCATTGGCAAGGTTTCGTCCGATGTCGTCACCTCAAACCACCGAATGGGTTTACCTGTCGGCAAGCCCTCTGTTACGTCTGGTCGGCGGTAACCGGCTCAGCTTCCCTCCAGCCGTCCGCCACGAGGCCTTCTTCCATCCCACTGCACAAGGTATACAGCGTCAAGCGAGGGCATGGCTATGACGACTCAGGTGTGTCTCTTGCCATGTTGGATCTTATTCGTGTCCCTCCTTCCAGTCGACTAGATTGCGGACAACTTTTAACTTGGTGTCCTGGTGTCCGTATCTCCAACACGTGGCTCATCGTCTGGGTTGCGTGAAGTCCTTCAGCAGGTGCCAGAGTCTGCAACATTCCCAGCACAAACCACTTGAAGGTTCTTGTCGACCCTGTGTTGTTCAAGGTGGTTGTGTTAATCCTTGTGTTCTATATAGCACTGGGTACTCCTGATCATCTTGGCCATCGGTTACTCCCACCTTAGACCCGCGCCGCCAGGTGACGTCTTTCTGTGGACAGTTCCATGCTAGGTGTCCCGGCTGGTCACACCCTCAACATAAACCACTGAAAGATCTTCGCCGACGTCCCTGGGCTGAGTCTGTCCCTGCTATAGTATCGAAAACTCCTAATTCTCCTGGTAGGGACTGCTATAACTTTTGTCACCTCCATTCTAAGTGCTGCCGTTAATGCCTCGTGGATAGTCGTAAAATCGCCGAGCATCAGGCACTGTCGTATCTCAGCGTCACGCACCCGTCAACGTGGCATATAACTAGGTGGTAGGTTCACCAGGGCTTTGTTCGCTAACTGTTCGATGGCTAAGGTGAAGAGCTTTGTCTCATCTGGCTGTTGCAGCTTCGCCCTAACCTGATTGCGGTAGTCAAGCAATGGTTCTTGAGGTCCTCCCAGATCTCACCGGACTTCGCCGACGTTAGGATCGCATTCAGTACTTCTACTGTCCGTCCCTAGAGGCTTACTATTATCTGTGGGGCTTGATCTGCTGACCATGGGTTATGAGTGCCGACGGCGGCGAACTCTCGGCGGAAGACTTCAAAGATTGACGTCCCGTCATCCTTGGGTGACTAGACGTGCGAAGATATTGTGTCCGGTCAACCTTCCGTCGAGCATTTTTGCACCATGACATTGTTGCTCTGCGCCGCTGCCGACTCTCTTCAGAGCACTGAAGCGTTCCCCGAGGTCTTCCAGAGGATCAACGCGATGGTCAAGCTTCTTCACGCTCTTCCACGTCCTTCTTCACACCGGCCAGTCGTTCCTCGAAATTTCTAGAAAATTCCGTTTTCAGATTCTCCATCGCGCAGTTCACAGTCGTTATTTAATTTCTCGTCTTGTCCATGCCAAGTTGTATTTTCTCACTACGGTTTTGTTTCCGGTTTTCATCTCCTTCATTTCGGCCAACAAACTATTATCATCTCCATCTCGGAGTATATACCCCACTCCTGACACCAGTGTAGCAAATGTCCCTATTAGTCCAAAAATTGTTTACAAATAAAGCCTTGGATTCAGTGCTGCAAATAATTCACTCGACGTTTCGATATGTAGACACTTCATGGATCGCGCTAACATTCCAGTCACTCACGACTCGTTAAAATTCACTACACACGCGGCAAGCAATTCTCGCGAGAAGACACTCCCGTTCCGATAGTTCCAGTTACGTGGCGCCGTCCTTCCTTGTTTAGCACATTCCAGCTCCACCGCCGCATACCAGAGCGAATATGAGACCGATCACACGCACTGATACATTATTATACGCAGTGGAGAAAGTAAATAAAGAGTAAAAATATGGTGTGTGCCATTCATATGACTTTCTCTACCTGTTCTATAACGAAACTATTCCTATAAAATCTTATGCTTCCATTTACTTCATGCTAATCGAGAAAAACATTAGCATAAACAGTCTTATTAGCTGCTTCCATGTAAGTACAAGGAAAATAAGGGAATACAAGTCAAGTCTTAAAAGCTGCCGCTATGCGATTGTCATTAAAATTCTATTTGCATGGCAAGGAGTAAAACAAAACAAAACATGATGGGGACCCTTGTTCGAGTATAAATAAGTATTAAAAAATCTGACGTGTTCCATTCACATGACTTTCTCTACACCTCTGCAAAAAAATTATTGTTAAAAAGCTTAGGCTTCTATTTACTTCATGCTAATCGAGAAAAAATAGCAGAAATAGTCTTATTACTTGCTTCCTTGTAAGTAGAAGCGAAATAAGGGAGTACCATAGGTTAAAGTGATAGTTAAAAGCTGGTTGCTATGTGACTGAAGTTCCTTTGTTTGTATGGACAGGAGTTGACAAAGTCCTGCATGAGGAAGTAAAGTTTTTTTAAAGTTGAAACCAAAAACAAGGAACATCTAAAAAATGATCAACTTCACGAAACAAATGTATATAACATAAATTGTGTGTTTTAAAGTGCTCTACATTTTTTGTGTGGTAAGGTTTTGTCAATCTCTTACGGTTTAGCAGTTATGCAAAACTCCGAATAATTCATCCCGAATAAAGTAGTCTACAGAGGATATTCTCAGAAAATTCAAGATATACATTTTATTTGTCAGGTAAATATCTTCAACATATGCTATATTAATCAAAATCGTTAGTCATTTTCGAGAAAAATCAAAATCTTCGAAAAAAGTTCGATGTAAAGGGTAGTTGGGGTGAGGGCATTTTTTTTTTTTTTTTTTAAATCTTCGTGTCGCATTCCTGGAAGATACCAAACTTAAATCCAAGTTTGGTTTTTGACGGACTTCTCGTTTTAGAGCTATGCTACACACACACACGCCCACACCCCCACCCACACCCACCCCCACCCACCCACCCACACTGACATTTTTCTAAAACTGTTTTTTTTATTCAGGGGGTCTCAAAACATGTGTTTCCGGTGAAAATTCGGTATTGAATTTTTGGGTACAATATTAATGCCTTCTCTATACAGAATGTATATAGTGCATGTAGAGAAAGTAATAAAAAAAATAATCTGTAACAGATGTAAAGAAAGGCATGTGAATGTAAGGCGACAATTTCAGGGATGCACTACTTGAGGACGACGTCCCGTTGCCAGCAAATGTTTATACCAAAAATGGAATAGTTAACGGGTCCGGTTCGAACCCGGAAGGCAGGTCATGTAGCAGGAGACGTTTCATGTTATATTCTACTTTCGTGTAAAACAAACAAGACGAGAGTTCACGACCTCGGTACGTACGTGGCATTACTGAATATTACTCCCGTCTTACAACAAACAAATATTTTTACTTTCTCTACACGTACTATGTACATAGTCTATAGAGGAAGTATTGCATTGCACCCAAAAATTCGATACCGAGATTTCGCCGGAAATACATGTGTGTGTGTGTCTGTGTCTGTGTGTGTGTGTGTGTCTGTGTGTGTGAGTGAGTGAGTGAGTGTGTGTGTGGACAACAGCTCAAAAACGAAAAGATCGTTAAATACCAAATTTGGTACTTAGGTATAGTATCTTCCAAGGATGCGACAAGAAGATTTTCAAGAAAATCCCCCACTACAAACTACCCTTTACATGGAAAAATTTTCTAAAATTTTGATTTTCTTAAAAATGGCTAACGATTTTGATTAAAATCACGTATATTAAAGCTGTTTGCACCCTAAATAAAGAGTATATCTTGAATTTTCTGGAAATAGCTTCTGAAGATCTCTTTATTCTGGATGAATTTTGCATAACTGCTAAACCGTAAGAGATGGACAAAAACTTACCATACAGAAAATGTAGAGCACGTTAAAACTCACGATATACTTTATATACATTTTATTCGTGGAATTGGTCGTTTTTAAGATATTCGTTGTTATTAGTTTCCGCTTTGAAAAACATACTTTTCTCATACAGGAATTTGTCAACTCCTGTCCATACAAACAAAGGAACTTCAGTCACATAGCAACCAGCTTTTGACTGTCACTTTAACCTATGCTACTCCCTTATTTCGCTTCTACTTGCAAGGAAGCACGTAATAAGACTATTTCTGCTAATTTTATCTCGATTGGCATGATGTAAATAGAAGCATTAGGTTTTTAACAATAATTTGTTGCAGAGATGTAGAGAAAGTCGTGTGAATGGATCACATCAGATTTTTAGAAACATGTTCGTGTGTGTGTGTGTGTGTGTGTGTGTGTGTGGAAAGCATAGCTCAAAAACGAAAAGACCATTAAATAACAAATTGGTATTTAGATTTGGTATCTTCCAAGGATGCGACACGAAGATTTTGAAGAAAATCCCCCCACCCCAAACTAACCTTTACATGAAACTTTTTTCGAAAATTTTGATTTTCTAAAAAAGTTGGCTCTAACAATTTTGATTAAAATATCATATGTTAAAGATATTAACCTGACAAATAAAATGTGTATATTGAATTTTCTGGGAATAGCTTCTGAAGACCTCTTTATTCTGGATGAATTTTGCCGAATTTTGTAAAACGTAGGATTTCGGAAGGTCCTCCAAATTAGGCATCTCTTTGGGAGACGTGTATCTTTTTCCACTGATCCACTTTTTCAATTTTGCAAATAAAAAAAAATTCCTGGGGACCAAAGCTGGTGAATATATGGATGTTGTACTTCGAACCTCAATTCTACTGTTCTCGTCATTGAAACATTCAGACTTCATTCTTGCATAGCCTTGATGTAAGAGAATTTTTTATTCTTTTCCAGATGAGAGCGGTTTTTCTTGATTTCTCCACTCAACCGCTGAAACCATGATGCATAATACTCTCCATTTATCCTTCTTCCTTTTTGCAAGTAATGAATGTAATTGATTCCGTGTGCATCCCCCCCAAAAACCGAGGCCATCACCTTGTCTGCAGTTTTCACTAGCTTTGCCTTCTTCGAAGCCTTTAAAAACCCACTGTTTTGACTTTACTTTTGTCTCTGGAGTGCAGTAGTGTATCCATGTTTCATCCACATTTATATATCGTCGCAGAAACTTGTCAGGATTGCGACGGAAGAGTGTCAAACCAGCATCTGAATCGATCGCGCGATTGCGCTCATTCTCCTTTAAGAGCAAAAGCGGCACCCATTTTTGGTGCAAAATTGAGAACACTACCTTGTGATACACCTGTGGTGTCTACTATTTCGCGAATTTTGATTCGTCGATCACTCAAAACCATAGCCTGGATTTTGTCAATCATTTCGGGGGAAGTCACTTCTACTGGACGATGTACCGCCACGTTTAAATTGTTGCAAACGCATGAACTTGATTCAACTCGATGTTAAATCTTTTAAATGGAAGTGTTTAATGGCTGTAAGAAACTGTTAATCAATCACCTATGACAAGGAAACCACGTGATGGACACAGTTGAAACTTTAACTGCCATCTAGCAACAGACTCCATGTTACGAGTGTAACTTGTTCTAAGGACTTGTTGAACGCCTCTAGTACATTCGCAGGTTGCATAATTTTTCTTTCTTTGCTACGCAGGTATTGCATTCCTCCCAAAATATTGCTACCAAGATTGCATTACAAATGTTATCTACACGTTATCGGACCTCCTGCATATAAATTCCTGTGCGTTATATTCACACAATTTTCTCTACCCGTTCAGCAACAAATAATGCTTAAAAATATTATTCTTCTATTTACTTCATGCTAATCGAGATAAACACTAGCAGAAACGGTCTTATTACTTAGTTCCTTATAAGTAGAAGGGAAATAAGGGAATATACTAGGTTAAACCGACACTCAAATGTTTTAAAAACTGTCATTAAGCATTTCTTATTGAAATTCGGTTCTCTTTTCAAGGCTACAAATAAAACAAAAGATACATAAAACGAAAAATAACTTTCATTCGAGAATTCAGAGTAGTTAAGAACTCGAACCTATAAGAAAGAATACCTCGGAAAAGCTTATGATCTAAATAGTATCTTTTAAGATGATGTATATTTTTTGTGCATTGAGTATTGTCAATCTCTTGTGGCTCATCAGTTATACAAAAATCATCCAGATCTTTTAAGAGCTGGTCAATAGGTGATTATATTTAAATTCCTTTATCTTTGAATGGTCAGGAGTAAACAAAAAAACGAATTAAGACTTTCCATTTAAGAAAAGTGTAGGTATTATAAAAGTTAAACCAATAACGACGAATATCTCGGAAATGCTTAAGTCAAAAATAAGAAGATAAATGGTGTGTTTTAATGAGATTTACATACCTGTATAGTAGTAAGTGTTTGTCTATCTGTTACAGAATGTGGAGTTCAAGATGTGTCATGTAAACATCTTAAATACCTCTGCCCGCCTGCACCCCCACCCCAGCGCCAGCGGTCACATGACCGTGCCTGGTATCAAACTGAGGAAGTGGATGGTATCCGGAATGGCAATAGGACAGATGGAGCAATCGGTGCAATGAATGGCGGGGAAAACGAGAGGACCAGTAGCGAACCAACCCAGACGCCGCTTCGTGCAGCACAAATGCCATATATGCCCGCTGGGGTCGAACCCGGACCGCCTAAGTCACTGTACCACCTATATCATTTTAATAGACCTCGTTTTAGCCAGCATTTCCAAAAAATCTCATGTGTTCCATTCACATGACATTCTCTACATCTCTGCAAGAAACTATTGTTAAAAAGCTTATGCTTCTATTTACTTCATCCAATCGAGCAAAAATTAGCAGAAATAGTCTTATTACTTGCTTCCTTGCAAGTAGAAGCGAAATAAGGGAGTAGCATAGGTTAAAGTGATAGTCAAATGTTTTAAAATGTGGTTGCTAATGGGCTTGAAATTCGTTTCTTTGCGTGGCCAGGAGTTGACAAGTTTAAATATTTTAAAACTGAAATATCTCAATTACTGTCAATCCCACGAAAAAAAATATATGCTATAAACCATATGTTTTAAGTAGATCTACATTTTGAGTGCAGTAAGTTCTTGTCTATCTGTTACGGTTTAGCAACATCCAGAATGAAGAGGTCTGGATATTCTCTGAAAATTCAAGTTTGCCATGTAAATACACGATATGTTAGTGAAAATCGTTAGAGCCATTTTTGAGAAAAAAAAATTAAAAATGTTACCAAGCAAGGATAGTTTGGGGTGGCCGATTTTCTTGAAAATCCCGGTGTCGTTTGGTATTTAACGTTATTTTCATTTTTGAGCTATGCTAAACACAGACATAGACACACGGACATGTTTCTAAAAAAAAATCTTTTTTGATTCACGGGGTCTCAAAACATATAGTTATTTCCAATGAAATCTCGGTATTGAATTTTTGGGTAAAATACAATACCTTCTAAATACTCTATGTACATATGTAAATAGTACGTGTAGAAAAAGTAAAAACATCATCCTAGCCGATATTCGAACTCGTGAAAAAATGGCGTGTTATTTATGGACGCTCTTTAACTGCTATGGTTCTCAGCGTCCCATTCTATACTGGGCGTGAAAGACCGCTTAATTTTGCTCAGAGGCCTCTCTATCAGGCTTGAGGTTCTTTTACGTGCCGGGACCCACGGCTTTACTTCCCTTCTGAAGGAAGCCATGCTAAGGATTTTTACACCCGAAAAAATCCCATCGTCCTCCGCCGGGTTTGAACCCGCGACCTAGGGTATATGAAGTTAGCATGGTAACCATTACACGAACTCGTGACCTCTTGAATGCGAGATAAATATGTTACCCGCACCCTACCGAGGTGGGATCATAATCATGATTATGACTGATTATTATTATTATTATTATTATTATTATTATTATTATTATTATTATTATTATTATTATTATTATTATTAGTTTAAATCTCAAATCTCGACACCAAAATTTTGGGTGGAACACAATCGTATGTAGCAGAAAATTAAAAAAGTGTGTGTGTGTGTGGATCGGTTAGTCCCGTCACTGACACCATTCAGTGCAGACTAATTCTGGAAGAGGTTGCTGCAGTAAGGTACCGTATAAAGACAAGTTTATAACATCCGGCTGTACGGAAGTGGCACATGCTGGCATCACAGTGCCTTCATGGCCTAGACCGGAACTGAAGCGAGCACTTTTCCATTTTAATTGTCTATATCTCAAGCAAAACTTGCCATTCACATTTGTTCCTCTACACTTCAAGTACAAGGGAATACTCTAGGCTAAACTAAGAGCCACATCTTTTAAAAGCTAGTCGCCGACTTAAAATTCTGTTCTCTTTACATGGTTGAAGTTAAAGCAAACAAAACCAAACAACAAACGAATGACGACTTACTACTTGACAAAAGTGTATTGGACATTTTAAACTAACAATATCTCGGAAACTTAACACCACTAAAAAAGAAACAAATCTAATTGTTCCATTCACATGACTTTCTCTATTTCTTCTGCAAGCAAATTATTCTTATAAAAATTCAATCTTTTATTACATAATGCTGAAAAGCTTGAAATGTTTCCCTTAAGTAAACATTAGATTCTTTGCATGGTCAATGGTAAAACAAAAGAAATACGGGCAACTTACTGTTTGAGAACGGTTTATGCATCTTAAAACTGAAACCAACGAGGAAGCGGTTAACTCCGCAACAAATGAAACCGAGGAGATATGTGTTTTTGTGTCCATGTGTTACGGTTTACCAGTTATTCAGAATAAAGAAGACTTCAGCAGCTACTCCCAGCTAATTTAAGATACACATTTTATCTGAGACGTAAATATCTTTAATATACAGTATTTTAATCAAAATCGCTACAACCATTTTTGAGAAAATCAACATTTTCGAAGTTTTTCCATTTAAATGGTAGTTTGGGTTGGGGGAATTTTCCTCAAAAGCTTCGTGTCGCATCTTTAGAACATAACTATACTTACATATCAACTTTGGTATTTTACCAACTTTTCGTTTTAGTGTTATCACAATATTTTCTTAGATAAAGGGACCCTAAAACTTGCATTTCCGGTGAAATTTTGGCATCTAAGTTTTGAGTAGAATGCAATAGCTAATAATAATTTTTATAGCAGTAAAGAAAGTAAAAGGGTGTGATTAAAGTAAGGCATTTTAAAGCTCAAATTACAAAGAATATGTCAGAAATGGTTAATGTTACAAAAAATGCATATCAAATTGTCTATTTTAAAGAGAACTACAGTTTTACTTTCTCTATACCAAGTACTGTGTACGTATATACCTAGTAGGTAAGAAGACTCTGTATTCCACCAAAAATTACATACTCAGACTCACCAGAAATTCATGTTTTGAGGATCCGCTATTTAAAAAATATCGCAGCATAGCTCAGAAATGAAAAGTCCATTATATACTATATGCGGTATTTGTAAGAAAATCCAACTAAGGTATCCCAAATCGCTTTACATGGAAGATTTTTAAATGTGCAATTTTCTCAAAAATGCTTGTAACGATTTTTATTAAAATACAATATGTTACATGACAAATAAATGGTGTATCTTTAAGTTTGTTGGGAAAAGCCTCACTCCGAATCACTTCAGCTTCACTGGTAAACCGTAAGAGGTAGACAAAAACAACAAAACCTTAGATACTATACAAAAATATAGATCTCGTTAAATATATTTTGTTTTCAAAATATTCCTGTATTTTTTTTTCTCATCTTGGACATGGAAAGAAAACGGGATTTCAGTTGGTTTACATAGACATAGTTAAAGATTTGACTATCACTTTAGTCTAGTGTTATTCCCCCTCTATTTACAAGGAACTAAGTAATAAGACCGTTTCTGCTAACGTTTATCTTGATTAGTATGAAGTAAATAGAGGAATAAGCTTTTGTTTGAATACTTTGTTACAGAATAGGCAGAGAAAGTTTTCTGAATGTAACACATCTCATTTTTCGTATCTGATTCATCAACAATTTATTTGCGCGATATTATTATTATTATTATTATTAAAGTAACAAAGGCCTTCGTGAGGGTTAGAGATTTGTCCAAATGATTTCAGATGTTTATAAATCATTATCAAATTCAAATGAAGTACGTTCATGAATGAGAAAACCAATAGGAGATGGACAACCAGAACACAATATGCATATGTGCACCCTAATTTGTGGATGACATGACAAGGTGGTAATTTCTTAAAACATGGAGTTTATTTTTAGAAGTTACTAGAATAAAATAAACGGGGTCTGAAAATAAATTTAGAAAGATATTTTGTATGGGATGTGGACAGAAACTAAAGAATTCATTTTGGAAAAACAGAACGGTAGTATTAGAGGATGAGAAGAAAATAAGTATTTGGAGGCAAAATCAGATAAAGAAGATTCACAGGAAGTACAGAATCAATAACGGTAAAATTGTGACATCAATGCTGAATGGTATCCTTTAGAGCACACATATAGTTATACAAATCTGATGTGCTCCATTCACATGACTTTCTCTACATCTCTGTAACAAATTATTGTTATAAAGCTTATTCTTCTACCTACTTCATGCTAATCGAGCAAAAAATTAGCAGAAACGGTCTTATTATTTGCTTCGTTGTAAGTAGAAAGGAAATAAGGGAATACAATAGAATAAACCGACAGCCAAATGTTTTAAAAGGCTCGTCTTTTGTCGCTCCTCCCCCCCCCTTTATTTTTATTCTATTGTTGCTTTTTAACTGCTGTAGTTCTTAGCGTCCAATATATATATATATATATATATATATATATATATATATATATATATATATATATGGCATAAAAGATCTCATAATTTTGCTCAGAGGCCTCTTTATTGGGCTTGAGGTTGTTTTATATGCCTTAACTCTATGGCTTTACTTCTCTTCTACAAGCGAAAAAGTTCAGTGTCCTCCGCCGGGTTCAAAGCCACGACCCAGAGGCTAGAATATCACCCCTAGCCTATGGAGGACCTCTTAGGTCACTATGTCACAAAGTCCTGTATAGAAAAGTTCAGGCATTTTAAAACTGAAACCAATAAGAAGGAAATGGTTAGCTCCACAAAATACTTGTCTACTTACTTAAGTCATTCACAAGGTCTTCAGAGGCTATTCCCAAGAAATTCAAAATATATTTCAATTGTTATATAATTATTATTAATATAGATGTATTTTAAACAAAACCGTAAAAGGTATTTTTGAGAAAATATAATTTCCGAATTTATTTTCCATATAAAGGGTAGCTTGGGGGTGGGGATTTACTTGAAAATCTTCGTGTCAGATCCTTGAAAGATTCTGCACTTCAATATCAAATTTGGCATTCAACCGATCTTTGGGTTTTAAGATATCGTGTTCACACACACATGCACGCACGTACACGGACCTTTTTGTAAAAAGGTTTTTTTTTTTTAATTTTTAATTTCTCTACACATAGAAGGTATTGTATTCCACCCAAAAATTCGATACCGAGATTTCACCGGAAATACATGTTTTGTGACCCCCTGGATCCAAAAAAAAGCATTTTCAGAAAAAGGTCCGTGTGTCTCCGTGGACACCATAGCTGAAAAAAGACCGTTGAGTACCAAACTTTGTATTTAAATTTGGTACCTTCCAAGGATGTGAAACGAAGATATTCAAGAAAATCACCCCATCTTCAACTACCTTTTACATAGAACTTTTTTCGAAAATTTCGATTTTCTTAAAAATGTCTCTAAGGATTTTTATTAAAATATCGTATATTAAAGATATTTATCTGGCAATTTTCTGGGAATAGCCTCTATAGACCTCTTTATTCTAGATGCTTTTTATTGAATTTTGCATAACTGGTAAACCGAATGAGATAGACAAATGTAGATCACGACAAAACACACAATTTATGTCATTTTTTTTTTTTCTTAGAGTTGATCGTTTTTGAGATATACCATGTTATTGGTTTCAGCTTTGCAAAACTTATACTTTTGTCATACAGGAATTTGTCAAATCGTGTCCATACAAACAAAGGAACTTCGGTCACATAGCAACCAGCTTTTGACTATCACTTTGACCTATGGTGCTCCCTTATTTCGCTTGTACTTACAAGGAAGCAAGTAATAAGATTATTTCTGCTAATTTGTTCTCGATTAGCTGATGTAAATAGAAGCAATATTTTTTGCAGAGATGTAGAGATAGTCCTGTGAATGGAACACATCAGATTTTTTAATTCATGTTAGTTATGTATTTATGTCTCTCTGTGTATTCAGCTTTTAAACGTATGCTATGATCTTAAACATATATTAGTTTAATGAAAGTCGTTAGAAAATAGTGTACGTTTCCAACTTTGGGGTTGGAGTGCATTCTGTGCTCGGCCAGATGTAAACTAGATCAGTTTCTCTAATAAAATCCGATGGCCCGTGAAAGTCAGACGTGACCTGGTAAGTTACACGACTTCATTCCTTACTCGTAACTTCTTGAAACCGGAATTGTACCAACTTCCCGTTCTTCAATATGTACATACCATGGCTGTAAAATGTTTGTTAACGTGACACACCATTTGGCATAGCTACACAATAGCGAAAGTTATCAACACAAAACTTTATTTACAGCTTACTCTATTTCTCAACGTAATCGGCAAGGTGTTTACTGTCACGTGGTGCCGATGTTATACTCTTCCACCGCTAAAGAAGTTATTCGTTTTTTTGAATGTAGAAAATCTCCGGACAATCGAATTTTATAAATAAATAACGCAAGTGTATAGTGATAATACAATGAACGGATCTTCAGTGAGGAAATGACACATAATTTACAAGTAATCAAGGATAAATGTAAATGGCGTTTTATTTATGGACTCTCTTTAACTGCTGTGGTTCTCAGCGTCCCATTCTATACTGGGCGTGAAGGACCGCTTAATTTTGCTCAGAGGCCTCTCGATCAGGCTTGAGGCTGTTTTACATGCCGTAAATCTGACACGGAACCAACGACTTTACTTCCCTTCTGAGGGAAGCCATGATAAGGATTTTACACCCGAAAAAATGCATCGCGACCTTGGGTATATGAAGTTAACACGGGGCGACAATCAAGGGAGAACCAGTGTCTACGATAAAGCCCGGAGTGATAGTTCAGTCGTTATGGAGAAGTTGAAAGTAAATGCTGATAAACCGGTGTCCCACTTTGGTCACTTTTGGATGGAAAAGATTTCGCAACAGACCTGAACATCTTTAGCGGCGGTGGAAGAGCATAAATGTATACCACGTGACAATGAATAGCAATGACGATTACGTTGAGAAATAGAGTAAGGTAGTGTAACTTTGAAAATAAAGTTTTGTGTTGACAACTTTCGCTATTATTCATTTATGACAAATTGTTCGCTGCTTTGTGGATGGCTCCCGTACACATACGAAATTTGGAAAGTCTGCACTACCTATTTATATGAGTTATTATACAACATGATGTAGATACGTTTGCCATTTATCAACATTCTAAGCTGTACGGCTATTGTTCTAATAAAAATGAACCACGCGGAGGGTTTTTAAGAAAATCTACATAAAAATTCACGTTTTACAGTAAATGGGTTTGCCAACAGATTTGTCAAATGTTTACTTTCTCTAGCTCGTATGCACAATGTAGGCAGAGGGGATATTGTATTCCAGCCTAAAATTCGATACCGACATTTCACCCCAAATATATCTTCTGAGCTCCCTGAACGTGGACAGCATAGCTGAAAAACGAAAATCTGTTAAATACCGTTCCACGGATACGACACAAAGATTGAGGAAAATTCCCATCTATAAACTACCCTTTACATGGACAAAAAGTCCAATATTTTCATTTTCTCAAAAATTACTAACAATTTTCACTAAAATATTAAATATATGTACGTGACAAATAAAATATATATCTTGAATTTTCTGGGAATAACCTCTGAAGACCTTTTCTTTCTGGATGATTTTTGTAAGAGATAGACAAAAACTTACCAGACAAAAATTTAGATCTCATTAAAAAATAACAATTTACGTCATATATATATTTTTTTTCTTGAAGATTTTTTTAAAATTAAATTCCATAATTTAAAGTGCTTCAAAGTTGAAACCAATAGTTGGGAAGAGTTAACACAGCAAAAAACGTATATGACATAAGTTGTGAGTTTACTGAGATCACATTTTTGTCTTCTATCTCTTACTGTTTAACAAGTCATCCAGAATGAAGAGGTCTTCAAAGGCTATTCCCGTTTCTCTGAACACGTCTTTACACGAAACTGGTAAACCGTAAACCTTGCTTATTAAAAATATAGTTCTCGTTCAAACACACAATATGCCATGTACATTTTTTTCGTGGAATCGACCATTTGAGATATTTGTTTCAGGTTTAAAATACGTACTTTTCTTACACGAAAAGCGGATTTCATTCACATAGTAACCAGCTGTTAAAGGCTTTGACTATCGTATACTTGTCTTACAGTGGATAGAAGAATATGCTTTTTAACAATAATGGTTATAGTGATGTAGAGAAAGTCATGTGAATGGAACATCACATTTTTTTAGTTATGCTGTGCACACATACACATCAAGGTTTTCAATAAATGTTTGTTTATTACTATCTCTACACGTGCTATGTACATAGTGTATAGAGAAGGTATTGTAATGCACCCAAAAATTCAATAACGAGATTACACCAGAAATACATGTTTTGAGACCCCCTGAATCAAAAAAGTTTTAGAACAATGTCCCGTGTGTGTATCTGTGTGTGGGGGGGGGCAGCATAGATCAAAAACGAAAAGTCCGTTAAAAACCAAACTTAGTATTTAGGTATGGTATTTTCCAAGGATGCGACATGAAGATTTTCAAGAAAATCCCCCTACTCCCACTTTCTAAAAAATGGCTAACGATTTTGATTAAAATACCGTACATTAAAGATATTTACCTGACAAATAAAATGTATTATCTTGAATTTTCTGGGAATAGCCTCTGAAGATTACTGTATTCAGGATGATTTTACGAAATTTTGCATAGCTGCTAAACCGTAAGAGATGGGCAAAAACTTGCCGCACATAAAAAAGGTAGAGCATATTAAAATACACACTTTTTTTTTTTTTTTTTTCGTGAAGCTGATTTTTTTTTAGATATTCCTTGTTTTTGGTTTCAGCTTTGAAAAACTTATACTTTTCTCATACCGGAATTTGTCAACTCCTGTCCATACAAACAAAGGAACTTCAGTCACATAGCAACCAGCTTTTGACTATTACTTTAACCTATGGTACTCCCTTATTTCGCTTCTACTTACAAGGAAGCAAGTAATAAGACTATTTCTGCTAATTTTTTCTCGATTAGCATGAAGTAAATAGAATCATAAGATTCTTAACAATAATTTGATGCAGAAATGTAGAAAAAGTCATGTGAGTGGAACACTGATTTTTTTTTTTTTTTATTTAGTTTACCGTAAATCATTATTTCGATGAAGTCCCCGTATGAAATGCAATAAGTTCTCTAGCAGTATATTATGCAGAGAAAGTAAAAACGAATGCCCACAATTATTTTAGCAGCAGTTTGCTATTATAGAAGTGTTTAGCGTGGTTGAGCAAATCGCTACGCTATGTTTGAGCTCATCAGTAACGCTTGCATAATGAGGCGCACTTTCTCTCTATTGGGGTCGAAGACCCTTGTAACTGTAGCGCTGGCCTGCTACACTAAAACATTCCTAACAATGTAGCAATTTCTTGTCCAAATTAAACTAAATAATAGGCTTTTTGCTCCTTAGAAAACCAAACAATTACACTTATAGTTTGTATTTAGTAACCGTCGTCTCTTACTAGATGACAGTTACAGTTTCAGCAATATCCAGATGTGGTTTCGTTGTCGTAGGCGATTGAATCAACAATCTTGTGCTCCTTTAGAAAGATGGGGTAAAAAACGAGTTTCATGCAGTGATTAAACACTTCTATTTAAAAGGCTTAACACCGAAAGAGATAAAAGCAGACTTCGATGAACTTCGTGGCACATCTGCTCCTGCGTTTGCAACAATTTAAACGTGGCAGCACATCCACAAATGATGAACATCGTCCGGACGTCCAGTAAAAGTGACTTCCTCCGAAATGATCGAATGGTTTTGAGTGATCGACGAATCAAAGTTCGCGAAATAGTAGAGGTCAGAGGCATATCATAATGTACAGTGTTCTCAATTTTGCAACTAAAATTACGTGTGACAAAGGTATCGGCAAGATGGATGCCGCTTTGCTCGCAATGGAGAATACACCCAACTTGTGATCGATTCGGAACCTGGGTTGGCGCTTTTTCCGTCGCAATCCTGACGAGTTTCTGCGTTGATGCAGCATGGATACTCCACAGACAAAAAAGTACATTCGAAACAGTGGGTTTTAAAGGGGAACCTGCCCTGCAGACAAGGTGATGCACGCGCAATCATCTACACGATTACTTGCAGAAAGGAACAACGATAAATGGACACTATTAAGCATCGTTATTGCACCGGTTGAACGGAGAACTCAAGAATAAAAGTCCCCATCTGGCAAAGAAAAAGATTCTCTTCCATCAAGACAATGCACACTTGCGCAGTTTCGATGGTGAAAATTACAAATTTTATTTGTTCAGTGCCTAATAAAAATCTAGCTCTAATCTAACTATATATTCATGTATTTATTCATTCTAATCGATCGATATATCTATTGATTCTGATCGATTCATCCATCTACTGTAACAATTGTCTCTATTGGCTCAAAAAGAGCTTACAAACGTAGTCTTTGATTCACTGCTGCATATAGCTCACTTGACGTTTCGATGCGTAGAAAGTTTACAGCTACACGTCATCCATGGCTCGCCCGCCACTGAGCGCTAACACTTTAGTCATTCAAGATTCTGTTCAATTCACAATACAACATCGCAATGCTTCCTCGTTTTATAGCTAGTCAGTGAAATCACAAACCTTCTGGAAAGTTGTCGAATATACTAGAAGGCGAATCTTGGAGAAGAATCGAGAGTCGCGTTCCCGAAGTTTCCTGTTGCATCGCACCGCTCTTCCGTGTCTTTACGTATCCTAATTGCGATGTCACCATACCAAGGCGAACATGGAACTACTGCAAAGACGGAAATGGCACACTAACTATTCTAATCTAAACAGCTCGGTTTTGGGTTCCGAAGCGCATACTGTTACGAACACACAGAGTAGTCAGTGGTATAAAGAAGGGTTAGTAGGAAGGGGTTTGAACCGTAAACAAACACGTGTTGAGGTATAATCTGTTCCAAAAGTAGCTCATTACATGTATCGTTCTAAATCATAAAGTAACACAATAAAACAGTTATTTCATAATACGATTAGTAAACAAAAATGCCTTGTACTTTTACAAATAAAAGTAAAGCTTGATACAAAAAAATCAGGATAACAATACGCAGAGCTTTGAAAAGACAATGAACATAATAAGTGAATGACAATATACAAAGGAAAGGCTCTCCTCTTGTCACTCAGTGTCGAACGTGTCTTTCGTATTTTTACTTTCTCTACAGGTACTATGTACATAATGTAAACAGAAGGTACTGTACTGCACCCAAAAATTCTTCAATACCGAGATTTCACGGGAAATGTGTGTTTTAGGTTCCCCTTTATCCAAAAAAAAAAGCATTTTCAGAAAAAGGTCCGCGCGTGTGTGAGTGTCTGTCAAAAACGAAAAGTCAGTTAAATACTAAATTGAGTATCTTCTAAGGATGCGACACGGAAATTTTCAAGATAATCCCCACCCCAACTACCCTTTACATGGAAGAGTTTTTCAAAAATCTTGATTTTCTCAAAAAAAAAAAAAAAAGGTTTCCACATTTTGAATAAAATACTTAAGAACTAAATGTATATTTTTAATATTCCGGGAATAACCCCTGAAGACCTCTTTATTCCGAATTAAATTTATATAACTGGTAAACCGTAATAGATATACAAAAACTTACTACATAAAACATGTAGATCTCATTAACACAAATTATATTATATACATTTATTTATTGTTTAGAGTTAACAGTTTTCAATATATTTCGGATTATTGCTTTCAATTTTAAGCCAGTTAAACTTTTCTCCAACGGGAAGACATTTTTCTTCTCATTTGTTTACTCCTGGCAAGCAGAGATTGGAATTTCGATGGTTTTACACAGCGACCGGATATTAGAGCACGAGCCTGTGCATTTTCTTATTTCCCTTCTACTTACAAGGAGCTAGTAATAAGACTAATTCTGCTCATGTTTATCTTGATTAGCATGATGTAGATAAAACATTACTATTTGGCACAAAAAATTTGCTGGCAGAGCAGTTAGAGAAAGCCATGTGAATGGAACACATCAGATTGTTTCTTTCAGGTAGTCTCAAAACTGTGAAATGTGGTATGGAACGTTTGGGTGAAATATAATACTTCCGCTACTTAGTATAGATGGTAGAAAAAGTAATGAAGATTCGAGTGAAAATTTCATAGAACAAATCTAATGAGCTCTAGAGCGAATTTTTAATGAACTGTGCCCATTGCTGTACGTGAAGCAAGCGGGACAGCTAGATAAAGAGATGAAAGCAAATGTTTCCGCACGAGTGAGTATTGCATTACGAGAGATGAGATTGCACCAGGACCTAGTTACCTTTAACTTCACTATGCATCTAACATACACAGTCTCGTACTTTTAGTTTTAGGGTGCCATCAATTAAAAAAATCTCATGTGTTCCATTTAAAAAGCTTATGCTTCTATTTACTTCATGCTAATCGAGACAAAATTAGCAGAAATAGTCTTATTACTTGCTTCCTTGTAAGTAAACGTGAAATAAGGGAGTAGCATAGGTTAAAGTGATAGCCAAAAGCTGGTTGCTGTGTGACAGATGTTCCTTTGTTTGTGTGGACACGAGTTGACAAATTCCTGTATGACAAAAGTATAAGTTTTTAAAGCTGAAACCAAAAACAAGGAATATTTCAACTCCATGCAAAAAATTCGTATAACATAAATTGTGTGTTTTAACGTGCTCTACATTTTTTGGGTGATAAGTTTTTGTCCATCGCTTACGATTTAGCAGTTATGCAAAATTCCGTAAAATTCATCCAGAATAAAGTAGTGGCCAGAGACTG
The DNA here is from genome assembly GCA_030762935.1 of Hymenopus coronatus. Lineage (NCBI taxonomy): Eukaryota > Metazoa > Arthropoda > Insecta > Mantodea > Hymenopodidae > Hymenopus > Hymenopus coronatus. The sequence goes on along the minus strand of CM060895.1, from coordinate 6,130,923 downwards.
TTCCCAGAAAATTTAAGAAATACATTTCATTTTTCATTAAATATCTTCCATATACAATATTTTAATCAAAATCGTTAAGAGCCATTTTTGAGAAAATCAAAATTTTCGAAAAAAGTTCCATTTTTTAAAAAACCTTCGTGTCGCATCCTTTAAAGATACTGAACTTAAATATCAAGTTTGGTATTTTACCGGCTTTTCGTTTTTGAGTTGTGTTCACGGACACACGGCCCTTTTTCTGAAAATATTTTTTTTTGGGGGGGGGGGGTATATGGCACCCTAAAACATGTATTTCCGGTGAAATCTCGGTATGGAATTTTCGAGTGCAATGCAATACCTTCTCTATACACTATGTACATGGTACGTGTAGAGAAAGTAAGAAAAATATTCTCAATAGGTCGCGAGTTCGAATCTCGCTTACGGTGGGTTTTCCGGAGTTTTCCCTTATCCCTGCATGGACTCGGATCATTTCACCGACTTCATAGAAAGATATAACCAATCAGGTTAAAGGACATTAAGCTACAAAAAGTATTTTAGCTAATCGAGACAAACGGTATTATTGCCTGCTTCCTTTTAAGTAGAACGAAAATAAGGGAGGTTAAACACACAGTCAAATGTTTTAAAACATGGGATTGTAATTGCTACCTGTTTGACAGTGTAAGCATTTTAAAATTGAAACCAAGAACAAGGAATATCTCGGAAATAGCTGTATGATCAAAATGTAACTATCAAAATTGCATGTTTTAACAAGATCTACATTTTTGTGTAGCAACTTTTTATCCATCGCTAAGGGTTTACTAGTTTTGCAAAATTCATGCAGAATGAAGAGATTTTCAGAGCCTTTTGGCAGAAAATTCAAGATATACATGCCTATATATTATTTTTCATGTAAATACCGTTAATATACCGTAGTTTAATCTAAATCGCCATTTTTGAGAAAATATTTCTATATAAAGGATAGTTTGTAGCGGAGAGATTTTCTTGAAATGTTTTTGTCGCATCCTTGGAAGACAGTGCACAAAATCAAGTTTGGTATTTAACAACTTTTTGTTTTTGAGTTACCGTGTTCACACACACACACACACACACACACACCTTTGGAATCAGGGGGCTCAAAACATGCATTTCCGGTGAAATTTTCATATTAAATTTTTGGGCGGAGTATAATAGTTTCTGTATCTGTTACGTACTTTGTACATGCATGAAAAAGTAAAAATGAACTAGACGTAAACATCAAGTTTCGTGAGAGTTGTTTGCAACTATAGATGATAGAGAAAGTAACATCCCACCCGTTTGAAGGGACAGTTAGTAGCGACATCACACGTCTCACTATCATTATAAAATATACCGATCAGTAGTTTCAGTTAAAAAGAAAAAGTCAACTTACCAATTTTGGAAAGTTTCGCCATTTGCAAGCATGGTGATAAAGCGAAGGCATAATGATGGTTCTCCAGATAGTATCAGAGAGAGAGACAATGTTAGTGACGGATATATCTGACACTTGGTGGTGGTACACTCACTGTCCGGCCCTTCTTACAACCACATCTACCCCTTGTAAAGTGTTCACAATTACCGTAAAGCGTACAGATACGGGTCAACATTATGGCATCAGTGTGCTACCATGTTTAAAAACAAAGTGCGAGCGAATGTTGCAATAGTTATACAGGTTGTTGGTTCAGCTGCCTTACTGAAGAGATTGCCATGCGACACGGATCAACGAGTACATTCTTCTTCTTTTTTTTTTTATTGCTTCATTTGCATAGCCCCCTTTAACATCAATGGTCATATCGGGGGCTTTGACTTGTGAAACTGTAGGTTCAGAACATTAGGTTAATACACGTTATATTACTAAACACACTTCCAGATAGGCAATAATTCCCCGCCCTAGCCGGGACCTCCGCTCGCTGACCACTCGACCACGGAGGCAGTCTGGGTACACATTCTACATCACTTATAAACTCAAAATGGTGAAATTCACCTTGAAGAAGTGTTACAACAACTCCAGATACTGACGCTGGGCCTGTCTTATGTAAATGATCCAATTATACACCTACATATTTACTGACCAACCAAACTAAATAACATTACCTGTTCTTATTACACCAACTTAAGCCGATGTCCGCCTGGGTAGCGTGTCTGCCTCACATTCAAGGTCGTGAATTCGAATCTCGGTAAGGGTGAGATGCCCGGATAAGGTTTTTTTCGGGGTTTTCCCTTATCCTGAGAAGACGAATGTCGAGTAACTTTAAGTTCCATTGACCCCGAGATCACTTGAGCACCATTTCACCAATTTCATTCATCGTCCGACATGACCAACCAGGTTAAAGGACGTTAAGCTACCAAAAAAAAAAAAAAAAAAAAATGGTCCAATACTCTTCAAACTACAAAGTGGATCGTCAGACATCGGATAATTTCATTGTATACAATTTCCGTCCTATTCCAGTTTGCTACAACAGGATACAGCGGTTTCTAATTTTGGTCCAAACGTATGAAATCGACCTGGTGGTAATGGCTGCTAGCGCTGGGTCTTCACGTGAAACTTTGCTGTATCTTGTAGACTTGGTCCTCAGCAATAGTTGAAATACACATTTTTGTGCGGCAGAGATTTATGAAATAATGACTCGGGTATTTATAACCCCTTTATCGGATGCCTTCTTTTCTCAACAAAAAGATAAAAACGGGGTCTTACTTTTGATTTGCTGGTATGGAGTGTCTCATATTTGTGTCTTGACGAGTGACTTTTGCCTCAACTAAGAACAGCAGTTTTCGTCCATTCTAAGGAAGTTAAATAATATCCAAGGTCAGAAACGAGTTCATTCTACACCTCTTCCTTGGCCTGCATCCCTGCGTTCCAGCTATAGTCTAGTCCACCAACGCCTCTTTATTCGTTTTTTACTTTCTCTTCAAGTACTATGTACATAGTGTATAGAGAAGGAGTTGCACTACATCCAAAAATTCGATACCCAGATTTTCCGGAAATACATGTTTTGCGTCCCTCTGAATCCAAAAAAAAGCATTTTCAGAAAAAGGTCCGTGCATGCTCGTGTGTGTGTATGTCTGTGGATAGCATAGCTCAAAAACGAAAATACCGTTAAATACCAAACTTGGTATTTAAGTTTGGTATCTTCCAAGGATGCCAAACAAAGATTTTCAAGTAAATCCCCCCACTACCAAACTACCGTTTACATGAAACTTTTTTCGAAATTTTGATTTTCTCAAAAAATGGCTAACGATTTTGATTAAAATGTATTATATTAAAGATATTTACCTGACAAATAAAATGTGTATCTTGAATTTTCTGGGAATAGCCTCTGAAGACATCTTTATTCTGGATCAATTTTACGGAACTTTGCGTACCTGCTACACCGTAAGAGATAGACAAAAACTTACTACACAACAAATGTAGAGGACGTTAAAACACATACTTTATATAATATACATTTTTTTCGTGGAGTTGGTCGTTTTTTCGATATTCCTTGTTATTGGTTTCAGTTTTGAAAAATGTATACTTTTCTCATACAAGAATTTGTCAACTCCTGTCCGTACAAACAAACGAACTTCAGTCACATAGCAACCAGCTTTTGACTTTCACTTAAACCTATGGTACTCCCTTATTGCACAGGTATAGAGAAAGTCCCCATATGAATGAAACACATCAGATTTTTCTATCTATTACATATGCTCTTGCAATGGATACATAAACTAAGCTTGCGACAGAGAACGTAAATAATTGTGGATCAGCAACCTGCACCATCAGCTGTTCATGTGCATGCAGAAATATTTGGACCAATACTCACTCCCGTGTGAATGGAATGCAGAAATTGTACACAACGTTCAGGTTGTATAAAAAAATTGAGGCAAATTTTGACCGTGGGACATCGGCTTTAAACACATTCCATAATCTTGAGAAACAAAAAAAGAACTTCACTAATATCAACTGTGTTTTGTGTTCACTTTTCTTCTTACTCGTCTTTCCATTCCACACTTCATATCTTAGTTATGTCCCTTGTTGACAAACGTTTATGTTTTCAAAAAGAAAATGGACGAAAGTAGTTTGAAGAATCTTATATACTTCACTCACATGGCTTTCCCTAGCTGCTGTACAAACTTCTTACAAAAGATTATTCTTCTTCCAACACAATGCTAATCGAGATAAACATTAGTAGAATGTTCTTATTACTTAGTTCCTTTGAAATAGAAGGCAACTAAAGGACTGTGCTATGCTAAAGTGATAGTCAAATGTTTCAAAAGCTGTCGTTATGCGATTGTCATTTAAAAGTACTTCTTTGCTTGGCCAGGAGTAGAACAAAAGTAAAACGGACACTTTCTGTCTAGGAAAAGTATAAGTACTTCACAACTGAAACTAATAACAAGGAATATCTCGGAAACGGTTATAGCTCCACAACAAAAACGCAAAACACATAAATTGTGTGTTTTGACGATATCTATATTTTTTATTTATTAATTTTTGCTTATCTCTTACGGTTTAGCACAGAAGCAAAATTCGACAAAATTCATCCAGAATAAAGAGGTCTTCAGAAGCTCTTCCCAGAAAATTCAGGATATACCTTTTATTTGTGCTGTATATATCTTTAACATACTGAATTTTAATCAAAATAGTTAGAGCTATTTTTTAAAAAAATAAAATTTTCGAAAATTTTTCCATGTAAAGGATAGTTTGGTGTGCGGGTATTTTCCTCAAAATCTTCGTGTCGCATCCCTGAAAGATACTAGACATACAGCACGTTTGGTATTTAACAGTCTTTTCGTTTTTGATCTAGGCAGTCCACAGACACATGCATATTTTTCTGAAAATTCTTTTTTAGATTCAGGGTGTTTTAAAACATGTATTTCCGGTGAATTCTCTGTATTGAATTTTAGGAGCAATACAATACTTTCTCTATACACTATGTACATAGTACGTGTAGAGAAAGTAAAAGAGAGTTTTGAATGGAAGTGTATAATGTTTCTTAGCTTTACTTGAAGCGTGAGTATGCGCTAGATCCTGATGACCTACAGACAACATGCAGGCGCGCATACGAAATGCTTGTGCCAGTATTGGAAGAGACATGCTTTTATGTCATCTGCCTTTTATCAATGTTTAATTGTCTATTGTCACCAGTAATGGAACCCTGTACAAGAAAATCGTTTAAACAAAAGTTGTTTATTTTTGACGAGGAATAAGGGAACAAACTAAAAGTGTTCGTTCCCGTTTAAAAAACGTACTTAGACACTCAAATTATCATCTAAACCTTCTCCAATTAAAACACAACAAATGACATCTACTTTCTCCCATTATGTCAAGTTGATCGGTTTTTTTTAGATATTCCTTGTTATTGGTATCAGCTTTAAAAACATATTTTTTGCTTGCTCTACACGTAGTACGTGCATAGTGTATACAGGAAATATTGTACTCCACCTAAAATTTTGATACAGAGATTTCACCGGAAATACATGTTTTAGGACCCCATGAATCCAGAATCCTTGTGTGCGTCTGCGTGTGTGTGTGTGAACAGCTCAATAACGAAAAGTTCGTTAAATACCAAACTTGGTATTTAAGTTCTGTATCTTCCAAGGATGCGACACGAAGGTTTTCAATAGAATACCCCCACCGCTACTACCCTTTAAATGGACAAATTTGCGAAAATATTGATTTTCTCAAAAATGGCTCTAACGATTTTGATTAAAATCGCTTATATTCAAGATATTTACATGACAAAGGAAATGTGTATCTTGGATATTCTGAGAACAGCCTCTGAAGACCTTTGTATAACTGGCAAACTGTAAGATCTCACTAAAATGCACAATATGCATTTTTTGTAGAGATATTTTGGATTATTATTTTTCTTTAATTTCTATGCCCCCTTTAACATTTAAGGTGATATCGGGGGCCTTGCACTTGAAACAACTCGTTGTCTGTAGGCTTTTTTTTTTTTTTTTTTTTTTTTTTTTTTTTTTTTACATTTGGTTTAAATCATTTCATTTTCCTCACACACACACACACACACACACACACACACACACACACACACACAGACTCTGTGAGGGATAGGGATGGTTAAACAAACATTCCCCGTCCAAGGCCTCCGGGTGGGAAGTCAGCTCGCTGTCCACTCGACCACGGAGGCAGTGTTTTCGGATTATTGGTTTCAATTTTAAGTCACTTCAACTTTTCTCGAAAAGTGTTTCGTGTTGGAAATCAAAGAGAATGGAATTTCAATTGTTTGACATAGCGACCGGCTTCTAGCTTTAGCCTGTGCATTTTCCTTACTTACAAGGAGGTACCAATAAGACTAGTTCTGATCTTGACGTTTGTTTACCGATCAGCTGCAGCACACCATGTGAATGCAACAATACTATTGTATCAAATCTCGCTTGGGAGAGGCCCCCCCTATCCTCTAGAACTTTAAGCTCCATGGACCCCGACATCATTTCACAGATTTCATTCATCGTTCGATCTGACCAATCAGGTAAAAGGACGTTAAGCTACATTTAGTTTGTTTGCCTTTAAACATGCTGTATTTTAATCAAAATCGTTAAGAGATATTTTTGAGAAAATCAAAATTGCTCCATGTAAAGAATATTTGGGGCGGGGGATTACATCCGTGGAAGATGCTCAACGTTAAGTACCAAAAATTGTATTTCCGGTGAAATCTTGGTATCGAATTTTTGGGTGCAATACATTATATACATAGTAAGTGTAGATAAGGTAAAAATCTGACGTGTTCCATTCACATGACTTTCTCTACAGCTCTGCAACACATTGTTGACAAATTCCTGTACGAGAAAAGTATAAGTTTTTCAAATCTGAAACCAATAACGAGGAATATCTAAAAAAACAATCATCTCCATGAAACTAATGTATATAAGATAAATTGTGTTTTTAACCAGCTCTACATTTTTTCCTTCTCTTACGGTTTAACAGTTATGCAAAATTCAACCACAATAAAGTAGGCTTCAGAGGCTATTTCCAATATACATTTTATTTGTCAGGTAAATATCTTTTATATATGACATTTTAATCAAAATCGTTAGCCATTTTTGAGAAAATCAAAGTTCTATGTAAAGGGTAGTTAGGGTTGGGGGATTTTTCTCAAAATCTTCGTGTCGCATCCCTGGAAGATACTAAACTTAAGTACCAAGTTTATTGTTTTACCAACTTTTCGTTTTTGAGTTATCACACCCGGACCTTTTTCTGAAAATGATTTTTTTTTTGATACAGGGGACCCTAAAACATATATTTCCGGTGAAATCTCGGTATGGAATTTTTGCGTGCATTACAATATCTTCTCTATACGCTATGTAAATAGTACGTATAGAGAAAGTAAAAACGTTAAATACCAAACTTGGAATTTCAGTTCAGGATGCGGCACGAAGATTTTTAAAAAAATGCTCCCACCCTAAACTACCCTTTACATGGAAAACATTCACTATTTTTTATTTTCTCAAAAATGGCCCTTACGAGTTGTATTAAAATCTTGAATTTTCTAGGAATGGTCTCTCAAGACCTCTTTATTCTCAACAAATTACGTAAACGTAAGAGAGAAACAAAATTAGTGCATAAAAATGTAGATCTCGTTAAAACACAAATTTTGTCATACATTTTACTTTCTCTACACGTACTATGTACATAGTGTATCGAGGAGGTATTGCAATGCACCCAAAAATTCGATACCGAGATTTCACCGGAAATACACGTTTTAAGACACCATGAATAAAAAAAAATCAGAAAAATATCCATGTCTGTCTGTCTATGGAATGCGTTGCTCAAAAATGAAAAGAGCGCTAAATACCAAACTTGATATTAAAGTTTGGTATCTTCCAAGGGTGCGATACTGGGATTTTCAAGAAAATCCTCCCCACCCCGAACTACCCTTTACATGCAGCCATTTACGTAAGTTTTGTTTTTCTCAAAAGTGACTTAACAATTTTGACTAAAATGCCATATATTAAAAGTTATTCACAATACAAACAAAACGTATGTTGAAGGCAGCTTTATTCTGGATGGGACTTTTTAGGGACTTTTGCATTACTGTAAACAGTAAGAGATAATCAGAAACTTAACAAAAAATGTAGATCTCGTTAATACACACAATTTATGCTTTTAATTATAGTTGACAGTTTTCGAGACATACCTTGTTATTTGTATCAGTTTTAAAATACTCAAACTTGTCAACTCCTGGCCACGCAAAGAAACGGGATTTTAATCCCATAGCAACCACACTTTAAAACATTTGACTGTCGGTTTATCCTAGTGTATTCCCTTATTTCCCTTCTACTTACATGGAACTAAGTAATAAGACTGTTTCCTCTAACGTTTATCTCTATTAACATGAAGTAGATGGAAGAATAAGCTTATTAGCAAAAATTAGAGAAGTCATATGAATGGAACACGTGAGATTTTTACCTTATCTACATTTACTATGTACATAATGTATTGTACCAAAAATTCGATACCAAGATTTCACCGGAAATACAACTTTTGGTACTTACGTTCACTATCTTCCAAGGATGCCCCAACTATTCTCTACATGGAGCAATTTTTCGAAAATTTTGATTTTCTCAAAAATATCTCTAACGATTTTGATTAAAATACCGTATGTTTAAAGGCACACTAAATGTATATCTTGAAATTTTCGGAATAACCTCTGAAGACCTCTTCTTTCCGGATGACTTTTATATAGCAAAGAGATTGGAATTTCAATTATTTCCCATACTGACTAACTTTTAAAGCAGGAGACTATCGCTTTAGCCTGTGCCTTTTCTTATTTCCCATCTACTTATAAGGAAGCTAGTAATAAAACAATTTCTGTTAATGTTTATCTTGATTAACGTGAAGTAAATAGAAAAATAAACGTTTAACAACTATTTGTTACAGAGATGTAGAGAAAGTCGTGTGAATTGGACATATCTGATTTTTGAGCTATGCTGTGCACGCACGTTTTTCTAAAATGCTCTTGTCGGTATTGAATTTTCGGTATGTATAAATATTGCAGTATCAGAAAGGAAGACTGCGTATGGACATTTAATTACATACTGAAAGTTTTATTGACGGGTAGGAATCCCAGCGGAACAATGGAGCTGGTGGAAAGCTAACTAACACACGCTACACCTACCGACACACTTAACGCTCGCAGATTTGTAGTCCGGCCAACGAAATGGAAAATGTCGACAGATGAAAACATAGATCGGTACTTCAAGTGTCATCCAGGATCACACAACTTTCTCTACGTGGACAAAATCTGATATGTCCGATTCACATTACTTCTCTACATTCTGTAACACATTATCCTTCTATCTACTTCATACTAATTGAGATAACCATTAGCAGAAACGGTCTTATAACTAGTTCCATTTAAGTAGAGTAGCATAGGTTAAAGTGACTGCTACGTGACTGAAGTTCCTTTGTTTGTATGGACAGCAGTTGACAAATTCCTGTATGAGAAAAGTATGTTTTACAAAGCTGAAAAAAGAAACAACGAATATCTCAAAAACGATCAACTCCACGAAAACCATGTATGTGACATAAATTGTGTATATTAATGTGCTCTACATTTTTTTGTGTATCTGATACGGTTTAGCAGTTATGCAAAATTCCGTAAAATTCATCCAGTATATGGTAGTCTTCAGAGGCTATTCCTAGAAAATTCAAGGTATGCATTTTACTTGTCAGGTAAATTGCTTTAATATACGATATTTTAATCAAACTCGTTAGAGCCACTTTTGAGACAATCAAAATTTACGAAACATGTTCCATGTAAAGGGTAGTTAGAGGTGGGGGATTTTCATGAAAATGTTCGTGTCGTATCCTTGGAAGATACTCAACTTAAATACTAAGTTTGGTATTTAACGGTCTTTCGTTTTGAGCATCCACAAACACAAACGGACCTTTTTCCAAAAATGCTTTTTTTTTTGGATTCAGGGGGATCCAAAACATCTACTTCCGGTGAAATCTCGGTATGGAATTTTTGGGGGAATACTATACATTCTCTATACACTATGTACATAGTCCGTGTAGAGAAAGTAAACATGTGTAGTTGTAGAAAGAGATTTTTGTTGTTGAAAACGCAGGGGACCGCTAAACGTGTATTCTGTTACAGATAAAAGTTTAAATTCGGTCGCATAAACCTGGACCTACGGTTAAACATTTAGTAAACAAGTTGGTACCGTTAAACAGGAGCCCTGACAAGGTCGTCCATCAACCTCTGCTCACACATTCAAACTAGAGCTGGTCCACTCACAAAAACGTATTCTTCATGATAAACATTAACAGAAACGGTCTTATTACTTGCTTCCTTGTAACTAGAAGTGAATACGCTAGGCTAAACCGACAGTCAAATGTTTTAAAATGTGGTTGCTATGGGATTGATATCCATTTCTTTGCGTGGCCAGGAGTTGACAAAAACAGAAATGGTGAAATCCAGGAAAACATGTATATGATATAAATTCTGTATTTTAACGAACGAGATCTACATTTTTATGTAATAAGGTTTCGCGTATCTCTTACATCCAGAATAAAGTAGTCTTCAGAGGCTTTTCCTACAAAATTCAAGATATACATTTTATTTGTCAGGTAAACATCTTCATTATAAGAGATTTTAATTAAAACCGTTAGAGCCATTTTTGAGAAAATCAAAATTTCAAAATATTTGCCATGTAAAGTATGGTTTGGTGACGTAATTTTCCCCTAACGTGTCGTGTCGTATCCTTCCAACGCACTAAATACAAATGTCAAGTTTGATATTTTATCAACTTTTAGTTATTGAGCAATCGTGTGTGTGTGTGTGTGTGTGTGTGTGTGTGTGTCTCTCTCGCGCACACATATATACACACACCGGGCTTTTTCTAAAAGTACTATTTTTTTTCCTTATTATTGCCTTCTCTATACCAACTAAGTATATAGTATATAGAGAGGGTATTGTAATGCACCCAAAATTTCGTAACGAGATTTCAACGGCAATACATGTTTTGGGTGCACCTAAATCCAAAAAAAAAAAAAAAAAAGGCATTTTTTGAAAGAGGTCCGTGTGTGTGTGTGTGTGGACAGCATAGCTCAAAAACGAAAAGACCGTTAAATAACAAACTTGGTATTTCAGTTTGATATCTTCTAAGGATGCGACACGAAGGTTTTCAAGAAAGTCCCCCCACCCCAAACTACTCTTTACATGGAACTTTTTTCGAAAACTTTGAGCACGTTAAAACACACAATTTATGTTTTATATATATATATATATATATATATATATATATATATATATATATATTTCCAAGATCGTTTTTGAGATATTCTTTGTTTTTGGTTTCACCTTTGAAAAACTTATACTTTTCTCATACGGGAATCTGTCAACTCGTATCCATACAAACAAAGGAACTTGAGTCACATAGCAACTGTCACTTTAACCTATGGTACTCCCTTATTTCACTTCAAGTAATAAGACTATTTCTGTTAATTTTTTCTCGATTAGCATGAACTAAATAGAAGCAATAACTTTTAACAATAATTTGTTACACAGAGAAAGTCATGTGAATAGAACACTCTTCAGATTTTGTTGTATCTTTTCCTATGGACTTTTTGAAGTGAAGGAGAGTTGGTTGTCATTTGTTGTCGCGTCACACGGAGTAAAACGCTAATAACTCGGTGCGGTACAGCAAAGCTCTTTTATTACTACCAGCTGCGCCTGATTTATTCCTCACGTTTTTACATCCTAGCTGTCACTATACCAAGATAAAGACATCTTTTAATTTATTACTTTCTCTACACGCACCATGTACTTTCCGCCCAAAAAATTAGTATCAGGATTTCACCGGAAATACAGGTTTTGGGACCCCCTGATTCCCAAAAAGCATTTTAGAAACATGTGCGTGTGTGTTCCGTGGGCACCATAGCACAAAAACGAAAAGACCGTTAAATACCAAACTTTGTATTCAAGTTTCGAATCTTCCAAGGATACGCCGCCAAGATTTTCAAGAAAATCCCCCCACCCCAAACTACCCTTAATATAGAAAAGGTTTGAATTCTTTTCTTTTCTCAAAAATGGCTGTAACATTTTGATTAAAATCTCATGTTTAAAATATCTACATAGAAAATAAAATGTATATCTTGATTTTTGGGAAGACCTCTGGATGCATTTTTCTGAATTTTGCTCAACTGCTAAACCGAAAGAGATAGACAGAACTTACTACACAGAAAATGTAAATCTCGTCAAAACACACAATATATGTCCTTTACATTTGTGTTGCGGAGGTAACCGTTTCCGAGATATTCCTTGTCATTGCTTTCAATTGTGAAGTACTCTGCTTTTCTCAGACAGGAAGTGTCCGTTTTTCTTTTGTTCTACTCCTGGCCAAGCAAAGAAACGATTTGCAATGACAATCGCATAACGACAGCTTTTGTAGGAACTTGTGAGTGTAACACATTGGATTTTGTGTAGAATTACCGTTTCAGAGATATTCCTCGTTGCTATTTTTTATTGTTTCCTTTATACAGCCCCCGTTAACATGTAAGGTGGCTTTGTGTGGAGCTTCTTTACGTTCAGTTTAAACAGTTTTTTTGTCAAACACACACATTCACTCTGACGTACCTACTTCCAGACTCTGTGGGGCATAAGGAATATTTCTGGGTAAAGAAAACTTCCCCGACCCAGCCGGGAATCGATCCAGGGACCTCCGTGCGAGAAGTCAGCACGGAGAAAGACATTACTTGTTATTGATTTCAATTTTAAATACTTAAATATTTCTCAAGCAGAAGTCAACTTTCGTTTCATTTCTTTTGTTTTACTCTCAGAATGCAAAAAGAAAACCGAATTTCATTTGTTTCACAAAGCAACAGTCTTTTCAAACATTTGACTTTCACTTTAACCTATGCTATTCCCTTATTTCGCTTCTACTTACAAGGAAGCAAGTAATAAGACTATTTCTGCTAATGTTTATCTCGGTTAGCATGAAGTAGTTAAAAGAATAAGCTTTTGTAAGAATAGTTTGTAGTTATGTGAATGGAAGACATCAGATTTTTGTTTGCTGGCGTTGCCATACCAACAAAGAGTTGTTGATAAACAGAACCGAGCCCCGAGTCAGAAGAAGTGGACACGTAAACTGTCAACGTGTTTTACACCACATAGGATGAAGGCCTACAAAATGACACGTGTGGACATGGTAACCCTCGGCGTGACTGTTTAGCAACTCTCGCTCTTGCTGGTCCCTTAACTGAGGTGTGATTCTCTCAGGCTCGTTATTGCCCAGTGGTCCCGATTGAAATGTTGGATCATGAAGCTGGTTCCAGTTCTGTGAACTCCCAGAGAGTGCTGTGCCATGTTGTCAGCAGGTCTCGGGTGTTTTAAACAACAGTAAACCCTGACGTGTAGATGCGAATCTTTCAGGAATTTTACGCACCATGAATGCAAGTATACTGTCATCCAACAGGATGGGACAGTCTGTCATGTTTCATGCAAGTCAATCTCACGAATTCATCAAAGATTTACAGAAGAAAGGATTGTGGGTATATACAGAGTTTTTACGCTTGAAAAAAATCCATCGCCTTCCGCCGGGTTTGAGCCCACGACCTAAGGTATAAGAAGTTAGCTCACCATGCTGTATTTATGATGATTAGCATAAAGTAGATAGTAGAATAAGCTTGTTGAAGAATGGGTAGAGAAAGATATATGATTGATAGTACGATGGCCAACCAGAAAATGATAGACGATTTGGCACAACTAAACAATAACGAGAGTTATCAGCACAAAACTCTATTTACAAAGTTACACAACCTTACTCTATTTCTCAACGTAATCGTCATTGCTATCAAGGTATTTGTTGTCACGTGATACCAGTTTTTCAATGCACATGTTGTATCTTTATACCGCCAAAGAACTTATTTGTTTTTTTAAAATGCACAGAATATTTGGCCAATCCAATCTTATAGGCGAATAATGCAAGTATATTGTGATAATGCAATGAACGAGTCTTCAGTGAGGAAATGGTGCATAATTTACGAGTAATCAAGGAAGAACATAGCAGTGTGGACGATAAAGACCAGAGTGGAAGTTCATCAATCGTTATGGAGGAGTGGAAAGTAAATGTTATAAAAGAGTTGAGAAAAACCGGTGTTTCACTTTGGACACCGTACATGACTTTTTGGATAGAAAAGATTTCCCAGATGATGAAGACCTCAAAGTGACAGCGGTGGAAGTACCACCTTAATGACGATTGTGTTGACAAGATACTGTAACTTTTGTTATACCAAATGGTTAGTCACCTTGTATGTTGGACGTGAAACGCTCAGAGGTTCTTTTACGTACCGTAAATCTACGACACGGAACCTTTCGAAGGAAGCCATGCTAAGTATTTTTACGCCGGAACAAAACTTTTATTCTTGTCCTTCAAAAGACTGTCCCTAAGCGAAACAACCTCTTTGCTTACCGGGAGACGAGAAGAAATGTGTCTTTCCGTTTGAGACAAGTTTAAGAGACTAAAATTGAAACCAATAATCCGGAATATCTCGGAAACGGTTAACTCTACAAAAAAATGTATATTACATAAATTGTGTGTTTTAATGAGATTACATTTTTTGTGTAGTAAGTTTTGTTTCTCTCTTACGGTTTAACAGTTATACAAAAGTCATCCAGATGAAATGCCTTCAAAGCCTATTGCCAAAAAATTCAACAGATATATTTTATTGCTCATAAAAATATCTTGAACATAAGATATTTTAATCAAAATCGTTAGAGCCAATTTTGACAAAATCAACATTTCAGACAAATGTTCCATGTAAAGGGTAGTTTGCGGTGGGAGGTTTTTTTTGATAATCTTAGTGTCGCATCGTCGGAAGATACCAAACTTAAATACTAAATATTTTCGTTTTTGAGCTATGCGCGTGTAACTATTTCTCAAAGTGTTTTTTTTTTGGGGGGGGGGATTCAGACGGGCCTAAAACTTGTATTTTCGGTGAAATTTCGGTATAGAGTTTTTGGGTGTGATACAATACCTTCTCCATACACTGCATATATAGTACGCGTAGAGAAAGTAAAAAAAACTATGGGAATAGAATGGGAACGCAACACAAGACAGGAACCGGGAGCAGGCTGCGACTCAAGCAATAGAAGAATGGGTAGAGAAAGACATACGAGTTTGTAAAGTGGGCTAGTCATGTGAACGACAGATGCCGGAGCGGGTTCCAACTAACGGTTCACGGATGATACAGCAAACAAGTGACTGACATCAGCTGCGTAGCGACCACTTCTTCTCTTCTCTTCTGGCTCTACAGCCCTTGGTGAGCTTTGGCCTCCTGCACAATCCTCCTCCACATATCTCTATCTTCTGCTTTACTTTTCCACCCTCTGATTCCAATTTTTCTTAGGTCTTCCATCACATCATCTAACCATCTTGTTTTTGGTCTTCCTTTTTTTCTTCTAGCGTACAGTCTTCCTTTCAATATTCTTTTTGGCATTCTATCTTCTGTCATTCTCTCTATGTGTCCTAGCCATCTTATTCTTTGTGCCTTTATAAATTTCACAATATTTTGCTGCTTAATTAGTTCTTCTATCTCATAATTATATCTTATTCTCCATTGGTCTTTATCCTTTACAGGTCCAAAGATTCGTCTAAGTATTTTCCGTTCAAATCTTCGTAGTATTTCTTCATCTACATTGTTTAGGGTCCAGGTTTCTGCAGAATACGTTACTATTGGTCTTATTAGCGTTTTATAGATCTTGTATTTTGTCCCTGTACTAATAAGCCTATTTTTTAATAGATTTAAATTTGCATAATAGGCTGCATTTCCACCTTGAATTCTTTCTTTTATGCACTCGTTTAAATAGGGAAACAAATGCGCATCACCATTTCTTACAAAAGAACATCATCCTAAACACTCTCATTAATCCCTTCCTGGTAATCACAGGAAACACACTAGGCTAAAGTGATAGTCAAGGCTTTTAAAAGCTGAATGGAATCCTTTATTTGCATTGCAACAGTAGACCAATTCCTGCATTTGAAAAGTTTAAGTATTTTAAAAAATAATTACAAGAAATATCTCAAAAATGGTCAACGCCAAGGAAAAAATGCATATGACATAAATTGTGTGTTTTAAAGAGATCTACATTTTTTGATTACCAAGTTTTTCTCTCCCTTGCGGTTTACTAGTCAGCCGGAATAAAGCTATTCCTTCAAAATGCAAGATTTACATGTTATTTGTGATGGAAATAGCTTTAATGTGATGTGTCTTAACCAACAGCGTTAGAGCCTTTTTGAGAAAATCTTCGTGTCGCATCCTTGAAAGATACTAAACTTAAATACCAAGTTTGGTATTTAACGATCCTTTCGTTTTTAATCTGTGCTGTCCCCACCCACCCACACAGACCCTTTTCTGAAAATACTTTTTTTCGGTTCAGGGGGTCCCAAAACATGTATTTCCGGTAAAATCTCGGTATCGAATTTTTAGGTGCAATACAATACTTCTCCATACACTATGTACATAATACGTGTAGAGAAAGTAAAAATAGAAGAAAAAGGGAGAAAGTTAATTAAGGAAAAGAGAATAGATTAACAGAAAAAACAAGAAATAATAAAAATCTGATGTGTTACATTCACATGACTTTCTCTACATCTCAGCAACAAAATTGTTAAAAAACTTATGCTTCTATTTACTACATGCTAATCGAGAAAACATTAGCAGAAATAGTCTTATTACTTGCTTCCTTGTGAGTAGAAGCGAAATAAGGGAGTACCATAGGTTAAAGTGATAGTCAAAAGCTGGTACCTATATGAGTGAAATTCCTTTGTTTGTATGGACACGAGTTGATAATTCCTATATTAGAAAAGTATAAGTTTTTCAAAGCTAAAACCAAGAACATGCAATATCTAAAAATCTGATGTGTACCATTCACATGACTTTCTCCATATCCCTGCAACAAATAATTCTTAAAAAGCTTATACTTCTATTTACTTTATGCTAATGAGAAAAAATTAGCAGAAATAGTCTTATTACTCGCATCCTTGTAAGTAGAAGCGAAATAAAGGACAACCGTAGGTTAAAGTGATAGTCAAAAGCTGGTTGCTATGTCAATGAAGTTCCTTTGTTTATATGGATAAGAGTTGACAAGTTGCAGTATGAGAAAAGTATACGTTTTTCATAGCAGAAACCAAAAATAAGGAATGTCACAAAAACGACGAACTCCACGAAAAAAATGTATATAACATAAATTGTGTATTTTAATGTGCTCTACACTTTTTGTGTAGTAAGTTTTTGTCCATCTCTTACGGTTTAGCAGTTATTCAAAATTTAGTAAAATTCATCCAGAATAAACTACTCTTCAGAGGCTATTCCCAGAAAATTCAAGATATACATTTCATTTGTCAGGTAAATATGTTTAATATCAGAAATTTTAATCAAAATCGTTAGAGCCATTTTTGAGAAAATCAAAATTTTCGAAAAAAGTTTCATGTAAAGGGTAGTTGGGGGTGGGGGATTTTTCTCAAAATCTTCGTGTCGCATCCCTGGAAGATGCTAAACTTAAATACCAAGTTTGGTATTTTAGCGACTTTTCGTTTTTGAGATATCGTGTTCAAAGACACACGGACACACACACACACACACACACACGGACCTTTTTGTGAAAATGCTTTTTTTGGATATTGGGGACCCTAAAACATATATTTCCAGTGAAATCTCGGTATCGAATTTTTGTCGGAGTGCAATACTTTCTCTATACACTATGTACATAGTGCGTATGGAGAAAGTAAAAAGCGGTGAACGCCACGAAAAACATGTGTATAACTTAAATTGTATGTTTTAACATGCTCTACATTTTTTGTGTGGTAAGTTTTTGTCCCTCTGTTACGGTTTGACAGTTATGCAAAGTTCTGCAAAATTCCTCCAGAATAAAGTAGCCTTCAGAGTCTATTCCCAGAAAATCCAAAATATACATTTTATTTGTCCTGTAAATATATTTAATATACGATGCTTTAATCAAAATCATTAGAGCCATTTTTAAGAAAATCAACATTTTCAAAAAAAGTTCCATATAAAGGGTAGTTTGGGGTGGGGGGATTTTTCTGAAAATCTTCGTATCGCATCCCTAGAAGATACCAAACTTAAATACCAAGTTTGGTTTTTACCGACTTTTCGTTCTTGAGATTTGTTCACTGACACACGGGCCTTTTTCTGAAAATGCTTTTTTTGAATACAGGGGACCCTAAGACATATATTTTTGGTGAAATCTCGGTATCGAATTTTTGGGTGGAGTGCAATGCCTTCTCTATACACTACGCACATAGAACGTGGGGAGAAAGTAAAAATTGAGAAACTATAGGGGAATAAAATCCAAAGGAAGAGAAGAAATGGGAGGAAAGCAAATAAACAGAGACAGGATCAAAGAAACAAGAAGACACCATAAAAAGGAAAGAGGGCAAGAATATGAATAGAAAGATTAGAGCAAGAAAATAAATAAAGCAATAAAAGTTCTGGAGAGAGAAGCAAGCAAAGAAACGAGAATAGTTGAAAAATACTAAACAAAAAAGAATAGATGTATTAAAATGTTAACAAACCTTACTTTCTCTCCTACGTCAAATAAGTATAGGAATTATAGGTAGTATTCCAGAAGAAAAAAACTGATGTGTTCCATTCACTTGACTTTCTCTACATCTCTGAAACAAATTATTGTTAAAAAGCTTATTCTTCTATTTACTTCTTGCTAATTGAGAAAAAAAAAAAAAAGGACAGAAATGGTCTTATTACTTGCTTCCGTGTAAGTAGAAGCGAAATAAGGGAGTACCATAGGTTAAAGTGATAGTCAAAGGCTGATTGCTATGTGACTGAAGTTCCTTTGTTTGTATGGACACGAGTTGACAGATTCCTGTATGAGAAAAGTATAAGTTCTTCAAAGCAGAAACAAATAACAAGGAATATCTAAAAAACGATCAACTGCACGAAAAAAAATTATATAACATAAATTGTGTGTTTTTTAAAGTGCTCTACATTATTTGTGGAGTAAGATTTTGTCCTTCTACGGTTTTCCAGCTATGGAAAATTCTGCAGAATAAAGGTGTGTTCAGATGCTAGCCGAGAATATTCATGTTTAACGTTTTAATCAAAATTGTTAGAACCATTATATGTATATCTTGAGTATTAACGTCAGAAGTTCTCTTCATTGTAAGAGGTTTTGTACAACTGGTTAACCGCAAGGGAAAACATGTACATTTGGGACAAACACAATTTCTGCTCTTTCTTTATTTCCCTATGTCCCATGTTATTCATTTCAATTTCCGAATAGTCAGTTTTCTCAAAAGATAAATCGTGCTTAATTTTTCCTTTTTTTTTTTTTTCATTCTGGTTATGGAAATAAAAGGGGATATTAATGCGATCAGCTCTTAGTGTAGTCCCTTATTGCCCTTGGATAGATACGCAAAAACGTAAAAACCCATTTCTGCGAGTAAACTCCCATACTTGTTGCATTTTTGGCAAGTACCCTACCTGTATGTGTACCCATATGTTGAGGGCCTAAGCCACAAAGTTTAGTCCAAGGTGGTGGGCCTAAGCAACAAAGTTTAGTCCAAGGCGGTGGGCCCTAAGCCGCAAAGTGTAGTCCAAGGCGGTGGGGCCTATGCCACAAAGTGTAGTCCAAGACGGTGGGGCCTATGCCACAAAGTGTAGTCCAAGACGGTGGGGCCTATGCCACAAAGTGTGGTCCAAGACGGTGGGCCCTATGCCACAAAGTGTGGTCCAAGACGGTGGGCCCTATGCCACAAAATGTAGTCCAAGACGGTGGGCCCTATGCCACAAAGTGTAGTCCAAGACGGTGGGCCCTGTGCCACAAAGTGTAGTCCAAGACGGTGGGCCCTATGCCACAAAGTGTAGTCCAAGACTGTGGGCCCGATGCCACAAAGTGCAGTCCAAGACGGTGGGCCCTATGCCACAAAGTGTAGTCCAAGACGGTGGGCCCTATGCCACAGTGTAGTCCAAGACGGTGGGCCCTATGCCACAGTGTAGTCCAAGACGGTGGGCCCTATGCCACAGTGTAGTCCAAGACGTTGGGACCTGTGCCACAAAGTGTAGTCCAAGACGTTGGGACCTATGCCACAAAGTGTAGTCCAAGACGGTGGGTC
Source organism: Hymenopus coronatus (assembly GCA_030762935.1). Taxonomy (NCBI): domain Eukaryota; kingdom Metazoa; phylum Arthropoda; class Insecta; order Mantodea; family Hymenopodidae; genus Hymenopus; species Hymenopus coronatus. The sequence continues at coordinate 6,110,832 of CM060895.1, read as the reverse complement.
CTATGCCACAGTGTAGTCCAAGACGGTGGGTCCTATGCCACAGTGTAGTCCAAGACGTTGGGACCTATGCCACAAAGTGTAGTCTAAGACGTTGGGACCTATGCCACAAAGTGTAGTCCAAGACGGTGGGTCCTATGCCACAGTGTAGTCGAAGATGGTGGGCCCTATGCCACAAAGTGTGGCGAAAGATTATGGGCCCTAAGCCACAAAGTATAGTCGAAGACGGTGAGCCCTATGCCACAGTGTAGTCCAAGACGGTGGGCCCTATGCCACAAAGTATAGTCGAGGACGGTGGGCCCTAAGCCGCAAAGTGTAGTCCAAGACGGTGGGCCCTATGCCACAAAGTATAGTCGAAGACGGTGGCCCCTAAGCCACAAAGTGTGGCGCAAGATTATGGGCCCTAAGCCACAAAGTATAGTCGAAGACGGTGGGCCCTAAGCCGCAAAGTGTAGTCCAAGACGGTGGGCCCTATGCCACAAAGTATAGTCGAAGACGGTGGGCCCTAAGCCGCAAAGTGTAGTCCAAGACGGTGGGCCCTAAGCCACAAAGTTAGTCGAAGACGGCGGGCCCTAAGCCGCAAAGTGTAGTCCAAGACGGTGGGCCCTAAGCCACAAAGTTAGTCGAAGACGGCGGGCCCTAAGCCGCAAAGTGTAGCCCAAGACGGTGGGGCCTAAGCCGCAAAGCGTAGCAGAGAGATATTGGTATGAGAGGAGCAGTTGCGGCCTAGCAGAGGGATCTGTGAGCTCAAAACACCAAATAAGAACAAGAACAAGATAGAATTCCGGCAATCGGATTTCAAAACTGGATATGTCAATATTTTAAACACCCTCAAGTCCGGATTGCCTATGGAAGTTTTACCTAATTTTCAAATGCTTTACAACAAAATACCTTATAAAACAATGTATGATATATTTGTGTGAGTCAAATATGGAGCGCATAGAACAAGAGAGTGTCATGTGAATGTAACGTATCGACACTTTACGTTGGCTAAAATAACACATCTTAGTAATGAAATTCGCATGATTATCCACTGTTAGAAGAGCTCCTATACTTATCACAAATTACGCTCTGCTTTTGGATGTACAGATTACCCAACTGTGCCCTGCGGACCTTGCTTTTACTCAACCTTCCATTCACACATTTTTCTCTACCTGTTCTGCAAATTATTCTTGCTATATATCGTTCTTGTATTTACTTCACGATAATCGAAATAAAAATGAACAGAAATGGTCTTAATTCCTTGCTTCCTTGTAAGCAGAAGGGAAAACGATTGTCAAATCTTTTAAAAGCCGTTGCCATGAGGATGAAATGCGTTTCTATGCAGGGCCAGGAGTTTACAAATTTCCGTGTGAAGGAATATCTCAGAAATGGTCAACTCAACGAAGGAAACGTATATGTGACAAATTGTGTGTTTTAATGTGATCTACATTTTTTGTGTAGTAAGATTTTGTCTATCTCTTACAGTTTACCAGTTATGCAAAATTCAGGAAAAGTTATCCAGAATGAAGAGGTCTTCCGAGGCTATTCGCACAAAATTCAAGATATATAATTCTTTTTTTTTTCTTTTTTTTTTGTGGAGTGGTTCGTTTTTGAGATATTCCTTGTTCTTGGTTTCAGCTTTGAAAAACTTAACTTTTCTCGTACAGGAACTTGTCAACTCATGTCCATACAGATAAGGAGCTTTATTCACATAGCAACCAGCTTTTGACTATCACTTTAACCTATGGTACTCCCTTATTTCCCTTCTACTTGCAAGGAAGCAAGTAATAAGACTATTTCTGCTCATTTTTGGCGATTAGCATGAAGTAGTTAGAATCATAAGCTTTTCAACAATAATTTGTTGCGGAGAAAGTCATATGAATGGACCACATCAGATACTTTTTTGTTAGAATGTAAGCATCACTGATTATTATAATACAAGACTTAGTGCTGCTATAAACAAATAACGACATTTTAATGAAATGTACCGTGCGGTTTTGGTAGCGTTACATTCAACAAGTGGTTGTTAACGGTGTGCTCTTGCAGTCTCTGGCCTCTTCAACTCCATCACCGTGTATGGAACAATATTCTGGGGCAATTCACTGCATATTCCGGATACAGAAGCAAGCTATACGAAAAAACTGATGTGTTGCATTCACATGACTTTCTCTCCATCTCTGCAATAAATTATTGTTAACAACCTTATGCTTCTATTTACTTCATGCTAATCGACCAAAAAATAGCAGAAATAGTCTTATTACTTGCTTCCTTGTAAGTAGAAGGGAAATAAGGGAGTACCATAGGTTAAAGTGATAGTGAAAAGCTGGTTGCTATGTGACTGAAGTTCCTTTGTTTGTATGGACACGAGTTGACAAATTCCTGTATGAAGAAGTAAAGCTTTTTTAAAGCTGAAACAAGGAACATCTAAAAAACGATCAACTTCACGAAACAAATGTATATAACAATTATGTGTTTTAAAGCGCTCTACAGTTTTTGTGTGGTAAGTTTTTTTTTTCCATCTCTTACGGTTTAGCAGTTATGCTAAATTTCGTAAAATGTATCCAGAATAAAGTTCTTTTCAGAGGCTATTCCCTGAAAATTCAAGATATACATTTTATTTGTCAGGTAAATATATTTAATATACGATATTTTAATCAAAATCGTTAGAGCCCGTTTTAAGAAAATAAAAAATTTCCAAAAAAGTTCCATGTAAACGGTAGTTTGGGATGGGGTGATTTTTCTCAAAATCTTCGTGTCGCATCCTTGTAAGATACCAAACTTAAATATCAAGTTTGGCATTTAACGGTCTTTTCGTTTTTGAGCTATGCTGTTCACAGGCGCGCGCGCACGCACGCACACACACGGACCTTTTTTTGAAAGTGCTTTTGTTTTGGATACAAGTGACGCTAAAACATATATTTCCGGTGAAATCTCGGTATCGAATTTTGGGTGGAGTGCAATACCTTCTCTATACACTATGTATATAGTACATTAAAGAAAGTAAAAATTGGGCATACTCACCTTACCTTGTGTTTATATATTATTCATTTTAAAATTCTATGCATATTTTTATAACAAACATGGAAATTCATAACATTAATACTAGACAAAAGGGGTATATTCATTGTCCCAATGCCAAACTTCGTTGCTTTCAGAAAGATGTATATTATGAAACAATCAAGATATTTAATGCTCTCCCCAGTAATCTCAAAGAAAATGTTGGGAATTTAGGGCTATTAAGGCCTCTCTTAAGGAGTACCTTTGCAACAAATCAGTTTACTCTGTGGATGAATATTTAAGTGACAAATCTGTCTGACAATATCGTTGTATTTATAAGTATTACAATGTATTGCATTTTGTGTATATTAGTGCGTGTTTTATATTCAAATTAAACTGATGTATACTTTGACTTGCACGAACGTGTCAAATGAACTTTTTAGTATTTAGCAATGACACAAGGTCTGTGAAACGAGATGCTTTGATATTTTACACTCTAGTACACAATTGTAAACTGTGTCATGCACCCATGTGTACATAATACAATAATCATATTTTAGTTTTATATAATTACCAGTAGTAACTCTTAGGAAACTATCATCTGACATTACATCAGTATTACATATCATGAAATTATATTTATTTATACATTTTATCAGTATTTTGTATATGTGCATGCAAATAATCAAGTTTGGAGCACATTAAGTATAATAGAGGCCTGAAAAGCCAAATTATCTGATTATACGTCCATTCAACTGTTTTTCTAACCCCAATTTTTATCACTAGAAAATTGTACATTGTTTTTAATTACTCTACACGTACTATATACATAGTGTATAGAGAAGGTATTGTATCGCACCAAAATTAAATACCGAGATTTCACCGGAAATACATGTTTTGAGACTCCCTGAATAAAAAAAGTATTTTTTAGAAATGTCTATCTGTGTGTATGTTTGTCTGTGGATAGCAGAGCTCAAAAACAAAAAGCATGTTAAACAGCAAACAGAAGGATCTCCCAATAATGCTACACCCCCCCAAGTACCATTTACATGGAACAAATTTTTGAAAATTTTGATTTTTTCAAAAATGCCTAATGATTCTGATTAAAATCTCACATTTAAAATATTTAGATTACAAATAAAATGTAAACCTTGAATAGCCTCTCAAGACCTCTTTATTCTGCAAAATGTATCAAGAGATAGAAACTTGGTATACAAAAATGTAGATCACATTAACATGTATATATATCCCGTTTTCGAGATATTGGTTTCTTGTGAATTCCTGGCCAAGTGAGGAAAGCGATTTGAAGCACACAGTCGGTGTACAAGGAAGCAAGTAATAAGAAATACTATTACAGTGCTGACCTGTGTCGAGAGCCTGTTCCTTGCTGACAGTATCCTAGTGACCCATACACATTCTCAGACGGACAGACGCACTCTGATCAAGGAGTCGTACTGCCGCTATCTTCCCCTCGCTCCCCCACTCTCGTCACCTGCTCCCGCTCTATAACAGCCCTCGGTTAAATTGGGCCTTTCCCACATGCATGGCTACTCCACGTCTCTTACCCTCAAACGGACTTCAAACTTTAAACTTTTTACATAATTAGCTACATTTTACTTTCTCAACACCTACTATGTACACAGTGTATAGAGACGTATTGTATTCCACCCAAAAAATTGATACCAAAATTTCACCCGAAATATATGTTTTGGGTCCCCATGAATGAAAAAAAATCTGGAAAAAGGTCGGTGTGTGTGTGTGTGTGTGTGTGTCTTTGGACAGCATAACTCAAAAACGAAAAGACTGGGAAATACCAAACTTGGTATTTAAGTTTGGTACCTTCCAAGGATGCGACACGAAGATTTTCAAGAAAAAATCCCCCCACCCTCAACTACCCTTTACATGGAACTTTTTTCGAAAAGTTTCAGTCTCTCAAAAATGGCTCTAACGATTTTGATTAAAATGTCGTATATTAAAGATATTTACCTGAAAAATAAAATGTATATCTTGAATTTTCTGGAAATAACCTCTGAAGACTACTTTATTCTGGAGGAATTTTACTTAATTTCTGCATAACTGCTAAACCGTAAGAGATGGACAAAACTTACCACAAAAAATGTAGAGCACGTTAAAACACACAATGTATGTTATATACATTTTTTTCGTGGAGTTGATCGTTTTTAGATATTCCTTGTTTTTGGTTTCAGCTTTGAAAATCTTTTACTTTTCTTATACAGGCATTTGTCAACTCCTGTTCATACAAAGGAACTTCAGTCACATAGCAACGAGCTTTTGACTATCACTTTAACCTATGGTACTGCCTTATTTCGCTTCTACTTACAAGGAAACAAGTAATAAGATTATTTCTGCTAATTTTTTCTCGATTAGCATGAAGTAAATAGAAGCATAAGCTTTTTAACAATAATTTATTTTAGAGATGTAGAGAAAGTCATGTGAATGGAACACATCAGCCTTTTTAACTTTCCCCATACGTATAGTTTTTTTTCAAACGATAAGATAGGATATCATCGTCTCCGAACCTGAGGTTATTGGAGTTGCGCACCACGAAGGAGGTGAGCGACGGCACAGCAATAACAGACCGGGACCCACACCCCCGCCAAGAGCTGCCCTGATCCCGATAGCTACGCCAAGTCGGGGGACGGAGAGAAGTCGCTTTCCCTGCCACGCCGCACCGAGCACCTTCCCCGACTTTTCCAATCCTGAAAGAAACATACGGGATGAGAGACCCGGGGAATCCCTTCAGGTACACCGGCCTCAGCAAGCGAGCCCGCCTGTCGTCATTCGGTTCTCTTTCCTTGTTTTTCATCCCGGTGATGCAAATAGGCCATCAGATAGCTACCAGCCTTTAAAAGATGTTTGTTTTGAGCTTTACTGCCTTTAACCTGGTTGGTCATATCGGACGATGAATGAAATTGGTGAATTGTTACTCAAATGATCTCGGGGTCCATGGAGCTTCAAGTTACTCGACATTCGTGTTCTCAGGATAAGGGAAAACCCCAAAACAAAGGTAGCTCACCGTAAGCAAAATTTGAACACACAACCTCTTGAATATTAGGAACACTACCGAGGCGGATTTTAAAATACTGGAATTTCGCGTTGTTCTAACGTGTTCCCTTTTTTCTCTTGAACTTACAATTTCTGTTAATGTTTGTCTTAATCAGCATGAAGCGTAGAGAAGAATAAGCTTTTAGAAATATTTTGTTGGTGGAGTAAAGAATGTGAATGTAAACAAGAAAGATGGCTTCTCGTTTAGAAAAGTTGCATTTTCTGGCAAGCAGTCAATTTTACAAACAAACAAAAAATGTATATAACATCAATTATGTGTTTTAACGAGATTTACATTTCTTTATAATAACATTTTGTTTCTCTTACCGTTTACTAGTTGTATAAAACTCATTCAGAATAAAGTAGTCTTCAGAGGCTATTCCCAGGAAATTCAAGATATACATTTCATTTGTCAGGTAAATATCTATGAAATACGAACTTTTAATAAAAAATCGTTAGAGCCATTTTTGAGAAAATCAAAAATTTCAAAAAAAGTTCCATGTAAAGGGTAGTTGGGGGTGGGGGGATTTTTCTCAAAATCTTCGTGTCGCATCCCTGGAAGATACTAAACTTAAATACCAAGTTTGGTATTTTAGCGACTTTTCGTTTTTGAGTTATCGGGTTTCACAGACACACGGACACACACACACACGGACCTTTTTGTGAAAATGCTTTTTTTGGATATTGGGGACCCTAAAACATATATTTCCGGTGAAATCTCGGTACCGAATTTTTGGTGGAGTGCAATACTTTCTCTATACACTATGTACATAGTGCGTATGGAGAAAGTAAAAAGGAATGTTCTGGACTTAGGAGCTCTCGTGTATTTCAGTTGAAATCTCGGTACCGAATTTTTGGATGCAAAATAATAACTTCTTTAGAGCACGTGTAGAAAAGTAAAACCATAATATTTATCACAAGTAATATAAGGAGAGGTCCCACAACAGAAAAGTTATATTTCGTGAATTTGGACACGAACAGTAATATTGACGTATATTTGATGAGGTGCATATCATAGATTACATATCTCTTTGTACTAGGGTCGGCTGATAAGTCCCGGGCCTCTCATGAAAACAGCAATTAACATCTTTTTTTTACTTTATTTCTCAACATAATCTCCAGAAAGGCTAATACATTTGTCCTATCGGTGTTCTAATTTAATTAAACCATCTCTGTAGTGCGCTTTATCAAGGTCCTCAAAATAGCTGTTTACCTGCTCGTTGCTGTGAAATCTTCGTCCTCCAAGAAATTGTTTGAGGTTTGGGAACAGGTACTCTCTGGCTGCTAGACTGGTCGATGTTCAAGCAATTCACATTGCAATGACTGAACGATGGGTAGCAGCATTGTCCTGATGAAACAAGACTTTTTCTTTTCACCTCATCATTCAAACGTTGCAGTAAGATTGCGTAGTAGTCACCAGTGACACTTTTACCATTTTCCAAGTAATCAATACAAATAATTCCCTGTTCAACCCAGAAAACACTCACCATAACCTTGTTAGCTGACAAAGTTGACTTTGCCTTTTTTGGAGTTGGTTCACCGGGCGCAGTCCTCTGTTTTGACTGTGATTTTCTTTCTGGAGTGTAATGATGTATCCAAGTTTCATCCATGGTAATAAGCCGTCTCAAAATTCACTGGGGTTTTTACGGTAGAGCTCTACATTTTTAACAGAAACAGTTTTTCTTTGCAATTTTTGATCAGGTGTCAACAAACGTAGCACCCATCTTGCACACACCTTGTGAAAGCCCAAAACATTACTTAAAATATTACCTGCACGTTCTTTTGATATGTTTACAGCCTCTGCTATCTCAAACAACTTTAATCGGCAGTCTTCCAGTACTAAACAATGAATTTTTTCTATAATCTCTGGAGTTGTCACTTCCACAGGGCGTCCAGAGCGAGGCCCATTTTAAACTCTACAACCCACCTTTTAATCATTGAATATGAAGGTGCAGAGTCTTTCAATGTACTGTCCATTTGGAATTCTTGATTTCTTTAGGCGTCAAGCCTTTCAAATGGAAGTATTTAATTACTGCTCGTTTTTCCAAAAGCTCCATTTTCCTGAAAACTCTAAACTTGTCTTGTTTAAAATGCTGTCATTGGAAAACTAAATAAGCTATTGACCTGTAGCTATGGATACAAGCTAGTCTAGAGTTAAACTATACGATGCTACCGTCTAACTGGCCATATCTGTGTGAGGCCCGGGACTTATCAGCCGACCCTCGTATTGCTACATTGTATTATTTTAGCTTAGTAAAACATGATTGCAAGTAATATATCTATTGGAACTTCCGCCATTATGTACGGGAATATCACTATACACTGATATTCAAGAGGAAACAAATGTAGGTGGGTGCGATACATTTACAAAAAACAACTGCAAGTGGGTGTGATTAAAAAAAAAACTATTAAAACACAGAGATAATGAGTTCCGATTGATTGGAATTCCACACGCCAATATACTGGATTGTCAACTCTCTACGGTCACGTGTCATGAACGAAATACCTATCTTAATGCTATATTTTGATGCAACTGGTTGAAGTTATTTTCGAGGAAGTAAGGCATGCTGGTGGTGAACCGAATGCATCCGTTTTTCTAGTTGGGGAGTCGCGTGTGAAGGTTTCACTCGACACAGTTTGCCACGGACCATGGAACAACAACCAACTCTCCCTTCTCCGAATTTGTGATTCCTTGCTTACGCAACGAGGGGGCAGGCATTTTCACCGGAACCTGCAGGAAATGCACGTTAATTGATCACACACTTTCCCTGGTACGGCATCAACTCATTGCATTTACATTCTATCAACTTTCTGACAACAAGACATTTGGGCTTCAACACTGAGAGGCGTCTAATAAGTCCTTAGAAAAAGGCAAAAAAACAAATTATTATTTTTGGTAATTTTTTTCAACATAATCTCCTTTCAGCTCGATACACCTTTCCCAGCATTTCTCCAACTTTTTTAATCCTTCCAAACAGTAGGTTTCTGGAAGTCCACAAAATAAGCATCTCTTTAGGAGATGACCTCTTTGTTAGACGTGAATCTTTATCACCGAGGCACTTTTTCAAGTTTGGAAATAAAAAATAAACTCATTTTGGGCCAAACCTGGTGAATACGGTGGATGCTGTAGTAATCCGACATTGAAACTGTATAGGTTTGCATCCTTGCAGTGTCTTGATGGAAGAGAGCTTTTCTTTGCCAGATGAGGCCTTTTTTTTTGTTTTTTTTTCCTTCATTTCTCCGTTCAACCGATGCAATAACGACGCATAATACTCTCCATTTATCGTTATTCCTTTCTGCAATTATTCAATGTAGATGATTGCTCGTGCATCCAAAAAAACCGAGGCCATCACCTTGTCTGCAGATTTCACCACCTTTGCCTTCTTTGGAGCCTGCTCGCCTTTAAAAACCCACTGTTTTGACTGTACTTTTGTTCTGGAGTGTAGTAGTGTATCCGTGTTTCATCCACAGTTATGTATCGATTCAGAAACTCCTCAGGATAACGACGGAAAAGTGCCAAACCAGTTTCATAATACGTCATACGATTGCGTTTGTTCTTCATTGGATAACAATGTATCTTGTCATATGCCTGTGGGCTCTACTATTTCGCCAAATTTGATTCGTCGATCACTCAAAACCATATCCAGGATTTTGACAATCATTTCGGAGGAAGTCACTTCTACTGGACGATGTTCATCATTTGTGGATGTACGGCCACGTTTAAATTGTTACAAACACAGGAGCAGATGTGTCATGAACTTCATCGAAGTCTGCTTTTATCTCTTTCGGTGTTAAGTCTTTTAAATAGAAGTGTTTAATCACTGCACGAAACCCGTTTTTTTTTTCCCATGTTTCTAAAGAAGCACAAGATTGTTGATTCAATCGCCTATGGCAACGAAACCACTTGATGGGTACAGCTTAAACTTTAATTGTCATCTAGTAAGAGACGACGGTTACTAAATACAAACTTTTTTCGATGCTACAAGTGGAATTTCTTGGATTTTCTAAGCCCTTGTTGAATGCCCCTAGAACTTCATAAATATTTGTGCTTAAGCAAAGTTTTAGGGAAATGGCGCAGGCGGTAATAGACATTCCGTAGGTCCTCCGTGAGTCACCAATCTGGCTACATTTCTCTTAATGGCCAAGGTAAATACCGGATTGGATATTTAATACCACGACCCAAAGTTACCTTCAACTCAAGAAAATCTGATGTGTTCCTTTCACATGACTTTCTCTACATCTATATAAGAAGTTGTTGTTAAAAAGCTTATTATTCTATCTACACCGTGCTAGTGGAGATAAACACTAGCAGAACTTGCTTCCGTATCAGTAGAAGGGAATACACTATGATAAAGTGACAGTCAAATGTTTTAAAATATGGTTGTTGACAAGTTCCCGTGTGAGAAATGTATAAGTATTTTAAAACTGAAAACAACAGCAAGCAATATCTCTAAAACGGTCAACTCCACGAAAAAAAGTTATATGACATAAATTGTGTTTTATCGAGATCTGCGTCTTTTGTGTATTCTAGCTCTTACTAGTTATACAAAATTGATCCAGAATAAAGTGCTCTTCAGAGGCTATTCCCAGAAAATTCAACATCTTAATTGGCAGGGTAGTTTGCGGGGGGGGGGGGGATTTTCTTGAAAATCTTCGTGTCGCATCCTTAGAAGATACGAAACTTAAATACTAAATTTCGTATTTAACGGTCTTTTCGTTTCTGAGCTATGCTGTTCACAGACACGCACGCACTTTTTCTAAAAATACCCTTTTTTTGGATTCAGGGGGATCCAAAATATGAATTTCCGGTGAAATCTCGGTATTGAATTTTTGAGTACAACACAATACCTTCTCTATACACTGTGTATAGTACGTGTAGAGAAAGTACAAATGGCGAACTCTTTGAAATTGCTTACCCTTGCCATATCTGGAGGACTGGCACTCCCCTAGGGCTTACAAGCCAATGTCTAGGGGTCAGAAGCCTGTTGAGGAGCCAACCACAGTGTGGAGAACCTGTTGCGAGGGGTCGACCCGTAGTAAGGCATGGACATGAAGTGGATGATGGAGCAATTGGTGAAATGAGTGGAGATAAGCCATCCAGTCGCGCTTGGGATGGAACCCGGGCAGCCTAGACGGCAGGCGAGCGGTCTGCCCACATGAATATAACATAAGTTGTGTGTTTTAATGAGATCTATAGCTTTGTGTATATCTCTTACGGTTTGCCAGTTATACAAAACACATCCAGAATGAAGAGGTCTTCAGAGGCTGTTCCCAGAAAATTCAAGATTTACATTTTATTTGGCATGTATCTTTAATGTGCTATATTTTAATGAAAATCATTAGAGCCCTTTTTGAGAAAAGGGAATTTGAGGAGGGGGAATTTTTCTCAAAATCTTCGTGTCGCATCCATTGAAGATAATAAACTTATATACCTAGTTTGGCATTTTACCGACCTTTCGTTTTTGAGTTGTGTTCACAGACACGCGGAGACACACACACATAAAAGATGTTTTAAACGGGGACCTTAGAACGTGTATTTCCGGTGAAATGTTGGTATTGAATTTTCGGAAGGAGTGCAATACCTTCTCTACCTACGTACCATATGTAGAGAAAGTAAAAAAGAGGAGATAATTCACCTTTTTGTCTATTTTATTTATTTCACTTGGTGATATCGCGAGTTGATAGCTATATGCCCTTTAGGACTCATCCCGTTTTGGACGGTTATGGTGGGGCATTACTGTATACCAGGCCACTTTGCTCGGCTATACATCCAGCTTGCACCATTCGTAGTCAGACGGCGCAGTACAACTAGCCTCGAGGCTTTTAAGTGACAGTTGGCATCACAAACACTGTTACCATCTATATTCAGTTTTACTACTTTTACTTTCTCTACACGTTCTTTGTACATAATGTATAGAGAAGGCATTGTAATGCACCCAAAAATTCCATATCGAGATTTCACCGGAAATATATGCTTTGGGTACCCGTGAATCTAAAACAGAATTTTTAGAAAAAGGTCCGTGTCTGCACCTATGGGACAGCATAGGTCAAAAAGGAAAATACCGTTAAATGCCAAACTTGGTAATTTAAGTTTTACATTGAAAACATTTCAAAAGTTTTGATTTTCTTAAACGTGTCTCTAACGATTTTGATTAAAATATCGTAAATTTAAGATGTTTACCTGGCAAATAAAACGTATATCTTGAATTTTCTGGGAATAGCCTCTGAAGACTACTTTATTCTGCATGAATTTTGTATAACTGGGAAACCGAAAGAGCTGTACAAAACTTTGCTACACAAAAAGCGCATAATTTATATCCTTTATTACTTTATCTAGCACGTATACACTTACAATATACATAGTAGATAGAGAAAGTATTATACTCCACCCAAAAATTCCATGTACAGATTTCATCGGAAATGTGTTTTGAGGTCCCCCGAGTGTAAAAAAGGGATTTTTAAAAAAAGTTTGAGCACCAAAAAGAAAGCGCCGTTGAATACTTTATATTTATGTTTAGTATCTTCCAAGGATGTGAGACGAAGATTCTCAAGAAAATCCCCCCCCCCACCACAAATGGAAATGTTTTCGAAAACTGTGATTTTCTTAAAAATGTCTCTAACGATTTTGATTAAAATACCGTATATTAAAGATATTTACATCACAAATAAAAAGTATAATTTGAATTTTCTGAGGATGGTTTCTGAAGAAGTGTTTACTCTGGATGAATTTTACGGAATTTTGCATAACTGCTAAACCGCAAGAGATGGACAAGAACTTAGCACGCAAGAAATGTAGAGCACGTTAAAACACACAATTTATGTTTTATATATATTGATGCGTTCTTGTTATTGGTTTCAGCTTTGAAAAACTTATACTTCTCTCATACACGAATTTGTCAACAAAGAAAGGGATTTCAATGCCATAGCTACCACATTTTAAAACATTTGCCTTGTACCTACAAGGAACATGTTAATGTTTTATCATGAATGTGGACTGGACCCTGACCTGCTACCCAGTCAGCAATAAGGAACAGAAGTGGTAGCTATTAGCAACTTTATTGTAGAGCAGGCCACGCCAAATGTCTGTATTTATTCCATTTGCAAGTGTTTACAGTTGCCTCAGAGCAAGGCGAGGAGGACTTCCCCGAGCTCTCAGGCCAACGCTATCTCAAATTTCATCAAAAATCACAACAAATCTACCTTTTTATTTTAATTCCATAAAACAATATAAACATTGCGGAATATAAACATTCACACGATGTTCGGCAAACATTAATCTGTTATCTACAGCATGATAAACATAAGGAGAATTACTCTTATTACTAGCTGCTTGTAAGTTGAAGAGAAATAAGAAAATAAAGCGATGGTCTCCTCCTGTAAAGGCCGGTCGCTATGTGAAACAATTGAAATTCCAATCTCTTTGCTTCCCAGGAGTAAACAAACGAAAAGAAAGATCAGAAAAGTTTAAGTGGCTAAAATTGAAACTAATAATCCGGAATATCTCGAAAATGGTTAACTCTACAAAAACATAAATTGTGTGTTTTAATGAGATCTACGTTTATTGTGTAGCAAGTTTTTGTTTATCTCTTACGGTTTGTCACTTATACAAACATCATCTAGAATAAAGAGGTCTTTACAGGCTATTCCCAGAAAATTCAAAATATACATTTTATTTGTCAGATAAATATCTTTATTGTACAATATTTTAATCAAAATCGTTTCAGCCATTTTTGAGAAAATCAACATTTTCGAAAAAAGTTCCATGTAAAGGGTAGTTGGGGGTGGGAGGATATTCTTGAAAATCTTTGTGTCGTATCCTTGGAAGATACCAAACTTAAATACCAAGTTTGGTAATTAGCGGTCTTTTCATTTTTGAGCTTTGTAGTACGTGTAGAGAAAGTAAAAATATATAATTTGCTATTTTTAAATGTCGTAACTGTAGCATTACAAGTGAAACTGTACTGGACTCGAGAACAAAAGCTTCAGTTCGACGAGATCTCATTCACATCTTGCAAAGTACAACACAAAGCTGTGTAAAAAAAGCAATATAAGAAGAAAAGGCAGCAGTAGAGGAGAAGAAAAGGAAAGCTGAGGGTCCAACCTATCAACCTGGTGGATTTTAATGTGAGCCATATTGATATTTTGAGCATTTCCCTTCCTGTAAAATGTTCCTTGTGGAGCAGTTTTTCTGTTTCACAGAGAGACAATAAATAAGAATTGCTCTAGGTTTTACTGTCAAAATTATTTTCACATCTCCAAAACAAAATTCATATTTGTATGACAAAATAGCCCATTCATAACTTTAGAAATCCGATTGTTCCAATCATATGACCTTCTATACATCGCTATAACAAATTCTTCTATCTACTTTCTTAATTTATTACTTGGTTCCTTGTAAGTAGAAGGGCAATAAGAGAATACACTAGGCTAAACTGACAGTCAAATGTTTCAAAAGCAGGTTGAAATCCGTTTCTATGCAGTGCCAGGAGTTTACAACTTTTCGTGTGAGAAAAGTTTCAGTATTTTAAATCTGAAGTCAATAACAAGGAATAGCTCAGAAATGGCCAATTCCACGAGAACATAATAATTGTGTGTGTTAATGTGGTCTCATTTTTGTGAAAATCAAATTTGGATATTTTTTCCCTGTAAAGGGTAGTTGAGGGTGGGAGAATTTTCTTGAAAACCTTCGTGTCGATCCTTGGAAGATACTGAATTTAAATACCATGTTTGCTATTTAACGGTATTTTCGTTTTCTAGCTATGCTGCCCCCCACAGCCAGATGCATCTAAAATTTTTTTGTTTTTTTTTTAATTCCGGAGGACCCAAAACATATACTTCCAGTGAAATCTCGGTATTGTATTTTTGGGTCCATTACAATACCTTCTCTATACACTATGTACAAGTACGTGTAAAACAGCATTATAGTTTTGAATTTCATGCATGCCCTTAAATCCTCCAGAAGCGAGCCAGGTAGCTCAGGAGTTTCGCCTGAGGCTGGCATTCCGGCGGTCGTGGGATCGATTCACGCGGCCGATCTCTCCTGGGCCACTTGACAAATGATGGCGACATTTCTTCCTGTCCCTTCAGTTCATCTAAGCGGTCTCTTTCAGGGTTGTACGTGTCGGCGAGGCGCCCTTCCGTAGAGGTGACTGCGCTCCATAAATACAGCTCTTGGCGGCGGGAGTTTAGTCAGACCTGAGGTGCGGGCTGCTATGCTCTCCGCGTCCGCATGACTACTGTTAGGAACCTTAAGTAATAAGAAGCCATGTTGCTAAAGGAAGTTGGTGTTACCATTGTGTACTGTGACATGTCATCAAAACCAATTTGGTACTGATTCCTAGGTTATTTCGGATCTGGTAGCTATTTAGTTGGTCGTTCAAAGTGCTGTTTTACCACACTGAGATTGTTCCCATACATGAAAAAATCTAACGTGTTCCATTCACATGACTTTCTCTACATCTCTGCAAGAAATTATTGTTAATAAGCTTATGCTTCTCTCCACTTCATGTTAATGGAGATAAAAATTAGCAGAAATAGACTTTTTACTTGCTTCCTTGTAACTAGAAGGGAATACGCTAGGCTAAACCGACAGTCAAATGTTTTAAAATGTGGTTACTATGGGATTGAAATCCGTTTCTTTGCGTGACCAGCCGTTGATACATTCGCGTATGAGAAAATGAAAAGTATTTTGAAACTGTAACCAATATCTCAAAAATCATCAACTTCAAGAAAGAAATGTATATAACATAAATTGTGTGGGCTCTACATTATTTGTGTGGCAAGTTTTTGTGTATTACAGTGCAGACCGTTACAGACTATTCCCAGATAATTCAAAATATGCATTTTATCTATGATATTTGTACATTTAATATATCGCATTTTAATTAAAATTGCTAGAGCTATTTTTGAGAAAATCGTTTTTCAATGTCTTTCATATGAGGATAATTAGGGGTATGGGGGAGATTTTCTTGAAAATTTTCGTGTCGTATCCTTGAAAGATACCGAACTTAAATATTAAGTATGCTAATTAACAGTCTTTTCGTTTTTGAGCTATGCTGCCCACATTTACACACGGACATTTTTCTAATTTTTTTTGGATTGAGGGGGTGTCAAAAAAGTAGCTATTTCCGTGAAGTTTCGGTATTGAATACAATCACTATAGTTCTCATTACTTTTTAACTAGCTCTTGTAGAAGATTAAGCTTGTTATATATATGTAGAGAAAGTCAGATTTAAAAGCTGCCTGCCCGTTCTCGCCGTCTGTAAAGCTAAAGACACACACCAACAGAAAACAAGTGAACACCATTGTTCCAGAAGGAGAGGCAGCCCGTATGACCCACTTGTTAAAGACGGCTTATAAATGACACAGAAATGTGTTCCAAATACGTTTTCCGTACCTGTAGCCATTTCCGAGATATATACTATTTGTCAATTTTAAAGTGTCGCTATTCGGTTGTTCCGATCTGATTTACTCTTGTATCTTTTTACATTATCTAGCCTGTCAGTACACAGTGCATACAGAAGGTATTGTATTGCACCCAAAATTTCGATACCGAGATTTCACTGGAAATACATGTTTTGAGTCCCCCTATATATTTTAAAGGCATTTTTAGAAGTGTGTCAAAAACGAAAAGTCGGTAAAATACTGAACCAGGATGCGCCACAAAATTTTCAAAAAACTTTTTACTTTCTGAGAAATGGCTCAAATGATTTTGATTAAAATATCGTACATTAAGGATATTTACATGACAAATAAAATTTATATTTTGAATTTTCTCAGAATGCCTCTGAAGACATCTTTATTCTGGATGGCTTTTACTGGATTTTACATAATTAGTAAACCTTAAGAGATACACAAAAACTTGCTACATAAAAATGTAGATTTTGTTAAAACATACAATTTATGTAACATACATTTTTTTTCGTGTAGTTTACAATTTTTTATATATTTGTTGTTATTTGTTTGTTTTAAAATACATATAGAAATTTGTGAATCCCTGGCAATGGAAGAAACACGCATTTCAACCACATAGCAACCAGCTTTTAAAACGTTTGACTGTCTATTTAACCTAGTGTATTTACCTGCTACTTACAATATTCTACTTTCCGCTAATGTTTTCCTCGTTTTGAGAATATTTGGTTAAGATGTAGAGAAAATCGTGTGAATGGAACACATCAGATTTTTCAATGTTACCCTGTTCGACACACACACACACACACACACACACGTGCATACTTCCAGATTCTGTGACAAATATGGTTCAAGTACAATTTACCACCCCAGCCGGGAACCGAACCCGGGACCTCTAGAGGAGAAGTCAAAACGCTGATCACAAAGGAAGTTCAAGTTGTAATGTAAGCTTATTGAGTATTTTTGTTGTAGATGAGCGAGTAGGAAAGCCCATGTGAATGTAACGGGGCATTTACCTTAGCAGACAGGTTATTCTGGTTGTGAGCTATCAAAATCGGCAGTCTTTGTCTCTAAGGCAACTGGTTTTCTCGTAATCTACGAGAACAGGGTTTTCCAAACCGCGACCCGCAGTTCTTTTTGGACAACTTCTGATGTGTTACACTCACATGGCTTTGTCTAGCCGCTCTACAAATCAACTTCAACTTCATGTTAACCGAGATAAACATTACCAGAATGTTCTTATTACTTAGTTCCTTATAAGTAGAAGGCAACTAAAGGAACGTGATAGTCAATATATACAAAAAAAAAGTTGATCACGACAAAACACACAACTTATATTATATACACTTTTTTCGAGGAGTTGATCGTTTTTGAGATATTCCTATTGGTATCAGCTTTAAAAAACTTAACTTTTCTCATACAGGAATTTGTCAACTCCTGTCCATACAAATAAAGGAACTTCGGTCACCTAGTAACCAGCTTTTGACTATCACCTTAACCTATGCTACTCCCTTATTTCGCTTCTACTTACAAGGAAGCAAGTAATGAGACTATTTCTGCTATTTTTTTCTCGATTAGCATTAAGTAAATAGAAGCAAAAGTTTTTTAACAATAATTTGTTACAGAGATGTAGAGAATGTCATGTGAATGGAACACATCAGACTTTTTGAACCATTGTTTTGCTCATTAAAAAGTATTTTTGATTTAGTGATATAATCCAAGCTTTTTGTAATTCGGTCCCAATTAGCTCGAATTAACAGGACTCTGTTGTATACATTTTTCGTCACACGTGAGTTTTGAAAATCACCCAACATTACTAGTGTAAATGATGTTGGTTGGAAAGCCCTGAACTACAAGAAGAGAGCTGGTTTTTGGGACTGCCCTAAATCCTTCCAGAAGCCATCAACGTGTTCGGAAACTGATTGATCGACAGTAAACATGGATACACAATTACTGTTCCTATATGAGGGCGGAAACGTTTCTAATGTTTTTACTGTAAGAGATCCTTAATTATTATCATAGTCCTTGATGTTAACCCAAAAAATCTGATGTGTCCATTCACATCACTTTCTCTACATCTCTGCAACACATTATTGTTAAAAAGCTTATGCTTTTATTTACTTCATGATAATTGAGATAAAATTAGTAGAAGTAGTCTTATTACTTGCTTCCTTGTAAGTAGAAGCAAAATAAGGGAGTTAAAGTGATAGTCAAAAGCTGGTTGCTATGTGACTGAAGTTCCTTTGTTTATAGGGACATGAGTTGACAAATTCCTGTAAAAAAAATTATATTTTATAAAGTTTGTGTTTTAATGTGCTCTACTTTTTTGTGTGGTAAGTTTTTGTGCATCTGTTATGGTTTAGCAGTTATACAAAATTCCGTAAAATTCATCCAGAATAAAGTAGTCTTCAGAGGCTATTCCCAGGAAATTCAAGATATACATTTTATTTGTCAGGTAAATATCTCTAATATACGATATTTTAATCAAAATCCTTAGCGTCATTTTCGAGAAAATGAAAATTTGCGTAAATATGTGCATGTAAAGAGTAGTTGGAGTTTGGGAGATTGTCTTGAAGATCTTCGTATTACATCCTTGGAAGATACTAAACTTTAAGGTACTTTTCGTTTTTGAGCCACACACACGGATATTTCTCTAAAAATAGTTGTTTCGTACTCAGGAGGTGCCAAAATGTATATTTGGTGTGGAATGTTGGTATTAGTGGAATACAATACTATGTAGTTTGTGCATGCAAGTTTTTATGATAACTATTTGTTGAGTGTGACATCGCTATCTATTCATAAGAATACGTGTAGTGTTATCTGCAGGGAACAGGTCCCCTAGTGATAATAGCGAGTATAAATATGGCGAGGACTTTGAGTTCTGTCCAGTCCGGCAGTATTTCAGCTCAGGGATAATCCTGAGTAATACTGCAGGGCTGCTAGAATACTTACACCACATACCTGCAGAGGTCAGCTCGAGCAGGAACAGTTAAACATCGTATAACTGCTTCTCTTCAAGTACCACTCGCTTCATCACAAAATAAACCTGACACACCTTCCTGCCATTTCACAAAAAAGTTACCAGTCCCATTGGTTAAGGTAGAAGGGAGTACACTAGGCTAAACCGACAGTCAAATGGCGTCCTTTAACCTGGACGATGAATGAAATTGGTGAAATGTTCTCGGGGTCCATAGAGCTTAAAGGTACTCGACATTCGTCTTCTCAGGATAAGGGAAAACTCTGAAAAAACTTTATCCGGGCATCTAACCTTTAGCGAGATTCGAAGTCACGACTTTTTGAATGTGAGGCTCAGGTCTTTGTATGGCCAGGAGCTGACAAGTTTAAGTATTTTCTACTATATTGCGAACTAAGAGCTGTAAGTAACTTACAGTGAGAACACTTCTGTAAATGTAACTTATGGTTTTACAACTTACAAATGTTGCCTAAAAACACAGGTATGACTCTATTGTTTTTTTTATTACTTTTCTAACATAATGTATAGAGAAGGTATTGTATTCCACCCAAAAATTCAATACCGAGATTTCACCGCAAATACATGTTTTGGGTCCCCCGAATCCTAAAAAATGTTTGGAAAAAACTCCCTGTGTGTGCGCGTGTCTGTATCAAAAACGAAAAGACCCTTAATTGCCAAACTTGGTACTTAAGTTTGATATCTTCCAAGGATGCGACTAGAAGATTTTCAAAAAAAACTCCCCCCGCCCCAACTACCCTTTACATGAAACTATTTTCGAAAGTTTTGAATTTCTCAAAAATGCCTCTAACGATTTTAATAAAATCTGTATACTAACGATATTTGTGTGACAAATAAAATGTATATCTTGAATTTTCTGGGAATAGCCCCTGAAGACTACTTTATTCTGAATGAAGTTCACGGAATTTTGCATAACTGCTAAACCGTAACAGATGGAAAAAAAAACTTACAAGACAAAAAATGCAGAGCACATTAAAACACACAATTTATGTTACATACATGTCTTTCGTGGAGTTGATAGTTTTTTAGATATTCCTTGTTATTGGTTTCACCATTAAAAAATTTATTCTTTTCTCATACAAGAATTTGTCAACTCGTGTCCATACAAACAAAGGAACTTCAGTCACATAGCAATCAGCTTTTGTCTATCACTTTAACCTATGATACTCCCTTATTTTCCTTCTACTTACAAGGAAGCAAGTAATAAGACTATTTCTGCTAATTTTTTCTCAATTAGCATGAAGTAAATAGAAGAATAAGCTTTTTTAACAATAATTTGTTGCAGAGAAGTAGAGAAAGTCGTGTGAAAGGAACACATCAGACTTTGTGTTTTAAGCACTAATAAAATCTGTTATTATTTTCAGTTTCAGAAAATATATACTTTTTGGAGTGTTAAGAAATTTAAACGCTAGGCAGCATTCCTTTAAAGATGTAGTGCAATGATCCTTTGTAGAATATTTCTGTCTTTAAATATTTAAATACAGTTTTCTCAAAAGAACACTTTTGAATACGTATGTGCCTTTTTCTGAGAAAGAATAAGGCATACAGAGCTGACCCACAATAATAATTATATATATTTGATATTAAAAAGCAATAACATTGCAAATGTTCCACATTTTAACTTTTTTCACCTTGCAAATAATTTGCTTTCCTCAATTTCTGGTGAAATGATATATATAACTAGACAATTGAGGTTCAGAAGATTATACTAAAAAGAAGCATTTAATGTGTGATTCTGTTTTGCACGTAATATCAGAGAAAACAGTAAATAAATTCACATGTTCTAAGAGCAAATTTTATTTTTTATGCTGACTGAAATACTCAACCACAAAAGGTTTAATTTTCACATGTTCAGACTACCTTGAACGTTTAAAGCAATTTACATGACAAATAAAATGTATATCTTAAATTTTCTGATTACCTCTTCATTCTGGATGAATTTTACTGACTTTTTCATAAGCAGTACATCGTAAGATATACAAAAAACTTACTGCACAAAATACTGCAATAAATCTCGTTAAAACACACAAGTTATGTCAAATACATTTTTTTCGTGGAATTGACCATTTCTGAGATATTCCGTGTTATTTGTTTCAGATTTTAAATACTTAACGTAAAGTCTTGGCCAGCCCACCTGGGTAGTGTGGTGGTAGCGTGTCGGGAGTTCGAAGCTCGCTTAGGGTGAGTTAAGGTTTTTTTTCGGGGTTTTCCCTTATCCTGAGAAGACAAATTTCGACTACGTTTAAGCTCCATGGACCCCAAGATCATTTGAGTAACATTTCACCAATTTCATTCACCGTCCGATATGATCAACCAGGTTAAAGGACGTTAAACTACAAAAAAAAAAAAAAAAAAAAAAAAAAAAAACGCTTGGTCATGCATAGACACGAATTTCAAACACATAGTAACCAGCTTTTAACAAATTTGGCTATTGATTTAGTCTAGTGTATTCCCTTCTACTTACAAGGAAACAAGTAACAAGGCGATTTCTGCAAATGTTTATCTTAAAGTAGACAGAAGAATAAGCTGTTTAATAATAATTTGTTACGGCGATGTAGAGAAAGTCATATGAATGGAACACATCAGATGTTATTAGATTTAGGGCATTTCAACATATGTATTGTTTAATGTCGGTATTGAAATGTTGAATGGAAAAGCAATAAAAATGCTAAGTTTGTTTCAGAAACCTGTAAACTTCAATTTCTGGTAAAATAAAATACCTGCTCCTTGAGGAAAATCTGATGTGTTCCATTCACATGACTTTCTCTACATCTCTCAAACAAAGTATTGTTAAAAAGCTTATGCTTCTTATTACTTGTGTCCTTGTAAGGAGGAGGGAAATAAGGGAGTAGCATAGGTTAAAGAGATAGTCAAAAGCTGGTTGCTGTGTGACAAGTTCATGGACAGGAGAAAAGCTTCAGTATTTTAAATCTGAAACCAATAACAAAGACTATCCCAGAAACGATCAACTCCACGAAAAAAATGCATTTAACATAACTTATGTGTTTTAACGTCCTCTACATTTTTTATGCGATAAGTTTTTGTCCATCTCTTACGGTTTAGCTCTTATGCAACATTCCGTAAAATTCACCCAGAATAAAGTAGTCTTCAGATGCTATTCCCAGAAAATTCAAGATATGCATTTTATTTGTCAGGTAAATCTTTAATAGACGATATTTTAATCAAAATCGTTCGAGCCATTTTTAAGAAGATCCAACATTTCGGAAAAAAGTACCATATAAAGAGTAGTTTGTGGTGGGGGGGGGGGTTTCTCTAAATCTTCGTGTCGCATCCCTGGAAGATATTAAACTTAAATACCAAGTTTGGTATTTTACCGACTTTGTTTTTGTTATCGTGTTCACAGACACACGGACCTTTTTCTGAACATGCTTTTTTTTTTTTTTTTTTTTTGTACAGGGGACCCAAAAGATGTACTTGCGGTGAAATATGGTATCGAATTTTTGGGTGAAGTGCAATACCTTCTCTATACACTATGTACATAGTGCCTGTAGAGACGGTTCAGCACCTTCGCGCCATCTTTAGGCAACTTGTGAACTAATAATGTGTGTTCTCGACAGATGGCAGCACCTTATGGAAGACTAGTCTCAGTTCTAAAGAGTGTCAACAGGTGGCAGTTTCTCTTTTTGCTGTGACCCTTTTTCTTCACGGATCAGTCTTATGCATCTTCTCAATGTAGGTAATATGACCACTAAACAGCCCGTACGTTAACCCCTGGCCCCAATATTTCATACTGCCATTAAAGAAATGCCATTTTGATGCAAAAAATCTCACATAAAATACATGACTTTCTCTACATCTCTGTCACAAGTTATTGTTAAAAAGCTTATGCTTCTATTTACTTCAGAAAAAATTAGCAGACATAGTCTTACTACTTGCTTCCTTGTAAGTAGGAGCGAAATAAGGGAGTAGCATAGATTAGAGTGACAGTTGCTATGTGACTGAAGTTCCTTTGTTTGTATGGACAGCAGTTGACAAATTCCTATATGAGAAAAGTATAAGTTTTTAAAGATGAAACCAAAAACAATCGTCTCCACGCAAAAAAATGAGCTTAAACGAGCTCTACATTTTTTTGTCTATTTCTTACGGTTCAGCAGTTATGCAAAATTCCGTAAATTTCATCCAGAATAAAGTAGTCTCAGTGGATATTCCCAGAAAATTCAAGATATACATTTTATTTGTCAGGTAAATATCTTTAATATACGATATTTTAATCAAAATCCTTCAAGCCATTTTTGAGAAAATCAACATTTCCGAACACGGTAGATGGAAGTGGGGAGACATTTTTTTAAATCTTCTTGTCACTCCTTGGAAGACACTGAACTTAAATACCAAGTTTTTGAGCTATGCTGTCCACAGACACACACACATGAACATTTTCTAAAAATGCTTATTTTGGATTAAGGGGGTCTCAAAACATATATTTCCGGTGAAATCTAGGTATTGAATTCTTGGGTGGAATACAATACCTTCTGTATACACCGTGTAGACAGTAGAGAGTGTAAACTTTGCATTGTGCTAGCTGTATTTTGTGGGAAAACGTTGAATAGGCGGAAAATAACAATAAATTTGAAGTAGAAAAAATGGCCTTATAGCTTAATATCGACCTCAACACTACCAAAACATGCGTTACATCCGTCCTAGAAGAATAAACATTGCATTTTTACTTTCTCAACACGTACTATGTGCATTGTGTATAGAGGAGGTTTTGTATTCCACCCAAAAATTCGATGCCTAGATTTCACCGGAAATATATGTTTGTATGTCTGTGTCTGTGACAAGCATAGCTCAAATACGAATTTGATTAAAATACTACACATTAAAAGGAATTGCATGCCAAATAAAATGTGTATCTTGATTTTATTTGTTTCAGATTTAGATACTTAAAGTTTTCTCACACGGAAAGTTGTAAACTCCTGTCCCTGCATAGAAACAGATTTGAACTATCGTTTTAGTCCTTCAACTTGAAGCAATTAAGACAAGTTTGTTAATGTTTATCTCGATCATCATAAAATATGATTTTTACCAATTATTAGTTACAGCGATGTAAGGAAAGCCATGTGAACGGAACATCACATTTTTACTTTCTCTACACGTAGGTACTATGTACATAGTGTATAGAGAAGTCCACCCAAAAATTCGATTTCACCGGAATAATACGTTTTACGGTCCCCTGTATCCAAAAAAAGCATTTTCTGAGAAAGGTCCGTGTGTGTGTGTGTGTGTGTGTGTGTGCGTGTGTGTGTGTGTGTGTGTGTGTATCTTCCAGGGATGCGTCATGATTTTCAAGAAAATCCCCCCACCCAAAACTACCCTTTACATGGAAAAATTTCGAAAATTGTGATTCTCTCAGAAATGGCTCTAACTATTTTGATTAAAATGTCGTATATTAAAAATATTTACTTGACAAATAAAATGTATATCTTAAAGTTTCTGGGAATAGCCTCTGAAGACTACTTTATTCTGTTGAATTTTACGAAATTTTGCATAACTGCTAAACCGTAAGAGTTGGACAAAAACTTACAACACAAAAAATATAGCGCACGTTAAAACACACAATTTATATTTTATACATTTTCTTCGTGGAGTTGATGTTTTTTTAGATATTCCATGTTAGTTGGTTTCAGTTTTAAAAAAAACTATAGTATTCTCATACAGGAATTTGTCAACTCGTGAACGTTGAAACAAAGGAATTCAGTCACATAGCAACCACCTTTTGACTATCACTTTAACCTATGGTACTCCCTTATTTCACTTCTACTTACAAGGAAGCAAGTAATAAGATTATTTCTGCTAATTTTTTCTTGATTAGCATTAAGTAAATAGAAGCATAACCATTTTAACAATAATGTGTTGTAGAGATGTAGAGAAGTCATGTGACTGGAACACATCAGATTTGTCAATTGACGTTAAGTAGGTATAAGATCAAGCTTTTAAGAATAACATGTTCACATGATACGTTTAGTTTTTCTAACAACTTATACAATAGGTAGTGAACGAACTGTATTCCACCCAAATACATGTTCTGAGACAACTTGAATAAAAAAAAGGCCGATGTGTTCCACTCACATGACTTTCTCTACATCTCTGCAACACATCATTGTTAAAAAGCTTATGTTTCGATTTACTTCGTGCTAATCGCGATAAAACTAGCAGAAATAGTCTTATTACCTGCTTCCTGGTAAGTAGAAGCGAAATAAGGGAGTACCATAGGTTAAAGTGAAAGCCAAAAGCTGGTTGCTATGTGACTGAAGTTCCTTTGTTTGTATGGACAGCAGTTGACAAATCCCTGTATGAGAAAAGTATACGTTTTTTAAAACTGAAACCAATAACAAAGAGAATATCTCAAAAACGACCAAATCCACGAAAAAAAGATATATGACATAAATTGTGTGTTTTAACATGCTCTACGTTTTTTGTGAAGTAAGCTTTTGTCTATCTCTTGCGGTACAGAGAATGTATCCATCCAAAAATTCCATAGCATGATTTCACCGGAAATATATGTTTCGGGGTGCCCAGCGTCCCAAAAAAGCACTTTTAGAAAAAAAGGTCCTCGTGTTGTTTGTTTGTGTGTGTGTGTGTGTGTGTGGACAGTACAGCTCAAAAACGAAAGGACCTTTAAATACCAAACCTGGTATTCGGGTTAATATCTTCTACGGATGAGACACGAATATTTTCAAGAAAACCCCCCTATCCCAAACTATGATTTACATGAAATCATTTTCGAAAATGTTTATTATTCGAAAAATGGCTCCTACGGTACTGATTAAAATCCCGTGTATTTAAGATATTTACTTACCAAATAAAATGTATAGCTTGAATTTCCTGGGAATAGCCTTTGAGGACCTTTATATTCTCGATGAACTTTGCCGAAATTTGCTTCACTACTAATTCATAGGAAATCAGATAAACAGTTACTGCACAACATATGTAGATCTTGGCAAAACACACAATTTAATTCTTTAAATTTTTGTTGTGGAGGTAACCGTTTCCGAGATATTCGTTTTTATTGGTTTCAATAGTAAACGTATACTTTTCTCAGACGTTTTTGTTTTGTTCTACTCCTGGCCAAGCAAAGAAGCTAATTTCAATGACAATCGCATAACGACAGCTTTTAAAACATCTGACTATCACTTTAACATAGCACATTCCTTTAGTTCCCTTCTACTTATAAGGAACTAAGTAATAAGAACATTCTGCTAATGTTTATCTCGAGTAGCATGGTGTAGAAAGAAGAAAAATCTTTTGTAAGGTATTTGTTTGTAGAGCAGCTAGAGAAAGTCATGCGAGTGTAACACATCAGAATTTTTGTGTTATGCTCATAGTAAAAATAAAAGGAATAACAATAAATCTTTGGGTTATGTTTACAAAAGTTTATTCCTCTACGTCATGCTAATCTAGATAAACATTAGCAGAAATGGTCTTATTGCTTAGTTCCTTATAAGTAGCAGGAAAATAAGGAAATACCCTAAGTTAAACCGACAGTCAAATGTTTTAAAATGTGGTTGCTATGGGATTGAGATCCGTTTCTTTGCGTGGACAGGAGTTGACAAATTCCCGTATGAGAAAATTTTAAGTACTTTAGAAGTAAATCAATAACAAGGAATATCTTTAAAACGGCCAACTCTAGGAAAACATGTACATAACATAAATTGTGTGTTTTATCCTGATCTACATTTTTTTTATAGTAAGTTTTTGTCTATCTCTTTCGGTTTGCCAGTTATGCAAAATTTCGCAAAATTCACCCAGAATAAACAAGTCTTCAGAGGCTATTCCCAGAAAATTCAAGATATACATTTTATTCTTCAGTAAATATCTTAAATGTAAGAGATTTTAATCAAAATCGCTAGAGCCATTTTTGAGAAAATAAAAATTTTCGAAAAAAGTTCAATGTAAAGGGTAGTTCGGGGTGGGAGGATTTCCTTGAAAATCTTTGTGTCGCATCCTTGGAAGACACCAGACTTAAATATCAAGTTTGGTATTTAACGGTCTTTTCATTTTTGAGTTATGTTGTCCACAGACACACGGACCTTTTTGTAATTTTTTTTTTGATTCAGGGGGACCCAAAACATGTATTTCTGGTGAAATCTCGGAATTGAATTTTTGGGTGCATTACAATACCTTCTCTATACAAATGTGTTGAATATTTGGTGAGAAAGTTTAACATTGGCCAGATAGGACCTTTTGAAGGAGAGACGTGGTGCACCTGCCTTCACAAAGTAAACAAATGAGTGTTGCTGAAGGTGAACTGGTAGAGGAATCTTGTTATCCCCTGCCACAACCAAAATAACGCGCGCCGGAAGCAAACCGATAGATACTCTCTTCTTTTCAAAATACGTTTGTTTCTCTTCATAGTCATCACGTGTTGTGTTGCATTCACTCACTCTTATGCAAAATACCTTCTTTCCATTTGTTAGTCGAAATTTCATAAAATAATTTCTTGTAGCTATAAAAAGAAGGGATAGTCACATTTTTACTTTCTCTGCACGTACTATTTATACAGAGTGTTAATGAACTACACCGAAATAATTTGCACGTGACTGATTTAAGTAATTTGAGATGGGCGATGCATGGTCCCCGGATAAACATAACGTTAAACGTGTGGGTATCAGTTGCTGATAATTGGTGTTAAAGCAAAGCAGGTTTAAAATATGGCTTAAAAACTGCTGCCCGAGTATAGAAATATCGATTTTTAGCAGCTCGTTACTAGCGTTCTCAAGATTTAATGTCGCAAAAATCTGTAAAATCACGAACTTATCACTTAACAGTGCAACACTGATCATTCATTAACCACGTTCTTCAGTTATGTAACCTACTCTGGGGACATTTTTCAACTGCTCTGGTGGCTTAATGCGTAACGCGGGAAGCTCCTACCCCAAAGGTCATGAGTTCGATTCCTGTCATACAGTAAAAGCTTGTTTTTTATTATTATTATTTTCATTCCAGACAAAGAGGCCGCGATACGTGGCGTACTGGCACTTCAAAAAATTATAGCCGTTACTTCGAAATTTCAATAGACAGGCCATAAGTCTCCCATCTCAAATTACTTATTTACGTAATCTACAAATTTTGTGAAAATATTTCCGTTTAGTTCATTAACACCCTGTATATAGTGTATACAGAAGGTATTGCATTCCACCCAAAAATTCGATACCGAGATTTCACCGGAAATATACGTTTTAGGGTCCCCTGTATCCAAAAAAAGTATTTTCAGAAAAAGATCCGTGGGTGTGCGTCTGTGTCTGTGAACACGATAACTCCAAAACGAAAAGTCGGTAAAATATCAAACTTGGTATTTAAGTTCAGTATCTTCCAGGGATACGACACGAAGATTTTGAGAAAAATCTCCCCACCTAAAACTACCCTTTACGTGGGAAACATTTCTAAAATTTTGATTTTCTCAAAAATGACCCTAACGATTTTGATTTAAATGCCTTTTAAGATCTCTTTATTCTGAAAAAATTTGCCGAATTTTGCGTAACTGGTAAACTGTAAAACATAGGCAGAAACTTGCAGTACAAAACACACCTCCTATGCTATATACGTCTTTTTCGAGGAATTGGCCATTTTTAAGATATTCCTTGTTATTTGTTTTAGGTTAAAAATACTTAACCTTTTCTAACACGGAAAGCCGTATACTCCTGGCCCAGCATAGCAACGGATTTCATCCACATTTTGAAACATTTGATTATCGCTTTAGCCTAGTGTGTTCCCTTATTTTCCTTCTACTTACCAGGAAGCAAATAATTAAAAACAATTTCTGCCAATGTTTTTCTAGATTATCAAAAAGTAGAAGAAAATGCTTTTTAACAATAGTTTGTTACAGCGATGTAGAGAGAGTTATGTGAATGGAACACATCAGATTTTTTAAAAGTGCTTTGCTACGTGATGGCAGGCAAATACTTCATTATTTTTCTGATCACAATAAAATATAAAATTTGATTTGTTCCATCACATGAATTTCTCTACATATCTGCAACAAATTTTCGTTAAAAAGCTTATGCTTCTATCTACTTCATGCTAATTGACAAAATATTCCTTGTTTTTGGTTTTAGTTGTTAGTACTTAATAATTTTCTCAGACAGGAAGTGTCTAGTTTTCTTTTGTTCTACTCCTGGCCAAGCAAACAAGCGATTTGCAATGACAATCGAATAACGACAGCCTAGTGTATTCCCTTATTTTCTTCCTACTTATGAGGAACTAAGTAAAAAGAACATTCTGCTAATATTTATCTCGATTAGCAAGGTGCAGAAAGAAGAATAATCTTATGTAAGAAGTTTGTAGAATAGCTAGAGAAAGTAATGTGAGTGTAACGCTTCAGATTTTTTAGCTACGCTATCCACACGGACCTTCTTCAAAAAAATCTGATGTGTTAGACTCACATGACTTTCTCTAGCTACTCTACAAACAAACTTCTTACGAAGCAGCACGCTAATCGAGATAAACATTAGCAGAATTGTATTACTTAGTTCCTTATAAGTAGAATGGAACTAAGGGAATGCACTAGGTTTAAGTGGTAGTCAAATGTTTTAAAAGCTGTCGTTATTGCAAATCGCTTCTTTGCTTGGCCAGGAGTAGAACAAAAGAAAAACGAACACTCCCGTCTGAGACTAATACCTCGATAACAGAAAGCTCCACGAAAAAAATGTATTTGACATAACTTGTTTATTTTAACAAGATCTACCTTTTTTGTATAGTACGTCTTTCTCTATCTCTTACGGTTTACAAGTTCTGCCAAAGAAAGCAAAATCCATCCCGAAAAATAGCTCTTTAGAAGCTATTGCCAGAAAATTCAAGATATACATTTTAGAAATGGCTTTAATATGCGGTATCTTAATTAAAATCGTTAGAGCCATTTTTTAAAAAAAAAACAACAAATTTTCTATGTAAAGAGTAGAGATTTGAGAGCTTTTCTTGTAAGTATTCGTGTCGCATCCTTGGAAGATGCCAAGTTTGGTATTTAACGGTCTTTTCGTTTTTAAGTTATACTGTCCACAGACACACAAAAATGATTTTTACATTCTCTATACGTAGTATGTGCATGGTGTATAGAGAAGGTATTGTATTGCACCCAAAAATTCGATACCGAGATTTCACTGGAAATATACGTATTGGGTCCCTCAGAATCCAAAAATAGTATTTTTACAAAACTTGGTATTTAAGTTTGGTATCTTCCAAGGATGCGACCCGAAGATTTCCAAGAGAATCCCCCAACCCCAACTACCCTTTACATGGAACATTTCTCGAAAATTTTGATTTTCTTAAAAATGGCTCTAACGATTTTGATTAAAATGTCAAATATTTAAGATATTTACCTGACAAATAAAATGTATATCTTGAATTTTCTGGGAATATCCTCTGAAGACCACTTTATTCTGGATGAATTTTACGGAATTTTGCATAACTGCTAAACCGTAAGAGATTAACAGAACCTTAACAAAAAAAAAAAAAAAAAAAAAAAAATAGAGCACACTAAAACATACAATTTATGTCATATACGTTTTTTTTCCCTGGAGTTGATCTTTTTTGAGATATTCCTTATTTTTGGTTTAGGCTTTGAAAAACTTACACTTTTCTCATACGGAACTTGTCAATTCCTGTCCATACAAACAAAGGTACTTCAGTCACATAACAACCAGCTTTTGACTATCACTTTAACCTATGGTAGTCCCTTATTTGCCTTCTACTTGCAAGGAAGCAAGTAATAAGATTATTTCTGCTAATTTTTTGCTCGATGGATGAAGTAAATAGAAGCATAAGCTTTTTAACAGTAATTTGTTGCAGAGATGTAGAGAAAGTCATGTGAATGGAACCCATCAGATTTTTTTATTCAGGGGGACCGGTGAAATCTCGGTATCGAATTTTTGGGTGGAATGCAATACATTCTCTATACACTATGTAGATATTACGTGTAGAGATAGTAAGAATATTTTGTTGCAAAATACGTAGATAAAGTGATGTAAATGGAGCAGAGACTTTTTTGTGGTGGTTATATAAAGGTCGGAATTTGACAACCTTGACATAGTGTCCTGCTTTTCAAAAATACGACTATCGCTACAGTATTGTATTAATACATGGAAGTATCCTTGTGAGGAACACGGCCCCAAGGATGTTGTTATTATTTTATGTCTTGCCATAAATACAGTAGGCCTTGGCTGCCACTTGTATTGCGCTTCGCTACACAACACCGCATTTTCTTTCTCACTTAACATGTTTCTAAACTCTATTTAACCAGAAACATTTCTTTAACTTATAACGCTTTACAAAAATCCTCGTGTGTTCCATTCAAAACACTTTCTCTGCATCTCCTTACATTGTGCTCTTAATTGCAAATAGCTTTAAAACATTGTTTATGTTCTATACAATTGCCTCATTATCTCAGAAACCAATTGGCACGTTTTTACCTATATAGGCTTTATTTAAACAAAAATCTGACGTGTTTCTTTCACATGACTTTCTTTACAGCTCTGCTATAAATTAATTTTAAAATCTTATTCTTCTATTTACTTCATGCTAATCGAGAAAAAATTATCAGAAATAGTCTTATTACTTGCTTCCTTGTAAGTAGAAGCGAAATAAGGAAGTAGCATAGGTTAAAGTGATAGTCAGAAGCTGGTTGCTATGTGACTGAAGTTCCTTTGTTTGTATGGACAGGACTTGAGAAATACCTGTATGATAAATATATACGTTTTTCAAAGCTGAAACCAAAAAAAAGCAATATCTTAAAAACGGCCAACTCCACAAAAAACAAAAAAAAAAAAAAAAAAAAAAATCATACAATATAAATAGTTTGTTTTTACAAGATCGACAGTTTCTATTAAGTAAGTTTTTGTCTATCTCTTACGGTTTACTAATTATGCTAAATTCCACAAAATGTATCAAATAAAGATGTCTTTAGACGCTACTCTCAGAAAATTCGAAAAATATTTTTTTTATTTTTTATATAAATATCTTTAACATGGGTTATTTTAATCAAAATCGTTAAGAGTCATTTTTGAGAAAATCATAAAACCTTTGAAAAATTTTTCATGTAAAAGTAGTTGAGGGTGGGGGGATTTTCTTGAAAATCTTCACGTCGCATCCGTGGAAGATACTAAACTTGAATTAAAAGTGTGATATTTAACGGACTTTTCTTTTTGGAGCTATGCTGCCCTTTCACAGGCAAACATATTTGTTCACTATAATCTTATGCATAGTCACATTTCCAACTGGAATTCAAAATAATTCCAAAACAATATTTTCAAAGATATGTCTAAAAATCGGATGTGTTGCATTCACATGACTTTCTCTACATCTCTGTAACACATTATTGTTAAAAGGCTTATTCTTCTATCTACTTCATGCTGATCGAGATAAACACTAGCAGAAACAGTCTTATTACTTGCTTCCTTGCAAGTAGAAGCGAAATAAGGGAGTACCATAGGTTAAAGTGATGGTCAAAAGCTGGTTGCTATGTGACTCAAGTTCCTTATCCTTTAGATGGACAAAATATCGACAATTTTTTATATCCTCAAAAAATGGCTCTAACGATTTTGACAAATTCCTGTATGAGAGAAGTATAAGTTTTTTATAGTTGAAACAATAACAAGAAATATCTTAAAAATGATCAACTCTACGAAAAAAATGTATATAACATAAATTGTGTGCTTTAACGTGCTCTACATTTTTTGTGGGTAAGTTTTTGTCCATCTCTTACGGTTTACCAGTTATGCAAAATTAATCGGGAATAAAGTAGCCTTCAGAGGCTATTCCCAGAGAATTCAAGATATACATTTTATTTGTCTTGTAAATATCTTTAATATGCGATATTTTCATCAAAATCTTTAGAGCCATTTTTTGAGGATATAAAAAATTGTCGATATTTTGTCCATATAAAGGATAATTTGGGATGGGGGATTTTCCTTAAAATCTTTGTGTCGCATCTCTTAAACAGCAAGTTTGGTATTTTACCGACTTTTCGTTTTTCAGTTATCTTGCTCACACATGGATCTGTGTACAGTGGATACAGAAGTGTTGTATTCCACCGAAAAATTCGATGTAGGGATTTCACCGCAAATACATGTTTTAGGACCCCTTGAGCCCAAAAGAAGCATCTTCAGAAACAGGTTCGTGTGTGTGTATGTGTGTGGACAGCATAGCTCAAAATGGAAAGACGGTTAAATACCAAACTTGGTATTTAAATTTTGGTATCTTGCAAAGATGCGACACGAAGATTTTCAAGAAAATACCCCCCCTAACTACCCTTTACATGGAAAATTTTACGAAAATTTTGTTTTTTCCTAAAAATGACTAACGATTTTGATTAAAATACCACATATTAAAGCTATTTCTATCACAAATAAAATGTATATCTTGTATTTTCTGGGAATAACTTGTAAAGACCTGTTTATTCTGGATGAATTTTGTTTAATATGCATAACTAGTAAACCGTAACAGATAGACAAAAACTTACAGCACAAAAAATATGGAACTTGTTAAAATGCACAAATTGTCATATACATTTTTTTCGTGGAGCTTACCGTTTTCGAGGTATTCCTTGTTATTAGTTTCAGTTGTGGAATACTTACACTTTTCTCAAATGGAAGTGTCCGTTTTTCTTTTTTCCTACTCCTAGTGAAGCAAAGAAACGCTTTGCAATAACAATCACATAACGACGGCTTTTAAAACATTTGACTATAGCACATTCCTTTAGTTCCCTTCTACTTGTAAGGAACGTTCTGCTAATGTTTATCTCGATTAGCATTGTGTTGGAAGAAGAATGATCTTTTCTGAGAATTGTGTAGAGTAGCTAGAGAAAGTCACGTGAGTATAACACATCACATTTTTATACAGGGGACAGAAAGACAAGTTAGGTTGGTCACCCTGACCCGCTGTGCTTGGTCGCTCAAGCAGCGTGTTCGACTTCACTGATTAAAGTGACAACTTGCGTAACAGTAATGTCCCTAGCGTCTCAGATTTGGGTTTGTCGCGACTGGGGCCCAAAGCATGTACCAACTGCTTGCTCGCACTCAATCGTAACTCCTTAAGGCTATGCATCAATAAAAGCTTCATGAAACAATTATTTTAAACATAACAATCTGATGTGTTCATTTCACATCACTTTCTCTACATCTCTGCAACAAATTATTGTTAAAAAGCTTATACTTCATGATAATCCAGGTAAACATCAGAAATAGTCTTATTACTTGCTTCCTTGTAAGTACAAACGAAATAAAGGAGTACCATAGATTAGAGTGGTAGTCAAAAGCTGGTTGATATGTGACTGAAGTTCCCTTACAAGTTTTTCAAAGCTGAAACCCAAAACAAGGAATATCTAAAAAACGATCGCCTCCACGAAAAAAAGTATATAACATAAATTGTGTGTTTTAACGTGTTCTACATTTTTTGTGTGGTAAGTTTTTATCCACCTCTTACGGTTTAGCAGTTATGCAAATTTCCGTAAAATTCATCCAGAATAAAGTGCTCTTCAGAGCCTATTGCCAGAAAATTCAAGATATACATTTTATTTATCAGGTAAATGTCTTTAATATACGATATTTTAATCAAAATCGTTGGAGCCATTTTTAAGAAAAACAAACTTTTCGAAAATGTTTTCCATGTAAAGGGTAGTTAGGGGTAGGGGGGATTTTCTTAAAATCTTCGTGTTCCATCCAGGGAAGATTCAAAACTTAAATACCAAGTTTGGTAGTCAACGGTCTTTTCGTTTTTTAGCTTTGCTGTCCACAGACACACACATACAAATTCAATACCGAGATTTCACCGGAAATACATGTTTTGGGTCCCCCTGAATCCAAAAAAAGCATTTTTACAAAAAGGTCCGTGTGTGTGTGTGTGGACAGCATAGTTCAAAAACGAAAAGACCGTTAAATACCAAACTTGGTACTTAAGTTTGATATCTTCCAAGGATGCGACTCGGAGATTTTCAAGAAAATCCCCGCAGTTCCAACTACTCTTTACATGGAACATTTTTCGAAAATTTTGATTTTCTTAAAAATGGCTCTACCGATTTTGATTAAAATGTCAAATATTAAAGATATTTACTTGACAAATAAAATGCATATCTTGAATTTTCTGGGAATACCTCTGAAGACTACTTTATTCTGGATGAATTTTACGGAATTTTGATCAATAACTGCTAAACCGTAGAGATGGAACAAAACTTAACACACAAAAGAATGTAGAGCATATTAAAACACACAATTTATGTCATATACATTTTTTTCGTGGAGTTGATCGTTTTTTAAATATTCCTTGTTTTTGGTTTCAGCTTTGAATTTGTCAACTCGTGTCCATACAAATAAAGGAACTTCAGTCACATAGCAGCCAGCTTTTGACTATCACTTTAACCTATGCTATACTCTCTTATTTGCATTCTTCTTGCAAGGAAGGAAGTAATAAGACCATTTCTGCTAATTTTTCTAAATCAGCAAGAAGTAAATAGGAGAATAAGCTTTTTAACAATAATTTATTGCAGAGATGTAGAGAAAGTCATGTGAATGGAACACATCAGATTTTTTTAATTATTGTTTCATTAGCATAGCCCCCTTTAACATCAGTGGTCATAGCGGGGGCTTTGACTTGTGAAACTGTAGGTTCAGAACATTAGGTTAATAAACATTATATTACTAAACACACGCACATTCACACTTCCAGACTCTATAGGGGATAGGGAATAATTCTGGCTAAAGAGTAATTCCGCGCCTGGAATCGAACCCGGGACCTCCGGGTGAAAATTCAGCTCGACCGCGGAGACATGAACTGTCACCATGACGGACCAACGGCATGTAGTACAACACGGATATCGATGGAACTGTAGGATAATCCTTTGGTAACAGTATCATTTGAAGGCACGGTGACACTGCATGGCCCCCAAAATCGCCTGACCTGACAGCGTGTCAACTTCACTTTATCTAGCACTTATACTCAATGTACACAGTATATAGAGAAAGTATTGTATTCCACCCAAAATATCTATACTGAGATTTCACCGAAAATAATGTTTTGAGACCCTCTGAATATAAAAAAAAAAAAAAAGAAACACTTTTAGAAACATGACAGAGTGTGTGTGTAGCAGAACTCAAAAACGAGAGGTCCGTTAAAGGGACAAGGTACTTTGAAATAACAAAAAATAACATTTTTTGTTTTAGATACTAATAAAACCTCTTTTATTCTAGTTTCAGAAAAGGTATACTTTGGGGGGGGGCTTAAGAGGATTTTAGTCAATTTAAATGCTAGTCTGCATTTCTTTAAAGCTGTTATGCAACGCTAATTTTTAAAACATTTGTATTTTTATTTTCAGTTTTCTGAAAACAGCATTTTTGGATATTTATGTACCTTTTTTTCTCAGAAAGCTGAAATTTTCAGCACATACTTGAACTTTCTGAACCACAATCCTGATGTTATAGTGAACAGGGTGTTTCAAAACGACACCAAACGGAGATGTGCACCTTGTTAGTCATACCGTACGTGATACGTGAATATCATTTTCAGCTCTAAATTCGGCACATACAAAAACTGCCATAAAATCACCATGGATTAGGCAGTCTTACATAACCAAATGGCACGTGCCTGGCCCACTCCAAGAGAGATGCCGGTTGGTAGCGAAGGTCCCAGGCCGGCGCGGCACAGGTCACCTTAGTAATGGAAAACGTAGCATGTTATGTGTTTCGTATAACACACATAAAACTTTAAATAGAAGAGTTCGAAAGTTGCGACATCAAGTTTGGGACAAGTCAAAGTATAAGCTAATCGACCGCTATCTTCGTTTGGTGTCCTTTTGAAACAGCTTGTAAATTGATTGTCTTTACTTTTCTACTGAATGGACTATGTTTATAAACTAAACCGCATAAGCTATTAATGCAAACAATCACTTGAAGTAATTGTCATAATTCATACAAATTTCTGGAACAGCAGTTGAATACTTTTAAGAGCAGTAGTAATTTTACTCACTTAAGATGTAATTTTCGGATGTTCAGACTGCCTTGTGCCGTCAAATATCAAATTTAGTATTTTAAGTATTCCAAGGATGCGACAAGGATCTCCCTCGACCCCAATTTCCTTTCAAATGAAACATTTTTAGAAAATTTTCATTTTCTGAAAAATAGCTCTAATAATTTGTATTAAAAAGCAAAATATTAAACATATTTTCCCGATAAATAAAAAGTATATCATGAATTTTGTGCAAAGCGCCTCCGAAGACCTCTTCATTATGTTACATAACTTTTACATAACTGTTAAACCATAACATATAGATTAAACCTTACTGTAAAAAAATTCTGATGTGTTACACTCACATGACTTTCTCTACCTGTTCTACGAACGTCTTACAAAAAATTATTCCTCTTTCTACACAATGCTAATCGAGATAAACATTAGCAGAATGTTATTACTTACTTCCTTATAAGTAGAAGGGAAATAAAGGAATGCGCGTTGCTAAAGTGATAGTCAAATGTTTTAAAATCTGTCGTTATGCGACTGTCATTGAAATATGCTTCTTTGCTTGGCTAGGAGTAGAATAAAGGAGAAACAGACACCCATTGTCTCAGAAACGTATAAGTACTTTACGATTGAAACCAATAACAAGGAATGTCTCCAAAATATGTATGACATACATTGTGTGTTTTAATGAGATCTACACTTTTTGTGTAGTAAGTTTCTGTCTATCTCTTATGGTTTAATACTTATGCAAAACTTCTCCTGAATGAGAGGCGTTCAGAAGCTATTCCCAGAAAATTCAAGATACACGTTTTATTTTTAATGTAAACAGCTTCAATATACGGCATTTTAATCAACATTTTTGAGAAAATCAACATTATCACAAAACGTTAGGATAGTTTGGGGTGGCGGGAATTTTCTCGACAATTCAGCTCAACTATTAATGTAATGGCCGAGATTAGGCAATTTGAACCAATCGCGGTCATATGACTGGAGCGATATTATCGCAGCTGATGTTCATTTCTTTGACGTTCGTTTGTTTAATGTGCTGTCTTGGTTACTGGTAACAAGTAACAGCCAACCTTCACTTTTAATAACTGTAAAGTTTTATCCAGTTCACAACGTTTTTAGTTCAATAAAGGAGTGAAAATAATCATTATTTGTATTTGTTGTGTATGAGATGAGTGTAATGACCTCAAACAATTGTTCCCTATTTGTATTGTTGCTATGGTACATTGGCAGTGAAGAAAGAATAAAGATGGTCGTCCTATCTTATATTACAATAGTCTTATCAAATACAACCCGAGAATTATCAACAAGATGAAAACACTCGTTATATTATTGCTTATGAAAATTCTTGTCGCGTTTTTTTGGAAGATTGTTAAATTAAATACTAAGTTTGGTATTTAAAGGCATTTTGACTTTTTTTGCTATGTTGTTCACAGACATCACATACACACGTACCATTTTCTAAGCACAGACTATTTTGGACTCAGAGGAACTCAAAACATGTGTTTACGGTATGGTATTTTTGGGTGCGGTACAACACCATGTACTTAGTAGGTACGTCTAGAGAAAGTAAGAATCATTTGAGTGGCTCTAGGTATTGAACACATATCGGCTGTGCTTTGCATGGCAAAAGACAACACAACAATTTTAATGTTTTAAATTAATCTAACGAAACACAATTTAATGATGCAAATACATTTTAAATTAATGAATATAATAAAACATGTATTTTAAGTATAACAATAAGTTAATATATTTTGAGGCCATGTGGTGGACAAAGCGGTGCAGGGCTAGGTTTTCTCAGATTTCCACCGGTGTCATGAGTGACATCAGTTGCGGTACAATACTAGTATATGTAGAGGTATAACATATTTTGATTTAAGGAGTATGTGTATAATAATTTTATTTCCATTGTTTTAGTGAGTACTATATAAACCAACTAAAATAATGGATGGAGGAAATGTTTTAACTGTATAAATAAATTATAAAAATTTGGAATATATGCCCTGGCTTAAGAAATTAGGTGCCAGGGTATGCTATTCAAGGCTTTCGTTTATTTTTTGTTTTGTTGATGGTGGTGACTTCCCCCTTCACGCCTCATCCCGTCGGTCAGTCATGCTCTCCCGCCTGAGAAGACCGCTACGTTACTTTGCAAATAGAATACACTTTTATCGCAAGGAACATATTTTATGCCGTAAAAGTAGTGTGACGCGCCGTGATCGTCGCACGTGTGTGAGCTGCTGGCTTCGGAAGTCGTAGCTGACTCGTTACACCTGCATTAATGGACACGTGTGCCGGCGGCAAGCTGTTACACCTAAGACTCTGACACATGATCGACAGCTATGAAAGGGGGAACGGAGCCTGAAGAGAGTTAAGCTTCAACTGGGAATGCTTAGCATGCAGTTTAGTGAGGTTCGAGAGGAAATTCGCAGTAGCCGCCGCGAAAGTCGTAAGTTAACAGAATTGTTGTGGAAGTATCGAACGGAGACATTTATTAGGGAGCAGGTTGTGTTTTTCATCAGTCTGTTGAAGAAATAAAGACTTGTCGGAGAAAAATAAAGTTTCTGTTACAATGGGCTAGAATGCAAAAAGCCAACAGATTAGGAGCATGTAAGCTCACCGGACAAAACATTGGTCACCCCTGGTTAACTCAACATTAATAACGCATAACACCATATCTGGACTAGTGAGTGAGTCCACGAGGTTCTGCAAGTATGGCGCATGCAGATGACACCACTCCCGTATGAGCTACTCGCGTAAATCCTCCAAAAGTGTGCGGACGCTGCGTTTCGCCCGCTCTTCCAATATATCGCACAAATGTTGAGTTTGTGTTCCAGTCAACACTCTTGTAGCCCGATGTTGTCATTTTGAAGGGGAGGCAATAGCACAACCATCATGGAGTTATTGACCAAATGGCAACACCTGCTCATCCAGAATGTTCACATAAACATGAGCATTCATCCTATTGGTGACCTCATGGAGCGGACCCTGTCGAGGGAAGTCGGTGTCTCGCTCCAACAGAATCCTCAGCTCCGGCGATAAACAAGATTCCACCCCTAATCTCCTAATTAATACTATCTCAGGGATTTGTGGATGATGCTAATATTAAAAACACTGCATTAACCTGTTTCCTTACAAACTGTGTTCCATCCCGCCACTTACATTATTGATCAGCAGCCTAATCTAACCGTCTGCACATCGCTCCTCCACCACTTAAGCGCGTGGACGTGCGCGCGACTCAACGTGACGTGAACACAAGCTCAAGAGAGATAGATACAGAGTAACCACATAAGAGATCTACCTTGCCTTATATACTGATCCTGGGTGACGCCAACTTTCGCGCCATAAAATGTAACAGTATCTCTTATTGGTTCTTAGCATCACCTCACAAGACATGAGAATAAATTGTGCTAAGCTGTGACGTCATATCGTGCACATGACGCGTTTGGAAAACCCAGTGGTTCCTTCTCACTTTAACCTTATGCTTGCTTTGTCTGATTCTCCAATTCCCTGTGCTACTTGGAAGACAAGTCACTATTCCTGTCTCCCTTCTTTCTATGTCTGTTCTTTTCTATCTTACATTCTTTAGCCTAAACCCTGTGCTCATTAGCAGATGGTGGTTGGTGAACTGTTACCTGGAATTCCGCTAGCTCGCCTTGCCTTAATCACCTTGCATTTGTGCATATTTCTACCCTTGAATATTCACAACCATTTTACATTTGTTTCTTTAAGCTAATATTGTTATATACAATTTCCCTTTTTTATATGTTTTGTGAGCAAATGGTATGTGCTCCTACAACCCAATCCATCATTGACCCATGTCTGGCTTGAACCTCACCCTGTACACAATCCGGAGGAATGGCGACGTGCGTGGCACAAACATGATTCATCGGACCACGTTTGGTGAAGCCGCACAGCTTTATGTGTGTCTGTCTCCAAATGCAAAGTCTTCTCGCTAACAGGTTGGGATGGAACTGCATTCACGGACTCGAGCACTACCCGTGGGAATTTGCCTCCAGTTTCTCGGTCATGATCCTTTTCCGACGTTGTGTTTCGTGGCCACGTGTATTCACCACTGCTTGTAGAGCTTCGCTTTGCCCCTTTTTGCCTCTCTGTCACGTTGCACTAACGACCCTCTGATCATGTAGCGTCCAGTCGTAAAGATTCATCGCTGAGTTCCACAGAGGGTGACGAATTTTTTGTCCGGCGAACTTATTTACAGGCTGTTAATGAACTATAATGGCGTGTTATTTATGGACGCTCTGTAACTACAGTGGTTCTCAGCGTCCCATTCTATATTGGGCGTGAAAGACCGAGGCCTCTCTATCAGACTTGAGGTAAACCAACGACACGGGACCCACGACTTTACTTCCCTTCCGAAGGAAGCCATGCTAAGGATTTTTACGCCCGAAAACATCCATCGTCCTCCATCTTGGGTATATGAAGTTAGCATGGTAACCATTACACCACGGAGGGCGACATATTTTCACAGAACATGTAGATTACTTGAATAAGTAATTTGAGATAGGAGACTTATGGCCTGTTTATTGAAATTTCGAAGTAACGACTATAAGTTTCTGAAGTGCCACTACGCCACGTATCACGGCACTTCGTCTGGAATGAAAAAAAATAATAATAAAGAACATTTACTCTATGACAGGAATCGAACTCATGACCTTTGGGAAAGCAGCTTCCCGCGTTACGCATTAAGTCAACAGAGCAGTTGAAAAAACACCTCCAGAGTTGGCTACATAACTTAAGAACGTAGTTAATGAATGCTCAGTGTCGCACTGTCATGTGATTAGTTCGAGATTTTTGCAACATTAAATCTTGAGAACGCTAGTAACGAGCTGCTAAAAATCGACATTTCTATACTCGGGCAGCAGTTTTAAAGACATTTTTTCAAACTGCTTTGTTTTAACACCGACTTATCAGCACCTGATACCCACACGTTTAACGTTATGTTTATCCGGGCATCGCCCATCTCAAATTACTTATATCAGTCACGTGCACAATCTCGCAAATTATTTCGGTGTAGTTTATTAACACCTGATATTCATAAATTTAATAGAAATTCTTTGTTGATAAACTTACCAGGCTTCGCAACTATCGTAGCCAAGTCCATAGAATAGTCTCAGGTCGTCCATTACTGAATGTTCGCACCCTAGTGATCGCTAGTATAATGACTTACCGTTAAGTCGCCTGTACGTCAACATCTGAAATGAAATGTGAGAGGTTGGTACGACAGGATATGAATCTTAACAGAGGTTCGAGTATTTATTTGCTATATTTACATTACTGTAAAGTCAGACAGTTACATTTACAGGCACTTCGGGCTCCATGTCTGCCTGACCTTGAAAAACAAATTATTATTAGTAGTAATTTTATGTTTTGTTAATTACAATATTAATAGTGATGTTTGTAAACAGTGTAAGTTCGTTCTTATGTTTTGTTTGTGCCCTTAGCTTCTCTCCTCAATCAAATATATATATATATATAAAAATATATATGAGTATTTAAAACTAGTGTACATACACGTTTCCAGTCTGTTTATATTTGATGGCACATTTTGTAAAACTCAACACCACTGGAGACCACTTCTAATATAATATGTAACTGTTCGTGTTTATAATTGAGCAACTTGGAGGTTTACAGCACAGCGATTCTGGCACCAACTGATGACGTTTCCGCACCACAACCTGTGGACAACACAGAGAAACAAGCGCATTAGTAATACTATCCTTCAAATTATAAATACTCATTTTACCTGTGAAAATTGTACAATTATATAGTATAGTCCTTAAACATTAATATGACGAAGTAATTTTCAGTCACGTGTGAATAAAACACTTGCACCGTTACCTTTTAAGGGGGCTTCAAATTAATTTTTTTTTTTTTTTTTCCCATTTTCATGTTTTAATTGCATATGAATATTTCAAATTTCCCCCTCATTTTGGTATAAGTTTGATAGCAGTACGCTAATTGTGAATACCTTAAAACTATTGTTGAAAATAATCCTGGCTGGTAGTTTTTAGAACATTTTAGCACACTCACTTGGTAAAACACCAATAACTTTGTAAACATTAGTGTGAGAGAAGATATCTTTTATTATTTTGGTCGCAAAGTTTCTTCATGTGACAGTTTCGAAGTACTGCGATGGAAAGTTGGTTACAGTTTTTTTAAACGATGTTTGAAAGCAATTTCTGAAGAACTAAAATTCTCTATACATTTATCTCAGAAACCAATTGGCACTAAAGACTGAAAATTTTACCTCACCTTTGCACCTAAATAGGCTTTATTTTAACGATTTTTTTTTATATATGACGATTAATTTTAAGAGCTTTATTTAACAAATCAAACATTTCCTTCTAATGACAACAGAAGTATTTTATTTTTCATTGATCAACAGTAAAGGTATTACTGAATACACCTTAACATTGTGTTAAACAGTTGCTGAGATAATGGGTCAGACTTTAGCAATGCCAACATAGGACACTTCAACTCCACTTAAATTGAAGTTTTAATATTAAAAATCTGATGTGTACCATTCACACGCCTTTCTCTATATCCCTGCAACAAGTTATTCTTAAAAAGCATATACTTCTATTTACTTCACGCTTATCAGAAAAATTTAGCAGAAATAGTCTTATTACTTGCTTCCTTGTAAGTAGAAGTGAAATAAGGGAGTACCGTAGGTTAAAGTGTTAGTCAAAAGCTGGTTACTAGTTGATTGAAGCTTCTTTGTTTGTATGGACTGGAGTTGAAAATTTCCTGTATGAGAAAAGTTTTAAGTTTTTTAAGCTTAAACTAAAACAAGGAATATCTCAAAAGCGATCAACTCCACGAAAAAAATGCATGTAACATAAATTGTGTGTTTTAACGTGCTCTACATTTTTTGTGTAGTAAGGTTTTGTCCATCTCTTACGGTTTGCTAGTTATGCAAAATTTCATAAAATTTATCCAGAATAAATTCGTCTTCACAGGCTATTCCTAGAAAATTCAAGATATACATTCTATTTTTCAGGTAAATATCTTTAATATACAATATTTCAATCAAAATTGTTAGAGCCATTTTTGAGAAAATCAAAATTTTCGAAAAAAAAGTTCCATGCAAAGGATAGTTGGGGGTGGGGCATTTCCTTGAAAATCTTCGTGTAGCATCCTTGCAAGATACCAAACTTAACTACCA
This sequence comes from Hymenopus coronatus, assembly GCA_030762935.1. NCBI lineage: Eukaryota > Metazoa > Arthropoda > Insecta > Mantodea > Hymenopodidae > Hymenopus > Hymenopus coronatus. The sequence continues at coordinate 6,066,238 of CM060895.1, read as the reverse complement.
AGTTTGGTATTCAACGGTCTTTTCGTTTTTGAGCTATGCTGTGCAGAGATGCACACAAGCCGGTACAGCAACCTTTTTTAATTCAGGGAGACCCAAAACATGTATATTCGGTCAAATCTTGGTATCGAATTTTTGGGGGAATGCAATACCTTCTGTATACCTATGTACATAGTAGGTGTAGAAAAAGTAAAAATTTCAAAATCTGATGTGTTCCATTCACATGACTTTCTCTTGCTGTTACGTAAACAAACTTTTCTTATATAAAATTACTTTATATTATGCCAATCAAACATTAACAGAAATACTCTTATGACTTGCTTTCTTGTAATTAGACTGGACTAACCGTTTGAGAAAAATTAACTAAATATCTTCGAAACGGTTAACCCGAACAAAAAGTATAAACTGTGGGTTTTAATGCTTTTGTTTAGTCAATCTCACGTGTTTACAGAATGGAGACGCTGTAATGAAAATATCGTATTTTAAATGCAATCGTTGCAACCCTTTTTCAGAAAATCGTCCAAGTATGTGGATGGATTTTGTTGAAAATCTTCTTGTGGCATTAAACTTAAATGCCAACTTTGGTATGAAACGTACCTTTTACTTTCTCTACACGCACTATGTGCATAGTGTATAGAGAACGTATTGCACTCGATATCAAGATTTCACCGGAAATATATGTTTTATTTAAATTTAGTATCTTCCAGGGATGCGACATGAAGATTTTGAGAAAAAATCCCCCCACCCCAAATTACCCTTTACATGGAAAAAATTTCGAAAATTTTGATTTTCTCAAAAAAAGGCTCTAACGATTTTGATTAAAATGTTGTATATTAAAGATATTTACGTGCCAAATAAAATGTATATTTTGAATTTTCTGGGAATAGCCTCTGAAGACTACTTTATTCTGGGTGAATTTTATGGAATTTTGCATAACTGCTAAACCGTAAGAGATGGACAAAACCTTATCACACAAAACATATAGAGCACATTAAAACACACAATTTATGTTGTATACATTTTTTTCGTAGGGTTGATCGTTTTTTAGATATTCCTTGTTTTTGGTTTCAGGTTTAAAAAACAACTTTTCTCATACAGGAATATGTCAACTGCTGTTCATACAAAGAAACTTCAGTCACATAGCAACCAGCTTTTAACTATCACATTAACCTATGGTGCTCCCTTATTTCGCTTCTACTTAAAGGAATCAAGTAATACGACTATTTCTGCTAATTTTTTTTCTCAATTAGCATGAAGAAAATAGAAGCATAAGCTTTTTAAGAATAATTTGTTGCGAGATGTAGAGAAAGTCATGTGAATGGTACACATCAGATTTTTGTTACTGAGCTCTGCTGCACCCACACAGACCGCTTTCTAAAAGTGATTTGTTTGGATTCATAGGACCATAAAACCTATATTTTCGGTGAAATCTCGATATCTAAATTTTAGTACATAGGTGCTAGAGAGGGTAATTATAATTAACACAAAGACGAATAATAATAATAATAATAATAATAATAATAATACCCTGCCAGACTAATACGAGAGTCGATTGATAAGTCCCGAGCCTCACACAGATATGGCGCCACTAGGCCAGTTAGACGGTAGCATCGTATAGTTCAACTCTAGGCTAGCTTGTATTCATAGTTACAGGTCAATAGCTTGTTTAGTGTTCGAATGACATCATTTTAAACAAGACAACTTTACAGTTTTCACAAAAATGGAGGATTTGGAAAAACGAGCACTGATTAAATACTTCCATTTGAAAGGCTTAACGCCTAAAGAAATCAAGGAGGAAATGGACAGTACATTGAAAGACTCTGCCCTTTCATATTCAGTGATTAAAAGGTGGGTTGCACAGTTTAAAATGGGACATACGAGCACTAGTGATGAGCCTCGCTCTGGACGCCCTGTAGAAGTGACAACTCCAGAGATCATCGAAAAGATTCATCCTTTAATACTGGAAGACCGCAGATTAAAGTTGTTTGAGATAGCAGAGGCTATAAACATATCAAAAGAACGTGCAGGTAATATTTTAAGTAATGTTTTGGGCTTTCAAAATTCTGTGCAAGATGGACGCCGCGTTTGTTGATACCTGATCAAAAGTTGCAAAGAAACTGTTTCTGTTAAGAATGTGGAGCTCTACCGTAAAATACCAGTGAATTTTTGAGACGGCTTATTACCATGGATGAAACTTGGATACACCACTACACTCCAGAAAGTAAATCGCAGCCAAAACAGTGGATTGTGCCAGGTGAACCAGCTCCAAAAAAGGCAAAGTCAATTTTGTCAGCTAACAAGTTTATGGTGAGTGTTTTCTGGGATGCACAGGGAATTATTTTTATTTATAACTTGGAAAAGGGTAAAAATATCACTGGTGACTACTACGCAAGCGATCTCATTTGGCAAAAAACTTGTTTCATCACGAAAATGCCCATCGTTCAGTCATTGCAATGGGAAAAATGTGCGAATCAAAGTTGGAATTGCTTGAACATGCACCCCATTCGCCAGATCTAGCACACAGTGACTGACTACCACTTGTTCCCAAGCCTCAAAAAAGTTCTTGGAGGACGAAGATTTCACAGCAACGAGCAGGTAAACATTGATGCGGTAAACAGCTATTTTGAGGACCTTGATAAATCGCACTACAGAGATGGTTTAATTAAATTAGGACACCAATATGACAAATGTATTAGCCTTTCTGGAGATTATTTGAGAAATAAAGGCTTTTTTAAATTCTGTTTTCATTGAGAGGCCCGGGATTTTTCAGCCGACAATAATAATAAAATGCCATATTTATAGTACACTGGCACAGTCCACACGTGTTCCATCCACATGATTTATTTCTACATCTGTGTAGCAAATTATGGTTTAAAAACTTATTCTTCTATCTACTCTTAGATAATGGAGATAAACATTAAGAGAAAGTGTCGTATTACTTGCTTCCTTATAAGTAGAAAGGGAATACACTAGGCTAAAGTGATAGTCAAATCACTTAAAAGCCAGTCGCCATGAGAATGAAATCGGTGTCCCGTAAATGAAAAGCTTTCAGTATTTTAAAAGTGAAACCAAAATGAACAAAAGGGGCAACTCAACGAAAAAATGTTTATGACATAAATTGTGTGTTTTAACGGTATTTACATTTGTTGTGCAGTAAGTTTTTGTCCATCCCTTACGGTAAAAATCAGCAAAAGTCATCCAGAATGGAGATGTCCTCAGAGCCTCATCCAACAAATTCAAGATTTTATTGTCCTGTAGATATCTTTAATATCAGGTATTCTAATCAAAATCGTGGGACCAGTTTTGAGAAAGCCAAACATTTCGAAATTGTTCCCTTGTAAACGTTAGTTTGGAGTGGGGGGGGGGGATTATCCTATCTTTGGAAGATTCTTAACTCCTATACCAACTTTGGTATTTTACGGACTTTTCGTATTTGAGTGACCGTGTTCATACACACACGCGGAACTTTCTCTAATTTATATTAGATACCGGACACTCTAAAACGTGTATTTCCGGTATCGAATTTTTGGGTGAAATGCAACAACTCCTCTAAGTAATAAATACAATATGAAAACCTTTATAATATATGACGATGATGAAGATGATGATGATATAATAATAATAATAATAATAATAATATTACAATAATAATAAAATAATAATATTATAATAAAATAATAATTATATAATAATGATGATTTTGATAATGATTTTAATGATAATAGTGATAATAATAATAATAATAATAATAATAATAATAATAATAATAAAATAATGATAATTATAATGCTAATGATGATAATGATAATAATAATGATAATAATACTAATAATGATAATAACAATACTCATAATGATAATAATGTTTTAATGATAATAATAATAATAATACTAATAATAATAAAATTATATAATAATAATAATGGTAATGCAAATGATGATGATAATCTACGACAGCTTTACTTCCCTTCCGAAGGAAGCCATGATGATGATGATGATGATGATGATGATGATGATGATGATGCTACTACTAGTTTTCCTGCCAGACACTTTCTTGTTCCCAGATGTTTCAAGGTTTCAGCAATTAGTCAACCGACTGCAGCTGAAAAAGGTTTGTGGCGTGACGTAACCATGACGTCACGACATAACCGGGGTCATGCTTGTACTCCTTATCAGTGGCGTACCTCAACGTACTACTGCAATATAAATGGACTTCTATTTCTGCAGGCAATCCTAGTGTCTCCAACGTGTTCTTATTCTTTTTATCTTGTTTAACATTCTGCCTAAATTACGAACATTTCATCGGAAATGTTCCTTTCAGGTACCTGAATCATAGTCTGTCTGTGAACAGCATAACTCCAAAATAAAAGCCCGTTAAATACCAAACTTGGTATTTAAATTTAGTATCTTCCAAAGATGCGACACCAAAGTCCCTCTATCCCAAACTACTATTTATATGGATAACATTTCAGAATAGACATCGCATATCGTAAGATATTTACATGACAAATAAAATGTACCTATGTCTTGAATTTTCTGGGAATAGCCTCTGAAGACCTCTTCATTCTGCCGAATGTTGCGTAATTGGTAAACCGTAAGAGATATACAAAAACTCTCTACACAAAAAATGTAGATCTCGTTAAAATACACAATTTATGTCATATGCGATCTGTATTTTTGTGCAGTAAGTTTCTGATTATCTTTTGCAGTTTACCAGTTATGCAAAATTCAGAAGAAGAAAAAAAAATAATCCACAATAAAGAGCTCTTCAGAGGCTATTTGCAGAAAATGCAAGATGCACATTTTATTTGTCATCTAAATATTTTAAATATAAGAAATTTTAATCAAAATCATTAGAGACATTTTTTAAGAAAACCAACATTTTCGAAAAATGTTCCATGTAAAGGGTAGTTCGGGTAGGAAGATTTTCTTGGAAATCCTCGTGTTGCATCTTTAGAAGATTTTGAACTTAAATACCAACGGACTTTTGAGATATGCTGTACACACACGCACACTCGGACCTTTTTCTAATTTTTTCAGGGGGGCACAAAACATATAATTCCGGTGAAATCTCGGTATCGAATTGTTGGGTGCAATACAATACTTCCTCTATACACTATGCACTAGAGAAAGTAAAAAGTATCTTTTACTTTGGTATACATTGCGGTGGGTTAGAGGAGCAGACTTCCCTAACGGTTTGAATGATTAGCATACGAGGTCACAACAATTGGCAGTGTCCCCATCTTACGGTACAGGCGAGAACTATTGGTATGTGACCAGGCTCACTCTGGAATTTGGCTACGTGTTGCCATCTTTATTGCTAGCAACATTCTTCAATTGTTCAATCACTTTGTAATTCCGGAATGGCGAATTAACGGAGCACCGATTTTAAATCTTACATGAGTTATTTTTACTTCCTCTACACGTACATATAAGTGCAAAGAGAAAATATTGTATTCCACCCAAAAATTCCATACCGACTTTTCATTGGAAATATATGTTTTAGAGTCCCCTGTATAAAAAAAGAAGGGGGGAACACGATAACTCAAAAAACGAAAAGTTGCTAAAATACCAAATTTGATATATAGGTTTAGTATCTTGCTAGGATGCGACACGAAGATTTTGAGAAAAATCCCCCACCCCAAATTTTCGAAAATGTTTATTTTCTCAAAAATGGCTCTAACGATTTTGATTAAAATGTCCTATATTAAATATATTTACCTGACAAATAAAATGTATATGTTGAATTTTCTGGGAGTAGCCTCTGAAGAGCTCTTATCTGTGGATGGATTCTGCGGGATTCTCCATAACTGGTAAACCGTAAGACACAACATACATCGCTTGAAACACACAATTTTGTATGTCATATACATCTTTTTTCCTGGAGTTGATATTCCTTGTTATTGATTTTTACCTTTAAAATACTTAAAACTACTCCATACGGGAATTTATAAACTCCTGGCAATGCAAAGAAAGCGATACAACCAGCTTTTAAAAGATTTTGACTATCGTTTTAACCTAATATTTTCCTTCTACTTACAAGAAAGCATTTCTGCTCATGTGTATCTCGATGTAGAAGAATAAGCTTTATAACAATAATGTGTTGCAGAGATGTACAGAAAGTCATGTAAATGGAACATATCAATTTTTTTAGAAAAAGGTCCGTGTGTGTCTGTCAGTGTTATGCACATGGTGAAACAGTAAGAGATACACGAAAACTTAATACTCAAAAAATGTAGATCTCGTTAAAACCACAATTTTTTTTTGTCGTGGATTTGACCGTTTTTTAGGTATTCATTGTTATTGGTTTCAAGTTTAAAGTACCTAAATTTTCCCAAATGGAAAGTCACCTTTCGTCTCACATCTTTTAGTGTTGGCCATGAAAAGGAAACTGAAGCTCAATTGTTTCACATAGCGCCTATATTTAAAAGAGTTGATTATCGGTTTATCCTACTGTATTCTCTTATTTCCCTTCTACTGATACGGAAGCAAGTAATTAGACAATTTCTGCTAATGTTTATCTCGATTAGCATGAAGTATATAAAAGAATAATCTTTTGGAAGAATATTTTGTTTTTTGGACAGGTACACAAGGTTATATTTGAGGTGGGAAGTATTTTCCTGAGATTGCAGCTCAACTATTAAAGCATCAATGGAATGGCCGAGATTAAGCAATTTGAACCAATTGCGGTCATCTGACTGGAGCGATATTGTCAAAACATTTTATCGCAGTTGATGTTCATTTCTTTGAAATCTTGTCGTTCCTTTGTTTAATCTGCTGTGTTGGTTACTGGTAACAAGGTGACAGCCAACCTTCACTTTTAATAACTGTCAGTTCCACAATTGTACTTTCAGTTACAATGTTTATTTAAACTTTTATCCAGCTCATAATGTCTTTAGTTCAAAAAAGGAGTGAAAATAATCGTTTTATGTATTCCTTATGTATGAGATGAGTGCAATAACCTATTTGTATGTTGCTATGGTACCAGAAAGAATAAAGATGGTCGTCACGTAATGATAACCTTCCTATCTTATATTACAAATTAATAGTTTATTTCGCTGAATTTTCTTACCAAACACAAATCTGTTCGCTCCGGTCGTCAGTTATCCACAGGATGAAAACACTCGTGATTTTACTTATGAAACTGTTCGCTTTATAAAATGGTGTGCACTAACAAAAGAGAGTTTTCTCAGGCCAAGAGAGATGTGACTTTCTCTTACTTTCCTCCTCGCGGTAATGTAAACAACCTTCACATAGCAATCATATCGATGAACAAGTGCAAAGTGTGTTGCATAATCACCACGGCGATATTTCACTCACCATTGCCTCTTTAATCAATAAAAATCTCATGTCTTACATTCACATCACTTTCTCTACAGCTCTGTAACAAATTATTGTTGATAACCTTAATCTTTTTTCTACATTTTGCTCATCGAGAAAAAATTAGCAGAAATAGTCTTATTACTTGCTTCCTTGTAAGCAGAAGCGAAATAAGGGAGTACCATAGGTTAAAGTGAAAATCCCCCCCACCGAAACTACCCTTTACATGGAAACATTTTGGAAAGGTTTTTCTTAAAAATTGCTCTAACGATTTTAAGTAAAATACCGTGTATTAAAGATATTTACATCAGAAATAAAATGCATATTTTGAATTTTCTGGGAATAGCCGCTGAAGACTTTCTCATTCTGGGTGGATTTTTTATAACTGGTAAGCTGCAACAGATAGACAAAAACTTACTGCACAAAAATGTAGATTTCGTGAAAACACACAATTCATTTCCTTTACGTTTTTGTTGTGGAGGTAACCGTTTCAGAGATATTCGTTGTTATTAGTTTCAATTGTAAAGTATTTATACTTTTCTCAGGCATGAAATGTTCGTTTTTCTTTTGTTCTACTCCTGGCCAAGCAAAGAAGCAATTTGCAATGACAATGGCATAACGACAGCTTTTAAAATATTTAACTATCACTTTAGCATAGCACATTCCTTTAGTTCCCTTCTACTTATAAGGAACTAAGTAATAAGAACATTCTGTTAATGTTTATTCGATTAACATTGTGTAGGAAGTTTGTTTGTAGAGCAGCTAGAGAAAGTCATGTGAGTGTTAACACATCAGATTTTTTATTCTCTCTATACCTACTATGTACATAAAAAATTCGATGCCGAGATTTAGGGTCCCCTATTAAAAATAGCCTTTTCAGGAAAAGGTCCGCATGTGTGTCTCCGTAAAGACGATAACTCAAAAACGAAAAGTCACTAAAATACCAAACTTGGTATTTAAGTTTAGTATCTTCCAGGAATATGACACAAAGATTTTGAGAAAAATCCCTCCACCCCAAAATACCCTTTACACAGAACTTTTTTTCGAAAATTTTGATTTTCTCAAAAATGGCTCTAACGATTTTGATTAAAATATCGTATGTTAAAAACATTTACCTAACAAATAAAATGTATATGTTGAATTCTCTGGGAATAGACTCTGATGACTACTTTATTCTGGATGAATTTTACGCAATTTTGCATAACTGCTAAACCGTAAGAGATACCTACACAAAAACTCTAACACACAAAAAATGTAGAGCACATTAAAATATACAATTTATGTTATATACATTTTTTTCGTGGAGTTTATCGTTTTTTAGATATTCCTTGTTTTTGGTTTCAGCTTTAAAAACTTATACTTTTCTCACATAGGAATTTGTCAACTCGTGTCCATACAAACAAAGGAACATCAGTCACATAGCAACTGTCACTTTAACCTATGGTACTCCCTTATTTCACTTCAACTTACAAGGAAGAAAGTAATAAGACTATTTCTGTGAGTGTAACACATCCGCGGCCTGCTAAGAAGGAAATTTGAAAGCTGTAGTCTGGTGTTGACATAGGTAACAAGGAAGACCTCCCCAAAAGGAATTTACTAATGACCAGACTCTTCCCAACTTTTGGCGCTCCCCTATTGGTTTGGAATGTCAAGGACATGCGGCGCCTTCACTATCCTAAACTAAACGTTCTTATATGCTGGTTTCAAACCTCGTGTTATGTAGCAACAGAAGATGGATTGGAGACTTAGACAGACAATAGGGGGACAAACATTATGGAACAAAATGAAAACGACAAATAGAGCAACAAGAAATAATAGGTAGCTTAAGGATTAAGAGTACTTTAACATTATATAGGAGTCTTAAAAAATCTGATGTATTGCATTCACATGACTTTCTCTACATCTCTGCAACAAATAATTGTTAAAAAGCTTATGCTTCAATTTACTTCATGCTAATCGAGAAAAAACTAGCAGAAATAGTCCTATTACTTGCTTCCTTGACTATTTCTGCTAGTTTTTTCTCGATTAGCATGAAATAAATAAAAGAATAAGCTTGTTAACAATACTCTGTTTCGTAGATGTAGAGAAAGTCGTGTGAATGGAACACATAATGTTTAAATAATGAACGCAGGTGTCAGAGATTCCTCGGCCACCTGAAAGCAAGGCGAGATCTCTAATTGTTCCACATTCTTTGTACGTAAGAATGTCTTTTCCTTTCTCGGAACAACCAACTGCCTGCAGATATCACGCGCGTGAGAGCAATGTATTTATTGCTACAGTTATTTTAACTAAGCCACGAGACCAACTAACTAATGTGCTCCATTCACATCATTTTCTCTACATCTCTGCAACAAAGTATTGTTAAAAAGCTTATTCTTCTATTTACTTCATGCTAATCGAGAAAAAACTAGCAGAAATAGTTTTATTACTTGCTTCCTTGTAAGTATAAGCGAAATAAGGGAGTACCATAAGTTAAAGTGACAGACAAAGGCTGGTTGCTATGTGACTGAACTTCCTTTGTTTGTATGGACAGTAGTCGACAAATTCCTGTATGAGAAAAGTGCAAGTTTTTTAAAGCTGAAACCAAAAACAATTAATATATTAAAAACTATCAACTCCACGAGAAAAATGTATTTAACATAAATTGTATGTTTTAACGTGCTCTACATTTTTTGTGTGATAAGTTTTAGAGCATCTCTTACGGTTTAGCAATTGTGCAAAATTTCTTAAAATTCATCCAGAATAAAATAGTCTTCAGAGGCTATTGCCACAAAATTCAAGATATACATTTTATTTGCCTACTTTCTTTAACATACAATATTTTAATCAAAATCGTTAAAGGCATTTTTGAGAAAATAAAAATGTTGAAAAAAAGTTCCATGCAAAGGGTAGGGGATTTTTCTCAAAATCTTCGTATCGTATCCCTGGAAGATACCAAGTTTGGTATTTTACCGACCTTTCGTTTTTGAGTTATCGTGTTCACAGACACACGGACCTTTTTCTGAAAATGCTATTTTTTGGATACAGGGAACCCTAAAACTTATCTTTCCGATGAAACCTCGGTATCGAAATTTTGGGTGGAGTCCAATACCTTCTCTATACACTATGCGCATAGTACGTATAGACAAATTAAAACAGTAGCAGAAATAGTCTCATTACTTGCTTCCTTGTAAACAGAAGAGAAATAAGGGAATACGCTAGGTTAAACCGACAGTCAAATGTTTTAAAATATGGTTGCTATGGGATTGAAATCCATTTCTTTGCGTGACCAGGAAATGACACATTTCCGTATGAGAAAAGTTGAAGGGGACAAGGTACTCTGAAATTATAAAAATAACATATTTTTAATTTCTCTACACGTACCATGTACGTAATATGTAGAGAAGGTATTGTATTGCACCCAAAAATTCAATAGCGAGATTTCGCCGGAAATAGACGTTTTAGGGTCCCCCGTATAAAAAAAAGAAAGTATTTTCAGAAAAAGGTCCGTGTCTGTGAACACGATAACCCAAAAACGAAAAGTCGGTAAGTTACCAAACTTGGTATTTAAATTTACTATCTTCCAATGATGCGACATGAAGATTTTCAAGAAAATCCCCCCAAACCAAACTACTCTTTACATGGAAAAAATTTCGAAAATGTTGATGTTCTCAAAAATGGCTCTAACGATTATGATTACAATTCCTTATTTTTAAGATATTTATATGCCAAATAAAATGTGTATCTTGATTTTTTTTTTTTTTTTTGAATAGCCTCTAAAGATCTCTTTATTGTGAATGATTTTGATTGAATATTGCATAACTGGTAAACCGTAAGAGATGGTCATCCCCAGAGCTTCGTAAAAGCGGTGTTTACAATGCGCACGAAAGAAGTGTACAGTGGTCAGTGACTGACAGAGTAGACCACAAAACAATGTGACGGTGACCAAGAGATTAAGAAGGCTAGGTTCAAAAGCTCGCGCTGCTTGTCATGATTTTTATGTTATGTCTGGATATGTAGAACATAATATTTGAAGCTATGGGTCTATCTGTGCACACAAAAACATACTTATAGTAACACTCGTGTTAAATAACTACAAAAATAAACTATTATTTCCTAAAGATAATTAATATCGGGTGAGTGAACCCTCAGCCCGTATAACTGTGCTCAAACTTCGGGGCTGCAGTAATGTGAAGCTACAAGATCCCAGGCTTCTTAAACTAATACCCAGAAGCCATCTTTTGACCTTCACCCACCGACAGATAAATTAGAGCTCAACACCTGTTTTACCTCAGCTCACAAATTCTCAACAGGATTCAAAGCTGGTGAACAAGGAGGCCAGTGTACCACTCTGAAAAGCAAGCTGTAATCCTTTGAGATGTGGGGATAGGATGATTACACTGTACAAATTCAACAATTCCATCAAGATATCTTATCCTCACAGAGGGAATCAAAATATTATCGAATTTTATCGTGTACTGCACACCGTTCTAAGTATAGTCAAGCTGCCACAGTACACCTAGACCGCCTTTTCATTATCCAGCTCCAACACGATACAGATACGCGACTGTGATGCAATTGTAAATCCACGTATTTTGCATCATATCGACGATACACAATCACATTTTTACTTTCTCTACACGTACTAGGTACATAGTGTATAAAGAAGGTATTATAATGCACCCAAAAAATCAATACCGAGAGTTCATCGGAAATATATGTTTTGAGACTATCCAAAAAAAATGTGTTTTTAGAAAAATGTATGTGTGAGTGAGTGTGTGTGTGTGTCTGTGAGCAGCATAGTTCAAAAAAGATAAGTCGTTAAATACCAAACTTGGTATTTTAGTTCAGGAACTTCAAAGATTTTCAAAAAAATTCGTCTTGTCGTTCTCCTTGGTGTAATGGTTACCATGTTAACCTTCATATACCCAAGGTCGCGGCGGAGGACGATGGATTTTTCGGGCGTAAAAATCCTTAGCATGCTTCCTTCGGAAGGGAAGTAAAGCCGTCGGTCCCGTGTAGTAGATTTACGGCACGTAAAAGAACCTCAAGCCTGATAGAGAGGCCTCTGAGCAAAATTAAGCGGTCTTTCACCTCCACTATAGAATGGGACGCTGAGAACCACAGCAGCTAAAGAGCGTCCATAATTAAAACGCCGTTTCATTTCAAAGAAAATTCTCCTACCCCAACTACCCATACATGGAAAAATCTTCGAAAATTTTGATTTTCTCAAAAATGGTTCTAACGATTTTGATTAAAATATTAAAAACTTTTAATTATCACCATATTTATACAAAGTGTAATGTCTTTCACAGAAATAGAAAAAGGTCAAATACAAGATATATAAGATGTGTATTCCAATAAGTTTTAGTTAAAGTCTAATAGGATATATATAAATGTGACATGTTTCATTCACACGACATCTCTATCTCTCTTTAACACACTATTGTTAAAAACTTATTCTTCTATCTACTTCATGCTAATAGAGATAAACATTAACAGAAACGGTCTTATTACTTAGTTCCTTATAAGTAGAAGGGAAGTAAGCGAATACACTAGGTTAAACCGACAGCCAAATGTTTTAAAATGTGGTTGCTATGGGATTGAAATCCGTTTCTTTGCGTGGCCAGGAGTTGACAAGATCATGTATAAGAAAAGTATCCTAAAACTGAAACAAATAACAAAGAATATCTTAGAAATGGTCAATTGAACGAAAAAACGTATCAGACATAAGTTGTGTGTTTTAACGTAATCTACATTTTTTGTGTAATAAGTTTTTGTCTATAACTTACCGTTTACCAGTTACGCAAAATTCAGCAAATTTTATTCAGAATAAAGAGGTCTTCAGAGGCTATTCCCAGAAAATTCAAGATATACATTTTATTTGCCATATACATATCTTTAATATACGGCAATTTAAACAAAATCGTTAAGAGCCATTTTTGAGAAAATAAAGATTTTCGAAATTTTTTCCATGTAAAGTGTAGTTTGGGATAAGGAGATTTTCCTCAGAATCTTCGTGTCGCAAGCGTGGAAGATACTCAACTTAAATTCCAAGTTTGGTATTTCACCGAAGTTTCGTTTTTGAGTTATCGTGTTCACTGACACTTCTGATTTTTTTTTTTTTTTTTTTTTTGATACAAGGTATCCTAAAACATAGGTATATTTCCGGAGAAATCTTTGTATGTAATTTTTGGGTGCAATACAATATCATCTCTATACACTATGTAATAGTACATGTAGAGAAAATAAAAGAAGAGGTAAGATTTTTACTTTCTCTAACCCCGTATATACATAGGGATAGAGAAGGTATTGTATTCCACCCAAAAATTCTATACCGAGATTTTGGCGGGAATACATGTTTTGGGTCCCCTAAATCCAAAAAAAAAAAATATTTTTAGGAAAAGGCGCGTGTGTGTGTGCGCGTGATGTGTGTGCACGTATAGTGTGTGTGTGTGTGTGCGTGGTGTGTGTGCGCGCGTGTGTGTGTGGACAGCATAGCTCAAACACGAAACGGCGGTTGAATACCAAACTTGGTATTTAATTTTGGTATCTTCAAAGGATGCGACACGAAGATTTTCAAGAAAATCCCCCCACCCACAATTACCCTTTACATAGAAAAATTTTCGTAACTTTTTATTTTCTCAAAATGGCCCTAATGATTTTGATTAAACTGTCGTATATTAAAGATAGTAACCTGACAAATAAAATGTATATCTTGAATTTTCTGGGAATAGCCTCTGAAGATTACTTTATTCTGGATGAATTTTATGGAATTTTGCATAACTGCTACACCGTAAGAGATAGACAAAAACTTAACACACAAAAAATGTAGTGCACATTAAAACACACAATCTATGTTATATACATTTTTTTTCGTGGAGTTGATCGCTTTTAGATATTCCTTGTTTTTGGTTTCACCTTTGAAAAACTTGTACATTTCTCATACAGGAATTTGTCAACTGCTGTCCATACCAAGAAAGGAACTTCAGTCACATAGCAACTAGCTTTTGACTATCACTTTAACCTATGGTACTCCCTTATTTTCCTTCTACTTACAAGGAAGCAAGTAATAAGACTATTTCTGCTATTTTTTTCTGATTAGCTTGAAGTAAATAGAAGCATAAGTTTTTTAACAATAATTTGTTATAGAGATGTAGAAAAAGTCGTCAGATTTTTTGGTAAGGATAGGAGCTCAGCAATAAGGCTGTTCTGGACCATATTGAAACGTGCTATAGATCTCCCAGATGCTGACATCAACCGGATCTGCAGAATTGGAAGGTCCCATTGTATCATCTAATCTTGTGGAAACTTAACGGTGTCCGCGCCCACATCCAACCCGGATAACACGACAGATATGAACAATAAAACGATTAAAATGCTTGGCAGTGAATCAAGTAAAAACGCCAGTACTTGTGAACAAGACAACATTCGGAAAATACAAATATTTGGTAACACTCCAGTCAAAGAACGTGTTATGTTCCATTCACATCACTTTCTCTACATCTCTGTAACAAATCATTGTTAAAATGCTTATGCTTCTATTTACTTCATGCTGATCGAGAAAAAAATAGCAGAAATAGTCTTATTACTTGCTTCCTTGTAAGTAAAAGCGAAATAAGGGAGTACACTAGGTTAAAGTGAAGTCAAAAGCTGGTTGCTATGTGACTGAAGTTCCTTTGTTTGTGTGGACAGCAGTTGACAAATTCCTGTATGAGAAAAGCATTAAGTTTTTTTAAAGCTGAAACCATAAACAAGGTTATATCTAAGGAAACGAAATTGTATGTTCTGCATTTTTTGTTAAGTAAGTTTTTGTTTATCTCTTACGGTTTAGCAGTTATTCGAAATTCCGTAAAATTCACCCAGAATAAAGTAGTCTTCAGAGGCTATTCCCAGAAAATTCAAGATATCCATTTTATTTGGCAAGTAAACATCTTAAATATAAGGGATTTTAATCAAAATCTTTAGAGCCATTTTTAAAAAAAATTAGAATTTGGCGCCAGATTTTTAATTTAAAAATTATTAACTCAAAAACTACTTATGACACATACACCAAATTTTAAAGCTTGTAACTACTATATAACAAAAATGTATGTGCAAAACTTCAGGCTGATTACTTAAAAACTGTATGATTTAGGAATTTCAGATGCATTATCTTAAATATAAGAGAGTTTGATCAAAATCGTTAAGAGCCATTTTTGAGAAAATCAAAACTTTCGAAAAAAGTCCCATATAAAGGGTAGTTTGGGTGGGGGGATTTTCTTGAAAATCTTCGTGTCGCATCCTTGGAAGATACCAAACTTAAATATCAAATGTAGTATTCAACGGTCTTTTCGTTTTTGAGCTATGCTGTCCACAGACACACACACTCGGACCTAGGATCCAAAACTGAAAACAGGTATTTCCGGTATTAAATTTTTGGGTGCAATACAATACCTATGTGTAGAGAAAGTAATAAATTGCTTGGCAGGCGAGCTTAAGATTTTTTCTGTAGTAAGTTTTTGGTTTGCCAGTTATACAAAGTGATACAGAATGAAGACATCTTCAGAGGATATTCCCAGAAATGGTTTGTCATTAAAATATCTTAAACATAAGCTATTTTAATCAAAACCGTTTGAGCCATTTTTCATAAAATCAAAATTTCCGACAATTTTTCCATGTAAAGGGTAGTAGGGGAATTTTCTTGAAAATATTCGTGTCGCATCCTTGAGAGATGAGCTTAAATACCAAGTTTGGTATTTTACCGACTCTTTGCTCACAGTCACACGGACACACATGGACCTTTTTCTAAAAATGTTTTGTTTGGATTCAGGGGTCTCAAAACATGTATTTCCAGCGAAATCTCGGTATAGAATTTTTGGGTAGAATTTAATACACTATGTACATAGCACGTGTAGAGAAAGTAAAAGGGTTAAGATTAGGTTTGCTTGCTAATATTTACAGCAGATCTATGTGAGCTTCTCTTAGCCAAGATGACCTCATTCAACCTGAAGAAGAAGCACCTTAGCACCCAAGTTAAAGTGACCGCACACGCCCAGCTGCCGGCCGCCATATACAAGGATGTAAATACCAAGTGGTGTGTGACGTCATGCAGTGGTGGAACAGGTCAGATGGGATGGAATCAACAGGTTGCTTGTTACACGATGTAGCAGTCCATGTTACTCCACACGCTCTGTTGCATATTCCATCAAGAATAATGCTACATTCCAATGGGACGTAACGTAAACGCAAAACTTTGCACTCATGTTATTTAATGTAGGCACTCACATAGAAACACTCAAGATGCTATACAATGCAATGCTCCAAACTTCATCCGTGCGTTTGGTGCAAAGAGAAGAAATTCTGTTTCTTTTCTCTATGCAATACCTTTGTATCTAACAACGGACGACATGCAGATTCTAGTTCAGTTTCAGATTGCTTGCTTTCGGTGAACCTGTTCGAAAGAAGCAAAGACGATCCATCGTCTGGAAAACTGACGCCGACGACTTTTTTTTTTTGATGTCGGAGAAATATATACCTATAGCTTTGATGTGACTTGTCGAGAAAAAAAATAATTTGTGGTTGAAAAGAATGACATTCCTTAGACAGACATTTATTGAACTTCATAATCGCCCAACTGAATTGGCAGAGGAGGTCGAGTTTACTGGCCATCTTCTTCATCCATTCACACTGTAAGAGATTTTCACGTTATCTAACCCTCGCGTGCGCGCGCATATGAACAATGTGCCACAAAAACTTATCCCTAACACAGTCCCTTAACCCAAACAATCCTTTAGATGCGATATGTGAGAGGAAGTATTATATTTCACTATAAAAATCTGATGTGTTCCATTCACAAAACTTTCTCTACATCATTGTAACAAATTATTGTTAACAAACGTATTCTTCTATTCACTACATGCTAATCTATTAGCAAAACCGGTCTTATTACTTAGTTCCTTGTAAGTAGAAGGGAAATAAGGGAATACACTAGACTAAACCTACAGTCAAATGTTTTAAAATGTGTTTGCTATGAGATGAAATTCGATTCTTTGCGTAGCTAGGAGTTGACAAGTTAACCAATGAGAAAAGTTTACTCTAAAACTGAAACCATTGACAAGGAATATCTCGAAAACGGTAAACTACACGAAAAAATGTACAAGACATAAAATGTGAGAGTTTAAGAAGCGCTACATTTTTATGTATTAAGTTCTCTATCTCTTATGGTTTACCAGTTATGCAAAATCCCATACTTTATCTAGAATAGAGACGTATTCAGACGCTATTCCCAGAAAATTCATGAAATGCATTTTATTTGCCATGTAAATATCTTTAATATACGAAATTCAATAAAAATCGTTACACCCCATTTCTGAGTAAATTTCGAAAAATTGTCCATGTAAAGAGTAGTTGGGGTGAAGGGATTTTCTTGAAAATCTTTCTGTTGCATCCCTGGAAGATACCAAACTTAAATACCAAGTCTGGCATTTAACGGACACAAACACACACTTTTCTAAAATAATTTTTTTTTAATTGAAGGTGTCCCAAAACATATATTTTCGGCGAAATCGATATTTGAGTGCAATGCAATACCTTCTCTATAAAGTTTGAACATAGTAGGTACGTATAGAGAAAGTAAAATATATAGTTATGGGAATAGCGTCTTAAGCTCTCTTTATTTTGAATGATTTTTATGCGTAGACTGTGAGAGAATTGATCTTACTACATAACAAGTTGCAGATTTTGTTATTTATGTCAAAGAAATCATTTTTTAGTGTTAACTATTTCCAACATAGTCTGTGTTATTGCTCTCAATTTTTGAATACTCATATCTTTTGAAATGAAAATCGGTATTTGTTTTTTTTCTTTACTTTCTTTGCACATCGTATGTACATAGTGAATAGGGAAGGTATTGTATTCCATCTAAAATTTCGATACCGAGATTTCAGCGGAAATTATGTTTTAAGGTCACCTGTATCAAAAAAAAAGCATTTTTAGAAAAAGGGCGTGTGTGTGGACAGCGTACCGCAGCAACTAAATTCCAAACTTTGTGTACAAGTTTATTATCTTGCAAGGATGCGACACGAGGATCTTCAAAAAAAAAAAAAAAAAAAAAAAAAAAAAACCACCCAAAACTACCCATTTTTGTTGTTGAAAAATGTGTTTTTCTCAAAAATACCTGTTACGATTAAATTACCGTATATTATATATATTTATAGCAGAAATAAAATGAACTTTCTGGGAATAGCGTCTGAAGAGCACTTTATTCCGGTTGGTTTTCACAGAATTTTGCGCAACGTTAAACTGTAAGATAGATAAAATCACAAAGTGTTGGCCTCGTAAAACCCAAGACTTATGTCGTATGCATTTTTGTTTTACAGTTGACATTTTCCAAGATACTCTTGTTATTAGTTTCAATTTAAAATGCTTACTTTATTCGAACAGGAAGTGTGTGTTTTTCTTTTGTTCTGGCCAAGCAAAGAAGCAATTTACAATGACAATCGCATAACGACAGTTTTTAAAACATTTGACTACCACTTTACCATAGCGTATTCCTTTGGTTGCCTTCTACTTATAAGGAGCTAAGTAATACGAACATTCTGATAATGTTTATCTCGATTAGCATGACGTGTTTGCGGAACAGGTAGAGAAAGTTATGTGAATGGAACATACAAGGAGTCTATAAAACCTTTTTCCATTGCCTCTGAATTTTACGTAACTGAAAAACTATTACAGAAAAGTACAAAATACATTTTGAATAAACTATGTTAAGCAGTTTAATAACTAATACAATGTTGTACGCAAGTTTGCCTTGAAGTGCCACTTATGTAATATTATAATTAGTCTTGCACTAATGACAATCCAGTCAATGGATCAGTCGAATAAAAGTCAGTAAGCACTTATACTTACATTATTTTAAATCAATACTCATAAATTGAATAAATCATAAGTAATTACTTACAGTTCACGCTTTACTCATAAGTTATTACTTGTACTTATTCAGTAGTTACTACTTTTTCTAGCAAATACTTAAAATGTGATTGAATAACATGGAGTGATTACTTGTTGAGTTAAGTACTTGCTCAAATATGTTTAAGTTTACTGTAGTATTGACTTGCAAATAACTGTGACAGCGTCTTTACCCAAACAGCTACAATAAAACAAGAGATATTAGTTCCAATGATTTAAAGAAGCTACTGAGCTTTCAAACTGTAAACTTTTTACTTTCTCTACACGTACTATGCACATAGTGTAAAGAGAAGGTATTGCACTTCACCTAAAAATTCCTTACCGAGATTACACCACAAGTATATGTTTTAGGTCCCCCTGAAGCCCCCCCCAAAAAGCATTTTTCGCAAAAAGGTGTCCGTGTCTGTGTGTGTGTGTGGACGGTATATAAATAAAGCATCTACACAAATAATTGTCTGTCTTAAAGAAACCATATTTTTGTTTTGTGTATCTCTTAAGCTTTACCATTATGCAAAGGCATTCATAAAGAAGAGGTCTTCAGAATTTATTCCCAGAAAATTTGACATATACATTTCGTTTGTTAAGAAAATATCTTAAACGTGTGGTGTTTTATTCCAATTAGTTGGAACCATTTTTTAAGTTTGTTTGCAGAACGGTTAGAGAAAGTCTCGTGAATGGAATACACGTATAACATTTTTATAGTACTAAACACAATCAGAATTCACTTTTAGCAGAATCTGTGGCAGATTGTTGTTGAAGAGAAATTGCTCGCCGCAACCGGGAATGGAAGCCTGGATCTCAAGGTTCAGAAGCCAGAACACTTAACCACCCTACTCAGGGATCAAATTTCACACATATAAAATAAACTTGTTTTTTTAATTTAAAACCTATTCTCTGAATTACTGGGGTCATCCATAAAGTGACACACGATTTGGTATAGCTAAATAATAAGTAAACTTATCAACACAAAACTTACACTACGCTACTCTATTTGTCAACTTTGCTATCAAGGTATTTGTTGTTTCAATACACACCTTATACTTTTCTACCACCAAACAACTAATTCATTTTTTGGATGCATCAAATATTCGGCCAATCCAATTTTATAGGCAAATAACGCAAGTACCTAGTGATAATGCAATGAAGGAGTCTTCACTGAGGAAATGAGAACTAATCAATGAAGAACCAGTCATTATGGACGAGTTGAAAGCAAATTACGAACATGAACTTTTGGATGAAAAAGATTTCCCGAAGACCTCATCTTTAGCGGTGGAAGCATTGAAAAACCACGTGACACAAATGTCTTGAGAGCTATGATGATTACGCTTTTTTTAAGTGCCTAACGCTCGTGGCACCGCAGGCGATGACATGAATGAAGGTCATGGCGGGAAAGCTGGAGAAAACCCCGCCCCTGCACCGCATTGTCCACCACAAATCTCACATGCGGTCGCTTCTAGGTGAGAGACGAGTGGTCTAACCTCTAGGGCACGGCGATTACGTTGAGAAATAGAGTAAGGTACTACAACTTTGTAAATAAACTTTTGTGCTGACAATTCAGCTCAACCATTTAAGCGCCAATGGAATGAATGAACCAATCGAGGTTATCTGACGGGAGCGATATTATCGCAGCTGATGTTCATTTCTTTGAAACCTTGACGTTCGTTTGTCTTGGTTATTGGTAACAAGGTGACAGCCAACCTTCACTTTTAATAACTGTCAGTTCCACAATTGAACTTTCAGTTACAATGTTTATTTACAGTTTTATCCACTTCAGAAAAGAAGTGAAAATAATCATTATGTGTATTTGTTGTGTATGAGATGAGTGCAATAACCTCAAACAATTGTTCCCTATTTGTATATGAAAGAATAAAGATGGCCGTCAATAAAGAGGAAAGGAAATCAATGTTGGTGCAAGAACCGTTGTGTTGGTAAAACCGAAATTGCTGGTTGGTTCCCAGCAAGAAAGAACCGGTGTTACCTTGTCGGGGTCACACTAGCGGAAGTCGAGACGTGGAGGAATGCGAGTGTGGTCTGCCAGGGCACCTGTTGCTACGTCCTTCCTCACAGTCACATCTTTGCAAAACCTTACACCTCTATCTTCTTCTTACTACTTCACATAAACTTCTCGAATACAAACATCTTCATTCACATAATTTCAGTTTTTTCACCACATTTATATTACTTTCTCTATACGTACTATGTACATAGTGTATAGACAAGGTATTGTAATGCACCCAAAAATTCGATACCAAGATTTCACCCGAAATACATGTTTTGAGACCTCTTGAATAAAAAAAAAGCATTTTTAGAAAAATGTCCGTGTGTGTCTGTCTGTCTGTGTGTGCCTGTGTGTATGTACGTGTGTCTGTGGGCAGCATAGCTCAAAAACGAAAAGTCCATTAAAAACCAAATTTGGTATTTAGGTTTGGTATCTTCCAAGGATGCGACACGAAGATTTTCAAGAAAATTCCCCCACTCTCAACTACGCATTGGACTTTTTTCGAAAATTTTGATTTTCTAAAAAATGACTAACGATTTTGATTAAAATATCGTATATTTAAGAATTTACTTGACAAATAATATGTATATCTTGCATTTTCTGGGAATAGCCTTTGAAGACTACTTTATTCTGGATGAATTTTGCATAACTACTAAACCGTAAGAGATGGACAAAAACTTAACACACAAAAAATGTAGAGCACGTTAAAACATAATTTATTTTATATACATTTTTTCGTGGAGTTGATCGTTTTTTTAGATATTCCTTGTTTTTGGTTTCAGCTTTGAAAAACTTATACTTTTCTCATACAGGAATTTGTCAACTCCTGTCCATACAAACAAAGGAACATCAGTCACATAGCAACCAGCTTTTGGCTTTCACTTTAACCTATGGTACTCCCTTATTTCGCTTTTACTTACAATAAAGCAAGAAATAAAACTATTTCTGCTCATTTTTCTCGATTAGCATGAAATAAATAAAAAAAAACAAGCTTATTAACAATAATTTGTTACAGAGATATGAGAAAGTTATGTGAATGGAACACAGATTTTTTTTTACTTTCTCTAGCCCCGTATACATAATGTACATAGGGATAGAGAAGTATTGTATTCCATCCACAAATTCAATGTCGAGATTTCAGCGGAAATATATGTTTTAGGACACCCTGAATCAAAAAAAAAAAAAAAAAAAAAAAAAAAAGCATTTTCAGAAAAATGTCCCTGTGTGTGTGGACAGTATAACTCAAAAACGAATTGACGGTTAAATACCCCTTTACATGGAAAATTTTTCGAAAATGTTGTTAAAATGGCTCTAACGATTTTTATTAAAATACAATATATTGAAACTATCACAAATAAAATTTATATCTTGAATTTTCTGGGAATAGGATCTAAAGACCAGTTTATTCTGGATGAATTTTGCTTAATTTGACATAACTAGTAAAGCGTAAGAGATAGACAAAAACTTACTATACAAAAATGTAGATCCTGATAAAATACACAAGTTACGTCGTTGTTATTGGTTTATATTGTAAAGTACTTATACTTTTCTCCATTTTTATTTTGCTCTACTCCTAGCCAGGAAAAGAAGCTTTTAAAACATTTGACTATCACTTTAGCCTAGTGCATTGCCTTCTACTAAGTAATAAGAACATTGTGCTAATGTTTATCTCGATTAGCATTGTGCAGAAAGAGCAGCGAGTGTAACACATCAGTAATATCCCCGCCTCTCTCTTTCTTGCGGTTTAGTCATTGAGCACAAAGTGGACTTGGGAGGCTATTCGCCCACAATTCAATATAATATATTAAACGTAGCTATATTTACTAATAACACTCTGATGTGTTACAATCACATGACTTTCTCTACATCTCTGTAACACACTATTGTTAATAACCTTATTCTCCTATCCACATCAGCAGAAATTGTCCGTATTACTTGCTTTCTTGTAAGTACAAGGGAAATAAGAAAATGCACAGGCTAAAACGATAGTCTTGTCCTTTAAAAGCCGGTCCTATGTAAAACAATTGAAATTGCAGTCTCTGCTTTTCAGGAGTAAACAAAAGAGAAACGAGAAGAAAGGTATCTTCCCGTTTGAGAAAAGTGACTAAAATTAAATCTAACAATTCCCAATATCTCGAAAACGGTTAACTCTAAAAAAAAAAAAGAAAAAATGTATATGACATAAATTGCGTGTTTTAATGAGATCTACATTTTTTTGCAGTAAGTTTTTGTCTATTTCTTATGGTTCAGTAGTTGTACAAAACTCATCCAGAATCTTCAAAGGTTATTCCCAGAAAATTCAAGAATTACATTTCGTTTGTCATATAAATATCTTAAACATGTAATCATAATCGTTAGCCATTTTTAAGAAAATCAAAATTTTCGAAAATTTTTCCATGTACATGGTAGTTTGTGGTGGGTGGATTTCTTTGAAAATCTTTCTGTAGCAATGCGAGATAGTCAACTTAACGATATTTTCATTTTTAAGCTACCCCAAGACACAGACGGACCTTTTTCTAAAAATGCTTTTTAGGATTCAGGGGCTCCGAAAACATATATTTCCGGTGAAATGTGTGTATCGAATTTTTGGGTGCAATACAATACTTGTCTATATATTACGTACGTGTAGAGAAAGTAAACACGTACAAACAGCTATGAAGGCAGAATTTCGTTGGTAGGAAAAGGAAGAAAACAGAAGTGCTACTGCATGTGTGTACGAACGACATACAAAAATATGATGAGTTCCATTCACATGCCTTTCTCTACATCTCTGCAATAAAGTATTGTTAAAAAGCTTATTATTCTATTTACTTTATGCTAATCGAGAAAACATTAGCAGAAATAGTCTTATTACTTGCTTCCTTGTAAGTAGAAGCGAAATAAGGGAGTACCATAGGTTAAAGTGATAGTCAGAAGCTGGTTGCTATGTGACTGAGGTTCCTTTGTTCATATGGACACGAGTTAACAAACTCCTGTATAAGAAAAGTATAAGTTCTTCAAAGTGGAAACTAATAAGAAGAAATGTCTTAAAAACGATAAACTCTACGAAAAAATATATATATAGCATAAATTGTGTGTTTTAATCTGCTCTACATGTTCTGTGTGGTAAGTTTTTGTTCATCTCTGACGGTTTAGCAGTTACACAAAATTCCGTGAAATTCATCCAGAATAAAGTAGTCTTCAGAGGCTATTGCCAGAAAATTCAAAATATCCATTTTATTTGTCAGGTGAATATATTAAATATACGACATATTAATCAAAATCGTTAGAGCCATTTTCGAGAAAAAAAAATCCATGAAAAGGGTAGTTGTAGGTGGGGAATTTTCTTGAAAATCTTCGTGTCGCATCCTTGGAAGATACCAAGCTTAATTGGTATTTAAAAGTACTTTCGTTTTTGAACTATGCTTTCCACAGACACACTCGTATGCAGAAAAAGTAAAAATGGAAGGCTTATATTTTTAAGCAACCAAACATTATGATTAACTGTAACAAAGACAAATGAATGACGATGATGCGGTTATCTTGAAACACGTGGCATGACAATGCGCAAAACCATCAAATCTCATCGTTTTACTAGACAAAGCCCATGATATAAATATCACTTCCATCTTTCCTTTCTCTACCATATTATATAATGTAGGTACATACTAGATAAACAAGGTGTTGCATTCGGCTCAAAATTTTCATACCGAGATTAGGTCACAAATAATGTTTTCGGGACCCCTGAATATAATAATAATTTTTAAAAATCTGATCTGTTACACTCACATGGCTTTCTCTAGCTGTACTACAAACAAACTTCTTAGAAAATATTCTTCTTCTTTCTACGCCTTGCTAATCCAGATAGGCATTAGCAGAATGTTTATATTGATTAGTTCCTTACAAGTAAAAGGGAACTTGGCTAAAGCGATAGGCATTCTAAATAGCTTCTTTGCTTGGCCAGGAGTAGAACAAAAGAAAAACATACACTTCCTGTCTGAGAAAAGTAAGTATTTTAAAATTGAAACAAATAACAAGGAATATTTGGAAAACTCAACTCTACAACAAAGTGTATATGATACAACCGTTTTGCAACATTCTGCAAAAATTAACCAGAATAAATTGTTTTTCAGAGGTTATTCCCAGAAAATTCAAAACATACATTTTATTTGTGTTGCGAAAAACTTTAATATACGGTACTTGAATCAAAATCGTTAGAGCCGTTTATCAGAAAAACAAAAATTAGTATTTTACCGACTTTTCGTTTTTGAGTTTTCGCGTTCACATATACACACACGTAAAAATCCTTAGCATGGCTTCCTTCGGAAGGGAAGTAAAGCCGTTGGTCCCGTGTAGTAGATTTACGGCACGTAAAACGTGTTTTCGCGGTGAAATTTCGGTACCGAATTTTGGTCGGAGTGCAATACTGCCTATGTTATATCTATTAATTAGAGAAAGTGGAACCCCAAATTTTCATTTCTCAGTATGGTATTATGTTCGATAGTGGTCATCTGTAGGAGGTAAACTGGTTCGCGGTGCCAGGCTCCACAACTTGCTAATGCTGGCTCGCCAATGAAGAAGTAAACAAGACACGGACATAATGTGTGACAGGGTTGTCCAGATCACAGACTGCAAATGCCCTAGTCTTATCCATTATGGTTGGCGAGCAGCCGCCATAGCATGTTTGAGATTATTACCCTCTTTGTGGGTTAAATGTTCAACTAAGCAGTACATTTGGACTGCACGTTTTAAACCAGTAAAATTGTAAGTACGTATGAGGTGTTTGGTTGTAGTTTCTCGAATAGCATAAATATAAACAAGGAAAGGTGATTTTTCGGTGGTATACTTAGTGAAACATTTCAATACACAGGTTAGTGTTCCTACTTATTTAAGTGAATTTTCGGAGGTATACTCAGTGAAATATGTTATACATTTTGTGAATGTAGATGTCCAACTCCGAAAAACCTTAGAGGTGACTGCAACCTACTCCGACTCACAACACGATTTGGACCTAACAGGGCAAACCAGGAGACTAAGAGAAGGAGTTATTCCTTCTGTTTTCTGCTTATGCTCTTATTTCAGAAATGTCCTACATCTCGACACAGACCTCCAAACAGTGGAAGTAGCACAATTGTTTGTCAAACAGTAACTGATACAACAAGGTCCGTGTCTGTCTGTCTGTCTGTATGCTGTATAACTAAAAAAAAATCTGATGTGATGCATTCACATGACTTTCTCTTGCATGCTGTGTATTCTTACAAAACATAATTCATTTATCTACATCATGCTAATAGAGATAAACATTAGCAAAAATTGTCTTATTACTTTCTTCCTTATAAGTACAAGGGCATTAAGGGAATACACTAGGCTAATCTTTTAAAATCTATCGTTATGTGAAACAATTGACATTCGGTTCTCTTTGTATGGCAAGAAATAAAACAAAAGGAATATGAAACGACAGATGAAATTCCTTTTGAGAAAAAGTTGTATTAGTTTAAAATTTAAACTAATAGTAGCGGACATTTTGGAAACTGTTAATCTACAAAAACGTATATGATATAAATTGTGTGTTTTAACGAGATCTACATTTTTTGTGCAGTAAGTTTTTGTATATCTCTTTTAGTTTACCAGTAATGCAAAATTCAGCAAAATTCATCGAGAATGAATATGTCTTTAGAGGCTATTCCCAGAAAATTCAGGGTTATATATTTTATTTAACATGTAAATTAAGTATCTTTAATATACGATATTTTAATCCAAATTCTTTGAGGCATTTTTGAGAAAAACAAAATTTTCAAAATTTTGTACAAGTAAAGGTTAGTTGGAGGTGTTGAATATCTTAGTGTTGCATCATTGGAAGATACCGAACTTAAATATCAAGTTTGGTATTTCACAGTCTTTTGGTTTTTGAGCTATGCTGTCCACAGACACACGACTTTTTCTAAACATTCTTTATTTTTATTCGGGTCTGAAAACGTGTATGTCCCTTGAAATCTCGGTATGGAATTTTTGGGTGCAATACAATTGTTTCTCTGTGCATAGTACATGTAGAGAAAGTAAAATGCTTTGTATTGAGGAGTCCTCCTCACTCTTGTAATTTTTGGGGCTGCCAACGTGACAGCTAGTCTTTGTCCCGAGATAGAGGCCAGCCGCACCACAATAACACGCTACCAACACACAACACAAAACTCTCCAGTCGAATTGTCCATTTCTGAGGCTGAGATTTGTGTTTCTCATGAGGCATTCATGACAATCTCAGTTCAACTCTTATACAATAATCTAACGTGTCCATTCACATGAGTTTCTCAACATCTCTACACCAAATTATTGTTATCTGCTTCATGCTAAACAAGATAAGTATTAACAGAAAGGGCCTTATTATGTGCTTCCTTGAAAGTAGAAGGGAAATAAGGGAATATACTAGGCTAAACCGACAGTAAAATGTTTTAAAGTGTGGTTGCTATGGGATTGAAGTTCCTTTGTTTGTATGGACTGCAGCTGACAAATTCCTGTATGAGAATAGTATACGTTTTTTTAAAGCTGAAACTAATAACAAGGAATATCTCAAAAATGTTCAACCCCACGAAAAAAATGTATATGACATAAATTGTGTGTTTCAACGATATCTTTATATTTTGTGTAGTAAGTTTTTGTCTATTTCTTACTATTTACTAGTTATGCAAAATCCAGCAGAATTTATCCCGAACAAACAGGCCTTTAGAGGTTATTCGCAGTAAATTCAAGATATACATTTTATATTTTGTGTAAATAGCTTTAATGTACAGTATTTTAATCGAAATTGTTAGAGCCAGTTTTAAGAAAATTAACATTTTGGAAGATTTTTTCATGTTAAGAGTAGTTTGGGGTGGGGGTATTTTCTTGAAAATCTTCGTGTCGCATCCTTGGAGGATACCAAACTTAAATACCAAGTTTGGCATTTTACAGACTTTTCGTTTTGCAGTTATCGTGTTCAAAGACACACGGACGCACACACACCACACACACACAGTCTGACCTGTTTCTAAAAAAGTCCTCTTTTTTTTTTTTTTTTTTTTTTTTTTGGATACTGAGGGCCCTAAAACGTCTATTTCCGGTGGTCTCGGTATCGAATTTTTGGGTGGAATACAATATTTACTATGTACATAGTACGTGTAGAGAAGCTAAAAAGCCTCCTTTCTAAAGTAGGTACACTTTTGTGTTAAGGTCAATGTTGACATTATACACTTATATTATATGCGGTTGATTTAAATAAAAGTAAGGTAAATAAATTATTATTTCTAAATGTTAATTAACTTTCTGTTACAGTATGAATGTTGACAGCCGGAGACGTTCAGTGGCTCACTCTATCCTCCTGTGGCTATTCTGAATAGTTGAGCCATTACCCACTTCCACAGTTCAAACTGAGTCAGCTGATACCTATTGACGTCACACAGTTATGGCAGAAACAAAATCGTCTACTATTATAGACAACGTAAATTGAGATTTTGCTGCGACCTGGTAGAAAGTGGCACAACTATGTGTCCTCCGCTTCCCCTGCAAGCCCTCGTGGGAGAGAGAAGCAACCCAGTCTGCTGGAAAACTCGCCGTGGGACACACCATCTTCAAAAAGCACACCGAAGCTTTACTGTGTAGCCGCCAAGGGTAGGTAAAAGTGGGATTTCTTTCGGCTTGGCAAAATATCGAATTATTCATGTTTGGTAAGTGTATGTGTTTATCATTATTTAAACCCCTTTCTTGCTCGGGACAATCAGGCGTTTGCTTTATTTCCAGATTCTGTTCAAATTCTGTATCATTGCCTGTAACTTGTAAGCTGGATTTACAAACTGTATCTTAAAAATGTAATGGATAAAATTTTTCAACTAAAAATGTTGCTTCTAAAATCAGATATATTTTTAATGACTGTTTGATAAAAAACGAAGAAAAAGTTATTCTAATAAATATGGTGAAAGTCTGCATGAGTTTTTTGCGGTTTCGTAGAAAATGTTCCCTAGGATTTTTAGGAAACTTGTTTATTTCAAGATTCCCTCTGGGGTTATTGTACGTTAGTTTTGCCTAGGATTACTACAATGCAACAGGTGATCTTTTGTTTTAACTCATCTAAAGTTGTGGGCTTTGATGAAACACCTTCTGCTTTACACACGCCCTTACAAACAAACAAAATCAAGCGGTGTGAAGTCTGGTGACCGTGGAGGTCAAGCCTGAGGTTCACTTTGTCCAATCCATTGACCGAACATCTCATTTACTCTCTTGCGCAGTGGAAACCACAGTCTTATCATTTGACTATGTGGCATTCCATCCAGGAACTCACGCATCTGTCCAACAATTCCCCATATGTTTACCAGTTTACATTTCCATCAAAGAAATGTCAACAAGCATATCACACCATACCATAGCTTTTGATTCTCACACCCACTTTGAGTCTTCACTCAACATTTTGTGTATGAGCGTAGCCATCCATAAAGAATTGGCATTCGTCGTCACTGAACAGGAATGCAAACTAAAGACTCAACAATTTCAAAAATGTCATCGAAATCAACAATGGACAGTAGTACTGACTCTCCCAGAGCCACTGAGATCATCAAAATACATTTAATGTTTCTACGAACCTTCAGAGGGAAATTACGGCCCATTTACATGGATTTCAGTGCACAAGGGAAATAAAGGCCGCTCCTAGACGGCGACAGTATGTGGTATTTGTGGTGGACAAAGCGGCACAGGAGCAGGTTTCCTCCCGCCATCGCATTCCACCGCTGCTCCATCTTCATTCATGTATCATCAGTGTCATCGCCTGCGGTGCCACAAGTAGTTAAAGCGGCCGTTAAACACTATCAAAAATAAAACAGGGAAGTAAGAGAATGCACTTGACTAAAGCGATAGTGATGTCTACGGTTTTACTTTCTCTACAAAGTATGTGTAAAAGGTCGTCTCCTTAGCGCGGCTGGAGACCTGGGTTCGATTCCCGGTACCGATTTCAGGATTTTTTCCACCACTGGGAGACATGCTCAGCGGCCGGGAGGGCTCGAGGTGCTAACCACGTCTCACCTCGTCCTGGGCTGAAATGGGGGACGCAGCGGTCGAACGGTAGGCCCTGGCCCCTTCGGGCTCTTGTGCCATGGACTTAACCTCTCTTTCGCCCGCATGGGGGATATATGGTGGAAGAAGCGGCGTCTGGGCGGGTTTCCCCCGCCACTCGTTCCACCAATTGGTCGATCATCACCTTTCCGACCGTCCATTTCACTTCCATCTCCTATCATCCACGCTCGTGCCAGGTTCTCCATTCTGTGGCTCCCCGACAGGCTTCTCACTCCTAGGCATCTGCTTGTAAGTCCTAGCGGGTGTTACCCCTAAATACGAGGAGGGTAAACCGGCTACGAATGTAGAAAAGGTAATGTATGCCAGGACCCCTTAAAATAAAAAAAAAATAAAAACATTTTTAGAAAAAAATTGTGTGTGAGCGTGTGTATGTCTATGGATAGCATCTTCCAAGGAAGTGGTCGGAAGGTTTTAAAGAAAATCGTTTCACCAAAAACTACAATTAACATGGAAAAAGTTTTAGAAAATGTTAATTTTTTTCAAAAAATGCTCTAACGATTATTGATTAAAAGTTGCGTTTAACATATTTTCATGACATATGAAACGTATATGTTGATTATTCTTAGAATAGCTGAAGTCTTCTTCATTCTAGATACATTTTGGTGTAACTGGTAAACCATCACATCGTTAAAACACACAATTTGTTTATTTTTGTAGAGATAACCATTTCCGAAGTGTTCCTTGTTATTCGTTTCAATTTTAGAGTTCTTTAACTCTTCTCAAACGGGAAGATAACTTTCGTTAGATACCTCTTTCGTTTTACTCCCGGGCATACAAAAGAGAACGGAATTTCAATTGTTTAACATAGCGACCAGCTTTTAAAACATTTCACTGTCGTTTTATCCTAGTGTACTCCCTTATTTCCCTTCCACTTACAAGGAAGCAAGTAATAAGGCCGTTTCTGCTAATGTTTATGTTGATTAGCATGAAGTGGATAAGAATCATTTTTGTAAGAATAGCTTGTATTTCGAACTAGAGAAATTTATGTGAATGGAACATCTCAGACCTTTTTACTTTCTCTACCACGTTTGTACAATGCACATAGTGGATAGAGAAGGTATTGCCTTTCAACGAAAAATTCGATACCGATATTTCACCGGGAATACATGTTTTTTAGAAAACTGTGTACACAAGAACGAAAAGTCGAGTTAATACCAAACTTGGATGATATTGTGAGTACGATCCGCCGAACTTGTGTGTATGGCCTGTTTTGTAAGTCAGAGCTGATTGCTGCCTTACAGTGTAACATGTGCGTTAGCGGCCACCTGTGCCGGCGGCAAGTACTTTTCACGTCGAAGCCGCGCAGTGTTACACCTCAGGGAGTTTCGACGGGAGTAGCAGTCCTCGCCGCAGCGAACGTCGAAACGAAGTTGTTGCAAGAACATTGGAGAAATATCTACAGCTATTTGTGTGCAATACAGATTGTGGTTAGTTTTTTGTTGAAGAGAAAATCAAGATGTTAAAACACACAATTGATGTGTATTGTATTGTACCGAAGAATTCACAAGCTTTTCGGTTCCCCTGAATCCATAAAAGGTATTTTTATGTGTGTGTCTGTTGACAACATAGCTCAAAAATGAAATGACCATTCGTTGGTATGTTTCGTATCTTCCACGAACATTTTGAGAAAAATCCCCCACCACAAACTGCCCTTTACCTGGAACATCTTTCTCAAAACTGGCTCTTACGATTTTGATTAAAATGCCATAATTTAAAGATATTTAGCGTCTTGAATTTTTTGGGAATTCTACATGATTTTGCATTAGTGTTAAACCGCAAGAGATAGAGAAAATGTACAGATAGTTAAAACACTCAATTTATGTTACGTATATTCGTGGAGTTGAGATATTCCTTGCTATTCGTTTCAGCTTCACTTTTCTCATACAGGATTCGCTTTTGTTTTGTGTTTTTTAATTGCTTCATTTTTATAGCCCCCTTTTTTACGTTCCGTTCAAACTGTTTTATTTTCCCATACACATAGTTTCAGACTGTGTGGGGGATAGAGAATAATTCCCTGCTACACCCCGGGACCTCCGGGTGAGAAGTCTGCTCGTTGATCACTTGACCACGGAGGCAGTCTTATGGGAATTTGTCTACTCGTGTCCATACAAACAAAGGAACTTCAGTCACATAGCAACCAGCTTTTGACTTCACTTTAACCTAGTGTACTCCCTTATTTCGCTTCTACTTACAAGGAAGCAAGTAATAAGACTATTTCTGATAATTTTTTCTCGATTAGCATGAAGTACTTAGAAGCATAAGCGTTTGAACATTAATTTGTTACAGAGATGTAGAGAAAGCCATGTGAATGATACACATCAAATTTTTATTGTAAAGTTTAACCGTTTACGAGATGTTCTTTGTTATAGGTTTCAATTTTAACCTACATAAAATGTTCTCCAACGGGTAAAATCATCTTTCATTCCATATCTATTTTGTTTTACTCCTGGCCATGTAAAGAGAACTGTATTGTAGTTGTTTCATATGGCGAGCGATTTTTAAAAGATTTGATTACTATTTTAACCTTGTGTATTCCGGTATTCCTTGTATGACCATTTCTGGTAATGTTTACCTTTATTTAAATGATGTACGTACATATAAGAATGATCTTCTGTAAGAACAGTTTGGAGAGAAAGTCATGTGAATGGAGTACAAGATGTTGAAACGGGATTTTGGCTTGACTTGTACAGTATTTTAACTTTCTATAGCACCGTATGTACATAGGGTTAGAAGAGTGTTGCATTCCACCCAAAAATTCCATATCGAGATTTCATCCAAAATACATGTTTTGGGGTTCCCTGAGTCCAAAAATCTTATGTATTCCATTAACATGACTTTCTCTACATCTCTGTGACAAATTATTGTTAAAAACCGTAAGCTTCTATTTACTTCATGCTAAATCGAGAAAAATTTCGCAGAAATAGTCTTATTACTTACTTCCTTGTAAGTAGAAGAGAAATAAGGGAGTACCATAGGTTAAAGTGATAGTCAAAAGCTGGTTGCTATGTGACTGAAGTTCCTTGTTTGTATGGACAGGAGTTGACAGATTCCTGGATGAGAAAAGCGTAAGCATTTTAAAGCTGAAACTAAAAACATGAAATATCTTAAAAACGACCAACTACAGAAAAAAAACGTATATAACATAAATTGTGTGTTTTAAGTGTATTACATTTTCTGTGTGGTAAGTTTTCGCCCATCTCTTACGGTTTAGCAGTTATGCAAAATTACGTAAAAGTAATCCAGAATAAAGTGGTCTTCAGAGGCTATTCCCAGAAAATTCAAGATATACATTTTATTTGTCTTGTAAATATCTTTAATATATGCCACTTTGATCAAAATCGTTAGAGCCATTTTTGAGAAAATCGAAAATTTTTGAAAAAAAGTTCCATGTAAAGGGTAGTTGGGGGTGGGGGATTTTCTTGAAAATCTTCGTGTCGCTTCTTTGCAAGATACCAAACCTAAATACCAACTTTGGTTTTTAATGGTCTTTTTGTTTTTGAGCTATGCTGCACATATGCACACAGAAGGACATTTTTCTAAAAATGCTTTTTTGGATTCAGGAGTCCCAAAACACGTATTTCCGGTGAAGTCTCGGTATCTAGTTTTTGGGTGCATTACAATACCTTCTCTATACACTATGTCCATAGTATGTGTAGAGAAAGTAAAAAG
The DNA here is from genome assembly GCA_030762935.1 of Hymenopus coronatus. Classification (NCBI taxonomy): domain Eukaryota; kingdom Metazoa; phylum Arthropoda; class Insecta; order Mantodea; family Hymenopodidae; genus Hymenopus; species Hymenopus coronatus. The sequence goes on along the minus strand of CM060895.1, from coordinate 6,032,254 downwards.
ACATTTTTTAGAAAAAGCTTCATGTGTGTCTGTGTGGACACCATAGCTCAAAAACGAAATAACCTTAAATACCCAACTTGGTATTTAGGTGGAGTATATTCCAAGGATGCGACACGAAGATCTTCAAGAAAGTCCCCCAGCACAAACTACCCTTAACATGGAAACATTTTCGAAAATTTTGATTTGCTTAAAAACGGCTTTAACGATTTTGATTAAAATCCCGTATATTAAAGATATTTACCTGACAAACTAAATGTACGTATATTTTGAATTTTCTGGTAATAGCCTCTGAAGACCTCTTTATTCTGGGAGAATTTTGCACAACTGGTAAACCGTACTACACAAAATATGCAGATCTCGTCAAAACACACAATTTATGTCCTTTACGTTTTATTGTGGATAACCGTTTCCGAGATATCCCTTGTTATTGGTTTCAATTGTGAAGTACTTAAACTTTTCTCAGACAGGAAGTGTCCGTTTTTCTTTTGTTATACTCTTGGCCAAGCAAACAAGTGATTTGCAACGACAATCGCATAACAGTTCGCCTGGTGGTAGCGTGTCTGCCTCACATTCAACAGGTCACATTCATTCATCGTCCGGTATGACCAACCAGGTTAAAGGACTCTAAGTTATAAAAAAATCGAATAACGACAGCTTTTAAGACATTTGTCGGTTTAGCCAATTGTAATCCCCTAGTTGCCTTCTACTTATAAGGAACTAGGTAATAAGAACATTCTGCTAAAGACTATCTCAATTAGCATTGTGTAGAAAGAAGAAGAATTTTATGTGAGAAGATTGTAGAAGCTAGAGAAAGTCATGTGAGTGTAACACATCAGAACATGGCGACCCTGCCTCAGTCTTCTTACAAAGACGGCTAACTTTGAAGTTGGGTTTATGTGTACCGCTGGGAAGCAACCCTAGCTGGTGCCAAACGTACTGGTCCCTTAACTAAGGCGCGGTTCTCGACTTGTAATCAGAGTCTCCAGGAAATAGATTTTACTTCATTTCCTGTCACCTCTAGTACAGGGCAATCTTTTGTTTGCTAATGGTTATTGCCCAGTGGTAGGAGGGAGCGGTCCAGTTTGAGGCCCAGCATGATTTGGAAAAAACTACGAGCCGTTTTTTTTTTCAAGCTCCGATAGGCTATAAATAAAAGACAAGTTAATAGAAAACAATTCTTTTATTACTAAAAGTTTTGTACATTTTTCAACATAATCTCCAAAAGATTGAGACATTTATCGTACCTGTGCACAAGTTTTGCAATACGCGCTTCAAAAAATGTTGCCGCCAATGATTTCAAATGAGCATTGACGTTGTTTTGAAGATCTTCGTACTTTACGACGTTTGCGGAGAGCCATTCAAAACAAACGAAGAGGAATTGTGTTGATCCATGACAACGCTCGTCCACACAACCCAGCGGCTCCTTGAACAATTTCAATGGGACATTTTCGATCATCCGCCGTACAGTCCTGACCTGGCACCCAGCGACTTTCACCTTTTCCCTGAACTGAAGACCTGGCTAGGAGGGCAGCAGCACTTTCAAACCAACGAAGAGCTTCAAAACAACGTCAATGCTCATTTGAAATCATTGGCGGCAACATTTTTTGAAGCGGGTATTGCAAATCTTGTGCACAGGTACGATAAATGTTTCAATCTTTTCGGTAATTATGTTGAAAAGTAACCATAAGTGTACAAAACTTTTAATAATAAAGTAATTGTTTTCTATGAAGTTGTCGCATATGTAAGCAGACAGGAGTTTGTTCACCCCTGGTCCAGATGTCCTTCAGGTTTCCCAGAGTATGCTGCACCGTGTTGCAATCCTTGCTAGTCTGTATCACAGATGCTGGCTTTCTTCTCCATTCACAGCCAACACGAAAACAAAGCCGCAGTTAAATGACAATAAAGTGCTCTTTTATGAATCTGTTATTATTTTGAATTTAAATTATATATACTTTTAGGAATATATATATTTCTCCCAATGTCCCTTCCATTTTAACCTCTCAAAAAAAAAAATGTTAGAAAGTGTATTCTTCTTTCTGCTTTTTTTTTTATTGTTCCATTTATATAGCCCCCTTTAACATGTATGTTCACATCAGAGGCTTTGCACTTGAAATAACTCGTCTGTAGGCTTTTTTACGTTTGGTTTAAATAGTTTTATTTTCCTCAAACACACAAACACACACATTCACTCGCACATACATACTTCCAGACTCTGTAGGGAATAATTCTGGCTAAAAAAATCCCCGCCCCAGCCCGGAATCCAACCCAGGATATCCGGGCTCTACTTCATGCTAATCGAGATAAACAGAAACGGTCTCATTACTTAGTTCCTTATAAGTAGGAGAGAAATAAGCGAATACACTAGGTTAAACCGAGTCAAAGGTTGTAAAATGTGGCTAGTATGGCAGTGAAATCCGTTCCTTTCAAAACTTGAAGTGTTTTAAAATTGAAACCAATAACAAGGAATATCCCAGAAATGATGAACTCCATGAAAAAATAAAAAATCTGATGTCTTACATTTACTTGCCTTTCTCTACATCTCTGCAACAAATTATTGTTAAAAAGCTTATGCTTCTATTTACTTCATGCTAGTCGAGAAAAAAATAGCGGAAATAGTCTTATTACTTGCTTCCTTGTAAGTAGAAGCGAAATAAGGGAGTACCATAGGTTAAAATGAAAGTCAAAAGCTGGTTGCTATGTGACTGAAATACTTTTATTCGTATGGACAGAAGTTGAAAAATTCCCGTATAAGAAAAGCGTAAGTTTTTTAAAGGTGAAATCAAAAACAGGAAATAACTCAAAAACGACCAACACGAATATAGCATAAATTGTGTGTTTTAACGTGCTTTACTTTTTCTGTGTGGTAGGTTTTTGTCCATCTCTTACGGTTTAGCAGTTATGCAAAATTCCGTAAAATTCATTCAGAATGGAGTAGTCTTCAGAGGCTATTCCCAGAAAATTCAAGATATACATTTTATTCGCCAGGTAAATATCTCTAATATACGATATGTTAATCAAAATCGCTAGGGCCATTTTTGAAAAAATCAAAATTTTCGAAAAAAGTTCCATATAAAGGACAGTTTGAGGTGGGAGTATTTTTCTCAAAATCTTCGTGTCGCATCCTTGGAAGATACTAAACTTAAATACCAAGTTTGGTATTTTATCGAATTTTCGTTTTTGAGTTATCGTGTTCACAGACACACGGCCACACACATATACACACGGAGGTTTTTTTCTGAAAATGCTTTTGTTGGATACAGGGGATCCTAAAACATATATTTCCGGTGAAATCTCGGTATCAAATTTTTGGGTGGAATACAATACCTTCTCTATACAGCACCTATGTACATAGTACGCATAGAGAAAGTAAAATCGTGTGGGCAGATTCATGTTTCTTGTGGAGTTAACCAATTTCGAGATATTCCTTGTTATTAGTTGAATTTTTCAAAAACTGATACTTATGGAAAGGGACATTTTCGTACGTTTATTATCATGAAGGATAATGATCAGAGTGACGAACCGAACCCTCACCTGCTGCGACCTTGGAAGTTGAATGGACGTTACCCTGACAATACTGTGGAACCAGGTGTTCCCCTCCCGCGCTAATCCTGTACAGCACCTCCAAAAATGTTATTCACTCACAGAAACACATCCACGACCTGTCGAATTTCAGTAATCTAAATCGGCTAATTTCCCTTCAACCTAAATTATAATTCAACTGAATGAAAAACAGTAGCAAAAAGTCTAATGTGTTCCATTCATATGACTTTCTCTACATCCCTGCAACAAATTATTGTTAAAACGCTTATGCCTCTGTTTACTTCATGCTAATCGAGAAAAAAATAGCAGAAATAGTCTTATTACTTGCTTCCCTGTAAGTAGAAGAGAAATAAGGGAGTGCCATAGGTTAAAGTGATAGTCAAAAGCTGGTTGCTTCCTTTGTTTGTATGGACAGGAGTTGACAAAGTCCTGTGTGAGAAAAGTATAATTTTTAAAGCTGAAACCAAAAACAAGGAATATCTAAAAAAACGACCAACTCCACCAAAAAAGTGCATATAACATAAATTGTGTGTTTTAACTTACTTTACATATTTTGTGTGGTAATTTTCCCCCCATCTCTAACGGTTTAGCAGTTATGCAAAATTCCGTAAAATTCGTCCAGAATAAAGTAGTGTTCAAAGGCTATTCACAGAAAATTCAAGATATACATTTTATTAGTCAGGTAAATATCTTTAATATATGATATTTTAATCAAGATCGTTAGCCATTTTTAAGAAAATCAAAATTTTCGAAATAAGTGGGGGATTTTGTTGAAAATCTTCGTGTTGCATCCTTGGAATATACCAAGTTTGGTTTTTAACGGCCTTTTCGTTTTTGAGCTATGCTGCAGACACATACACATGGACATTTTTCTAAAAAATTGTTTTTTTGGATTCAGGGAGTCTCAAAATATGTATTTCCGATGAAATCTCGGTATCGAATTAGTACACGTAGAGAAAGTAAAAGCGATCGCTATGTGGTAGTTTTCTTTGTAGAATTAGCACCCAAATAAAAGTTAAGTACTTCAAAATTGAAACCAATAACAAAGAAAATGTACAATTTAAAAGTTTGAATTCTTCAACATTTGATCGGGGCGTGGCGCAATACACTAGTACATTCTCATTTTTGGAAAATTAAGATGGACTATCTATTCCCAAAACCCCTATTATAAAATATGTACTGCATGTTTTATCTACGTTTGTGTATTCCTAGAAACATCGCATAATTGCAAGATGATTTCAACGTTGGAGTAAAAATCTGATGTGTTCCATTCACATGACTTTCTCTACATCTCCGTAACAAATTATTGTTAAAAAGCTTATTCTTCTATCTACTTCATGTTAATCAACAGTAACATTAGCAGAAATTATCCTTATTACTTGGTGCCTTGTAAGTAGAAGGGAACACAATAAATCTAATGTGTTCCATTCACATGATCTTCCCTAGCTGTTCGGTAAACAAACCTGTTGTTCAAAACATTAATCTGTGATCTACTTCATGCTGATCAAGATAAACGTAAGCACAATTACTTTTATTTCTAGAAGGGAAATAACAAAATGCACAGGCTAAAGCGATAAACGCCGGTTGCTATGTGGAACAATTGAAACCAATAATCTGGAATATCTCGAAAACGCTTAACTCTATACAACATAAATGGTGTGTTTTAACGAGATCTCTATTTTTTCTGTACTAAGTTTATGTACATCTCTTACTGCTTGCCAGTTATATAAAAGTCACCCAGAATGAAGAGGTCTTCACAAGTTATTCCTAGAAAATTCAAAATGTACATTTCGTTTGTAATAAATATATCTTACACATAAGGTATTTTAACCAAAATATTTAAGACATTTTTGAGAAAATCAAAATTTCCGCAAAATGTTCCATGTAAAGGATAGCTGGGCGTGGGCAGATTTTCTTCAAAATCTTCCATGTCGCATCCTACGATGATACCAAACTAAAATACTAAGTTTGGTATTTGAGCGACTTTTCGATTTGAGCGATGCTGTCCACAGACACACACGCCGACATGTTTCTAAAATTGCTTCTTAGTTTTTCATCAGCGAGATTCAAAACATGTGTTTCTGGTGAAATCAGGGTATTGAATTTTTGGGTGCATTATGATACCTTCCCTATATACTATGCACATGGTACGTGTAAATATTCCTAGATACTTCGCAAAGTAAAACCATGTAATGCATGTTGATTGCAACGCTGGAGTAAGAATCTTGCATCTGTTTTAATAAACTTAATCCATAAGCTAGTACGCATGGTAACTTCAACACTGGAGTAACAAACGTGCATCTGTTCTCAGAAACTTACTCCATAAGCTAGTACTACAAGGTAACTTCAACGCTGGAGTAACAAACGTGCATCTGTTCTAATACACTTATCCCATAAGCTAGTACTGCAAGGTAACTTCAACGCTGGAGTAACAAACGTGCATCTCTTCTCAGAAACTTATCCCATAAGCTAGTACTGCATGCTGACTTCAACGCTGGAGTAACAAACGTGCATCTGTTCTCAGAAACTTATCCCATAAGCTAGTACTGCATGCTGACTTCAACGCTGGAGTAACAAACGTGCATCTGTTCTAATAAACTTATCCCATAAGCTAGTACTGCAAGGTAGCTTCAACGCTGGAGTAACAAACGTGCATCTGTTCTCAGAAACTTATCCCATAAGCTAGTACTGCAAGGTAACTTCAACTCTGGAGTAACAAACGGGCATCTGTTCTAATAAACTTATCCAATAAGCTAATACTGCAAGGTAACTTCAACGCTGGAGTAACAAACGTGCATCTGTTCTAATACACTTATCCCATAAGCTAATACTGCAAGGTAACTTCAACTCTGGAGTAACAAACGTGTATCTGTTCTAATAAACTTATCCCATAAGCTAATACTGCAAGGTAACTTCAACGCTGGAGTAACAAACGTGCATCTGTTCTAATAAACTTATCCCATAAGCTAATACTGCAAGGTAACTTCAACGCAGGAGAAACAAACGTGCATCTGTTCTCAGAAACTTATCCCATAAGCTAGTACTGCATGGTAACTTCAACACTGGAGTAACAAACGTGCATCTGTTCTAATACACTTATCCCATAAGCTAATACTGCAAGATAACTTCAACGCTAGAGTAACAAACGTGCATCTGTTCTAACACACTTATCCCATAAGCTAGTACTGCATGGTAGCTTCAACGCTGGAGTAACAAACGTGCATCTGTCCTAATAAACTTATCCCATAAGCTAGTACTGCAAAGTGACTTCAACGCTGGAGTAACAAACGTGCATCTGTTCTCAGAAACTTATCCCATAAGCTAGTACTGCATAGTAACTTCAACGCTGGAGTAACAAACGTGCATCTGTTCTAATACACTTATCCCATAAGCTAATACTGCAAGGTAACTTCAACGCTGGAGTAACAAACGTGCATCTGTTCTAATACACTTATCCTATAAGCTAGTACTGCATGGTACCTTCAACGCTGGAGTAACAAACGTGCATCTGTTTTAATAAACTTATCCCATAAGATAGTACTGCAAAGTGACTTCAACGCTGGAGTAACAAACGTGTATCTGTTCTCAGAAACTTATCCCATAAGCTAGTACTGCATGGTAACTTCAACGCTGGAGTAACAAACGTGCATCTGTTCTAATAAACTTATCCCATAAGCTAGTACTGCATGGTAACTTCAACGCTGGAGTAACAAACGTGCATCTGTTCTAATACACTTATCCCATAAGCTAGTACTGCATGGTAACTTCAACGCTGGAGTAACAAACGTGCATCTGTTCTAATAAACGTATCCCATAAGCTAATACTGCAAGGTAGCTTCAACGCAGGAGTAACAAACGTGCATCTGTTCTCAGAAACTTATCCCATAAGCTAGTACTGCATGGTAACTTCAACACTGGAGTAACAAACGTGCATCTGTTCTAATACACTTATCCCATAAGCTAATACTGCAAGGTAACTTCAACGCTAGAGTAACAAACGTGCATCTGTTCTAATACACTTATCCCATAAGCTAGTACTGCATGGTAACTTCAACGCTGGAGTAACAAACGTGCATCTGTTCTAATAAACTTATCCAATAAGCTAATACTGCAAGGTAACTTCAACGCTGGAGTAACAAACGTGCATCTGTTCTCAGAAACTTATCCCATAAGCTAGTATGCATGGTAACTTCAACGCTGGAGTAACAAACGTGCATCTGTTCTAATAAACTTATCCAATAAGCTAATACTGCAAGGTAACTTCAACGCTGGAGTAACAAACGTGCATCTGTTCTCAGAAACTTATCCCATAAGCTAGTACTGCATGGTAACTTCAACGCTGGAGAAACAAACGTGCATCTGTTCTCAGAAACTTATCCCATAAGCTAGTACTGCATGGTAACTTCAACGCTGGAGTAACAAACGTGCATCTGTTCTAATACACTTATCCCATAAGCTAATACTGCAAGGTAACTTCATCGCTGGAGTAACAAACGTGCATCTGTTCTAATAAACTTATCCCATAAGCTAGTACTGCAAAGTGACTTCAACGCTGGAGTAACAAACGTGCATCTGTTCTCAGAAACTTATCCCATAAGCTAGTACTGCATGGTAACTTCAACGCTGGAGAAACAAACGTGCATCGTTCTAATAAACTTATCCCATAAGCTAGTATTGCAAAGTGACTTCAACTCTGGAGTAACAAACGTGCATCTGTTCTAATAAACTTATCCCATAAGCTAGTACTGCAAAGTGACTTCAACGCTGGAGTAACAAACGTGCATCTGTTCTAATAAACTTATCCCATAAGCTAGTACTGCATGGTAACTTCAACGCTGGAGTAACAAACGTGCATCTGTTCTAATAAACTTATCCCATAAGCTAATACTGCAAGGTAACTTCAACGCTGGAGTAACAAACGTGCATCTGTTCTAATACACTTATCCCATGAGCTAATACTGCAAGGTAACTTCAACGCTGGAGTAACAAACGTGCATCTGTTCTAATAAACTTATCCCATAAGCTAGTACTGCAAAGTGACTTCAACGCTGGAGTAAGACAGCAGCTTAGCTTAGCTACACGAAGAATCTTGTTGATGACTATACCACCCACCTAGGAGGCCCTAGCACCCCGTTATACATTCTTCCCCATTGCAGCCGAATACGCATGCGCAAGATCAAGGTCAAAACCTCATCTACGGCAGACGTTTAAGGAAACGATCGTATCCCGAGGACTCGAAAACAAAACAGTCAGAGTGACTTGCTCTGGGGCGGAAATAAGGCTGAAGGCCGCTTACATTTTTAATTCAACTTGAAGCTACGCAATTTCCGTCATCATAAATTCAGTACGCTCACCTTACATTACTATTGTTTTTAATATCCTAAAATTCCTTAAGGAGATTTCAATATAAATACATTTTTTGAAGCCAACTGAATTAAAACAAATCATTTTTACGTTCTATACTCGTACTATGCATATAATTAGTAGAGAAGGTATTGTATTTCACCCAAAAATTCAATACTGAGACTTCACTGGAAATACTTGTTTTAAGCCCCCTGAATAAAAAAATTAGAAAAAGTCCATTGTGTGTGTATGTGTTTGGGTGGAGGGACGGGCAGCAAAGATAAGAATCGAGAACTGTATTGAAAACCAAACTTGGTATTTAAGATCAGTATATTTCAAGGATGCGACAAAGCTCTTCAAGAAAATCCTCCCACACAAACTACCCTTTACATGGAACTAATTTCGAAAGTTTTGGCTTTCTCAAAAATGGCTCTAACGATTTTGATTAATATCTCTAATATAAACCATATTTATAAGACAATAATATACAGCTGCTTAAAACAATTTATGTAAATTCAAACTCTTCTCGGGCTTCTAGCCAGGTAAAAACTTGGCTTGACACCAACGTTTCGAAGAAGTGCATCTTCCTCGTCTTCAGGGTGAACTGATCAACTGTCAAACCAAGTTTTTACCTGGCTAGAAGCCCGAGAAGAGTTTGAATTAACACGTCGCCAGGAAAGCTTCAGTTCTTATTTTACAATTTATGTAATTTACACAATTTTCTCATATAGGAACTTGTCAACTCCTGGCCATGCAAAGAAACGATTTCAATCCCATAGCAACCACATTTTAAAACATTTGACTGTCGGTTTGTCCGAGAGTATTCCCTTATTTGCCTTCTACTTACAAGGAACTAAGTAATAAGAAGTGGATAAAAGAATAAGCCTATTAACAATAATTTGTTACAGAGATGTACAAGAAGTCTTGAGCACATCAGATTCTTCATCTGGTCATGTTAAGAGAACGGAGTTTCAATTGTGCCACATAGTAACCAGATTTTAAAACATCTTAGCGTAGTAAATTCTCTTATTTCCCTTATACCTTAAGGAACTGAGTAATAAGACAATTTCTACTAATATTTATCCTGATAGCCATTAGGCAAAAAAATAATAAGAATATTTTATTTGTAGAACAGGTACAGAAAGTTATGTGAATGGAACATATATTCTTACTTTCTCTATACGTATTATGTACATAGTGTATAGAGAAGGTATTGTATTGCATCCAAAATTCGATACCGAGATTTCACCGGAAATACATTTTTGGGTCCCCCTGAATCCAAAAGGATAATTTTTAGAAAAAGGTTTGTGTATGCGCAGATAGTATAACTGATAAACGAAAAGACCTTTAAATACGAAACTTGGTACTTAAATTCAGTATCTTCCAAGGATGCGACACCTCCTACCCCCAACGACCCTTTACATGGGCACAAATGTTGATTTTCTCAAAAATGACTAACGATTTTTACTAAAATATGTTATGCTTATGCTATTTTTATAACAGCAGGAATGTATATGTTGAATATTCTGGGAATAGCCTCTGAAGACCTCTTCACTCTGGATCTTTTGTAAAACTGGTAAACCGAAGGAGACATACAAAAGAAGATGAAGATCTCATTAAAACGCACAATTTATGTTTTATACTATAGTAAATCGTTTTCGAGATATTCTGGATTTACTTTTCACAAACGGGAAGACATTGTTCTCGTTCTCGTTTGTTTACCGAATCTCAATTGTTTCACATTTCGACCGACATTTAAAGAACGAGATTATCGCTTTAGCCCGTGCAGTTTCTTATTTATGTTCTACTTACAAGGAGCTAGTAATAAGACAAATTCGGCTAGTGTTTATCTTTATTATCATGATGTAGATATCAGATTAATGTTTTGAATGAAAGGTTTGTTTACCGAACAGCTACAGGAACACGTTAGATTTTTACCCTTCTACTTACAAGAACCAACTAATAAGGACTATTTCTGCTGATGTCTATCTCGATTAGTATGAACTATAATAAGCTTATGAATAATATTTTGTTACAGCGATATAGAGAGTCATGTGAATAGAACTCATCAAATTATGTTTACTTTCTCTACACGTAGTGTATAGAAAATGGAAATGGCGTGTTATTTATGGACGCTCTTTAACTGCTGTGGTTCTCAGCGTCCCATTCTATACAGGGCGTGAAAGACCGCTTAATTTTGCTCAGAGGCCTCTCTTATCAGGCTTGAGGTTCTTTTACGTGCCGTAAATCTACGACACGGGACCAACGGCTTTACTCCCCTTCTGAAGGAAGCCATGCTAAGGATTTTTACACCCGAAAAAATCCATCGTCCTCCGCCGGGTTTGAACCCGCGACCTTGAGTATATGGTAACCATTACACCACGGAGGGCGATACATAGTGTATAATGCACCCAAAAATTAGATACCGAGATATGTTTTGGGTCCCCCTGAATCCTAAAAAAAAAACATTTTTAGAAAAAGGCCGTGTGTCTGTGTGTCTGTGGACAGCATAGCGCAAAAACGAAAAGACCTTTGAATACCAAACTTGCTATTTAAGTTTGGTATCTTCCAAGGATGTGACACGAAGATTTTCACCCTTTACATGGAACTTTTTTTTCAAAAATTATGATTTTCTCAAAATTGCTCTAGCGATTTTGATTAAAATATCGTAATATTTAAGATATTTACCTGACAAATAAAATGTATATCTTGTATTTTCTGGGAATAGCCTCTGAAGACTACTTTATTCTGGATGAATTTTACGGAATTTTGCATAACTGTTAAACCGTAAGAAATGGACAAAAACTTACCACATAAGAAATGTAGAGCACGTTAAAACACACAATTTATGCTATATGCATTTTTCTCGGGGAGTTACTAGTTTTTGGGATATTCCTTGTTTTTGGTTTCAGCTCTAAAAAACTAGTCAATTTGTCAATTCATGTCCATACAAACAAAACAACTTCAGTGACATAGCAATCAGATTTTGACTATCACTTTAACCTAGTATACTCCCTTATTTCGCTTCTACTTACAAGAAAGCAAGTAATAAGATTATTTCTGCTAATTTTTTCTCAATTAGCATGAAGTGAATAGAAGCATAAGCTTTTTAACAATAATTTGTTACAGAGATGTAGAGAACGCATGAGGTTATTTTTAAGTTTTGCAACATAGTAAGCATGTCGTTTCGCTTTCAAAGAAATAGCCGTGACGCAGAAACCGCGGCCAACATCAGCTGGGTGACAGATAACTGTATAACTGCAGGAACAGTAACTCGTCCTAAATACCTTCCCAACTGCGCTTCTATACATTCCATTGTCCTTGCTGTAGAGTTACTTTCTCTACACGTACACTATACATACTGTATTGTAAAGCACCAAAAATGCCATACTGAGCTTTCACTGCAAATATATGTCGTATCCAAAAAAAGCGTTTTCAGAAAAAGATCCGTGTGTGTGACCGCGTGTCTGTGAATTCGAAAACTCAAAAACGAAAAGTCGCTAAAATACCAAACCTGGTATTTATGTTCAGTAACTTCCGAAGATGCGACACGATGACTTTCAAGAAAATCCCCCCCCCTACCCAAAACTATCCTTTACATGGAACGAGAAAAAATTAGCAGAAATAGTCTTATTACTTGTTTCCTTGTAAGTAGAAGTGAAATAAGGGAGTACCTTAGGGTAAAGTGAAAGTCAAAAGCTGGTTGCTGTGTGACTGATGTTCCTTTGTATGGACAGGAGTTGACAAATTCCTGTATGACAAAAGTATAAGTATTTAAAAGCTGAAACCAATAACAAGGAATAACCAAAAAAAAAGAAGAAAACTATCAACTCCACGAAAAAAAATGTATATAACATAAATTGTGTGTTTTAACGTGCTCTACATTTTTTGTGTGTTAAGTTTTTGCCCATCTCTTACGGTTTAGCAGTTAGGCAAAATTGACCCAGAAAAAGGTAGTCTTTAGAGGCTACTCCCAGAAAATTCAAGATATACATGTTATTAGTCAGGCAAATATCTTTAATATACGATACTTTAATCAAAATCGTCAGAGCCATCTTTAATAAAATAAAAATGTTCGAAAAAAGTTCCATGTGAAGGGTAGTTGCGGGTGGGGGGATTTTTTTTTAAAACCTTCGTGTCACATCCTTGGAAGATACCAAACTTAAATACCTAGTTAGGTATTCAACGGTTTTTTCGTTTTTGAGCTATACTGCCCCCCCCCACACACACACACACACTCACACACAGGGATCTTTTTCTGAAAATGCTTTTTTTTTTTTTATTGAGAGATACCCAAAACATATATTTCCGGTGAAATCTCGGTATCGTATTTTTGGGTGGAATGCAATACCTTCTCTACACAGTATGTACGTAGTACATGTAGAGACAGTAAAAATGTAGATGTCGTTAAAACATATACTTTTTCTAGTAGACTTGACCGCTTTCGAGATATTCATTGTCATTGGTTTCAATTTTGTTTCGCATAGCGACAGGCTCTACAAGAGAATAGCGCAAGCAAATATTTGAGATGGCAGAGAAGTTTGGTTGGAATGCCGAGGCGAGTGGAATGAAGCCAGATCACGTGATCTCCTCAGGTTATGGTAATGGCATGCTGTGTTGGGAGCGGCGCATGAGGCCTTCCTGCTGCACTGGGTTGTTACCAACAGCAGCAGCCACATGACTTTCTCTACCTGCTCTACTAACACATTATTCTGTTATCTACTTCATGCTAATATAGATAAACATTAACAGAAACGCTCTTATTACTTACTTACTTATACTTAGAACCGAAACAAGGGAGTACACTAGAATAAACCGGCAGTCAAATGTTTTAAAATCTGGTTGCTACGGGACTGAAATCCGTTTCCTTGAGTGGTCAGCAGTTTTCAAACTTTCCGTGTGAGAAAAGTATTTTCAATCTGACACAAATAACAAGGAATATCTCACAAATGGAAAAGTACACGAAAAAAAATCTGAAGTGTCCCATTCACATGACTTTCTCTATATCTCTGCAACAAATTATTGTTAGAAAGCTTATGCTTCTATTTACTTCATGCTATCCAAGAAAAAATTAGCAAAAATAGTCTTATTACTTGCTTCCTTGTAAGCAAAAGCGAAATAAGGGAGTACCATAGGTTAAAGTGACAGTCAAAAGCTGGTTGCTATGTGACTGAAGTTCCTTTGTTTGTATGGACAGCAGTTGACAAATTCCTGTATGAGAAAAGTATAAAGCTGAAACCAAAAACATGGAATATCTCAAAAACCAATCAACTCTACGAAAAAAAAGTATATAACATAAATTGTGTGTTTTAAAGTGCTCAACATTTCTGTGTAGTAAGCTTTTATTCATCTCTTACGGTTTAGCAGTTATGCAAAATTCCATAAAATTCATTCAGAAAAAAAAAAATCGTCAGAGCCTATTCCCAGAAAATGCAAGATGTACATTTTATTTGTCAGTTAAATAGATTTAATATACGATATTTTAATAAAAATCGTTTAGAAACATTTTTGAGAAAATCAAAGTTTATTAATTTTTTTCCACGTAAAGGGTATTTTGGGATGCAGGATTTTCGTCAAGATGTTCGTGTCGCTTTCTTGGAAGTTGCTGAAATTTTAAAATTACAATTAAAGATTTGAAGTTTTCCCGGTGTTGATTATTGCAGATGACTTCACGGGATAGCAACCTAGTGAGATTGGAATAAAATAAATCCAATCTCACTAGGTTGCTATCATCTGTATTATAAGTAGAAGTTTGGCATTTAACAAACTTTTAGTTTTAATGCTGTTTTTGGATATAGGGGAGACGAAAACGTGTATTTTCGTTGAAATCTCAGGTTCCAACTTTTGGGTGGAGTACAGTATTTCTCAACCAGTACATACTATGATGTGTTGCATTCACATGACTTTCTCTACATCTCTGTAACAAATTACTGTTCAAAATCTTATACTTTTATCTACTTCATTCTAATCGATATAAAAAATGTTTTATTACCTGGTTCCTTCTAAGTAGATGGGCAACAACGGAATATACTACGTTAAGGTGATAGTCAAATGTTTTAAAAACAGTCCGCTGTGTGGTTGAAGTGTGGTTCTCTTTACATGACCAGGAGTGGAAATAAAAAAAAATCTAATGTTTTCCATTCACATGACTTTCTCTAGCTGTTAATATTAATCTGTTATGTACATCAAGATAAACATTAGCAAAACTACTAGCTAACCTGTAAGTAGAAGGGAAATGAGAAAATGCACAGGCTAAAGTGACAGCCTCGCTCTTTAAAAGCCGGTCGCTATGTGAAACAATTGAAATTCCAATCTCTTTGCTTGGAAACTTTAACTGGCTAAAACTGAAAGCAATAATCCGGAATATCAAAAACTATACATTACATAATTTGCCTGTTTTAATGAGATCTAAATGTTTATCAAAGAAGAGGACTCAACTCATCAAGTCATGTGAATACTTTAATATACGCTTTTTTTAACACTTGAAGGCATTTTTGAGTATACATAACATTTGAGAAAAAAAGCTATGCAAACAGTAGTTTGGGGTGGGCAGACTTTCTTGAAAACCTTCGTGTCGCATTCTTAGAAGATGATGAACTTAAATATCAAGTTTGATATCAAACCGACTTTTCGTTTTTTATTTAAGACACTTGGATGTTTTTCCCATCATCTCATGTGCCCCTTCATATGACTTTCTCCATTTCTTCTGCAAACAAACTTACTAAAGAATATTCTTTTCTCTAGAGTGTGCTGAGATAAACTTTAGAGAAGGAGAGATAAGAGAATACACTAGGCTAACCGTCAAATATTTAAAAGCTGGTCGCTTTGCAATGCTAGCAGTAAAAAGAAAAAAGAGATGAAACGAAAGGTGGCTTCCCCTTTGAGAGAATGCATGTATGTATGTAGTAGTTCAAACTTGAAATCCACAACAAGGAATATCTGAAAACGGCCAAAATACAAAAATGTGTATATGATATTAAAATTCTGTTTTTTAACGAGATCTACATTTCTGTATAGTAAGTTTTCGTCTATTTCTTACGGTTTACCAGTTATGCAAAACTCATCCAGAATGAAGAAGTCTTCAGAGGCTATTCCCAGAAAATTCAGGATATACACATCCTTCGTCTGAAAGTATCTTAAACACACGAAATTTTAATAAAAATAGAGCCATTTTTGAGAAAATTAAAAGTTTCGAAAAAATGTACCATTTAAAGGGTAGTTGGGGGTAGGGAATTTTTTAAAATATCTTCGTGCCGCATCCTTGAAAGATACTGAACTTAAATCCAAGTTTGGTATTTAACCAACTTTTCACTTTTGACCTATGTTGTCCACAGGCACACACATATACATGCACGGACATGTTTCTAAAGTGTTTTTTTTATTCAGGGGGGTCTTGACAAGAATTTCCAGTGAAATATGGGTTCCGAATTTCTGGATGTAAAACAATACCTTCTCTATACACTATGTACATAGTACGTGTAGAGAAAGTAAAACATACACTTTTTGGAATCAGAAATCCTCAAAACAAGTATTTCCCGTGAAATGTCGGTATCGAATTTTTGGGAGTGATACAATACCTACTCTATCCACTATATGCAGCAGTGGACACAAAAAATGAGTCATCCCCAGATTTCATGTGTCGATCGAAGAGCTTGGCGTATCTACGTAAAAGCTGTGTTCACAATGATACGAAAGAACTGTATAATGGTCCGCGACTAAAAGCGCAATAGCAAACTATGAATATTGAAAACAGATTACAGAATAACGTTACGGTGGCCGAGAGGTTTAGAGGCCTTGCTTCCACTCATAAGATCCTAGGTTCAAATCAGGTTCTGCTTGTCATGTTTTTTATGTTTGTTAATTTTATAACTGGATAAGTATAACATAATATTGCACTAATATAAACTTTAGCATTTGAAGCTATGGACCCACCTATGCATACAAAAACATAATTCTACTAACATGCGTGTTAAATAACTGAAATAAATCTGATGTGTTCCATCCACAGGAGTTTCTCTACATCTCTGCTACAAATTATTGTAAAAAAAAAAAAAATGTTTCTATTTACTTCATGCTAATCGAGAAAAAATTAGCAGAAATAGTCTTATTACTTGCTTCCTTGTAAGTTGAAGTGAAATAAGGGAGTAGCATAGGTTAAAGTGATAGCCAAAAGCTGGTTGCTGTGTGACTGAAGTTCTTTTGTTTGTTTGTATGTATGGACAGGAGTTGACGAATTCCTGTATGAGAAAGGTGTGTTTTTCAAAGCTGAAAATAAAAACAAGGAATATCTCAAAAACGATCAACTCCACCCAAAAAACGTATATAACGTAAATTGTGTGTCTTAATATGCTCTACATTTTTTGTGCGGTAAGTTTTAGTCCAGCTTTTATGGTTTAGCAGTTATGTAAAATACAGTAACATTGATCCACAATAAAGTAGTCTTCAGAGGCTTTTACCAGAAAATTCCAGATAAACATTTTATTTGTCAGGTAAACATCTTTAAGATACGATATTTTAATCAAAATCGTTAGAACCATTTTAGTGAAAATAAAAATTTTCGAAAAAAGTTCCATGTAAGGTGTTGTTTGGGATGGGGGGATTTTCTTCCAAATCTTCGTATCGCATCCTTGGAAGATATCAAACTTAAATACCAAGTTTGGTTTTTTACCGAAACACACACACACGGACCTTTTTGTTAAAATGTTTTTTTTTATACAGAGGACTCTAGAACACATATTTCCGGTGAAATCTCGGTATTGAATTTTTGGATGCAATACAATACCTTCTGTATACACTATGTACATAATATGTGTAGAGAAAGTAAACACCAAAAGTAACGATAGTGTATGAAGCCTCTTTCGTGGCATAGACAAAATTAAATGTGGCCAAACAACTGTTCCAGATATGACTCTTTTTTACTTTCTCTACACCTACTATGTACGTACATAATGTATAGAGAAGGTGTGGTATTCAATACCGAGATTTCACCGTAAATACATGTTTAGGGTCCCCTGAATACATAAAATGCACTTTTAGGAAAAGGTCCGTGTGTGTCTGTGAACACCATAACTCAAAAAGGAACAGTCGGTAAAATCCCAAACTTGTTATTTAAGTTTAGTGTCTTCCAGGGTTGCGACACGGAGATTTTGAGAAAATCCCTCCACCCCAAACTAATCTTTACATGGAAAAAAGTTTCAACATTTTATTTTCTCAAAAATGGCTCTAACGATTTTGATTAAAATACCGTGCTCTACATGGCAAATAAAGTGTATATCTTGAATTTTTTAGGAATATCCTCTAAAAACTACTTTATTGTGGATGAATTTCGTGTAACTAATAAACCGAAAGACTAATACTACAAAAAAATGTAGATCACGTTAAAACACCCGATTTATATCATGTACGATTTTTCGTGGAATTGTCCATTTCTGAGATATTCCTTCTTATTTGTTTTAGATTTAATACAGTTAAACTTTTCTAATACGGAAAACCAAAGGCAAGCAGCTGTTAAAAGATTTGACTATCGTTTTAGCCTTCTACTTACAAGGAAGCAAATAAGACAATTTCTGTTAATGTTTATCTTGATTATCAACAGCGATTGTGAGAATGTCGTATGAATAGAACACAGATCTTTTTGTACATACTTGCCTGGTACTAATTCTATTGCAACGCTTGAAACGTGAAACTCGTGTGTAAAGACGCCCGTATTGGTAGGACTGGCACCTACAAGCCAATGTCTAGGTGCACGAAACCACAGGTCGGCATCAACATGAGCAAGTGTATGCGAAATTGATAATGGAGTAATGAGTGACATAGGAAACCCGCTTCGTCACATGCGGGCGCTTGGGATGGCAGGTGCCGCCTTAAATTTACAGGCTGTTAATGAACTAAACGCAAATATTTTCACAGAATATGTAGATTCCCTAAATAAGTAATTTGAGATAGGAGACTTATGGCCTGTTTACTGAAATGTCGAAGTAACGGCTATAAGTTTCTGAAGTGCCAGTACGCCACGTATCGCGGCACTTCGTCTGGAATGAAAAAAATAATAAAAACATTTACTCTATGACAGGAATCGAACTCCTGACCTTTGGGATAGCAACTTCCCGCGTTACACATTAAGCCACCAGAGCAGTTGCAAAAACACCTCCAGAGTGGGCTGGCTACATAGCTCAAGAACGTAGTTAATGAATGCTGAGTGTCGCACTGTTGGAGAACTTACACATTTTTGCGACATTCGATATTTCTATACTCGGGGGGCAGCAGTTTTAAAGCCATTTTTTCAACCTGGTTTGCTTTAACTCAGCACCTGATACCCACACGTTTAACGTTATGTTTATCCGGGCATCGCCGATCTCAAATTACTTATATCAGTCACGTGCACAATTATTTCGGTGTAGTCCATTAACAAGGATGTGACACGATGATTTAGAGGGAAACCCCCATTGACACGCAAATAAAATGTACATCGTGAAGACCTGGATGCCTTTGTATAACAGGCAAACCGTGATAGACACACATCCCCTTGAAACACGCCATGTATGTCATATATATTTTTACGTTCTCATTGTAATGCACCCAAAAATTCGATACCGAGATTTCACCGCAAATATATGTTTTGGGCTCCCCTGAGTCCGAAAAAAGCATTTTTAAAAAATGTCCGTGTATGTGTGTCTATGGGCAGCATAGCCCCTTTAACTTGGTATTTAGGTTTAGTATCTTCCAAGGATGCGACACGAAGATTTTCAAAAATATCCCCCTACTAAAAACTACCCTTTACATGGAACAAATTTCGAACATTTTGATTTTCTTAAAAGTGGCTCTAACGATTTTGATTCAAATCCCGTATATTTGTGTCCGAAATAAAATGTATATCTCGCATTTTTGGGGAATAGCCTCTTAAAACCTCTTTATTCTGGATGAATTTTGCTTAACTGCTAAACCGTAAGAGATAGAAAACAACTCACTACACAAAAAATCTGATGTGTACCATTCACATGACTTTCTCCATATCCCTGCAACAAATTATTCTTAAAAAGCTTATACTTTTATTTACTTTCTGCTAATCAGACAAAAATATCAGAAATAGTCTTATTACTCGCTTCCTTGTAAGTAGAAGCGAAATAAGGGAGAACCATAGGTTAAAGTGAAAGTCAAAAGCTGGTTGCTATGTCAATGAAGTTCCTTTCTTTATATGGATAGGAGTTGACAACTTCCTGTATGAGAAAAGTATACGTTTTTCATAGCAGAAACCAAAAATAAGGAATGTCTCAAAAACGACGAACTCCACGAAAAAAATGTATATAACATAAATTGTGTGTTTTAATGTGCTCTACATTTTTTTGTGTAGTAAGTTTTTGTCCATCTCTTACGGTTTAGCAGTTGTTCAAAATCCAGTAAAATTCATCCAGAATAAACTACTCTTCAGAGGCTATTCCCAGAAAATTCAAGATATAGGTTTTGTTTGTCAGGTAAATATCTTTAATATACGAAATTTTAATCAACATCGTTAGAGCCATTTTTTGAGAAAATCAAAATTTTCGAAAAAAGTTCCATGTAAAGGGTAGTTGGGGGTGGGGGATTTTTCTCAAAATCTTCGTGTCGCATCCCTGGAATATGCTAAACTTAAATACCAAGCTTGGTATTTTACCGCCTTTTCGTTTTTGAGTTATCGTGTTCACAGACACACGGACGCACTGACACACGGACACACACACACACACGGACCTTTTTGTGAAAATACTTTTTTTGGATATTGGGGACCCTAAAACATATATTTCCGGTGAAATCTCGATATCGAATTTTTGGGTGGAGTGCAATACATTCTCTATACACTATGTACATAGTGCGTATAGAGAAAGTAAACATGTACATAACGACAAAATACACAATTTAAGTCCTTTACGTTTCTGAGATATTCCTTGTTATTGGTTTCAATTGTGAAGTACTTAAACTTTTCTCACCCAGGAAGTGTCTGTTTCTCTTTTGATCTACTCCTGGCCAACCAAAGAAGTGATTTGCACTGACAATCGCATAACGATAGCTTTTAAAACATTTGACAATCATTTTAGCATAGCGCATTCCCTTATTCTCTTCTACTTATTAGGAATTAAGTAATAAGAACTTTCTGCTAACATTGATCTTGATTAGCATTGTGTACAAAGAAGAATAATCTTTTGTAGGAGGTTTGTAGTACAGCTAGAGAAAGTCATGCGAGTGTAACACATCAGATTTTTTTTTTCGTAGAGTTGGCCATTTGTTAGATATTCCTTTTTATTGGTTTCAGTTTTTTAAAGTCTTAACGGGAGTCGAAATGGCATTTTCATAATTTGTTTTCATTTTCGTGTTTTAATTGCATATGAATATTTCGAATCTCCCGCTCAGTTTGGTTTAACTTTTATAGAAGTACGATAATTGTAAATACCTTAAAAATATTGTTGAAAATAATCCTGCACAGTATTTGTTATACTCTAACATCAAATACTTAGTAAATATTAGTGTTAGAGAAGATTGGAAAGTTTTACTTAAGCTATTGGCAGCATTGGCATCCCGCCCATATTTCCTTCATGTAGTGACAGTTTCGAAGTACCTACTGGAAAGTTAGGTTACAGTTTTTTAAATGTTATTTTTGAAATCAATTTCTGAAGAAGTAAAATGTTGTAAATAAATGCCCCATTATTTGAGAAAGTAGCTGACACTAGGTTTTGTGGTTCTGTAGATATGTGGACCGGAGCCAAAAACGATAGCACGAAGAACTGTCGCACTATCTGAAACGTTCAATGCCTGTCACGAATATGGCATTACTCGCAAAGGCCACAGCTTGTATCAAAGCCTTTCACTTCCAGTACTCCGTCCGCTTGTTCGACATTCCTCTGCAAACACAACACGCTGCTGCGATTTCCGGTCCAGCCTTGTCCAAACTTTATACAGGCAACCTGCCTGGGATTTGAACCATGGACCTTCAGTCGCTCTGGCAAGCAACCACTGTCGCACATTTACCTACAACATAGTGTATAGAGGAGATATTACATTCCACCCAAAATTTTGATACCGGGATTTCACCGGAAATACATGTTTTGGTTCCCCCTGAATCCAAAAAAAAAAGCATTTTCAGAAAAAGGTCCGTATGTGCGTGGGTCTGAAGACAGCATAGCTCAAAAACGAAAAGACCGTTGAATACCAAACTTGGTATTTCAGTTTGATATCTTCCAAGGATGCGACACGAAGATTTTCAAGAAAATACCCCCATCCTCAACTACCCTTTATATGGAACTTTTTTCGAAAATTTTGATTTTCTTAAAAATGTCTCTAACAATTTTGATTAAAATATCGTATAATAAAGATATTTACCTGACAAATAAAATGTATATCTTGACTTTTCTGGGAACAGCCTCTGAAGATTATTCTGGATGAATTTTACGGAATTTTGCATAACTGCTAAAGCGTAAGAGATGGACAAAAACTTAATGTAGAGTACGTTAAAACACACAAACTATGTAATATATGTTTTTTTCGTGGAGTTGATCGTTTTTTAGATATTCCTTGTGTTTAGTTTCAGCTTTGAAAAACTTATACTTTTCTCATACAGGAATTTGTCAACTCGTGTCCATACAAACAAAGGAACATCAGTCACATAACAACCAGCTTTTGACTATCACTTTAACCTATGCTACTCGCTTCTACTAATAAGGAAGGAAGTAGTAAGACTATTTCTAACTTTTTTTTCGATCAGCATGAAGTCTATAGAAGCATAAGCATTTTAACAATAATTTGTTACAGAGATGTAGAGAAAGTCATGTGAATGGAACACATCAGATTTTTTATTTTCTCTAGCACGTATATACAAAGTACATAATACGTAGAGAAGGTACTGTATTCCACCTAAAAATACGATGGCGACATTTCACAAGAAATATGTTTTGAAAGCCGCTGAATGCAATAAAGCAGTTTAGAAAAAGGAATGTGTGTGACTGAGAGAGAGAGAGAGAGAGAGAGAACAGCATATCTGAAAAACGTTAAATGTGAACATTAATATATAAGTTGAGGATTT
Organism: Hymenopus coronatus; assembly: GCA_030762935.1. Lineage (NCBI taxonomy): Eukaryota > Metazoa > Arthropoda > Insecta > Mantodea > Hymenopodidae > Hymenopus > Hymenopus coronatus. The sequence goes on along the minus strand of CM060895.1, from coordinate 6,009,321 downwards.
TTCAAGGACGCAACACTGTCTTTAAGAAAGGCGTACATAAGTTACATTTAAACGGAACATTTTCCCAAAAAGGGCTGTAGCGCATGTATAAGATATTTTCAAGGCAAATATTGAATTTTCTGGGATTTGCCTATGTATAGCTAAGAGAGAAACAAGCACTTACCACATTTATGTCATATACGCTTTTTTGTTAACTATAACTAGATATTGCTTTCAAACAAGAGTCGTTATTCCTTTTATACCAGTTTAGTTACACTCCTGGTCAAGGGAGGGAATCGAATTTCAATTGTTTTACATGGCTACCAGCCTTTAACATTTTTGACTGTGGTTTATCCTACTGTATTTCCCTTCTATTTATAAAGAGCAAGTAATAAGACCATTTATGCTAATGTTTATCTCAATTAGCATCAAGTGAATAGAAGAGTAACCTTATTAAAATAATTTGTTACAAAGGTGTGAATGGAGCACATCAGATTTTTTCTGTCTCTATTACAAGTTATAATCTCTTAACAAATCCTTGCTTTTCTTCGATGCTGCATGCTCCGAATTTCCCGTCAAAACTTAGTCAAATTCCCAGTTGTAACTGGCTTTGCACCCCCTTTTACACCTGTCGATCACGTTGTAAGTAAACTTCCAGAAGCAGTTGCACGTTCAACCGTCGCATGTATGTCAAATTCACTCAGGTGTAATAAACCTGCTTCGATGTCAAAGAACTTTCTGACAGCACACGTGTCCACTCACACAGGTGTAACAATAGCACATGTGTCCACCAACGCAGGTGTATCAACAGTCAGCTGTGACTTACAAGGCAAGCCGTTCACACAGATTCGACGATTCCGGCCGGAGGGTGTATTCACAGTTTCAAATTTATGACTTACAAAAGAAAAACTTGAAAATAGCGTAGTCGAAGTTTAGCTTTAACATCTTAACCAAATTTGACAAGTAGAAAAACTGTTCTTTTTGAGACTCTCGAGAGAATGTTTCAGCGAAAATGGAAAACAATTACCAAACCTGGTGATACCAAAGAAAACAGTTGCCAAGCCTGGTGATACCAAAGTAAACAGTTATGAAACAAGTATTGGCATAGCAAACAGTTATCAAACCTAGTGATATCAAAGTAAACAGTAACGAAACCAGCTATTGGCATAGCAAACAGTTATCAAATCTGGTGATTCCAAAGTAAACAGTTACCAAACTAGATTTTGGTATAGTAAACAGTTACCAAATCTGCTATTGACATAGTAAACAGTTACCACACCAAACTAGGTAGCCAAATGGTGGAGTATATAAGATTAGTTGTAAAACTTTATGATGCATGAAGCACTTCCTTTGCGTTTCGATAGTTGCCACACACATGTAGCAGTAATATAAATACAAGCCAGGTTACCGAAAAGGCACTAGTGTATAGCATGAATGTGTCAGAATGTTCCCAAATGACTTAAAGGTGTTACCTCCTGTCTGCTGATTGCAGCAAGACCTATTACGGTATTTATGCAGAACTTGGGCCGCTCTAAGAATCGAATAAAACCAAGTGTGATTGATTGACTTTGTATTTTTCATGACGATTTCAAATGTTTTATCTGTCGGAAAAGCTTGATTTTTTTTTATTATAGACAAATTCGTGTGCATGCTGGAACGGTTGATATTTTGCGTATAATTATCTATATATATAAAGGAGTCTTATATAAATAATAAAAGGGTTTATAATGCTCTGGAACATATTTCTCCGCCAAGTACTACCACAGTAGAAAATTGGAAACATCAATTTATATACACACACTAAGCTTAACGGATTCGAACCTAACCTCGCGCTAAATTTGAAAACTACTGGATGGACCCAGTGATTTCGCCTGCAGAAACAGATAAAAAAATATAACAAATAAAGTCAGAGAAATATATGTACTTCTCCAGCAAGTGCTCTAGTCACACTGACCGGTGAGTCATTGCTACGGTTCTCACGACCAAGACGTTCTTGCATACCTATAGCAACGAAACCAAGCGTAATCATTATAAAGGCGTTATGTTTAATTATTTGGTAAATGTTCCAGCAACACACGAACTCGTCTATAATGAAAAACAAGCTTTTCCGACAAATAAAGCCTTTGAAATCGTCATTAGAAATACAAAGTGAATCAATCATACTTATTTTCATTCGATTTTTAGAGCGGCCGAAGTTCTGTATAATAACCAAATAGATAAATAAATAGTACGCTTCAGAATGAAGACTAAGTTTTATAATATAATTTACTATTATAATAAACAGTGATGCTAGTTACTTGGCAACAAAACACAAAATATACTTATAGACGACGATGTACATCTTGATGATGATAATATGCATTAAAACAAGTTTCCTTCACTTATCTGTTTTTAAAGATGCACCTTCTTCGCTCATTTTTACTTTACACTCACATTTATGTAACTAGCACAATATAACAACAATGTCTTATTCTTTCTCCGAACATAAATACATTTCAATAATGATATAACATACTCTGAACTGAGATAAAATAATGTACACAACAGGTTAGGAACTCGCTCCCTTTGGTCGTGTTCTAACCTCTCTCTTGCAACTAGCTCTCTACATAACTATTAACTTACGGTTGCTGTCTTCTCATCGTCGCAGTTTTGGTTACACAATCGTTGTAGACATATTTTATACTCTGTTGGTGTGCTTTCCTTCCATTTTCAAACGCACAGAGCAGAATCTGCTGCGCCGAGAGCGGCGGAAAAAACAAAACACGCTTCCAAAGATCGATCAGTCGCTTTGGGAAGACAGCAACCATCGCCATAACCGACACATTTGTTTAGGACTCCTTGCTGGTCATAAGAATAAGAATAACATTTTTAACTGGGAACATATGCAATTAACTGATAAATGCCTCCTTCCTCTCATTAAAGAACAGAAGAAGCAGGATAGTTTTGATTTGGAACATGTAACGCGAGACACTTTTACCTTCACTGCTCGTACTACGTAGTGAATAGAGAAGGTATTGTATTGCACCCAAAAATTCCATACCGAGATTTCACTGGAAATACATGTTTTAGGTCCCCCTGAATAAAACAAAAAATCATTTTCAGAAAAAGGTCCATGTGTGTGTTGAGTATCTATGGACAGCATAGCTCAAAAACGAAAAGACTGTTAAATACCAAACTTGGTATTTAAGTTTGGAATGCGACACGAAGATTTCGAGGAAAATGCCCAAACTACCCTTTACATGGAAAAAATGAGGAAATTTACGATTTTGATTAAAATCTCTTATATTTAAGATATAATATAATTCAAGACAAACATTTTATTTGCGTGTGAATATCTTTAAAATAGGAATTTTTAATCAAACCCGTTAGAGCTATTTTTGAGAAAATAAACATTTTCGAAAAATTTGCCATGTAAAACGTAGTGTGGGGATTTTCCTCGAAATGTTTGTGACGCATCCTTGGAGGATACTAAACTTATATATCAACTTTTCGTTTTTTAGTTATCGTGTTCACAGACACGCGCACAGACCTTTTACTAAAAATATTTTTTTTTTGAGACAGGGCACCCCGAAACGTCTATTTCCAATGAAATCTCGGTATCGACTTTTTGGGTGGAATACAATACCTTCTCCATTCAGTATGTACATAGTGCGAGTACGTGTAGAGAAAGTAAAGTCGTTTTCCGGTTTTGAGTGTATGATAGATAAAACATCTCTAAAACCGTAGTTCGACGAAAACATCGCGCGTCACATGCAGGAGGCGTTTGCTTTTACACTTGTTTCAAAGCGTGCGTACAGAAAATGTGGTGACGTCTGGATTCACACGATATTTTCTATTCAGTCCACAATTGTTGTAATTACGTACAATTCACCGTTGCAGATACCGAAACTACGGGTTCGATCTCAGGGGACAGCTTGGGCGGGTGTTCTCCGTAATCACTACTTCTTCACGTCTATACCAGGCATCAGGATCATCACTCATCCTGGGTTCTCTCAATAGGCGTCTTAACGTCAAAAATCTCATGTGTTCCATTCACATCACTCCAAGAAATTATTGTTACAAAGCTTATGCTTCTATTTACTTCATCCAATCGAGAAAAAATTACCAGAAATAGTCTTATTACTTGCTTCCTTGTAAGCAGACGCGAAATAAAGTGAAAGCCAAAAGCTGGTTGCTATGTGACTGAAGTTCCCTTGTTTGTATGGACATGAGTTGACAAATTCCTGTATGAGAAAAGTATACATTTTTTTATAGCTGAAACTAAAAAACAGGAATATCTAAAAAATTATCAACTCCAGGAAAAAAATGCATATAACATAAAGTGTATGTTTTAATGTGATCTACGTTTTTGTGTGCTAAGTTTTTGTCTATCTCTTACAGTTTAGCAGTTATGCAAAATTCTATAAAATTCATCCAGAATAAAGTAGTCTTCAGAGGCTATTCCCACAAAATTCAAGATATACATTTTAGTTGGCAAGTAAACATCTTAAATATACGATATTTTAATCAAAATCGTTACATCCATTTTGAGGATATAAAAATTTTCGAAAAAAAGTTCCATGCAAAGGGTAGTTAAGGGTGGGGGGATTTTCTTCAAAATCTTCTTGTCGCATCCTTGGAAGATAGTAAGCTTAAATACCATGTTTGAGCTATGCTGCCCATAGACAAACACATACACAGGACCTTTTTCCAAAAATGTTTTTTTTTTATTTGCGGTGAAATCTCGGTATCGAATTTTTGGGTGCATTGCAGTACTTCCTCTATACATTGTGTATATAGTACGTGTAGAGAAAGTAAAAGTAAATCAATAAGAAGGAATATTTCAAAAACGTATATGATAAGTTGTGTGTTTTAACAGTATTCTCTATACGTACTGTGTACATAATGTATAAAGAAGGTATTGACAAGGGTGCGACACGATGATCTTCTCAAAAATGGCTCTAAGGACTTTGATTAAAGTACTTTAGGTTTATGACAAACGATGTTGAATATTGTGGGAACAGCCTCTCAAGACCTCTTCACTCTGGATCAGTGTTGTACAACTGATATATTAGACAAACAATATACTTCTCACTAAAACACACAATAAATATCCTATACATTTTTGTAGAGTAGCCGTTTTTTGAGATATTCCGATTATTGCTTTCAAATCTTTATCAAACGGGAAGACATCTTTCTTCTCGTTTGTTTACTCTGGGCAAGCAGAGAGAGTAGAATCTCAATTGTTTCACATTTTAAAACATTTGACTGTCGGTTTATCCTAGCGTATTCCCTCCTACTTATAAGGAACTAAGTAATAAGACAACTTCTACTAATGATTTAATTGTTTTTTCACACAAGCCGTGTGTAGGACTGTCAGTTGAGAAATTCAGTTCTATGTTAGCTCAGTGGTAGAGCACCTGGCTAGAGATCGGTGGTTCAAATCCCGGCTATGGCATTGAGTTTTTCAGTCTCACTCTACCTCTGCTAATGTTTATCTTGATTATCACGAAGCATAAAGTTTTGTAAGAGTGGTTTGTTGCAGTATGGGTAGAGAAAGTCGTGTGAATGCTGCCTTCACTGTTTTAATTGAAATACGTGCGCTGCGTACAAAACAACAATTATTATAAAGACAGAACAAGGGAGGCAGTGAACCGTTCACAGAAACCGGATTCCTGGGTTGAGAAAACCCACCGCCAGGGACCCTACGATGATACTTGCTCGTGAGTGTACATTCTGGGATCCCAATACCAGGACCAGTATTCATACTTTCAGCCTAATATACTTCTAAGTACTTCATGCTAATCAAAAAAAAAAAAAAAAATAGCAGAAATAGACTTATTACTTGCTTCCTTATAAGTAGAAGCGAAATAACGGAGTAGCATAGGTTAAAGTGATGGTTGCTATGTGACTGATGTTCCTTTGTTTGTATGGAAAGGAGTTGACAAATTCCTGTAGGAGAAAAGTATAACTTTTTCAAAGCTAAAACCAAAAACAAGGAATATCTAAACAGCGGTCAAAGCTATGAAAAAAAGCTGATGTGTACCATTCACATGACTTTCTCCATATCCCTGCAACAAATTATTCTTAAAAAGCTTATACTTTTATTTACTTTCTGCTAATCAGAAAAAAATAGCAGAAATAGTCTAATTACTGGCTTCCTTGTAAGTAGAAGCGAAATAAGGGACAACCGTACGTTAAAGTGATAGTCAAAAGCTGGTTGCTATGTCAATGAAGTTCCTTTGTTTATATGGATAGGAGTTGACAAGTTCCAGTATGAGAAAAGTATACGTTTTTCATAGCAGAAACCAAAAATAAGGAATGTCACAAAAACGACGAACTCCACGAAAAAAATGTATATAACATAAATTGTGTGTTTTAATGTGCTCTACATGTTTTGTGTAGTAAGTTTTTGTCCATCTCTTACGGTTTAGCAGTTATTCAAAATTTAGTAAAATTCATCCAGAATAAACTACTCTTCAGAGGCTATTCCCAGAAAATTCAAGATATACATTTCATTTGTCAGGTAAATATGTTTAATATCCGAAATATTAATCAAAATCGTTAGAGCCATTTTTGAGAAAATCAAAATTTTCGAAAAAAGTTCCATGTAAAGGGTAGTTAGGGGTGGGGGGATTTTTCTCAAAATCTTCGTGTCGCACCCCTGGAAGATACTAAACTTAAATTCCAAGTTTGGTATTTTACCGACTTTTCGTTTTTGAGTTATCGTGTTCACAGACACACGGACACACACACACACACACACACTCACACACGGACCTTTTTGTGAAAATACTTTTTTTTGGATATTGGGGACCCTAAAACATATATTTCTGGTGAAATCTCGGTATCGAATTTTTGGTGGAGTGCAATACTTTCTCTATACACTAAGTACATAGTGCGTATGGAGAAAGTAAAAATGTATATAACTTAAATTGTGTGTTTTAACATACTCTACATTTTTAGTGTGGTAGGTTTTTGTCCATCTCTTACGATTTGGCAGTTATGCAAAGTTCCGTAAAATTCATCCAGAATAAAGTAGTCTTCAGAGGCTATTCCCAGAAAATTCAAAATATAATATTATTTGTCAGGTAAATATCTTTAATATATGATATTTTACTCAAAATTGTTAAAGCCATTTCTGAGAAAATCAAAATTTTCGAGAAAAAAATTGGTATTTAACGGTCTTTTCATTTTTGAGCTATGCTGTCCACAGACACACACACACACACACACACACACACACACACACACATAGGGACATTTTTCCAGAAATGTGTTGTTTTTTTGGATTCTGGGGGAACCAAAACATATATTTCCGGTGAAATCTTGGTATCGATTGGGTGCAATACAATACTTTCTCTATACACTCTGTACATAGTACGTGTAGAGAAAGGAAAGACATTACAACAAGTTGCATTTGTGCATATTCCTACCCTTGAATATTCACATTTCTTTCTATAAGCTTATTATGTTATATACAATTTCCCTTTTTGTGAGCATGTGGTATGTGCTCCTACAACCCAAACTGTAAATAGTGTCCCTCTTAATTATGAACAACAAAGACAAAGATAATACAAAAGAAAGGCTGGCTAGTTTTGTGGATGTTAGTTGCGTAATCATTAAGTACAGTGTTCTAAGACAAGAACGAGGTAATGTTGAAATTTGATTGCAGTGGAGACAGTGTGAAATATGAGGTTCCGCGCGTATGTACCTTACACACTTCTGCCAAAGTCACTAGATGGCAGAATCAACACACTATTACAGCCACTGTGCTGTATTAAGAAGTGCGGAGCTAAGAAGCAATAAGGGAACAAGTTACTCTGAAATTCTAAGAAATCACAGTGTTATTTTCTCTGCATAATACTTACATGGTACATAGGTAAATAAGGTATTGCACTCCACCCAAAAATTCGATACCAAGATATCACCAAAAATACACGTTTACGGACTCTTGAATAAAAAAAAATTGCAATAAGATTCGTGTGTGTGTGTGTGTGTGTGTGTGTGTGTGTGTGTGTGTGTGTGTGTGTGTGTGTGTGCGCCAGTGAACAAGATACCTCAAAAAGGAAAAGTCTGTAAAATACCAAATTTGATATTTAGATAACTTTAGTAGGTATCTTCCAAAGATGCAACACGAAGATTTTCAGAAAATCCCCCCATTTTACACTAGAACAATTTCGAATTTTTTTTCTTTTCAAAAAAATTTTAACGATTTTGATTAAAACACCATTTATTAGAGATATTTACATGACAAATAAAATGTATATTTTGAATTTTCTGGAAATAGCCTCTGAATACGTGTACACACAATTTATTTCATATACATTTTTTTCCTGGAGTTGATCAGTTCCAAGATATTCTCTGTTATTGGTTTCAGTTTTAAACTATTTAAACTTTTCTCATACAGGAAGATGTGAACTTCTCGCCATGCAAAGAAGCACATTATAAAACATTTGAGTGTCGGTTTACCCTAGTGTACTTATAAACAACTAAGTAATAAGACCGTTTATCTTCATTAGCATGAAGAATGAGCTTATTGACAACAATCTGTTAGATGTAGAACTCCTTATAACATATGTTTGCTGTCAAATGTCGACATCACATTTTTGGGTAGCAAACGTAGAATGTGTTACAAAAATCTGATGTGTTCCATTCACATCACTTTCTCTATATCTCTCCAATAAAGTATGGTTAAAAAGCTTATCCGTCTATTTATTTCATTCTAATCGAGAACAAAATAGCAGAAATAGTCTTATTACTTGCTTCCTTGTAAGTAGAAGCGAAATAAGGGAGTACCATAGGTTAAAGTGATGGGCAAAAGCTGGTTGCTATGTGACTGATGTTCCTTTGTTTGCATGGACACGAGTTGACAAATTCCTGTATGAGAAAAGTATAAGTTTTTCAAATCTGAAACCAAAAACAAGGAATATCTGAATATCTCAAAAATGCCGGTCCCCATGGCCGCGCTCGCTAAGGCGTCTCGCCTTGGTGCTTCGTGGGCAGGGGATCCTGGGTTTGAGTCCCGCCTTGGGCATGGGTGTTATATGTTTGTGCAAGGAACAGTAAACAGTAAAACCAGTAATCATACACTAAATTTAGGGGGGGGTGTAAACGGGGATACAGAGCCGGAGTCCTTACCAGACTCCGGTATTGTTTAAAAAAAAAAAAAAAACGATCACCCCCACGAAAAAATGTATATAACATAAAGTGTGTGCTTTAACGTGCTCTACAGTTTTTGTGTGGTAAGTTTTTCTCCATCTCTTACGGTTTAGCAGTTATGAGAAATTCCATAAAATTCATCCAGAATAAAGTAGTCTTCAGAGGCTATTCCCAGAAAATTCAACATATACATTTTATTTGTCAGGTAAATATCTTAATATACGACATGTAATGAAAATCGTTAGAACCATTTTTTAGAAAATCAACATTTTCGAAAATATTTCCATGTAAAGGGTAGTTGGGGGGGGGGAGAATGTTCTTGAAAATGTTCGTGTCGCATCCTTGGAAGATACTGAACTTAAATACTAAGTTTGGTATTTAACGGACTTTTCTGTTTTAAGCTGTGCTGTCCACAGACACACACGGACTTTTTTGTAAAAATGCTTTTTTTTTTTTGGAATCAGGGGGTCCTAAAACATGTATTTCCGGTGAAATCTCGGTATCGAATTTACAAAACTTCACGTGTAGAGAAAGTAACAAGGTAAGTGCAGTGTTGCCAATAGTGTGCGAACCAGACATGCACTCACCCACTGTGTCCGTAGAAGTGAGCTTTATTTCTGGCAAAACCTCTATATACGAGGTGCATTCAGAAAGTAACTCACGATTTGACATAACTAAATAATAACGAAAAGTATCAAAACAAAGTTATTTCTCAAAGTAATCTCCAGTCTGTCAAGATATTTATTGTCACGTGGTACCAGTTTTTCAATGCTTACACGACTTTTTGAATGTACAAAATCTCCGGCCAATCGAATTTTATAGGCAAACAACGCAAGTGCATAGTGATAATGCAATGAAGGAGTCTTCGGTGAGGAAATGGCGCATAACTTACAAGTAATCAAGGTGGATGATAAAGACCGGAGTGGAAGTTCATCAATCGTTATGGAGCAGTTGAAAACAAATGTTGATAAAAGAATTCAGAAAAACCGATGTTTCACTTTGGTCACCGTATATGACTTTTTGGATGGAAAAGATTTCCCAGTCATGAAGACCTCAAAGTGACAGTGACATCTTGGCTCAGATCTTTAGCGGTGAATGAGTATAACATCTGTACCACGTGACAATGAATACCTTGATAGTAATGAGGATTACGTTGAGAAATAGAGTAAGGTTCTGTAACTTTGTAAATAAAGTTTGATAACTTTCGTTACTATTTAATTATGCCAAATCGTTCGTTATTTTCTGTATGGCCCTCGTATACAGGATTTTATTGAACTATACCGAAATATTTTCACAGAATATGTAGATTCCCTAAATAAGTAATTTGAGATAGGAGACTTATGGCCTGTTTATTGAAATGTCGAAGTAACGGCTATAATTTCTAAAGTGCCAGTACGACACGTATCGCACTTAATCTTGAATGAAAAAAATAATAATAAAAAAAAAAACATTTTCTCTATGAGAGGAATCGAGCTGCTGACCTTTGGAATAGCAGCTTCCCGCGTTACGCATTAAGCCACCAGAATAGTTGAATAAACGCCTCCAAAGTTGGCTACATAACTCAAGAACGTAGTTAATGAATGCTCAGTGTCGCACTGTCAAGTGACTAGTTCGAGATTTTTGCAACATTAAATCTTGAGAACGCTAGTAACGAGCTGCTAAAAATCGATATTTCTATACTCGGGGGGCAGCAGTTTTAAAGACATTTTGTCAACCTGCTTTGCTTTAACACCGACTTATCAGCACCTGATACCCACACGTTTAACGTTATGTTTATCCGGGCATCACCCATCTCAAATTACTTATATCAGTCACGTGCAAATCATTTCGGTGTAGTCCATGTGACTTGTTATCATAGGGATAGGATAGTGTTAGGGTTTCTACAGAATGTTAAATATGTATGTAATTATGCGATACATGCATTAAGAACCCAGAAAGTATATAACACTTAAAACGTTACAAAATAAAATAAATCTTATGTGCTCCATTTACATGACTTTCTCTGGTTGTTCCACAAACAAACTTTCGTTACAATTCTATCTGCTTCTTGCTAATCGAGATAAACACTAGCAGAAATTGTCTTATTGCTTGAATCTTTATAAGTGGAAGGGAATACACCGATAGTCAAATGTTTTAAAATGTGGTTGCTATGGCATTAAAATCCGTTTCATTGTGCGGCCAGGAGTTAACAAGTTCCCGTATGAGAAAAGTTTATGTATTTTAAAACTGAAACCAATAAAAAGAAATACGGGCAACTCCACGAGAAAAAAAAATGCATATGACAAATTGTGTGTTTTAAGGAGATCTACAGGTTTTGTGTAGTAAGTTTTTGTCTATGTCTGACGGTTTATCAGTTATGTAAAATTCAGAAAAATCCACCCAGAATAAAGTAGTCTTCAGAGGCTATTCCCAGAAACTTCAAGATATACATTTTATTTGTCAGGTAAATATCTTTAATATACGACAGTTTAATCAAAATCGTTAAAAGTTATTTTTGAGAAAAGCAACATTTTCGAGAACTTTTTCATGCAAATGGTAGTTGAGGTTGGGGGAATTTTTTTGAAATTCTTCGTGACGCATCCTTGAAAGATAGTGAACTTGAATACTAAGTTTCGCATTTAATGGACTTTTCATTTTTCAGCAATGCTTCCCACAAACACAAACACTGATAGAAGGTCACGAACATTTTCCTAAAAATGTGTTTTTTTTTTTTTTGGATTCAGGGGGTCTCAAAACATATTTTCGGTGAAATTTCCGTATCGAATTTTTGGGTGCAATACAAATACCTTTTCTATACACGATAGTGCGTGTAAAGAAAGTAAAAATAAAAAAAAAAAATGTGGTAATATTGGTCTATGTGGAATATTGTTGTATCATGATGCACAAGAATCAACCCAATTCCCTAGGAGTCAGATATTTTGTGCATCCTCCCTACAGTCCAGATCTGATACCAGGCGCTTATTTCTATTTCCCAGAGTGAAAGAAAAACTCAGGTTAACGATTTGGTCACCTAAAGACGCAATAGAGGCTCATAAGAATGTATTTGCACTCTCTTCACAGAAGATTGGTGTTCAGCAGTTTGAAAAATTATTTGAAAGAATGAGACGGTGTACAAAATTCAATTGAGAATATTTTGAAAAGATGCAATGGTCAGATCTAAATATTTAATATTTTATTGTGTGCATTCTCAAAATTTCTGGAGAGACCTTCACATAGATGATCCTATTGACCTGGGAAAACCACGAAAGCTGCCGTTCGTGCTGGTTACCTGAGATAAAGGTCGGGTTCAGGAATCATTCAGATATTTTATCGTCAATTCGCACGTTCTTCCGTCTCTCGAAAATGCATATTATATTGTTATACCATTTCGTGACCTCACGAGTTGTTTTTTCGTCAAAATAAAATGAAAGTTATATTCAAACACAATTTTTTATCGAATGCAGCAATTACGTTGATCAGCAAACTGAAAAATGAGGTCGGGGTGTAATAAATTGTAAATCACATCTGACTGCCTTTGATGTGCCGACAAGTTGGAAAGCGTTGCTAAACCTGGTTCAGGACCCGTTTCAGATATTAACACTGCAAACACAGAAATGTAATTATTGGAACCGGTTGAAAATTTCAATGCCAGAGCCGGGTTTTGAACATCTACTGAATCGATAACATGCTAATATTACCCGGATACTAAGTGCGAGGGCCATGCAGAAAGTGACACATGATTAATTGGGATAATTAAATGACAATGAAATTTATAAACCCAAAACTTTATTTACAAAGTTACACTACCTTACTCTATTTCTCAACGTAACCGTTAGTGCTATCAAGGTATTTATTGTCACGTGGTATCGGTTTTTCAATGCCGATGTTATACTTTTCTACAACCAAAGAACTTATTCGGTTTTTTGAATGCACAAAATGTGCAAGTGTATAGTGATAATGCAATGAACGAGTCTTCAGTGAGGAAATGGCGCATACTTTACAAGTAATCAAGGAAAAACATAACAGTGTGCACGATAAAGACCGGAGTGGAAGTTCATCAATCGTTATGGAGGAGTGGAAAGCCAATGTTGATAAAAGAATTCAGAAAAACCGGTGTTTCACTTTGGACACCGTGTATGACTTTTTCAATAAAAAGTTTGGTATATTTTTTGTGTGGTAAGTTTTTGTCCATCTCTTACGGTTTAGCAGTTATGAGAAATTCCGTAAAATTAATCCAGTATAAAGTAGTCTTGAGAAGCTATTCCTATAAAATTCAAGATATATATTTTATTTGTCAGGTAAATATCTTTAATATACCGCATGTTAATATCGTTAGAGCCACTTTTCAGAAAATGAAAATTTTCGAAAAAAGTTCCACGTAAAGGGTAGTTGGGGGTGGGGGGTTTTCTTGAAAATCTTCGTGTCGTATCCTTGGAAGATATCAAACTTAAATACCAAGTTCGGTCTTTTCGTTTTTGAGCTATACTGTCCACAACAAACACACATACGGACATTTTTCCAAAAAATGCTTTTTTTGGATCCAGAGGGACCCAAAACATGTATTTCCAATGAAATCCCGATATTGAATTTTTGGGTGGAATATAATACCGTGCCTATACACTATGTACGTAGTAGGTGTAGAGAAGGTATAAATTATACTTTCTGTAAACAGAAGTATTCGTGGTTCTCTTATTTTATTCCTGGCCAAGCAAAGACAACGGAATTCAATGTGAATGTCTTAGCGATAGCTTTAACCTAGTGTATTCCATTAAGAACTAAGTAATAAGACTGTGTCTGATAATGTTTAGCATGAAGAATAATGTTTTGATGTGAATGGTAGAGATGATGATTGTCCCCATGTGTACCATATCCGGTTCGGCGAGCCGTGACTGCACGAAAAGCAGGCGGCCATTGCACCTTCAGGTCTGCCAACGCACCTCGTCATACAACATGGGAGACGTCTGCTCACCTTTCACCGCTGCACAAATCACATCCACCAAAAACACTTGACGTACGAGAAAATTACATTTTCCTGTTCTGTCCTCGTACAGTCAAACAGGGCAACTGTTCCATTCCATTAAAAATATGATGTGTTTCATTCACATGACTTTCTCTACATCTCTGCTAAAACTTATTGTTAATACACTTATTCTTCTAGTTACTTCATGCTAATGGGGAAAAATTAGCAGAAATAGTCTTATTACTTGCTTCCTTGTAAGTAGAAGCGAAATAAGGGAGTAGCATAGGTTAAAGTGACAGTTGCTATGTAACTGATGTTTCTTTGTTTGTATGGACAGGAGTTGACAAATTCCTGTATGAGTTTTACAAAGCTGAAACCAAAAACAACGATTAACTCCAAGAAAAAAGTGTATATAACATAAATTATTTATTTTAACGAGATATGTGCAGTAGTTTTTGTCTGTCTCTCACGGTTTACCAGTTACGCAAAATGTATCCAGAATAACATTTCTTCAGAGTCTATTTACAGAAAATTCAAAACATACTTGTGATGTAAATATTATTAATATGGGATATTTTAATCAAAATAGTCATTTTTGAGAAAATCAAAATTTTCGAAATTAGTTCCATGTAAAGGGTAAATACTGTTTCCTATTTAACGGTCATTTCGTTTTTGAGCTATGCTGTTCACAGACGTACACACGGAGCTTTTTCTAAAAATGCTTTTTCGGACTCAGCGGACCCCAAAACATATATTTCTGGTGTAATCTCGGTATCGAATTTTTGGATGAGTACAATACCTTCTCTAAGGAGTATGTACATTGTACATACGAGGCTAGAGAAAGTAAAAATTATGAAAATCGCATTTCGACAACCCTTAAGCTTGTTTTTGGCATTGTAGAAAAGAAATATGCCTTTCAACAGTGAAATAATAATAATAATAATAATAATAAAAAACGTTTGTGTTGTGAAAAGAGAAACGCTTTCCATTTGGTTCTCTTAACACCTACATGGAACAACATGATTTTGCAAGCACGTGCTCCTTAGCGTTATTAGGTTGGCAGTTGCGAGATCCCGGACTCTAGTTTACTTTCAAATTGGTTGCTATGTCCTCTAATCTTTACTTCCAATAAACATGAATTTTAACCAAAAAGTCTCGCTAAGGGTGAGGTAACCGGATGAGTTTTTACCTTCTCTGCACGTTACTAAATGTCTAGAGAAGATATTGTATTGCACCCAAAAATTCCATACCGTGATTTGATCGGAAATATATGTTTTGGGCCCCCCTGAATAAAACAAATCTGATGTGTTACATTCAAATAACTTTCTCTACCTCTATGCAACAAATTATTGTTAAAAAGCTAATGCTTCTATTTACTTCATGCTAATGGAGAAAAAATTACCAGAAATAGTCTTATTACTTGCTTCCTTGTAAGTAGAAGCGAAATAAGGGAGTACCATAGGTTAAAGTGATAGTCAAAAGCTGGTTGCTATGTGACTGAAGTTGCTTTGTTTGTATGGACAGGAGTTGACCGATTCCTGTAAGAAAAAGTTGTTTTTCAAAGCTGAAACAAAACCAAGGAATATCTCAAAAACGATCAACTCCACGAAACAAATGTATTTAACATAAATCGTGTGTTTTAACGTGCTCTACATTTTTTGTGTGGTAACTTTTTGTCCATCTCTTACGGTTTACCAGTTATGCAAAATCCATCCAGAATAAAGTAGTCTTCAGAGGCTATTCCCAGGAAATTCAAGATATACATTTTATTTGTCAGGTAAATATCTTTAATATATGATACTTTAATCAAAATCGTTTGAGCCGTTTTTGAGAAAATCAAAATTTTCGAAAATGTTTCCATGTAAAGGGTAGTTGAGGGTTGGGGGATTTTCTTGAAAATCTTCGTACCGCATCCTTGGAATATATTGTACTTAAATACCAAGTTTGGCATTTAATAGAAATTTCGTTTTTGAGCTATACTGTCCACAGACACACACACACACACACACACACACACACACACACACACACACACACACACTTGCACACATACGAACCTTTTTCATAACATGTTTTTACCTTCTCTATACGCACTATGTACATAGTGTATAGAGAAGGTATTGTAATGCGCCCAAAAATTCGATACCGAGTTTGTCAACTTCAGTCACATAGCAACCAGCTTTTGATTATCACTTTAACCTTTGGTACTCGCTTATTTCGCTTCTACTTAGAAGGAAGCAAGTAATAAGACTATTTCTCGATTAGCATGAAGTAAATAGAAGCATAAGTTTTTTTATCAATAGTTTGTTGCAGAGATGTAGAGAAAGTCATGTGAATGGAACACATGAGATTTTTTCCATATACTGATTTCACTTTCTTTTTCACACGGTTTAAAACAGTTGTCACGGGTCTTGATTAAAATTGCTTGCACAAGATGTCAGGGCTAGAGGCATTTCAAAGTTCGATGTTTCCAAATATGTGTTAATGTCATAGACATATCTGAAAATGTGTTCTGTGTGACTTGCAAATCTTCATCAAATCCATTTGAAGCAAAAGCTTTTACAATCTTGACTGAAGACCATGCACAAAGACATTAATTACCTGTAAAACGGTATTGTAATATACAGTATAGGCGAGCCACGCGTGCAGGTCGGTCTCTACTCGGTAGGTACGCAACTAGTTATCACTGTCGGTTTAGCCCTCTACTTAAAAGGAAGCAAGTGATAAAACATTTCTGCTAATGTTTATCTAGATTAGCATGAACTAAATAGAAAAAAATCTGATTTGCTCCATTCACATGAATTTCTGTTCCTCTTTGTAACAAATTACTGTTAATCAGCTTATTCTTCTGTCTAATTCATGCTGATCGAGATAAACATTAACGAAACGGTCTTATTACTTGCTTCCTTATAAGTAGAAGGGAATACGCTAGGACAAACCGACAGTCAAATGCTTTAAAATGTGGTTGCTATGCTATAAAAATGAGGTCAGGTGTTGACGAGTTCCCATATTAATATTTTAAAACTAAATAACCAAGAATATCTTTAAACCCGTCAACTCCAGGAAAAGATGCATATAACATAAAATGTGTATGTTAACGAGCACTTCATTTGTGTGTAATAAGTTTTTGTCTATCTCTTACGGTTTACCAGTTATGCAAAGTTCATTGAGAATAAAGTAGTCTTCAGAGGCTATTCCCAGAAAATTCAAGATATATTTATTATTTGTCTGGTAAATATCTTTGATATACGATATTTTAATCAAAATCATTACAGCCATTTTTGAGAAAATAAAAAATGTCGAAAAAAGTTCCATGTAAAGGGTAGTTTGGGGTGGGGGGATTTTCTTGGTATCTTTGTGTAGCATCCTTAGAAGATACCAAACCTAAATTCCAAGTTTGGTTTTTAACGGACTTTTCGTTTTTGAGCTATGCTGCCCACACACACACACACATGGACAATTTTTCTAAAAATTCTTTTTTTTATTCAGGGGGTCTCAAAACATGTATTTCATGTGAAATCTCGGTGTCAAATTTTGTGATGCAACACAATACCTTCTCTATACACTATGTATGAATGTAAAGAAGTGTATTTTAGCGACAGACACCAATATGTAGGATATCCGGAGTTTGGTTGCTCTCCTCAGAGTGATAAAACAATAGCAAGATGATGATGTTATCAGTTATTATTGCAGACTCCTCCTGGCTTTCACATCTCAGAAAACAATAGAAGACTTATAGAGCGTGATCACTTCTTTATATTGCCGATACTATATGTTGCATAAGATGCAGTGAAAGTGTGTACATCAATTTCTCTACAAACAAACTATTCTTACAACAGATGATGCTACTCGAGAGAAATATTAAACTGACGTGACAGTCAATTCTTATAAACGCTATTGCTTCGTCAAAAATCAATTCTCTTTGCATGGCTGGAAGTAAAACAAATGAAGGTATGAAACGAAAGATAACTTCTCGCTTGAGCAGAGTTAAGTAGTTTCAATTCTAAACCAATAATAAAAAATGTCTAAGAAACCGTTAACTTTACAAAAAGCTATATGACATATTGATATCTATATTTTTTGTTGATAAAGTTTTTGCTATCTCTTACGGTTTGCCAGTGATACAAAATTCATCCAGAATGAAGAGGCCTTCAGAGCTGTACCCAGACATATTTAATAAAAGGCATTAGAGCCTTTTTTGAAATAATCAAAAGTATAGAAATTTAGTTTAGGGTTGGTAGATTTTCTTAAAATATCAATGTTCCATTCACATGGCTTTCTCTAAATCTCTGTAACAAATTCTTGTTAAAAAGCACTTCATGCAGTCATGGCTTTATTACTTGCTTCCTTATAAGTACAAGGGAAATAAGGGAATAGACTAGACTAAACCGACAGTCAAATGTTTTAAAATGAGGTTGCCAAGTGTTTGAAACACATTTTTTGCATGGCCAGAAATTTACAAATCTCCGTGTGAGAAAAATGTAACTACTGTACATTGAAACAAAAAGCAAGGAATATCTCAGAAATGGACTCCACGAAAGAAGAAGACGTATATGATCTACACTTTTGTGTACCTTTTACGAACTACCAGTTATACAAAAATCATCCAGAATAAAGAGGTCTTCAGAGGCTATTCCCAGAAAATGCAAGATATTATTTATCATGTAAGCATCACAGTCAAACACTGGATTGCGCCAGCTGAACCAACTCCAGAAAAAGGCATGGTCAATTTTGTCAGCTAACAAGGTTATGGTGAGTGTTTTCTGGGATACACACGAATTTATTTTTATTGATTACTTGGAAAAGGGTAAAAGTATCACTGGTGACGAGGTGAAAAGAAAAAGACCTCATTTGGCAAAAAAAGAATCTTGTTTCATGACGGCAATGCTCCGGTCCATCGTTCAGTCATTGCAAAGGAAAAAATCTGATGTGTACCATTCATATGACTTTCTCTATATCTCTGCAACAAATTATTCTTAAAAAGCTTATAATACTATTTACTTCCTGCTAATCAGAAAAAAATTAGCAGAAATAGTCTTGTTATTTGCTTCCTTGTAAGTAGAACCAAAATAAGGGAGTAACATACGTTAAAGTGATAGTCAAAAGCTGGTTGCTATGTCACTGAAGCTCCTTTGTTTGTATGGACAGCAGTTGACAAATTCCTGTATGAGAAAAGTATGTTTTTCATAGCAGAAACCAAAAACAAGGAATATCTCAAAAACGACGAACTCCATGAAAAAAATGTATATTACATAAATTGTGTGTTTTAACATGCTCTACATTTTTTATGTAGTAAGTTTTTGTCCATCTTTTACGGTTTAGCAGTTATTCAAAATTCCATAAAATTCGTCCAGAATAAAGTACTCTTCAGAGGCTATTCCCAGAAAACTCAAGATATACACTTTATTTGTCAGGTAAATAGCTTTAATATTCGACATTTTAATCAAAATCGTTAGAGCCATTTTTGAGAAAATCAAAATTTTCGAAAACCGTTCCATGTAAAGGGTAGTTTGGGGTGGGGCGATTTTTCTCCGAATCTTCGTGTTGCATCCCTGGCAGATACTAAACTTAAATACCAAGTTTGGTATTTTACCGACTTTTCGTTTTTGAGTTATCGTGTTTACAGACACACGGACACACTGACACACACGGACCTTTTTCTGAAAATGCTTTATTTGGATACAGGGGATCCTAAAACACATATTTCCGGTGAAATTTCGGTATCGAATTTTTGGGTGGAGTATACACTATGTACATAGTGCGTATAGAGAAAGTAAAAATGTGCGAATTGAAGTTGGAATTGCTTGAACATGCAATCTATTCGCCAGATCTAGCACCCAGTGACTACCACCTGTTCCCAAACTTCAAAAAATTTATTGGAGGTCCAAGATTTCACAGCAACGAGGAGGTCATTGATGTGGTAAACAGCTATTTTGAGGACCTTGATAAATCGCCCTTAATAATATATCTTTTACCCCTTTTAATTATTACACAAATTCTACTTTTAACTTTAGAATGGTTTAATTAAATTAGGACACCGATATTAACCTTTCTGGACGTTACGTTTGAGAAACAAACAAAACAAAAATTTAAATGCCGTTTTTATTGAGAGGCTCGAAACTTTACTACTTGTGGCACCGCAGGTGGAATACGATGGCGGGGGAAACGGGTCCCTGTCCATCACAAATCTGGAATCGAAGGTCAGGCGAATGATCTAACCACGCGACCACTTTTTCAAAGACTGTACCTGCTGCTCAGAACTTGAAGGTGACATTTTATCAGTCGACCTAGACACAAGGAAAACAGCATTTGCCTTCAAACACATGCAATACTCGCCACAAATATCCGATATGAAATAATCACAAATGACTTTCAAATTGCTTTTTACTTTTTCTACACGTACCATGTACATAGTGTATAGGGAAGGTATTGTAATGCACCCAAAAATTCAATACCGAGATTTCACCGGATATATACGTTTTGGAGTCCCCTTTATAAAAAAAATCGAATGTGTACCATTCACATGACTTTCTCCATATCCCTGCAACAAATAATTCTTAAAAAGCTTATACTTCTATTTACTTCATGCTAATCAGACAAAAATAGCAGAAATAGTCTAATTACTCGCTTCCTTGTAAGTAAAAGCGAAATAAGGGACAACCGTAGGTTAAAGTGATAGTCAAAAGCTGGTTGCTATGTCAATGAAGTTCCTTTGTCTATATGGATAGGAGTTGACAAGTTCCTGTATGAGAAAAGTATACGTTTTTCATAGCAGAAACCAAAAATAAGGAATGTCACAAAAACGACGAACTCCACGAAAAAAATAAAAATCACATAAATTGTGTGTTTTAATGTGCTCTACATTTTTTGTGCAGTAAATTTTTGTCCATCTCTTACGGTTTAGCAGTTATTCAAAATTTAGTAAAATTCATCCAGAATAAACTCCTCTTCAGAGACTATTCCCAGAAAATTCAAGATATAGATTTTATTTGTCAGGTAAATATGTTTAATATACGAAATTTTAATCAAAATCGTTAGAGCCATTTTTGAGAAAATCAAAATTTTCGAAAAAAGTTCCATGTAAAGGGTAGTTGGGGTCTCGTGTCGCATCCCTGGAAGATACTAAACTTAAATACCAAGTTTGGTATTTTAGCGACTTTTCGTTTTTGAGTTATCGTGTTCACAGACACACGGACACACGCACACACACACACTCGGACCTTTTTGTGAAAATGCTTTTTTGGGATATTGGGGACCCTAAAACATATATTTCCGGTGAAATCTCGGTATCGAATTTTTGGTGGAGTGCAATACTTTCTCTATACACTATGTACATAGTGCGTATGGAGAAAGTAAAAAGCATTTTCAGAAAAATGTCCCTCCCTGTATGTATGTCCTTGGTATTTACTTTTGGTATCTTGCAAGGATGCAACACGAAGATTTTCAAGAAAATCCCCCCAGCCCCAACTACCCTTTACATGGAACATTTTTCGAATTCTTTTTATTTTCTAAAAAATGGCTCTAACGATTTTGATTAAAATATCGTATATTAAAGATATTTACCTGACAAATAAAATGTATGTCTTGAATTTTCTGGGAAGAGCCTCCGAAAACTACTTTATTCTGGATGAAGTTTACGGAATTTTGCATAACTGGTAAACCATAAGAGATAGACAAAAAATGTAGAGCACGTTAAAACACACAATTTATGTATTGTACATTTTTTTCATGGAGTTGGTCGTTTTTTTTTTTTTAGTTATTTCTTGTTTTTGGTTTCAGCTTTGAAACACATACTTTTCTCGTACAAGAATTTGTCAACTCGTGTCCATACAAACAAAGGAACTTTAGTCACATAGCAACCAGCTTTTGTCTACCACTTTAGCCTACGGTACTCCCTTATTTCGCTTCTACTTACAAGGAAACAAGTAATAAGACTATTTCTGCTAATTTTTTCTGGATCAGCATGAAGTAAAAATATGCATAAGCTTTTTAACAATAATTTGTTGCAGAGATGTAGAGAAACTCATTTGAATGAATCACATTTTTTTGTAGAGTAAACCATTTCCAAAGTACTCTTTGTTATTGGCTTCAGTTTTAAAATACTTATACTTTTCCCAACCAGGAAGTCCTCCGTGTTTTACTGCTGGCCTTGAAAAGAAACAAATTTCAATAAGTCAAATAGCAACAAGTTTTAAAACATTTGCTTATCTCGATTAGCATGACGTAGATAACAATAGGTTGTTTGCAGAGCAAACACGTCGCCCTCCGTGGTATAAAGTTACCCAAGGTCGCGGGTTCGAACCTGGCGGAGGACGATGGATTTTTTTGGGCGTAAAAATCCTTAGCATGGCTTCCATTAGAAGGGAAGTAAAGCCGTTGGCCCTGTGTCGTAGATTTGCGGCACGTAAAAGAACCTCAAGCCTGATAAAGAGGCCTGTGATCAATATTAAGCGGGCCTTCACGCCCAGTATAGAATGGGACGCTGTAAACCATAATAGTTAAATTACATTTCCATTTTTTTTAAAATCAGATTTTTTCTAAATATTTTTATTCGGGGACCTCAGAACATGCATATCTGGTGAAATCTTGAAATTTCGGTATAGAATGTTTCGGTGCAATTGAATAGCTACTCTACCTACGATGTGCGTGGTAGAGATAGAAGAACAAATAAAACAAAACGAAACAAATAATGTGACGTGTTCCATTCACACGACTTCTCTAGTTATTGTTAATACGCTTATTCTTCTATCCACATCATGCTAATAAAGATAAACATTAACAGAATACTTAGTTCCTTGTAAGTAGAAGGCAAATAAACTAGGATAAACCAACAGTCAAATGGTTTAAAATGTGGTTGCTATGGTACTGAAATCCGTTTCTTTGCGTAACCAGTTGACAAGTTCCTGTTTGAGAAAAATTTAAGTATTTAAAACTGAAACCAAAAACAAGTTATGCCCCAAAATCGGTCAACTGCACGGAAAAAATGTATAAAACACAAATTGTGTGTTTTAAAGAGCTCTGCATTAATTGTTATGTAAGTTTTTTTGTGTCTGTTGCGGTTTACCAGTTGCTATGCAAAATTGGGCAAAATTCACCCTGAATGAAGAGGTCTTCAGAGGCTAATCCCAGAAAATTCAGGATATGACTTTTATTTCTGATGGAAATGGCTTTAATATGCGGTATTTTAATCAAAATCGTTAAGCAAATCAACATTTTCGGAAATGTTTCCATGTAAAGTGTAGTTTGCGGAGGGATTTTCTCGTAGATCTTCCGTGTTGCATCTTTGGAAGATACTAAACTTAAATACCAAGTTTGGTATTTAACGGTTTTTTAGTTTTTGAACTATGCTGCCCATACACACACGGATATGTTTCTAAAAATCTGATTGTTACACTGACATGACTCACAAACTTGCTACAAAAGATTATTCTTGTTTCAACAGCAAGCTAATCGATAAACATTAGCAGAATGTTCTCAATTCCTTATAAGTAGAAGGCAACTAATGCTAAAGTGAGAGTTATCGTTGCCATTAGAAATCACTTCTTTGCTTGGCCAGGAGTAGAAAAAAAGAAAAACGGCACTTCCTGTCTGAGACAAATATTTTAAAATTGAAACTAATAACAAGGGATATCTCGGAAACGGTTACCTCCACAACAAAAATGTAAACTTGCGTGTTTTGAAGAGATCCACATGTTTTGTGTCGTAAGGTTTTACAGTTCAGCTGTTAAAGAAAAATTCATCAAGAATAAAGAGGTCTCCAGAGGCTACTCCCTGAAAATTCAACATATTCATTTGGTTTGACATAGAAATATCTTAAACATATGGCATTTTTCAGAAAATGAAAATGTTCCATGTAAAGGGGTGGGGACATTCTTGAACATCTTCGAGTCGCACCTTTGGAAGATACTAGTCTTAAATCCCAAGTTTGGTATTTAACAGCCTTTTCGTTTTTCAGCTATGCTTACACTGACATACGCACACGTTTTTCTAAAAATGCCTTTTTTTCTTTTTGCATTCAAAGGGTCTGACAATATGTATTTCCGATGAAATCTGGGTATTGAATTTTACAATTCCTACTGTATACACTATTTACATAGTACGTGTAGAGAAAGTAAAAAAAGAAAGTTATTTGTTTAAGTTGTTGAAATAGAGGGCTAAGTTTTTGAAAGTGATGTGAATGTGGTCAGTGACCGAATCAAAGGCTCAGTAATAACGGAGTAGTCGATGGCGCACACCGTTAATGTTCACCCGCTGGCAATTATCAATTATTTTCGACCCGAACCCGTTATGGTGTTGCCAAGTGCTGTGACCCAAACCTTTCTTTGATTCTCTGGAACTACCCTTTACATGGATTTTCTCAAAAATCACGTATATTTATATGGCAAATAAAATGTATATCTTGAATTTTATGAGAATAGCCTCTAAAGACCTCTTTATTCGGGATGAATTTTTCTGAATATTGCGTAACTGGTAAACCGTAAGAGATAGACACAAACTTACAACACAAAAATAGTATATCACGTTAAGATATGCAATTTATGTTATATACGTTTTTTCCCTGGAATTGGCAATTTCTGAGATATTCCTTGCTATTTCTTTCACATTTAAAATTCTGAAACTTTTCTCACACGGAAAGTTGTGAACTCCTGGCACTAAGTAGAAACAGATTTCAACCAGCCTTTAAAACATTTGACTGTCGTTTTATCCTAGTGTATTCCCTTCTACTTACAAGGAAGCAAGTAATAAGACAATTTCTGATAATGTTTATCACAAAGTATATAGAAGAATAAGCTTTTAAACAATAATATGTTACAGTGATGTAGAGAATTTCATGTGATTGCAAAACATCACATTTTTTTTTTACTATACAGCGATTTTTATGTCTATTTGAGCGATAGACCTTCCGGAACTTCCGCCATTATGTACGGGAATATCACTGATACTATTATTATGAGATGAACATTAGTTCACAGAGAAAACAAATGCACGTGGGTGTAACAAAAATAGCGAATAAAATGCAGGGATATGAGTTCCGATTATTTGGAACTTTACGCGCCAATGTACTGGATTGGTCACTTGCTACGATCACGTGACATGAACCAAATAATTGAGATAAACATTATCAGAAATAGTCTTAATTAAAGTAGAAGGAAAATAAGGATAAGCGATAGTCAAATGTTTTATAAGCATGTTGCCAAGTGGTTGAAATCCGTTTCTATGCATTGCCAGTAGTTCACAACTTTCCGTGTGAAAAAATTAAATATTTTAAATCCGAAGCAAGTAACAAGGAATATCTCAGAAATGGTCCATTCAACGAAAAAACGTATATGTCATAAATTGTGTGTTTTAATGAGATCTACATTTTTTGTGCAGTATGTTTTTGTCTATCTTTTACGGGTTATCAGTTACTCAAATTTCGGCAAAATTCATTCAGAATAAGGAGATCTTTAGAGGTTATTCCCAGAAAATTCAAGATATACATTTTATTTGGCATGTAAATATCTTTAATATATAGTGATTAACTCAAAATCGTTACAGCCATTTTTCAGAAAATCAAAATTTTCGAAATTTGTTCTATGTAAAGGGTAGTTTGTGGTGGGGGGATTTTTCTCAAAATCTTCGAGCGGCATCCCTGGAAAATACTAAACTTAAATACCAAAACGGACGTTTTTCTGAAAATACTTTTTCTGGATACAGGGGACCCTAAAACATCTATTTACGTGAAATCTCTGTATCGAATTTTTGTATGGAATACAATACCTTCTGTACACACTTATTTTCTACATAGTACGTGTAGAGAAAGTAAAATGTAGATCTCGTTAAAATACAATGTTTGTCAAGTTTTGTGGGGTAAGCCTTCTCTTTTGTTTTACTCTTGGCCATGGAAAGAGAGTCACATTTCAACAACTTTTAGAAGACTTGACTACCCTTTAACCTAGTATATTCCCTTATTTCCCTTCTACTTACAAGGAAGCAAGTAATAAGACTATTTCTGCTAATGTTTATCTCGATTAGCAAGAAGTAGATATAAGAATAATCTTTCAACAACAATTTGTTACAGAGACGTAGAGAATGTCATGTGAATGCAACACATCAGATTTTTTACTTTCTCTACACGTACTATGTACATAATGTACAGAAGGTATTATATTGCACCCAAACATCCAATACCGATATTTCACCGGAAATATGTTTTGAGACCCCCTGAATAAAAAAAAGGTTATGTGTCTGTGTATGTACGCGTATGTGGGCTATGGCTCCAAAACGAAAAGTCTGTTAAATATCAAACTTGGTATTTAAGTGACACGAACAAGGATGTGACACGAACATTTTTAAGAAAATCCCCTTTATATGGAAAAAAAAATTAAAAAAAAATTGAATTTCTGAAAAATAGGTGTAACGATTTTGATTAAAATACACAAAAGGCATTTACATGACAAATGTATGTATTCAACTTTTTGGGAATAGCTTCAGAAGGCCTCTTTATTCGGAATGGGTTTTTCTGGATTTTGTATAAGTGATAAACCTTAAGAGATACACAAAAACTTACCACACAAAAAATGTAGAGCACGTTAAAACACACAATTTATATCATATACTTTGTTTTCGTAGAGTTGACCGTTTTTGAGATATTCCTTGTTATTAGCATTAACTTTTCTCACACGGAAAGTTGTAATCTCCTGGCCATGCTTAGAAACGGAAATCAGAAGATTAATTTGTTCGAGAGATGTGTTGCTAAGTAACGGATTGGCTCAAGTGTTTTGTTTACCGATACTCAAGTATAACGGTGCCGTTCCTACTGACACACAATTCCAACGTTGGAAAGTTGTGACCAGGGTCAAAACAACCTTACACTTTAACCTGCTTCCTCATATCGGACCATGAGCGAAATTGCTGAAATGATCATAGAGTCAAAACGTCCTAGCTTGCCTATGTTAAATTTTGGCCCACTGTTTAAGGGTATGTATGACTGAAATTTCATGAAACATCACAAAAAAATAATTTCTACTTTCTCTACACGTCTATGTACACAGTGTATAGAGAAGGTATTGTAATGCACCAAAAATTCCATTCCGAGATTTCACCGGAAATACATGTTTTGAGACCCACTGAATATAAAAAAAAGGATTTTAGAAAAAGATCCACTCTCCACAAACATAGGACCTTTTTCTAAAATGTCTATTTATTTTTCAGAGGGCGTCAAAATAATTTATTTCTGGAGAACTCTGAACGTTGAACTTTTAGGTGGAATACAATACCTTCTCTACCTAATATATACATAGAAAGTAAAATCTGTTCACATAACTTACTGTACCTATTCTACAAGAGGCTATCTATGTCTTCCGACAAAAGTTGATTCTTCTATCTACTATTTGAGATAAACGTGCACTTTTTAACTGATTTCCTTATACGTACAAGGAAAATACATTAAGATAAAAGCATATATCTCTCTCTCTCTCCTTGATATGCTTATTTGCACAACTCTGAAATGGTTAACTGCACAAAGCAGATTTATATGCCATAAATTGTATTTTTAAGCACATTAGCAAGTTTTTGTTTATCTCTTACAGTTATCCAGAATAAAGATTGTCACCATTATATCTTAAACATAGATATAGTATTTTAATTAAGGGGACTGAAATGGTAAAAAATAACATTTTTACTTTCTCTAGCCCCGTACATAGGGATAGAGAAGTATTGAATCCCAATCAAAAATTCGATACCGAGATTTCACCGGAAATACATGTTTTAGGATCCCCCTGAGTCCAAAAAAAGCATTTTCAGAAACAGGTCCGTGTGTCTGGACAGCATAGCTCAAAAAACGAAAAGACGGTTCAATACCAATCTGTACTTACGTTGGGTATTCTGTTTATTCTGGATGAATTTTGCTTAATTTGACATGACTAGAAAACCATAAGAGATAGATAAAAAGTTACTATACAAAAATGTAGATCTTGTTAAAACACACAAGTTATGTCGGATATTTTTTTTTTTCGTAGAGCTTACCGTTTTCGATGTATTCCTTGTCATTAGTTTCACTTGTGAAGTACTTATACTTTTCTCCGACGGGAGTATCGTTTCTCCTTTATTCTACTCCTGGCCAAGCAAAGAAGCGATTTGCAATGACAATCGCATAACAACAGCTTTTAAAACATTTGACTACCACTTTGGCCTAGTGCACTCCCTTAGTTCCAGTCTACTTACAAGCAACTAAGTAACAAAGTTGTGCCAATGTTTATCTCGATTAGCGTGCTCTTGAAAGAAGAATTATCTTTTGCAAGAAGTTTGTTTTCAGAGTAACTAAAGAAAGGCATCTGAGTGTAACATATCAGATTTTTTGGGGTCCCCTTTATCCATAGAAAGCATTTTCAGAAAAAGGTCCGTGTATGTTTCTGTGTCTGTGAACACAATAACTCAAAAACGAAAAGTCGGTAAATACCAAACTTGGTATTGAAGTTTAGTATCTTCCAGGGATGCAACACGAAGATTTTGAGAAAAATCCCCCCACCCCAAACTACCCTTTACATGGAACTTTTTTCGAAAATGTTGATTTACTTAAAATGGCTCTAACGATTTTGATTAAAGTGTCGTATAACCGCATAACTGCTAAACGTAAGAGATGGACAAACACTTTCCACACAAAAAATGTAGAGCACGTTAAAATACACAATTTAAGTTACATGCATTTTTTTCGTGGAGTGGATTACATATTTTTTAGATATTCCTTATCTTTAAAAACTTGTGCTTACCTCTTACAGGAATTTGTCAACTGCTGCCCATACAAACAAAGGAACTTCAGTCACAAAGCAACCGGCTTTTGACTATCACTTTAACCTATGCTACTCCCTTATTTCGCTTGTACTTACAAGGAAGCAAGTAATAAGACTATTTCTGATATTTTTTTCTCAATTAGCATGAAGTAAATAGAAGCATAAGGTTTTTAACAATAATTTGTTGCAGAGATGTAGAGAAAGTCATGTGAATGGAACATACGAGATTTTTCTCATACGGGAAGATATCTTTTGTTTCATATCTGTTTATTTTATTCCCAGCTATGCAAAGCGAACCGAATTTCAATCGTTTCGCATAGCCACCAGTTTTTAAAAGATTTGGCTATCGTTTTAGTCTAGTGTATTCCCTTATTTCCCCCCTACTTATAAGGAAGCAAGTAATAAGACAATTTTTGCTAATGTTTATCTTGATTATTATGAAGAATAATGTTTCTGTTAGTTGAAGAGATTATGAGGTCGGGTTCGAGTCCCGGCTGCGGAGACACACGTGATCGGAATAAGGAGGACGCGGTGTGTGTGTGTATGTATGTCACATAGGCTGTATCGCCGCGAGCCTAAACATGACCTGGTCGGCAGCGTCTGTAAAAGGCCGGCAAGACTTCGTGTTTGGGTGGAGCACTTCCGTTTTCTCTGATAGGAAATAGAGGCCGCTTCTAGGGATACTTCCTAGAACATCTAGTTGTCGTGTACACTCACTGCCAATAACTTCTGTCACTCTAGGAATGCAGTTAACAAACTGTCCCTTCTTCATGCATATCTAATTAGAGGCGTTTAAAAAATCCTCAGAAAATTCAAATATTTACACTCGTAGCCAAATATTTACACTCGTAGCATCGAAAAAAGTTTATATTTAGTAACCGTCGTCTCTTACTAGATGACAGTTAAAGTTTAAGCTGTACCCATCACGTGGTTTCCTTGCCATAGGCGATTGAATCAACAATATTGTGTTTCTTTAGAAACATGGAAAAATACGAGTTTCGTGTCTGTTTAAAAGACTTAACCCTGAAAGAGATAAAAGCCGAGTTGGATCAAGTTCACGGCACATCTGCTCCTGCGTTTGCAACAATTCACAATTGGATAAATGAATTTAAACGTGACTGTACATCCACAAATGATGAACATCGTTCCGGACGTCCAGTAGAAGTAACTTCCTCCGAAATGATTGACAAACTTCAGAATATGGTTTTGAGCGATCGACGAATCAAATTTTGCGAAATGGCAGAGGTCACAGGTATATCACAAGGTACAGTGTTCTCAATTTTGCAACTAAAATTAGGTGTGACAAAGGTCCGGCAAGATGGCTGCCACGTTTGCTCTCAATGGAGAATGAACGCAATCGTGTGACGGATTTGGAAGCCGCTTTGGCACTTTTCCGAGTTTCTGCGTCGATACATAACTGTGGGTGAAACAAGAATACACTACTACACTCCAGAGATAAAAGTTCAATCAAAACAGCGGGTTTTAAAAGGCGAACCAGCCCCGAAGAGGGCAGAGGTGGTGAAATCTGCAGACAAAGTGATGGTCTCGGTGTTCGAATCAACTACTTTGATTAATAGCAGAAAGGAAGAACGACAAATAGACAGTATTATTGCACCGGTTGAACGGAGAAATTAAAAAAACAAAAAAAGACCTCATCTGGCAAAGAAAAAGATTCTCTTTCATCAAGACAATACAAGGGTGCACGCCTGCGCAGTCGATGGCGAAAAATATAGAATTAAGATTCAAATTAAAGCAACATGCACCGCATTAACCAGGTATGGACCCCTGAAAAAAGTGGCTCGATGATAAAGATTCACGTCTCCCAAACAGATGCCTATTTTATGGACCTTCCGAAATCTTACGTTTTGGAAGGCTAAAAACAGTTGGAGAAACGCTGGGAAAAGTGTATCGAGCTAAAATAATTTGTTTTTCTGTCTTTTTCTAAGACAGCAACACCCTCGTGCCTCTTTTGTTACTGAATAAACAGTTCTAAAAGTCTTCAATTAAATAAGTTTAAGGTAATATAAGCTCTCTTATTTACAACACATCCGCTCATCTTCGTCTTCATGGTTACCTTTAAAATTCACGGAAACCAAGCTATTTTCATTAGGGCAATTCAAAATTAATACAAATCTCATGTGTTCCATTCACATGACTTTCTCTACATCTCAGTACCAAACTATTCTTGAAAAGCTAATTTTTACTTTCTCTATACGTGCTATGTATAGAGAAGGTAAAAAAAAAATCAATACCGAGATTTCACCGGAAATACATGTTTTGAGACCTCCTGAATAAAAAAAAAAGCATTTTTAGAAAAATGTCTGTGTGTGTGTCAGTGGGCAGCATAGCTCAAAAACGGTAAGTCCGTTAAATACCAAACTTGGTATTTATGTTTGGTCTCTTCCAAGGATGCGTAACGGAAATTTTCAAGAAAATCCCCCCACTCCAAATTATGCTTTACATGGAACTTTTTTTCGAAAATTTTGATTTTCTCAAAAACGGCTCAAACGATATTGATTAAAATATCATATATTAAAGATATTTACTTGAAAAATAAAATGTATATATTGAATTTTCTAGGAATAGCCTCTGAAGATATTGTGGATAAATTTTACAGAATTTTGTATAACTGCTAAAGCATAAGAGGTGGACAAAAACTTAATACACAAAACATGTATATGCCTTTAAAATACACAATACGTTATATACAATTTTTTGTTTCATGGAGTTGACCTTTTTGAGATATTCCTTGTTATTGGTTTCAGCTTTAAAAAACATACTTTTCTCACACAGGAATTTGTCAACTCCTGTCCATACAAACAAAGGAACTTCAGTCACATAGCAACCAGCTTTTGACTATCACTTTAAGCTATAGTACTCCCTTATTTCCCTTCTACTTACAATGAAGCAAGTAATAAGACTATTTCTGCTAATGTTTCTCAATTAGTATGAAGTAAATCGAAGCAAAAGTTTTTAATCATATTTTTTGCAGAGATGTAGAGAAAGTCGTGTGAATGGAACACATCAGATTTTTCATCTACTAATCGAGATAAATACTATCAGAAACGGTCTTATTACTTAGTTCCTTGTAAGTAGAAGGGAAATGAGGGAATACACTAGGATAAACCGACAGTCAAATGTTTTAAAATGTGATTGCTATGCGAAGTAATTGAAATTCAGTTCTCTTTGAATGCCTAGAAATAAAACTGTCTGTACGTATGAGAAGAGTTTGAGTAGCTTAAAATTGAAACAAATAACAACGAATATTTTAGAAACGGTTAACTCTACAAAAAAACATTATATTACACATATTGTGCGTTTTAACGAGTTCTATTTTTACTTTCTCTACACGTACTATGTACATAGTGTATAGAGGAGGTATTGAATTCCACTCAAAAATTCGGTACCGAGATTTCACCGGAAATGTATGTTTTTAGGTTTCCTGTGTTAAATAAAAAGCATTTTTAGAAAAAGCTCCGTGTGCGAACATCATAGCTCAAAAACGAATAGAGCGTTAAATACCAAAGTTGTTTAGTTTTAAGTTTGGCATATTTAAAGGATGTGACACCAAGATTAAAAAAAAAAAAAAAATCTCCCCACCACAAACTACGCTTTACACGGAAATATTCTTGAAAAGTTTGTTTTTCTCAAAAATGACTGTAAAATTGTTGATTAAAATCCCGTATATTAAGGATATTTACGTCACAATTAAAATGTATATATTTTGAAATTTCTGGGAATGGCTCGTGAAGACCTCTTTATTCTGGACGAGCTTTGCACAATAAGGGTTAAACCGAGGGATATAAATGTGCAGATCTCGTTTAGAACACATAATGCATGTCAGAATAGTTTTTATAGCACAGTTGACTTTATATATAAAGGTAGGTACATAGTACGTGTAGAGAAAGTAAAAAAGTATATTTAGAAAAAGGACCATGAATCAGTCTGTCTCTCTTCCGGTGGGCAGCAAAGGTTAAAAACGAAAAGTCGGTATTTAAGTTTAGTATCTTCCAAGGATGCGACACGAAATGTTTCCCGGTGATATCAAATTATTCTGAGATGACAAAGTCCCAGGAATCATAGTATAGGTCAATTAGTATTGGATTAATTGAAGTCGCCTTGTGCTTTACCAGGAAACATGCGAGTCAGTTGAGAAATTCAATGCTATATCGGCATGTGGTAGAGCGACTGACTGGCTTGAGATCGGGAGATCCGAGGTTCAAATCCTGGCTATGGCTTTGCATTTTTCAGTCTGACTCTACCTATCCAACTCCTGTCCTACACACGGCTTGTGTGAAAAAAGAGAACAAAAAACAATTGATCCAAAATCACGTTTGTTTCCATTTCACATATTAGTTATTAAAGCCTGAAATAAAATAATTGTTCCCTATTTGTATGTTGCTATGGTACCAGGCAGTGAAGAAAGAATAAAGATGGTCGTCACGTAATGATAACCTTCCTATCTTATATTATTATCGAAGCCGGGACTTCTAGGTGAGAAGCCAGTACTCTGGCCACACGACCGCGGAGGCATTCGTTAACAAGTTATAGGTTTATCTTCACGTCATTACACACCCTCAAGGTCAACCTTGTTTGCATACTTCATATTGCCATAATATGTAGTTGAACACAACTGCTTAAGAATTCCTATGTATATACAGATAATGGTGATTATAACATAATGGTTAGTGGCTGTGATAATTACAGGCAAGATGAGGGTAATAGAAATAATGAGAAGGATAAGCAAGCCAACGTTGGTTCAGTCACCAGGCGCGCTACCACCACTGACGTCATAATAATCTTCATTATTTACACCATCATATTGAAGATGGCGAATGGTGATAATGAGGACGCTATATTGAAGGTGACGATGTCAGTGAAGATGGTGATAATGAAGATTATATTGAAGGTGACGATGTCAGTGAAGATGGTGATAATGAAGATTATATTGAAGGTGACGATGATAGTGAAGATGGTGATAATGAAGATTATATTGAAGGTGACGATGTCAGTGAAGATGGTGATAATGAAGATTATATTGAAGGTGACGATGATAGTGAAGATGGTGATAATGAAGATTATATTGAAGGTGACGATGTCAGTGAAAATTGTGGTAATGAAGATTATATTGAAGGTGACGATGTCAGTGAAAATGGTGATAATGAAGATTATATTGAAGGTAACGATGATAGTGAAGCTGGTGATAATGAAGATTATATTGAAGGAAACGATCATAGTGAAGATGGTGATAATGAAGATTATATTGAAGTAAACGATGATAGCGAAGATGCTGATAATGAAGATTATATTGAAGGTAATGATGATAGTGAAGATGGTGATAATGAAGATTATATTGAAGGAAACGATGATAGTGAAGATGGTGATAATGAAGATTATATTGAAGGTAATGATGATAGTGAAGATGGTGATAATGAAGATTATATTGAAGGAAACTATGATAGTGAAGATGGTGATAATGAAGATTATATTGAAGTAAACGATGATAGCGAAGATGCTGATAATGAAGATTATATTGAAGTAAACGATGATAGTAAAGATGGTGAAAATGAAGATTATATTGAAGGTAACGATGTCAGTGAAAATGGTGATAATGAAGATTATATTGAAGGTGACGATGATAGTGAAGATGCTGATAATGAAGATTATATTGAAGGTGACGATGATAGTGAAGATGGTGATAATGAAGATTATATTGAAGGTGACGATGATAGTGAAAATGGTGATAATGAAGATTATATTGAAGGTGACGAATAGTGAAGATGGTGATAATGCAGATTATATTGAAGGTGACGATGATAGTGAAGATGGTGATAATGAAGATTATATTGAAGGCGACGATGATAGTGAAAATGGTGATAATGAAGATTATATTGAAGGTGACGAATAGTGAAGATGGTGATAATGCAGATTATATTGAAGGTGACGATGATAGTGAAGATGGTGATAATGAAGATTATATTGAAGGCGACGATGATAGTGAAGATGACGATATTGAAGATGACAATGGTTACCTGTGAGTCTATCGTCGGGGAGAGGCGGCTGCCCTCCTGTTCTCGTACATGGCCGCCGGCACCTCGCTCCGCTCCAGCTCGTCCCCAGAGAGCTCCAGGTCTTGCATCATCTGCATGATCTCCCGCTCCTTCTTGCTCTCCACCGCTCCTCCAGCACCTCCGCCGTTCGGAGTGGCGAACTTGAGGTTCGCCAGGGAGCCGTACGACCGCGACCGATGTTCCTGACGGATCGAGTACGAGAAGGCGCGCTCGTTAAGGTGGCCCTTCTTGCGGTAGATGCCCGTGTTGAAGGGCGACTCCTCGACCACGACTATCGGGGGCGTGGCCTCCCCGTCACCGTTCACGACTATTGCAGGAGTCGTAGGCTTGGGCTTGGGCTTCTTCTTGGCGTGCTTCGAGTCCATGGTGGCGGTGGCGTAGTGCTGCATGAGATAAGCCTCGTGTGGGAAGTGACCGGGTTGGAAGCTCGCTACGGGACTCAGGGGTCGCGCCGACGGCATGTAAATGGGTTCCTCTATGGCCACAGGTGGTGGCGGGTGATGGTGGTGGATCACCTTGGGCTTCTTGCCGGTTCCCGACATCACCATGGGGGCAGGAGCCATAGGCACCACTGCTCGGTGTGGCGGCGGCATCATCATGCCCTTGGGCGACTTTGGCATCTTCTTGAGGTGCCGCGGGTGAGGTAGTGTGGTTGCCAGTAGTATGGGAGGTCCTGGATGAGGGTGGTAACCGTTCACGATGGGGACCATGGGTTGTGCTGAGGACGGCCTCATCATGGTCCCGTTCGAGTAGTGGTGATGCAGAGTGCCACTCATGGAGCTCGTCGATCTCATGCCGCCGTTCATTAGCGGGTACAACTCCTCGCGGCTTCCCATCTTCTTCCTCCGAGCTCGTTCTTTGTTGCCGGCCTTCTTGCTGCTCTTGGAGTCCTCCTTCGGGGGCGGCGGAGGCGGTGGTGGTGACGTCACCATCTGACGGGGACGTCCAGACCGCGCGCTCCTCATCGTGCTTCCCCCGTATATCTCGTCGCCACCTGGACGCTCGCCGCTGGGACTCGAACCCGCCCACACCTTGTGGTTCTCGTCGCCGTTGTATATGGATATGTCATCGCCGGGCGCGGTCGTCGCGTTAGAGGTGAGGGTGCCGTTGTTCTGGGTGGAGGGTCCGGGCTGCACGTTGCTGTTGAGGGTGAGCGTGCTGCCCGACATGCGTCGCCAACCCTCCACCTTCTCTATGCTGGTGGTGGGCAGGTTGTGACTCCTCAGGGTGCCGTACACGCTGGTGCTGCCACCCTCGATGTGTCTGGCATACGAGGAGTCGGCGTACGCGTGGAAGCAGCAGCGCACCAGGGCGTTGGCCGCCAGCTCGCGCTTGCAGATGAAGGCATGACACTCCAGCACCTTGATGCCCGTCGTGCGCCGGAGTATGGCTGCGAAGAGCGGCGGGTGACTGGGGTTGGGCGACCTGGCGAAGGGCGAGTCCAAGGGCAGGAATCTCGGCGTCGTGGACCCAGGGGACGCCTTCTCGGGCACCAGGACGTAGCGGACCGCGGCGCAGTAATGTAAGGTGTCGATGGGGAAGAAACGGGTGACCTTCTTGTGGTTCTCGTCCACGTTCTCGAGAAGCAGACCGTTGGACCAGACGCTGAGCCACGAGTCGATGCCCCTGGCCCCTAGAGCACCCTGCTCGGGGTACAGCTCCCTGAGGGGCTCCTGGATACCCTGCAGACCATCCTTGGTGACGTGGGGCACGGCGGAGCCCAGATACAGAACTCGGCAGCGACAGATGGGCGTAGAGTCCGGCTCTCCTCGGGGAGATGCCATGGCGCTAACCACTAGCACAGCACCATCACAACACTTCAACACTCACTCGATGACTGGTCTACTGCTACTGCTGGCAACCAGTCGTCACTCCCCGCGCATGCGCACTGCAACACAGCGGCCGCTCCCGTCACACAATCTTCACTTAACAATTTCCAACATTCCGATACCTGGCCAACTTCACAACAGTTAGGTCCACTCTGACCTATTGTCTCACATAAGCAACCACTTTTTACTTTCTCTATGTACAAAAGGTATTGTATTCCACCAAAAATTACATTGGTATTTAAGTTCGGTATCCTCTAGAAGTACGACACGAACATTTTTAGAAAAATCCCCCCACCCCAAGCTAAAATTTAGATTTTGTCAAAAATGGCTCTAAAGATTTTGATTAAAATATCATTTATTAAAGATATTTACCTAACAAATAAAATGTATGTCTTGAATTTTCTGTAAATAGCCTCTGAAGACTACTTTATTCTGGGTGAATTTTGCTAAACTGTAAGAGACAGACAAAAACTTACCGCACAAAAGATGTAGATGGCGTTAAAGCACACAATTTATGTCCAATACGTTTTTTCGTTGAGATGTAAAGTGCTTACTCACACGAAAAGTTGGCAAGCAGCTTTTTTCAAAACATTCCACTGTCGTTTTAGCCTAGTGTATTCCCTTCTACATAGAAGAAGGCAAGTAATAAAGACGCATTTTCTGCTAACGTTTATCTCGATTATCATAAAATACATAGAAGATTATGATTTTTAACAGTAATTTGTAACAGTTTTGTAGAGAAAGTCATGTGAATGGAACACATCAGATTTTTAAAAAAAGGTCCGTGTGTCTGTGAACACCATAACTCAAAAACGAAAAGTCGCTAAAATACGAAACTTGATATTTAAGTTAAGCATATTCCAGGGATGCGACAAGAAAATTTTGAGAAAATCCCCCACCCCAACTACCCTTTACTTAGAACATTTTTCGAAAATTGTTATTTTCTCAAAAATGGCTCTAACGATTTTGATTATAAATGGGGTTGTCCGTTTTCGAGATATTCCTTGTTATTAGTTTCAGTTTGAAAATACTTAAATGTTTTTCATATGCCACACAAAGAAACGGATTTCAATTCCATAGCAAGCACATTTTAGCTAGTGTACTCCCTTATAAGGAACTAGGTAATAAGACCATTTCTGTAAATGTTTATCTCGATTAGCAACAAGTAGAAATAGGTACATAGGAGAGGAAGTAGTGAGAAATCTGATGAATCCCATTCTCTACGTCGCTGTGCCACATTATCGTAAAAAAGCATATTCTTCTATCTACTCTATGATAATAGAGATTAGCATTAGCAGAAATTGTCTTAATTACCTGCTTGTGATTGTTAAACATTTTTAAAGCTGGTTGAAATCCGTTTCTCTGCATGACCAGGAGAAAAGTGTGAGACACGTTTAACTACCTGTTTTAAATCTGAAACAAATAACTTGAAATATCTCAGAAATGGTCGATTCCACGAAAAAAACGTATATAAAATAACTTGTGTGTTTTAAGGAGATGTACATTTTATTTATGTAGTAAGCTTTTGTCTAACTTACGGTTTATCAGTTACGCAAAATTCAGCAAAATTAATCTAGAATAAGAAGGCCTTTCAAGGCTATACCCAGAGAATTCAAGACATACATTTTATTTGCCATCTAAATATCTTAAATATAATTTTAATCAAAATTGTTACAGCAAACCAAAATGTTCTAAATTTTTTTCATGTAAAGGATAGTTTTGGGTGGGGGATTTTTCTCAACAGCTTCGTGTCGTGTTTGGTATTATACTGACTTTTTGTTTTTGAGCAGACGCACGGACTTGCAGGATTGGACAAATCTAGCATTTGTCAGGAATGTGTTGTCCCGTCGCCTTCACCACTGTTTCACATGACTTTCGTGACAACAGTGAAAATAACATGTTTGGCCTTGAGAGCGCGACCTCATCTCTTCCCTTCACATGACTTTCTCTGCATCTCTGTAACAAAGTATTCTTTAAAATCGAGGCAAACATCAGCACAAAGGAAAATAAGTGAATAGGCTAAAACGATAGTCAAATCTTTTAAAAACTGGTTGCCATGTAGATGAAATCCATTTCTAGCAGGGACAGGAGTTGACGAATGCCGTATGTGAAAAGTAGAAGTATTTTAAAACTGAAACCAATAACAAGGAATATCTCAAAAATAGTATACTCCACGAAAAAAAAAAAAAAAAAAACGTATATGACATAAATTGTGTTTCTATATATTTAGTGTGATAAGTTTTTCTTTGGCTATTACGGTTTACTAGTTATGCAAAATCCATCCGGAATAAAGATGGCTTTTTTTTTTGCCCGCCTGTGTGGTGTGGTGGTAGCGTGTCTACTTCACATTCAAAATATCGTGAGTTCGAATCACGCTTAGGGTGTTCATGCAAAATAAAGTAGTCTTCAGAGGCTATTCCTAGAAAAGTCAAGATATACATTTTATTCGTCAGGTAAATATCTTAAATATACGATATTTTAATCAAAATCGTTGGAGCCATTTTTGAGAAAATAAAAATTTTCGAAAAAAAGTTCCATGTAAAGGGTAGTTTGGGGTGAGGGGATTTTTCTCAAAATCTTCGTGTTGCATCCTTGGAAGATAATTAACTTAAATGCCAAGTTTGGTATTTTACCGACTTCTCGTTTTTGAGTTATCGTGTTCACAGACACACGGACCTTTTTGTGAAAATGCTATTTCTTTTTGGATACAGGGGACCGTAAAACATATATTTCCGGTAAAATCTCGATATCGAATTTTTTGGTGCAATGTACATGGCGTAGAGAAAGTAAAAATCTGATGTTCCATTCACATGACTTTGAAAATTAAATGCAGTTTTACTTATGGACGTTCTTTAAATGTTGAGGTTCTCGCGTTCAATTCTATACTGGGAGTAAAAGATGGCTTAATTTTGCTCAGAGGTCTCTTTATCAGTATTCTCGTGCCTTAAATCTGCTACACGGGACCAACGACTTTACTTCCCTGCCGAAGGAAGCCATGCTAAGGATTTTACACCCGAAAAAATATCCATCATCCTCCGCCGGGTTTGAACCCGCCACCTTGGGAACTAGAGGTGGTAACCATCACACCACGAAGGGGCACTTCTCGCTATAACAACTTATTTTTAATAATTAATAAATGAATTACTTGAGATCAATTGACCCATTTTTGTGTGTCTGTGGGCAGCATAGTTCAAAGGCGAAAAGTCGGCTAAATGTGAAAACTGGTATTTCAAATAATTTAGAAAATGTTGAGAAAGTAACCTTAACGATTTTGATTAAAAGTATTTGCATGACAAATAAAATGTATATCTTGAATACTCTGAGAATATCCGTTGAAGGATCTGCTCATTCTGGTAAACCACAAGAGATAGACAAAAGTTTTTATAAAAAAATGTACATCACATTAAAACAAACAATTTGTGTCATTTACATTTTTTTCGTGGAGTTGACCATTTCGGAGATATTCTTTAATATTGGTTTGCAAAGAAACGGATTTCAATCCCATAGCAACCACACTTTAAAACATTAGATAGTCGGTTTATCCTAGTGTATTCCCTTACTTTGTAAGGATCTTCTGTATGAATAGTTTGAACATGGAACAGCTAAAGAAAGTCATGTGAATGGAACACATCTGATTGTCAAAGTCGTCAACCAGAATTATAAAGAGGGCTTATTAACAGTGTGTCAAAGTGCTGAATTAAAAGTGACAAATATGCTGGGTTCGATGAAGCTATTCTTATTTCATGATCATTGTTCCCCACCCTCAAGAGCCTGGAAGTGTTAATGCAGTACTGAAATGAGTCTTAGGTTAATCGAGAAGTACAGCTTTAATGCAATTTCAGCAGTTGTTATAGAAAGCGATAATACGACGATATTACCTAAGGCGATATGTAAAATATCTGATCTACTCCATTCACATGACTTTCTCTACATCTCTACAACAAATTATTGTTAAAAACCTTGTGCTTCTATTTACTTCATGCTAATCGAAAAATT
This sequence comes from Hymenopus coronatus, assembly GCA_030762935.1. Classification (NCBI taxonomy): domain Eukaryota; kingdom Metazoa; phylum Arthropoda; class Insecta; order Mantodea; family Hymenopodidae; genus Hymenopus; species Hymenopus coronatus. Next base: position 5,968,595 of record CM060895.1, on the reverse strand, counting down.
TAGCAGAAATTGTCTTATTACTTGCTTCCTTGTAAGTAGAAGCGAAATAATGGAGTAGCATAGGTTAAAGTGATAGTCAAAAGCTGGTTGCTATGTGACTGAAGTTCCTTTGTTTGTATGGACAGCAGTTGACAAATTCCTGTATGAGAAAAGCAAGTTTGTTAAAGCTTAAACCAAAAACAAGGAATATCTCAAAAACGATCAACTCCAAGAAAAAAAAAAAGTATAAAACATAAATTGTGTGCACATTGTAGTGTAGAGAAAGTAAAAAACAGATATACGATACTGAATTGTCAGAGAAATCAGGTAGGACCTGTATTCCTCTTCAGTAAACTATATACAAGACGTTAAGTAAACATGTTCTATCAGTATTTGTGTTAGATAAGATAGGTATGTGCACAACAGGAGAGAATGGTCTGTGCTTCCTGAAATAATTTATAAACAAATCTAAAATTAGAATCGATTATTACTTGATGTTCTAGCACTTCTGCAAAAATCCCTTTTTGGCACCCTGTGACTCACTCTGAAACTACTGGTTTCAAGAATCAAGTTAATCGAGATTTCGGGCGCATTTTACTTTCTCTACACGTATTATGTACCTAGTATATAGAGAAGGTATTGCACTCCACCCAAAAATTCGATTCCGAGATTTCACCGGAAATATATGTTTCAGGGTCCCCTGTATAAAAAAAAACATTTTCGCAAAAAGAACCGTGTGTGAGTGTCTGTGTGTGTGAGTGTCTGTGTGTGTCTGTGTGTGTGAGTGTCTGTGTGTGTCTGTGTGTGTGAGTGTCTGTGTGTGAGTGTCTGTGTGTGTCTGTGTGTGTGAGTGTCTGTGTGTGTCTGTGTGTGTGAGTGTCTGTGTGTCCGTGTCTGTGTGTGAGTGTCTGTGTGTGTGTGTCTGTGTGTGTGAGTGTCTGTGTGTGTGAGTGTCTGTGTTTGAGTGTCTGTGTGTGAGTGTCTGTGTGTCCGTGTCTGTGTGTGAGTGTCTGTGTGTGAGTGTCTGTGTGTGTGAGTGTCTGTGTGTGAGTGTCTGTGTGTGAGTGTCTGTGTGTGAGTGTCTGTGTGTGAGTGTCTGTGTGTGTGAGTGTCTGTGTGTGAGTGTCTGTGTGTGAGTGTCTGTGTGTGTGAGTGTCTGTGTGTGTGAGTGTCTGTGTGTGAGTGTCTGTGTGTGTGAGTGTCTGTGTGTGTGAGTGTCTGTGTGTGAGTGTCTGTGTGTGTGAGTGTCTGTGTGTGTGAGTGTCTGTGTGTGAGTGTCTGTGTGTTTGAGTGTCTGTGTGTGAGTGTGTGTGTCTGTGTGTGAGTGTGTGTGTCTGTGTCTGTGTGTGAGTGTCTGTGTGTGAGTGTCTGTGTGTGAGTGTCTGTGTGTGAGTGTCTGTGTGTTTGAGTGTCTGTGTGTTTGAGTGTCTGTGTGTGAGTGTCTGTGTGTGAGTGTCTGTGTGTGTGAGTGTCTGTGTGTGAGTGTCTGTGTGTTTGAGTGTCTGTGTGTGTGAGTGTCTGTGTGTGTGAGTGTCTGTGTGTGTGAGTGTCTGTGTGTGAGTGTCTGTGTGTGAGTGTCTGTGTGTGAGTGTGTGTGTGTGTGAGTGTGTGTGTGTGAGTGTGTGTGTGTGTGAGTGTGTGTGTGTGAGTGTCTGTGTGTGTGTGAGTGTCTGTGTGTGTGAGTGTCTGTGTGTGTGTGAGTGTCTGTGTGTGAGTGTGTGTGTGTGAGTGTGTGAGTGTCTGTGTGTGTGTGAGTGTCTGTGTGTGAGTGTGTGTCTGTGTGTGAGTGTCTGTGTGTGTGTGAGTGTGTGTGTGTGAGTGTGTGAGTGTCTGTGTGTGTGTGAGTGTCTGTGTGTGAGTGTCTGTGTGTGTGAGTGTCTGTGTGTGTGTGAGTGTCTGTGTGTGAGTGTGTGTGTGTGAGTGTGTGTGTGTGAGTGTCTGTGTGTGTGAGTGTCTGTGTGTGAGTGTCTGTGTGTGAGTGTCTGTGTGTGAGTGTGTGTGTGTGAGTGTGTGTGTGTGTGAGTGTGTGTGTGTGAGTGTGTGTGTGTGAGTGTGTGTGTCTGTGTGTGTGTCTGTGTCTGTGTGTGAGTGTGTGTGTCTGTGTGTGTGAGTGTCTGTGTGTGTGTGTGTCTGTGAACGCTGTAACTCAAAAACTAAAAGTCGGTAAAATACCAAACTTGATATTTAAGTTTAGTATCTTCCAGGAATGCGACACGAAGATTTTGAGAAAAAAATCCCCACCCCAAAGTACCCTTTACATGGAACTTTTTTGAAAAATTGTATTTTCTCAAAAATGGCTCTAACGGTTTTGATTATATCATATATTAAAGATATTTACCTGACAAATAAAATGTTTATCTTGAACTTTCTGGGAATAGCTTCTGAAGACTACTTTATTCTGGATGAATTTTACGGAATTTTGCATAACTGCTAACCCGTAAGAGATAGAGAAAAACTTACCACACAAAAAATGTAGAGCACTTTAAAACACACAATCTATGTTATATGAATTTTTTTTCGTAGAGTTGATCGTTTTTGAGATATTCCTTGTTTTTGGTTTAAGCTTTAAAAAACTTATACTTTTCTCACACGGTCTTTGTCAACTCCTATCCATACAAACAAAGGAACTTCAGTCACATAGCAACCAGCTTTTGACTATCACTTTAACCTAGTGTACTCCCTTATTTCGCTCCTACTTACAAGGAAGCAAGTAATAATACTATTTCTGCTAATTTTTTTCTCGGTTAACATGAAGTAATAAGAAGCATACGCTTTTTAACAATAATTTGTTGCAGAAATGTAGAGAAAGTCATGTGAATATAGCACATAAGATTTTTTTTTAAATTTAAGACAAATTATAATATTGGATCTAATAGCCTTCTAATGCTAATGAACATATACAACATAATAAGAATGAAATTAGCGTTCTGATTAGCTTTGTCAGATGAGAAGGGAAACTAAAGCTGTGTCAGGGATTAGCGTCATCTTGCCTTTATTCTTATGGAAACAATGTTTCGCAAAGTGCACTGAGTATAATTTGTGGTATTTCGATGGCAAAAATGTGTCACGTCTCAGAGCAGCTATCGGCTAATTCAGTAATTCTGGTTTATGTATTGAAAAACCAAAATAAACTATAATTCGCTTAGTGAGCATAGAAAGCCATGGGAATAAATCGAAATAAAATTGGAACACAAATCACAAATAGCACAATTTATTCTTACCGATGGAAAGTGATCTCGGAATCATTTTTCTGGTGGTTGGTACACTTATGCAGCATAGAAGTGCACCATGTTAATTATTAAACCCTAATACCTTTAAACCAACTCAATTTTAAACGTACTGAACATACGGCAAAAAGCACGTTCTGCCCTCCAGCTGCCTATGCGCGAGAGGTTTCAATTAGCGACAGCAACAATGTGTCTAGGTAATATAATTGCAAGGGCTTTGGTTTTAACAGACTGTATTGTACAACATCGGACGCTGATACACCTCCGAGATTCAGAAGCTGATGAGCGCGTGGAAATAGACTCACACAGCAGCCCGATTCCGCTTCAAAATTTACAAAAAGCCAGTAGACACATGAACGACTACAAGCACAGAATCGTGTCAACCACAGCAGGTATCGTCGTTCAAAAAGCATCGCAGATTGGAAGAATCGTGATCAGGTATGGGGTTTGTTTTTCTTTTGCTTCCACCTTTCCAAGTACCAAACCGAACTTCGACGAAAACTGCCGAGTGCGCACCATTTACTTTATTGTGCTGTGGCCATGAGGCTAAATATAAGAATATATAAATTATATACATAAGAAAACGAAGATTGCGGATTATTGCCGAAGCTTTATTGTTTAGAGATGAGTTATTGTAGACGTGAAAACAAGCGTAACAATTTACAACTGTTTATATGTTTATTTATTGCAGTAGCATCTGAAATACAACTAAATCATTAACTAGATATATAAGCAAAATGTTGCTCCAACATTATAGGTATAGGAACATACTATTCTAACATTACCTGAAGAAAGTAATAATTATTCTGGTACTGATGAGGTATTTACATGACTTAGTGGCGCGACAGTGGTGAGCAATAATAATTACTCTATTACACAAATACCGCCATGTTTACATGGAATCCTATTGTATGTTGGACACGATTCCGCACAACAATGTTTGATTTGCTTGCAGTGTTGGTAAAGCGCATGCAACCTGCTGGAAATCAAGAGGTCCGTGCTACTTTACCTATTCAAGTTTTGTGTTAACAATCACTGCTACAACAGGCATACTAGTGTACTAGCCGGTAAGCGCAAATCCTTCTCCTGTTTTAACCCGAGTTTTGTCTGCTATTACATGCTGTTTAACGTGCGGTGCTATTCAGTGGCACTTTTAAGTTATGATGGACAGTTTTCAGAATGTCAAAGTAAAATATCTGAAACAGGAATTGAAGAGAGAGGTGCTAAACTAGTGGAAGAAAACATGAATTATTGGAGAGGTATAGATTTAAACTAATATATAATTGTGTCTTTAGTTGGATATTCTATGGAAATGTCAAATAATGTACACCAAGATATTCATATAAATCTCTTTTCGTTTCATTTATAAGTTTTCTTTTATTTTTCTAGGTTAAATGCATAAAAAAAACTACAAGTTCAATCAGCTGCACCTGCTCCTGAAACACAAGTTCCGCAGTTTCCAGTTTCAGAATTTAACGACCAGCTACAAACATAAAATTGAAATTTCAAAATCAGAAAATGTTTGTGTGATGCAGTGAAAAGTTGATGACATTCACAAAGTGTGCACCAAACACAAACGTTATGATGTGTGTTGCTGGAGCAGGTCCTGTGCCCAGACTCTACAGACTTCCATCCTGCTCCTTGTAAAAGACAAAAGCCAATTACAGCAGAGAATTGGTCAAGTTTTACAAGAATCGCGTCACGAGCATTAACAGTCTTGTTTATCAACACTATGTAGAGTCATTAGTGAAAACCTCCAGACACAAACTGGCATTTCATTATGCCATAACAGTCGCCCTCCGTGGTGTAGTGGTTATCATGCTAAGTTCAAGATCGCGGGTTCAAACCCGGCGGAGGACGATGGATTTTTTTCGGGCGTAAAAATCCTTAGCATGGATTCCTTCGGAAGGGAAGTAAAGCCGTGGGTCCCGTGTCGTAGATTTACGGCACGTAAAAAAACCTCAAGCCTGATAAGAGAGGCCTCTGAGCAAAATTAAGCGGTTTTTCACGCCCAATATAGAATGGAACGCTGGGAAGCACAGTAATAGCGTCCATAAATAAAAAAGTGAGTGCCTTGGCCCTTGTGCTTCAGAAGCTGAAAGGCTTGTAACTGCTACTGCAGGAATAACACATCAAAGAGTGAAATTTCGAGGTATTTTTAAGTGCAAAAAATCATTCCAAAATGTTGTAAGGCCTCCAAGTTCTGAACACATAAAGTGGGTTCGTGTCCAATTTTTTGCCGCAAATTAAAAACGTTATTCTTAACACTAAAAATTGCAACATTTTAAAACCCAATTATCTGATTTAATTGGAAATAAAATATGTACACTAAAATATGAACCGAGGAGGAATGTAAAAAATAATTTATTAGAACAATTATAAATGCATAAAATCATACGTATTCAGCTTATATGTTTGTATAACTTAACTAATAAAGTAGTGACAAAATCATCCAGTTTAAAGTGCTGCGAGCATACTTTAATGTTTTATCGCCAGTAAATCGATGAAAAGAAATGGGGCGCCCTTGATTTTCGCACAATGGCACACTGCAGTAGTCTGGCATTATCGATAATATTCTATTTTTGCCCAAGTTCATTCCTTAAATAAGCCAGCTTGCTTGAATATAACTCCTACGCGTCGTAACCTCAAACTTCTCATACGAAACAAACGAACGACGAAATGCGCTTACCAGTTTATTCAGTGAAGACATCTAGTAGTACAAGATTCATACAACCGTATGCGCGATGGATTAGTAGCTCAATCCCGCTTCAAAAAATTCCGAGTTTGTAACACTATTTGTTACTATTATAGCTTTTATGTGACATTTTATAGTTTAACAACTAACTATATATTTGTGCTGTTGGGAGGATTTTAAGAGTTGAGTACTCTGCATGCAGATGGCACTGCAAGCTATCAGGACCCACATTGTGGAACATTCCAGCGCTGAAGTATGTAGTGGAGGTTCGCTCCGTCCAAGTGCTTCGCGGCCATCAATTGGAATAAATTAGTGGTGGGACACTTCTGGAAATCGCTGCCCCGCAACAATGACAGTAACGCCTGAATACTTGTTTCGTTTATTGTAAATATTTTGTCATCGCCTTGTAGCGCGCGGCCTCATGTTGTAATCCGCCAAATTCGAATGTACTAATTAAACTCGTTCCCTCTCGTTAACGTGCAACAATGCTTTGCTTCCGTTATTTGATAATTTCCCCTTCAGTACACCTAGTGAGCGGTTGCCTTTGCTGAATTATGATTTGATCTAGGGACTGTGTTTATCCCAACAGAAACAGATGAAACTGTTTCGCAAAAAGAACAACTTTTCCCACCACTAGAATAAATGCGATTTCGTTCCTCTACCGTTAAGATTTGTCTTACAAACATATGAAAATTGTATGCCATATATTTACTCCGCTGACAAATAATCTCCTTTTACGTCGAATTAGTCTTTCTAGACAATCAGTTTTAATTATTTAGAACATAACGGAGTTCAAGTATCTCGTGCCTTAATATCCTCTGGTATTTTTATAAATTTCGCTTTTACTTAAGTTGTTAGAATCTCGTTTACACACTTATGCTGCAATTATTTTACATTTTATAACACAAATGGAAAGAATAGCACTGTGCTGTCATCTGTTGATGAGAGAGTTTGAAATAGTTTAGTGTTCTGCAAGCAGATAGCAGAACACGTATATAGTTGAACGCAAGTGCCACCTATAGGAAGGAGACAGCTAGTCCCAGGTCAAACAACATGTTAATCCTAATTTACTTTCATTCGTTTCTTGTAGTATAATTTTAACATTGTTATATTATTTCTACTTGAATCACTGTTTTCGTAAACCAACAAGTATTAGATGTATATTATTCACAATGTATTTACTTATAATGTTTCATTATATACTGCATGTACATAAGTGTATACGAATTTTAGTTTTGGACGCTGTAAGACCTCGCAGTTCTGCAACCTAAAATAAAGAAAACAAGATAAAAAATCTGATGTGTTCCATTCACATAACTTTCTCTATACCTCTGCAACAAAGTATTATTAAAAAGCTATTTACTTCATACTAATAGAGAAAAAATGAGCAGAAATAGTCCTATTACTTGCTTCCTTGTAAGTGGAAGCGAACTAAGGGATTACTATTGGTGATAGTGATAGTCAAAAGTTGATTGCTACGCGACTGAAGTTCCTTTATTTGTATGGACTGGGATTGTTTAATTCGTGTATGACAAAAGTATGTTTTTAAAACTGAAACCAAAAAACAAGGAGTATCTCAAAAACGATTAACTCCACGAAAAAATGTATATATGATAAATTATGTGTTTTAAGGTGTTCTTCATTTTTTGTATTGTAAGTTTTTATCCATCTCTTACGGTTTAGCAGTTGTGCAAAATTCCGTAAAATTCATCCAGAATAAAGTAGTCTTCAGAGGCTATTCCCAAAAAATTCAATATAGGCATTTTCTTTTTCAGGTAAATATCTTTAATAAACGAAATTTTAATCAAAATCGTTAGTCATTTTAAAGAAAATCAAAATTTACGAAATTGTTTCCATGGAAAGGGTAGTTTGGGGTGGGGGGATGTTTCTCAAAATCTTCGTGTCGCATCCCTGGAAGATACTAAACTTAAATACCAACTTTGGTATTTTACCGACTTTTCGTTTTTGAGTTATCGTGTTCACAGACACACGGACACACACACACGGACCTTTTTCTGAAAATGCTTTTTTAGGATACAGGGGACCCTAAAACATGTATTTCAGGTGAAATCTTGGTATCGAATTTTTGGGTGGAGTGCAATACCTTCTCTATCCCTATGTACATTGTATATACGGGGCTAGAGAAAGTAAAAATTCTAATTCCATTTTAAAATTCTATGCATAGTTTTGTAACAAACATGGAAATTCATAACATTAATACTAGACAAAAGGGATATATTCATTGTCCCAATGCCAAACTTCAGGAAGGTGTATATTATGAAACAATCAAGATATTTAATGCTCTCCCCAGTAATCTCAAAGAAAATGTTGGGAATTGCAGGGCTTTTAAAGCTTCTCTTAAGGAGTACCTTTGCAACAAATCAGTTTACTCTGTAGATGACAAAGTGTGCCACGGCGCGGCCCTAAATAGATCGTTATCCAGATGATTGTACTCACATCAGCGATCAGAAGAAACTTAAATATAACCACAATCATTTGAACGTGATAATTATTACAAAGAGGCTCTTTGCTTCTCAACGTGCCATTTCATCACTTTAAGTTTGGTATTTTACCGACCTTTCGTGTTTCAGTTATCCACGAACCTTTTGTGAAAATGCTTTTTTTGGATATTGGGGACCCTAAAACACATTTCGGTATCGAATTTATGGGTGGCGTGCAATATTTTCTCTATACAGTATGTACATAGTAAGTGTAGAGAGAGTAAAAAAGAAAACAAAAGGTGTTTGGATAGGCTATTTGGTTCGCCGGTTATTCACAGATGTCAGTAGCGGTGTAACTGTTCTTTTGTTCTGTCATCTGTAGCCGGAATGCTGAACTAATGAAGCTTTTGCAACAGCAGATCGCAGCACAGTAATATATGTTTCTTGAAATTGTAAAATGTAACATTATTGCAATATTAATAATAAATATCTATAAATTTACACATTTTGTGTTTTAGATATTTATTTGAAGTACACTATTTAACATGTTCAGAGAAATGCTCAGGCGGCAATGAGTTATGGATATAACGAATGTTATATTTGAAACCTGAACGGTGTGTTTTGACCTTCAAGTCGAGAATACACAGTCTCATTTCTTTTATAAACTCATATTACTAAGCTAAGGAATTTTTGAAGCGGAATCGGACTACTTAGTGAGTCTAATTCCACGCGTGAAATTGTTAGATACCAGCAACACACAGGGAGCACCAAGGGAGTTAAATATGGTTTTCGAAAGGAGTGTATTCTTATTCCTAGCTTTCGAGAACAAAATCAATAAATCCTTTTGGACTGACCGTACGATGCGCCACTTCCACTACCACAACAATCAGCGCAGGAATTACCTAAGAGCTTCCCAAAGTCCCATGTTGCGCTCCAATGAACAGTTTACCGCAAACATCGAAATAGCTGACGGAAATGTCTTCCTGAAAGTGAAAGACCCGGCTGACGAATTGCATGTGTCTGTCGCGGTCTGCGCAGAAGGGGAAATCTTTTGGAAAATACCGTCCACCAACTCAATTTTGTTCGCTGGTTATTCATAGATGGCAGTGGCGCTCCATGTGTTCTGCCATCTGCATGCAGAGCAGTGAACTATGGTTGTGGTCTGGGCAGAAGGGGAAATCTTTTGGAAAATATCATCCACCAACTCAATTTTGTTCGCTTAACCAGCGATGGCAGTGGCGCTCCATGTGTTCTGCCATCTGCATGCAGAGCAGTGAACTATTGAAACTCTACCAGCAGCACAGAGATATGGCTGTGGTTGTCCACCAACTCAATTTTGTTCGCTGGTTATTCATAGATGGCAGTGGCGCTCCATGTGTTCTGCGATCTGCATGCAGAGCAGTGAACTATTGAAACTGTACCAGCAGCACAGCGATATGGCTGTGGTCTGGGCCAAAGGGGAAATCTTTTGGAAGATACCGTCCACCAACTCAATTTTGTTCGCTGGTTATTCATAGATGGCAGTGGCGCTCCATGTGTTCTGCCATCTGCATGCAGAGCAGTGAACTATTGAAAATCTGCCAACAAGCACAGTAATGTGGCAGAAATGCAATATTAGTAATGAATACCTAAAAATTAAACACCTCGTGTTTTAGAGTTTAATTTTACTAGCTAAGTGAACACCATCAGAAAAAATCTCCATGATTCGATAAATTATAACAAAATCGAATGTTATATTGAAACCTTAACGTTTTACTTTTCTTCAATTGATGTATATAGAGTCATGGAAAAAAGTATTCATACACCAGTGTTTACGTAGAAAAACTTAAGGTTAACATCCAGAGAAGTTATATGGTAAACTAACAGTATGATATTTCCTCCTGAATCTATACATATAAACGCATGACTTAGAGTACTCCTCTTCAAAAAGTAAACAAAACATTTGTACCAGCTGGCTTCTCACAACAAGGAAAAAAGTATTCATACACTCAAAGAAAATGATAGTTTAAATACAATACAATAACAAAAGTAATACTTTGTAGGCATTCCCGTTCTACGTATTACTTCTGTTAACCTCTTTGGCATGGAATGAACCAGGCTTTTTTGTAGTCTCTGGGTAATATTTTGTCATTCTTGCTGAAGACATTGTTTCAGAGCTGCCTTACTTCGTATGTCATGCTTTCGGACCATTCTTTCAAGGGTATCCCAAGATGTTCAATTGGATTAAGATCTGCACTCTGTGCTAGAAACTTGAGAACGTGGGGAGCAGTGGGAGTATGGTACTACAACCACAAACGAACAATTTCCGCCCTATGCTTAGGATAATTGTCTTGTTGAAAGTAGTAATCTGTGTCTAAACTCAGTTTATCAACACTCTTTTGCAGATTATTCTTTAGGATATTTAAATACTGAAATCTACCCATGTTACCTTCAACAAAAACAAGTTCCCCACACCAGATGTAGCCATACATCCCCATATTATAATTCCTCCTCCACCATGCTTCATTGTGGCTTGAAGGTGCTTGGGTTCAAGCTCAGCATTTGGTCTTCTCCACACCAAAATTCTGCCATCATTTTTAAATACATTCAATTTACTTTCATCTGTGAACAGTATCCTGTCCCAGAAACTCGTGTTCTTGCGTAGATGCTCTCGAGCAAATTCAAGTCTGACTTTCTTGTTCTTGCTGATGTATGATTTCTTTCTAGGTACCCTAGCTCCATAGCCTGCACTACTTGGAACATAGCGAACAGCCCTTGGTGTTATTTCCTTTCCGAACTGATCGTTAACATAGGCAGACAATGCAGAGACTATCAATTTAGGATATTTTTTATCATTCTTATTAACATTCTTTTCCCTTTGCGTTAGCTTCTGTGGTCGTCCTCTTCTTTCGCTCTTAATGATAGAATTTCTCTCTATATATTATGTTATTATGGACTGCACAGTTGCCCGGCTTCTTCCAATAACATCAGCAATGTTTGAAAATGATATTCCCTTTTGATATTGAAAGATAACTATCTGTCTTTCCTCTTCAGTTGTTTCTTTACCTTTGCGGCCCATATTTCTGTCGCACGGCATTCACTACGTAACATAACCAACAAGCAGGAGGTGTAGCTTGCCACTGAAGGCCTTGCTTGCTGTAAGCGGTTCGTTGGTGGTTTCTGTGTTACATTTCTAGTGGTGTATGAATACTTTTTTCACTGTCAAATACAGTCAGCATTGGGGTATCGTTTATTTCCTTGAGGTACGTTTGTATAATACTCAAATCGTTGTTATCATGACACGGTTTATTTAATGGGGTGGCTTCCTTCACAGAATCGTAGCGCTGTCATTTAATATGGAAATATCAGTGGTCAATTTCAATTGAAGTACTGTATGAATACTTATTTCCATGACTGTACGATGAGCAATTATCGCTTTGATAATCTTTAAAAGCGGACATTTTGGAACGAAATCGGACTTCCCAGTGAGTTTAATTGCTCTGACTAATATGTGTACAGTTGTAGTTTGTATATAGTAACACTAAAATGTTAACTGAGAGCGAGGGACTAGAGGCTCAAGTGGGCGCTTTTCCCAAGAGTTTGTTGTTGTTATTCTTTGTTTCAGGTCGCAGAAATCCAGGGTTTTACAGCCACAACATTACACGTGCACTACACAATAAAAAATTGGTACATTATAAATAAATACATTGTACAAAATATACATCTAATACTTGTTGGTATACGAAAACAGCTGTTCAAGAAGAAAGGATATAACAATGTTAAAATTATACCAGAACAAAGAGTGACAACGGAACGTAAATTAGATATAAGCTGATAATAATTACAATTACTTTAAGGAATATAAATAACGTTACAATGCACTTGTACTCAAATCACAATGTTCTTGTGACAGTAGGTAGTCTTGATCTTTGCTCTGGTGGTCATTCCAGCTTCCTCATTACCAACTTTGGTATCCACATCAAGATAATTTCCTTACAGTCCATCACTTTAGACAACTCTGCAATCACAAAGGATTCCAACTTTCTTTCGAATCAATGTTAGGTTGATAATACACCTCGCTGTATATCGGCCGAGTGTGATGAGGCCAGACAAACTCCCCCAATGAAGCGCTTCCCTAAATTTCCGAAAAGCTGCCAGTGCGCTAGATGTAGCTTAGAACTTTGCTGTATACGAAAAATTATAAGGTTCTCAAAAAATCTTTACTAGAGATAGACAGAAAAGAATACTCTAAAGAATCGAAACATTCAATCAAGTACAAGTTCTTGAATACTTCAATTACCATGGTTGCCTTAATTGAAGTCAGTCTGTATTCATAATCAAGTTCTCCAATACTTCAATTACAATGATTTCGCTAATTGAAGTCAGTCTGTATTCATAATCAAGTTCTCGAATACTTCACTTACAATGGTTTCGCTAATTGAAGTCAGTCTGTATTCATAAGCAAGTTCTCGAATACTACAATTACAATGGTTTCGCTAATTGAAGTCAGTCTGTATTCATAATCAAGTTCTCGAATACTTCAATTACAATGGTTTCGCTAATTGAAGTCAGTCTGTATTCATAATCAAGTTCTCGAATACTTCAATTACAATGGTTTCGCTAATTGAAGTCAGTATGTATTCATAATCAAGTTCTCGAATACTACAATTACAATGGTTTCGCTAATTGAAGTCAGTCTGTATTCATAATCAAGTTCTCGAATACTTCAATTACAATGGTTTCGCTAATTGAAGTCAGTCTGTATTCATAAGCACGTTCTTGAATACTACAATTACAATGGTTTCGCTAATTGAAGTCAGTCTGTATTCATAATCAAGTTCTCGAATACTTCAATTACAATGGTTTCGCTAATTGAAGTCAGTCTGTATTCATAATCAAGTTCTCGAATACTTCAATTACAATGGTTTCGCTAATTGAAGTCAGTCTGTATTCATAAGCACGTTCTTGAATACTACAATTACAATGGTTTCGCTAATTGAAGTCAGTCTGTATTCATAATCAAGTTCTCGAATACTTCAATTACAATGGTTTCGCTAATTGAAGTCAGTCTGTATTCATAATCAAGTTCTCGAATACTTCAATTACAATGGTTTCGCTAATTGAAGTCAGTCTGTATTCAAAATCAAGTTCTCGAATACTTCAATTACAATGGTTTCGCTAATTGAAGCCAGTCTGTATTCATAAGCAAGTTCTCGAATACTTCAATTACAATGGTTTCGCTAATTGAAGTCAGTCTGTATTCATAATCAAGTTCTCCAATACTTCAATTACAATGGTTTCGCTAATTGAAGTCAGTCTGTATTCATAATCAAGTTCTCGAATACTACAATTACAATGGTTTCGCTAATTGAAGTCAGTCTGTATTCATAATCAAGTTCTCGAATACTACAATTACAATGGTTTCGCTAATTGAAGTCAGTCTGTATTCATAATCAAGTTCTCGAATACTTCAATTACAATGGTTTCGCTAATTGAAGTCAGTCTGTATTCATAATCAAGTTCTCGAATACTACAATTACAATGGTTTCGCTAATTGAAGTCAGTCTGTATTCATAATCAAGTTCTAGAATACTACAATTACAATGGTTTCGCTAATTGAAGTCAGTCTGTATTCATAATCAAGTTCTCGAATACTTCAATTACAATGGTTTCGCTAATTGAAGTCAGTCTGTATTCATAAGCAAGTTCTCGAATACTTCAATTAGAATGGTTTCGCTAATTGAAGTCAGTCTGTATTCATAAGCAGGTTCTCGAATACGTCAATTAGAATGGTTTCGCTAATTGAAGTCAGTCTGTAATCATAAGCAGGTTCTCGAATACTTCAATTAGAATGGTTTCGCAGCAGTTAAAGAGCGTCCATAAATAAAACTCTTTTAAACAATGATCATGTTTCAAACTATTGTTGACACTGTGGTTATGACAGTGGTCACTGTTAGGTTCCTGCTGTATGTCACTTTTGATCCGTGATGTGGTTACAACCATGTGGATAACGACGTATTTAGTGCCGTGCCGTGGCGAGGCCTAAACCACTCGCCTCTCACCAAGGCGGCCCGAGTTAGATCCCAGGCAACCACATGAGCGATTTGTGGTGGACAAAGCGGCGCAGGGACGTGGCTTCTCCGGTTCCCACTCTATCACATTCCATTGGTGCTCCATTTATTTTCATATATTCTGTGTCATTGCCTGCGTGCCAGTGTCCAAAAATGAAGTCTCCATTTTTAAAGATAAGCAAATAAGAGAATAAAAGGAAGAAGAACATGCGCTTTATTTGTTGTTGTAAGTTCATGACTTGCTTGAGAGTTCTTGTCTTGTGTGTCAGCTGCCTTTTATGCAATACAAATATGGATATCGGTGATGACCAGCATATTTTGTTCTTCATGCTTTTCTTTCCTTATTTGGTTATCTTAAAATGGAGAGTTCTTGTAGGGACACTCAGAATAAATGGAGCATCGATGGAGTAGGAACCGGAGATAACACGTCGCCTTGGTGGTTTATGCGCGGCCCAAAATAGATCCAGATGGTTGTAACCACATCACCGATCAGCAGGAACCTAACAGTGATCATTGTCATAACCACAGTGACAATGAAACGTGCTAATTATTACAAACATGTGGCCGTGAAAGACCGCTTAATTTTGCTCATACATCACTTTAATGGGCTTGAGGTTCATTTACGGGCCGTAAATCTACGACACGGTACCAATAGTTTATTTCCCTTCCCAGAGAAGCCATGCTAGGGAGTTTTAAATATTTCTCATTTCTCACACTGCTCTCTCTACCGACGGTTCGCAGCAACCTATGTTGAGCCGCAATAGTTTACTTTTACGATACTTAGCCATATTGAATCTAAACTCAGGGGCGAAAATACCTAACAAGGTAAGTAGAGTCCGTAATGTAACTTGAAGCAATCGCAGGCTCGAGACAGGACCGGGTTCCAGAAGGTTATAGCCGCAGCTCACTTCCTGGTCTTGTTTACACAAGATCTCCAACTGCGATGTCTCACATTCCACTCCACTACCGCGAACGTCACCTACAGACGACAATGTCACAATATTATCTATTTAAGTGTCATTTTCATTCCATTTCTCTGGTGTAGTTTAGCGTAACACCTGCTAATTGTAAACATGTAAACTTTTGTGTTAGTGTTGTAAATGTTTGAAATATATCGTTAATTGTAAAATTATGTAAGACCGTGACAAAACCAAGCTGTCCCAAAAAACTATTACACAAATATAGGTATATAGAACAAAACGGAAAGAAGTATAGCGCGATGAATTAGACTCATTGAGTAGTCCGATTCCACTTCATAGATTTCAAGTTTGTAACACTGTCGCACATTTGAAGTCTGAACTGCGTATACTGCAATTGGAGATCAAGGCAAAACGTTTGTTTTAGTTATAATTCATTGAAACATGACGCTTTTACCTAATCGTGTTTACTAATCCAGTTACACTAAAATGTGTAAATATTAGTGATGGGACAAAAATAACACAACTATTTTGAAACACTTTCATTGACACAACTATTTGAAACAGTTCACTAATAAAGCCGTTTCATAAAAACACTTCTGTTATTCTTTCAGGTATCGATTCTCGCAACAGACCTATGCAAAAATAGCAACTTGGCCTGAGTAGCTGTTTCACTTGCAACAGTTACTGCGCTACGATTGTTGCGTAAATGTTTTGTTATTGCCTTCAAATTGAGCCTTTGTACCTTGTAGCGCGCGGTCGATATTAATTGAATTCATTCCCTCTTGTTAACGTGCAACAGTGCTTTGCTTCCGCAATTTGATAATTTTCTCTTCACTCTTCAGTGTACCTATTTAGTGAGTGGTTGCATTTGGTGCATTGTGATTTTATCGAAATTCTTAAATTGGGTTTCTTCGGACTTTTGTGAAATAATAAAGTAATCATCCTGTCAGCAAGTTCATTTAAAATGAGTGCAGGGAATAAGAGAGACAAAAGAAGTACCTACTCTATGACACTTTGGCCCCGGCGAGTAATTCTGCGATATTTGTAATCAGGAAATGTCTATAACAAATCTGACTCCATGAGTCTTCAAATTGCTATCATTGAGGCAGATGACAAATAAGACAACAGCTTCATCATCAGGGCGAACTACTGTTGCAACAGCCTCTTTCTGCACAAGAACAGTTTCTTCTCCACGACTGATTTCTCAAACAAGTTCTCAAAAATGAAAATTGCTCATAAGAAAAAAACTTGATAGCACTTTGCTGAAGTTGTTTACACCTAATCTATTGTGGAAGATCGTGTGTTTGGGAGTATTCAATCCATCTTACTGCCTCCCTGACAGAAAATCATATCTTCTACCTTGTGAAGGAAGAATGATATAGTGTATGTCTCACAACTGATAATGGCTGTGACAGCATACCACTACAAGACTCTCTCACCAGCAGCCCATTTAAAATCTGCAAATGCAATACTGAGCGACCTTCAATGGAAGCATTTCGGATGTTATGCACACACCCTAAACCTGATTCTGCAAGAGTCATTAAACAATGTAGAAACACTACAGGAAAAGGCAAAACCAACAAGATGGAACTCGTTGTACTATATTTCCCGACCATTTGTAGAGCTTAAGGATGCAGTAAAAGTTACAACAGCTTTAATTAATGTAAATTTATATCTTCTAACTGAGCAGGAATGACAAATATGTTTCGGTCTTTGCACAATACTTGAGCCATTTGAAGAAGTAACAAAGACAGTTAGTGGGGCAGTGAAGTCATTCCTCTCACTCGTGTGCTCTTAGCATCCTGTAAATCAATGATGAAATATAATTTTGGCGAGCCTCTGAAATCTGTATTCAAAGTCCTGGAGAAAGGCATTTGCACAAGCTTTGAAAATATTGAGCACAGCAGGACCCTTTCTCTATGCACTTTCTTGAATCCCAGATTCCGAATGCCTTGATTTTCCGATAATAGAGCTGCGGAGGCAGGAACAAAGAAAGCCTTGGAATTATGTACAAGGAAACTAACACAACCGTAGTCCAGTTTGGAACGTTTTCATAAGCACTGACTCATCTCATCCCCAGTTGTTCAAGAAACAGATCTTAATAGATTTATTCTTTGGATGCAGTTCTTTTTTTTTAAATGAGGAAGCTGTTATCGAAACTGAGTCCCAGAATCTTAACTGTTTCTAGCTTCTCTTTTTCAATATATAATTGTGGTTGCCATTCGTTGTTTTTATATCTGTTGAAGAATGTGCATTTGGATTTTGAACTTTTAAAACCTTTAAATTGAAACCATTTTGTTATGTCATCCAGAGCTTTTTGTATTAGATGTTTTGATCTTTTCCTCTATAGATCAGTTTTCACCGGGGAAGGGATCACTTTCATAATACCATTTATAGCATTTAAAAAAAAAAGTTACACTTTTGACAGCACCTTGTGGAAGTCCATTTTGGATAGGTAATATCTTGGACAGGGTATTATTGGTACGTACTTGTATTAGTTTTTGTTGTACGAAGTTATATATGAAACTTAATGTATTTCCTTTTATATTGTTAGCTGATAGCATCTGTATAATAGTTTCTCTCCATAAGCTTTCTCTATTTAGATTCTTGTCAATAATACGAGTGAACTGCTTTCGAAAATTTAAGAGTAACATCATAGAGCATTTCATTGCCCCAACTTTGAGATTTGAGACATGAATCTAGTGATAGGAGTATTCGAATGCAAAATGTTGATGCATTCGATGATCTCAAGATGTTCTGGAAACCTAAAAGTTGTATTCGAATCCATTACTCGGATGAGTTCTCGTTCGAATTAGCGATGGGACAACAACTACTTGAAACAGTTTTTACAAAACCTTCTGGAAATTGTGTTATCCTTTCTTCCCCGCAACGCCTCTTATTGCAACAGTTACTACCATGTGGTTGTTTTGTCATTTACAGCCTTTGTACCTTGTAGCGCGCGGTCTCGAATGTAGTAAACAAACTTATTCCCTCTCGTTAAATGCTTTGCTTGCGCAATTTGATAATTTCCTTTTCAGAGCACCTAGTGAGCAGTTGCATATCTCAATAATAATTGGTGCTACGATATGCAACAGTTTTACAGGTGATGAATGCGGGAGTTGAGGGAAACCCACCACTAACTCGAGTCTCGCCTGATATTGTTAGTTCCTGACCAGGGTGCAGTATCACAATATGCCAATTGCTACACGTACGTGTTATAATGGAATGCTAGTTAAACGAATGAACAACAAATCGCATCGCTTGCATAGTATGGACTTTCAAGAACAGCATAACATGGAGCTTACCTAGCTATATATAACCTCCTGTTGATATAACAATGAAAATGATGCGTATCATAACATGCATTGTTATGCAAGTGGTAAATGATAACAATTTGTTGTTAAACTATCTTTAGTAGTAGCAGTCATCTGTCCGGTTCAACAATTATGCCTTAATAGACTAACAAAATCAATGTGTAATTTTGAATGTAAGGTTGCCAACGATATGCCTCCAGAGTAAGATATACTTTAACCAACGTTTCTTTTGCTGCAATGGAATTGTCGGGTTTTAAAGGACCCATGGAATCATAAAGTGTAAACTTTCCATTAACACTTACCAAGGAACTTGTGGACGCGCTTAAATACTGCTTTATAATATGTTATTCAAATGAACTGTCATCATTAGCTTTAGCATAGCGTCCACACATCAAATATAGCAAAACGATTGTTTCTGCAGCACCGGGTTTGATTACCTGCTGGGGCAGGGAATTTTTCTTTCCCTATCCCCCACAGAGTCTGAAATATGAATGTAGGAGTGAATTTGTATTTATTTTTATATAATAGTTTAAACTGGAAAAAAAATATCCGATGTTCCATTCACACGACTTTTTCTACATTTCTACAAAAAATATTATTAAAAAGCTTGTTTCTATTTACTTCATGCTAATCGAGAAAAAAAAAATAGCAGAAATAGTCTTATTACTTGCTTCCTTGTAAGTAAAAGTGAAATAAGGGAGTACCATAGGTTAAAGTGATAGTCAAAAGCTGGTTGCTATGTGATTGAAGTTCCTTTGTTTGTATGGACACCAGTTGACAAATTCCTGTATGAGAAAAGTATGTTTTTAAAGCTGAAACCAAAAAACAAGGAATATCTAAAAAACGACCAACTTCACGAAAAAATGTATAACATAAATTGTATGTTTTAACGTGCTCTACATTTTTTGTGTGGTAAGTTTTTGTCCATCTCTTACGGTTTAGCAGTGATGCAAAATTCCGTAAAATTCATCCAGAATAAAGTAGTCTTCAGAGGCTATTCCCAGAAATGTCAAGATAAACATTTTATTTGCTACATAAATATTTTTAAAAATCGATATTTTAATCAAAATCGTTAGCGCCATTTTAGAAAAAATCAATATTTTCGAAAAAAAGTTCCATGTAAAGGGTAGTTTGGGGAGGGGGATTTTCTTCAAAATCTTCGTGTTGAACCCTTGGAAGATACCAAACCTAAATACCAAGTTTGCTTTTTAACGGAATTTTCGTTTTTGAGCTATACTGCCCACAGACACACACATACACATACACACGGACATTTTTCTAAAAATTGCTTTTTTTTATTCAGGGGGTCTCAAAACATATATTTCCTGTGAAATCTCGGTATAGAATTTTTGGGTGCAATACAATACTGTCTCTATACACATTGTACACATACATAGTACGTGTAGAGAAAGTAAAGAGAGAGAGAGAGAGAGAGAGAGCGAGGGATATATATATTCTACAGTCTAGCGAGAAAAATACCAGCAGTTGTTTTTCAAGTCAAAGCCACGAAATAACCATACAACTTAAAGGGGGCTATATATCTGATGTGTTCCTTTCACATGGCTTTTTCTATCTTTCTTACAAAACATTATTCTTTAATTACTTCGTGCTAATCAAGATAAATATTAGCAGAAACGGTGTTATTACTTAGTTCCTTGTAGGTAGAAGAGAAATAAGGGAATATACTAGGCTAAAGTTTCAATTTTATTTTCCGTTTTCCAAAGCAGCTGGTCTTGAAATACCAAATGCCATGTTTTACTACATATGACAATGGGTCCACCACTAAATAACATTCACCGATCAAAAGGAGGGATTTCAATGTACCTAATAGTGTCAACAGCGTCCCATTTTATATGGCAGTCAAAGATGCTTAATTTTGCTCAGAGGCCTCTTGACAATGGCTTTACTTTCCTTCTGAGGATTTTAGGCCCGAAAGAGTACTAATTACCTAATACTAATGTAAACAATTGTTTTACGTTTTACACACACACACACCACAACACAACCGAAATAATTCTACATTTTTTAAACAAGGTTGTTTTGTGAATCAAGTGTTTGTATTTCCAGAATCTTAAAATTAATGATTCCAAATATTCCGACTGTTGTGAACAGAATCTGGCAAATATATTCCGTAATAATATTATAATAATATTTCAATCGTAACTCATGAAGATCAGTTTTATCGACAAGGAAAATCAAATTACTCTACTATATTTCTAAAAATATTATGTTCAATTTAATTGAATTAACAATTGTGAATGAAAGGGCCATTGATAATCTTCAATAGAAATGTCACTGTGGGAATATTTTTTGTCCATCTTGTTAACTGGATTCATCATTCAAGTACGATAACGTACCATTCGAGATCTTGGATGTAAACAGGACCAATGTAATTACAGTATTCGAGACCTTGTACACGTTTGAAAATCATTCGACTCTTCCCATCATTCCTAGTACTCCTATTTGCTTAGCGCATGGAATTAGACTCACTATGTAGCTCGATTCCGCTTCATAGAAATGTATAAGCTTAAACAATGCTATTTGTCAACAAAATTGAACTATATGCAAAATAACCGAGTTTAAATATCTTCTTGTCTTAGTATATACAGTTCTAGTTCATCAATTAATCACCTTTTATATCATCGTGTGTACTAAAGTTTGGAAATAGAGCTTCTAATGTTAAAACGTTTAACTTTATTCGGTTTTTCATAATAACCTTGCATTTATTTTACATTTTATAACACACTGGGCAAAAATTACAGTATGCTGCCATCTGTTGTTGAAATAGTTTACTACTCTGCATGCAGAGAGCAGTGTACAATATGTTAAGCACCGCTGCCATCTATGCGCAGAAAACAGAGTTAGTTCCAGGGTATAGCTCAGAATGAGACTATTAAGTCAGACTTTCAAAAACACCGTTCCCGAGCAAAACAGAACAAGTAAATTCCCCAAAAGTTTACTCTGTACAGTCTGCTAAAAACCATATAATATATAAAGTGACTGCACATTACTTGTACGTAATTTAGAGTGGATGTTATTATAAACATCATTTCTTAATCAAGGCGATTACTGAAATAAGATATCGCATATAATAATGAAGGGGAATTCGTGTGGTCAAGTTTGCTGACACTGATTGTTATGTTGGTATCTCATGGTGAAGTCAAAATTTCACACTGTGGTCTTGCTAAAATGACAATTGATAATCTCTGGAGCAAAGCCTAATCTGAACCTGATGGCAAACAATGTATTTATTCATTACTGCACTTAAAAAAAAACAAAAAAAAAAAAACAAAAACAATTGAACCACAGAAATGAAGCTAACAGACATAACGATAATTATCTTTCAAGGTTAGAAAGTCAGTTTTATTGAATACGTAAACCAACCAATATTAAGGCACCTGAAATTAATTTTCATATTCATCATCGGGTTTCAGCTCTGATGACGCAGATATTAATCCCAATGGTTGTGATTCTGCTGAACAAACTGGTCCATCCAAAAAAGAAAAGAAGAACCCTTCCACGGAAGAAAGTGAGCGGTCTTCAGCTGATGCTCAGGAGGATCAGGTTAATTGTTTTAAATGTACCTAGTGTATATTAATAGTAATACTAATAATAATGATGATAATTAGAATAAATATAGTATTAATAAAAACAAGCTGATGGGTTCCATTCACATAATCTTCTCAACAATCTCTGCAACAATTATTGTTAAAAACTAATGCTTTTATTTACTTCATGCTAAATTAGCAGAAATAGTCTATTATTTGCTTCCTTGTAAGTAGAAGCGAAATAAGGGAGTACCACAGGCAAAAGCTGGTTCCTTTGTTTGTACAGACGGAGTTGATCAATTCCTGTATGAGAAAAGATAAGTTTTTGAAATCTGAAACCCGAAACAATGAATATTTCAAAAACAACCAACTCCAGGAAAAAAATTATAGTGTAACTTAAATTGTGTGTTTTAATGTGGTCTACATTTTTCTGTATCTCTTACGGTTTAGCAGTTATGCAAAATTCCGTAAAATTCATTCAGAATAAAGTAGTCTTCAGAGGCTATTCCTAGAAAATTCAAGATATACATTTTATTGGTCAGATAAATATCTTTAATATACGATATTACGATCAAAATCGTTAGAACCATTTTTAAGAAAATCAAAATTTTAGAAAAAAATCCATGTATAGGGTAGTTGGGTGTGGGGGGGATTTTCTTGAAAATCTTTGAGTCGCATTCTTGCAAGATACCACTTAAATACCAAGTTTGGTATTTTCGTTTTTGAGCTATGCTTTCCACAGACACAGACACGCGGACCTATCTCGAGAAATGCTTTTTTGGATTCAGGGGGACCCAAAACATATATCTCCGGTGAAATCTCGGTATTGAATTTTGGGTGCAATACAATATCTTCTCTATACACTATGCACATACTACGTATAGAGAAAGTAAAAGAATATTTGGAACCTTGGTGATCATGATAAGTGCGAGCCTCACAAAGAAGAACAGAGAAACAAGTGTGACTCATTCTTTGCACTTCTATGTGGAAGGAAAACGAATCAGAGTGTGCAAAAGTTGTTTTCTAAATACCCTATATGTTTGCCACAACTCGTATAATAAAAAAAAAACAGGGTCTATTACAGAAAGAGAGGAAAACTCTCCTTAAATAAACATTCCGTCAAAGTGATAAATGATGTTATAAGGCACATTAAATGATTCCCCGCATTAGATTCACACTATACCAGACGTTCAAATGATAAGAGATACGAGAGTCGACTGATAAGTCCCGGGCCTCACACAGATATGGCGCCACTAGGCCAGTTAGACGGTAGCATCGTATAGTTCAACTCTAGGCTAGCTTGTATTCATAGTTACAGGTCAATAGCTTGTTTAGTGTTCGAATGACAGCATTTTAAACAAGACAACTTTACAGTTTTCACGAAAATGGAGGACTTGGAAAAACGAGCAGTGATTAAATACTTCCATTTGAAAGGCTTAACGCCTAAAGAAATCAAGGAGAAAATGGACAGTACATTGAAAGACTCTGCCCTTTCATATTCAGTGATTAAAAGGTGGGTTGCACAGTTTAAAATGGGACATACGAGCTCTGGACGCCCTGTAGAAGTGACAACTCCAGAGACCATCGAAAAGATTCATCCTTTAATACTGGAAGACCGCAGATTAAAGTTGTTTGAGATAGCAGAGGCTGTAAACATAACAAAAGAACGTGCAGGTAATATTTTAAGTAATGTTTTGGGCTTTCACGGGGTCTGCGCAAGATGGATGCCACGTTTGTTGACACCTGATCAAAAGTTGCAAAGAAAAAACGGTTGCTGTTAAGAATGTGGAGCTCTACCGTAAAAATCCCAGTGAATTTTTGAGACGGCTTATTACCATGGATGAAACTTAGATACATCACTACACTCCAGAAAGTATATCACAGTCAAAACAGTGGGTTGTGCACGTGAACCATCTCCAAAAAAGGCTTAGTCAATTTTGTCAGCTAACAAGGTTATGGCGAATGTTTTCTGGGATGCACAGGGAATTATTTTTATTGATTACTTGGAAATCACGACAATACTCCAGCCCATCGTTCAGTCATTGCAATGGGAAAAATGTAAATGGCGGTTATTTATGGATGCTCTTTAACTGCGTCCCATTCTAAATTGGGCGTGAAAGACCGCTTAATTTTGCGCAGAGGCCTCTCTATCAGTCTTGAGGTTCTTTTACGTGCCTTAAATCTACGACACGGGACCAACGGCTTTACTTCCCTTCCGAGGGAAGCCATGTTAAAGATTTTTACGCCCGAAAAAATGCATCGTCCTCCGCCGGGTTTGAACCCGCGAACCTTGCGAATTAAAATTGGAATTGCTTGAACATCCATCCTATTCGCCAGATCTGGCATCCAGTGATTACCAATTGTTCCCAAATCTCAAATAATTTCTTGGAGGACGAAGATTTCACAGCAACGAGGAGTTTAATGCTGCGGTAAACATCTATTTTGAGGACCTTAATACATCGCACTACAGAGATGGTTTAATTAAATTTGAACATCGATATGACAAACGAATTAGGCTTTCTGGAGATTATATTGAGAAACAGACCAAAAAAATAAATAAATGCTGCTTTTTATTGAGAGACCCGGAACTGTAAATCATGTAAATGGGAGTTCCATAAATTGGATTTGGCCTTTAAAGAGCCTAAAGTGGGTACTTGTCACTCTCCACATGAAATTAAAGGTTGAAAACAACGATGAAGAAAAGAAGAAAACAGAAGCTCAATTACATGCACACCACTTTGTGGCACAATTGATACCTATATTCGTCCAAAAAGAAGGATAAAGAGTTTGGGAAAATCTCATGAATACTACAGATGCTATACTTTTGATCTGCAACAATGTCTTCCGACACCTTTTCTTAATTCATCGGTTGCTTGTTATAAGAATGTTGTGGACATACAACTGTAGCACAGTGATGTTTCATGCTACATGTGGCAATCAGATCGCTACACGTGTTTATAGCTTCACTACTTCATTTCAAGAAAATGTAACTCACATTATTGTCTACTCAGAAGTCTGAAAAAAAATTCGCATGTGTCTTCTGTGTTTCTTGCTGCAATGCAAAGCAGCAGTTCAAGTTGATGGTTCGCGGCCACAGTCGCATGGAATGTGACATTGACCATGGGCTAATCGAGAAGCAGAAGAAGAAATTAGAAGTGCCAATTTCTCTCTCTTATGATTGGATCCAGAAAAATGAAGAAGCTCAATGTAGTTGAACTTAAACACTCAGATTTCTTGGATTTTCAGTCACTCTGCTGAGAAAGAAGAAGAATGAAGACGGAGAGAAACTCAACTGGCATGATACAAAATGGTTATGATATCCTGGAAAAGTGCTGCACAAAACAAGCTTGGATCCAAAAGAGGACTTCTCCGCCGTGGAAGTGGCGATGCGATATCAAAAGAAGCATCTCATGGACTTGCTGCCTCTCATTGATCCGATTTTCCACGACTTCTACCATCGCTGAAGACGAACACCAAGAACTGTTGAAATCGAAGAAGATGATTACATTTTGTAGATTTACAGACCTCGAGAGTCAAATGCATCCTGCTGTTGTAACAAAATAGTCAGTTAAACTTATATTCTAAAATTAACAATCTTTATTTTAAAGTATCTGCAACATGGAGACAAGATACTGGAAAATGTTTTAATAATAAACCACTCACTTGACTCTTACTTTCTCTACTAACATAGATATGACCAATGCAGGATGAGAATGAATCTACGTTTGGTCAAAACAGCATAACTCCTAAAATATTACATAATTTGGTAATATTAATATCAATTTGTTTGTTTATTCAATTTCCATCACTAGTGTCTTATGACCTTCAATATCCAAATATAAGGTATAAAAATCACAATATTTACAATCACCAATCTGGCACATCTCTTCATATCTTTAAACTACTTTCCTGTAAAAGTGTATTTTTACTTTCTCTACACGTACTATGTACATAGTGTATAGAGCAGGTAGTGTAATACACCCAAAAATTCGATACCGAGATTTCACCGGAAATAAACGTTTCGGGTCCCCCTGAATAAAACATTTTTTTTGTTTTGGAAAAAGGTCCGTGTGTGTGTGCGTGTGTGTGTGTCTGAGGACAGGATAGCTCAAAAACGAAAAGACCGTTAAACAGCAACCTTGGTATTTCAGTTTGATATCTTCCAAGGATGCGACATGAAGATTTTCAAGAAAATCCCCAACTACATTTTACATGTAAAACATTTTCTCAAAAATGGCTCTAATGATTTAATTGTAAATCTCTTATATTTAAGACATTTAAAAGACAAATAAAATGTGCCCATATCTTCAATTTTCTGGGCATAGTCTCTAAACACCTCTTTATTCTGGATGATTTTTATTGGACTTTGCATTACTGGTAACGTGTAAGAGATGTAGTAAAAAATCTGATGTGTTCCATTCACACGACTTTCTCTACAACCCTGCAATAAATTATTGTTAAAAAGCATATGCTTCTATTTACTTCCTGCTAATCGAGAAAAAATTAGCACAAATACTCTTATTACTTGCTTCCTTGTAAGTAGAAGTGAAATAAGGGAGTACCATAGGTTAAAGTGATGGTCAAAAGCTGGTTGCTATGTGACTGAAGTTCCTTAATTTGTATGGACACGAATTCACAAAGTCCTGTATGAGAATATGTTTTTTATAGCTGAAACCAAAAACAAGGAATATCTCAAAAACAACCAACTCCACGAAAAAAATGTATACAACATAAATTGTGTGTTTTAAAGTGCTCTACATTTGTTGTGTGGTAAGTTTTTGTCCATCTCTTACGGTTTAGCAGTTGTGCAAAGTTCCGTAAAATTGACCCAGAATAAAGTATTCTTCAGAGGCTATTCCCAGAAAATTCAAAATATACATTTTATTTGTCAGGTAAATATCTTTAATATACGATATTTTAATCAAAATCGTTAGAGCCATGTTTTAGAAAATCAAAGTTTTCGAAAAAAGCTCCATGTAAAGGGTAGTTTGGGGTGGGGGGATTGTTCTCAAAATCTTCGTGTCGCATCCCTGGAAGATACTAAACTTAAATACCAAGTTTGGCATTTTACCGACTTTTCGTTTTTGAGTTATCGTGTTCACAGACACACGGACACACACACGGACGTTTTTTTGAAAATGCTTTTTTTGGATACAGGGGACCCTAAAACATATATTTCCGGTGAAATCTCGGTATCAAATTTTTGGGTGCATTACAATACCTTCTCTATACACTATGTACATTGCGAATAAAGAAAGTAAAAATGTAGATCACGATAAAATACACAATTTATGTTATATATATTTTTTTCGTGGAGTTGATCGTTTTTGAGGGATTCCTTGTTATTAGTTTCTGCTTTGAAAAACTTATCCTTTTCCAATACAGGAATTTGTCAACTCGTGTCCATACAAACAAAGGAACTTCAGTCACATAGCAACCAGCTTTTGACAATCACTTTATTTCGCATCTACTCATAAGGAAGCAAGTAATAAGACTATTTGTACTATTTTTTCTCGATTAGCATGAAGTAAATAGAAACATAAGCTTCATAAGAATAATTTGTTGCAGAGATGTAGAGAAAGTCTTGTGAATGAAACACGTCAGATTTTTACTTCTACTGTTTTTCCTTGTCATCAAAGAACATTGTTATATTATTTCTACTTGAACAAATACTGGATGTAAATTGTGACAATCTTCTAAAATACAGGTATCAATTGTCAGCAAAAGAATCTCTACTAGATTTTGAATGAACGTGTGTAATGGTTTAACATATTACCTTGGTAGAGGAGGTGTTGCACTCCATCAAAAAATTTATATCTGCCGAGATTTCAGTAGAAATACACGTTCTAAGGTCCCCCAAGTCCAACAGAGCATTTATGGAAAAAGGTCATGTTTGTGTGTGAACAACATAAATCAGAAACCAAAAGTCGGTTAAAACCAAACTTGATAATTAAATTCAGCAAGGATAATACTCGAACAAGAAAGTTTCCTTCCCATTGACAAAGTTTTAAAAATGTTTGATTTCATGAAAAACAGCATTTAGCATTTTTAGGGCATTTTCAATAAAATGTAAGACATAAATTTCTCTGGGAATATCCTCTGGTGTTCCTCTCATTCTGAATAACTCTTGTATAACTGGTAAAAGATAAATAAACATTTACTGAACAAAACTGAACACATCGGGACATTCCTGGTTATTAGTTTCAATTTCCATTTCTCCAATAGGAAGTCGTTATTAATTTTTTATTTTTGTTCTCAACCTGACATAACGGAATTTAATTCTTCAAATAGCGACTAGTTCTTTAAATATTAACTAGTGTAGTTTCCCATTGATAAAGAAAACGTTTCTGCCATTAACATCAAGTAGATAGAAGACTACCTAAAACGTAGTACATCGTGTTACACTCATAGCTTTCTCTACCTCTCCCAAATACAAACTATTCTTACAAAAGGTTAACATTATCTACCAGTTTCCTTATAAGTACAAGGCAACTAATGTACTCGGCCAAAGTGATAGTCAAATGTTTTAAAAGCTGCTTGCCATGTAAAATAATTGAGCTTTGGTTCGCTTTGCATGCTCCCGTTTGAGAAAATTTAAGTGGTTAAAAATTGAAACCAATTAAAAAAGGAATATCTCGAAAACGGTCAACGCTACAAGAAACTCGTATATGAAATAAACTATGTTTTAACGAGACCTAAATTTTTTGTGTATTGTGCTTTTGTCTATTTCTTACGGTTAAATCTTTTTGAAAAATCTGATGTGTTACACTCACATGACTTTCTTTAGCCGTTCTACAAACTTCTTATATAAGATTATTCTTCTTTCTGCACCTTGCTCATCGAGATACTCATTAGCACAATGTTCTTATTACTTAGTTCGTTATAAGTAGGAAGAAAATAGGGGAATACACTAGGAGAAATCGATAGCCAAACGTCGTTATGCGACTGTCATTACAAATCGCTTCTTTTCTTGGCCAAGAGTAGAACAAAAGAAAAACGGACACTCCCGTCTGAGAAAAGCATAAGTACTTCACAACTGAAACCAATAACAATGAATACCTCGAAAACGGTAAGCTCCACGAGAAAAATGTATATGACGTAAGTTATGTATTTTAACAAGGCCTACATTTTATGTATAGTAAAATTTTGTCTATCTCTTACGGTTTACTAGTTATGCCAAATTAAGCAAAATTCATCCAGAATAAACAGGTCTTTAGAAGCTATTCCCAGAAAATTCAAGATATACATATTATTTGTCAGCTAAATATCTTTAATATACGATATTTTAATCAAAATCGTTAGAGCCATTTGTAAGAGAATCAAAATTTTCGAAAAAACTTCCATGTAAAGGGTAGTTTGGGGTGGGGGGATTATTCTCAAAATCTTCGTGTCGCATCCCTGGAAGATACTGAACTTAAATACCAAGATTGGTATTTTAGCTAGTTTTCGTTTTGAGTTATCGTGTTCACAGACACACGGACACACACACGCACACACGCGCGCGCGCGCACACACACACACACACGCACACAAGGACCTTTTTCTGGAAATGCTTTTTTTTATTTAGGGGGTCCTAAAACATGTATCTCCGGTGAAATCTCGACATTTTTGGGTGGAATACAATACTTTTCTATCCCTATGTACATTGTACATACGGGGCTAGAGAAAGTATAAACCATCCAGAATAAAGACATCTTCAGAGGCTATTCCCAGAAAATCCATGGTACACATTTTATATGTGATGTAAATACCTTTAATATACGCTACATTAATCAAAATCGTTATAGTCATTTTTGAGCAAAACAAAATTTCAAAAATGTTCTACGTGAAGTGTTCTTTGTAATAAGGGATTTGTTTGAAAATCTTCGTGTCGCAACCTTGGAAGACACTTGACTTAATACCAGTTCGGTATTTAAGGGTATTTTTGTTTTTGAGCTATGCTTTCCACAGACAGGACTTTTTTTTCTAAAAATGCTTATTTCGGCTCAGGGGACCTCAAAACAATTTTCTCATTTGTGTGTTGAATACAATATCTTCTCTAGATATATCTGCAGGCTTCCACAGCCGCGTTATTTCTTACACTGCTCTCTCTACCGACGTTTCGCAGCAACTTATGTTGAGCCACTGACGCCGCAATAGTTTACTTTTACGATACTTAGCCATATTGAATCTAAACTCGGGGGCGAAAATACCTAACAAGGTAAGTAGAGTCCGTAATGTAACTTGAAGCAATCGCAGGCTCGAGACAGGACCGGGTTATAGCCGCAGCTCACTTCCTGGTCTTGTTTACACAAGATCTCCAACTGCGATGTCTCACATTCCACTCCACTACCGCGAACGTCATCTACAGACGACAATGTCACAATATTAGCAGTCCAAAACGATAAAAATAACCATTACACACACACACACATATATATATATATACATATATATATATATATATATATATATATATATATATATATATATATATATAAAACAAAACGCAAAAAAGTATAGCGGGATGAATTAGACTCATTGAGTAGTCCGATTCCACTTCATAAATTTCAAGTTTGTAACACTGTCGAACATTTGAAGTCTGAACCGCGTATTCTGCAATTGGAGATCAAAGCAAAGCGTTTGTTTTAGTTATAATTTAATGAAACATGGCGCTTTTACCTAAACGTGTTTACTAATCCAGTTACACTAAAAATGTAATACACAAAATGTGTAAATTTATAGCTATTTATTACTAACATTCCATTTTATCACATGAAATACAACTATATCACTGCTATTGGCATGCTCTGCATGCGAATGGCAGAAGACTTGCAAAGTTGGACTGCCACTGCCATTTATGGATAACCGGTGAAAAAACCTGACGTGTTTCATTCACACGACTCTCTCTATATTTCTGCAACAAATTATTATTTAAAAGGTTATGCTTCTATTCATTCATGCTAACTGAGAAAAAATAGTAGAAATACTTTTATTACTTGCTTCCTTGTAAGTAGAAGCGAAATAAGGGAGTACCATAGGTTAAAGTGATAGTCAAAAGCTGGTTGCTATGTGACTCAAGTTCCTATGTTTGTATGGACAGGAGTTGACAAATTCCTGTATCAGAGAAGTACACGTTTTGTAAAGCTGAAACCAATAACAAGGAATATCACAAAAACGACCAACTCCACGAAAAAAACGTAAATGACATAAATTGTGCAGTAAATTTTTGTCTATCTCTTACGGTTTACCAATTATAAAAAAGTCAATAAAATCATCCAGAATAAAGAGGTCATTAGAATCTATTCTCAGAAAATTCAAATATACATTTTGTAAGAGACATTTTTGAGAAAATCAACATATTTGAAATTTTTTCCATGTAAAAGGTACTTTGGGATCGCGGGATTTTTTTTTTTAAATCTTCGTGTCGCATACTTAGAAGATACGAAACTTAAATACCAAGTTTGGTATTTAAAGGTTACCTTTTTGAGTTATGCTGTCCAAAGACACACACACACGTACAGACGGACCTTTTTCCAGAAATGCTTTTTTTGGAATCAGGGTGATCCAAAACATGTATTTCCGGTGAAATCTCGATATGAAATTTTTGGTTTCATTACAATACTTTCTCTATACACTATATACTGTGAAAATACAAAGAAGACCAAATTTTCCATACAGTTTTCAGCTAAGCGCGTACAATTCATCAACGGTATCCCTCACTATCAATATTCATTGGAGCGCAAGATACAACTTTGTGACAAGTTCGCAAATTATTCCAGCGCTGAAAGTTGAGGTAGCGCATGGCATGGTCCGTCGAGATGGGCATATAAGACTTTGCGATATCTAACATTCGTACGTTCTTCTATCGAAAATTTTACATCACCAACATATAGTATTTCAATACTCGAAATATAGGTATAGGTCTAATGAATACAAAATTTCTAATCAGTGGAATTAGGCTCACTTAGTAACCCGATTCCGCTACAAAAATTTTATCTTAAACAATGTGGTTCATTTCCATGACATCATTTAGCTACAAAATCTTTCCTATATACAAAAGAACCGTCTTTAAGAATCTTCAGCCTTAATATCCATAGCTCTAGTTCATAAATTAATGACGATTTTACATTATCTTGCCTACTAAAGTTTTGAGCTACACTACCTAATGCTAAAGTTTATTATTCTATTGCTATTTCTTGCTAACCCTACATTTATTTTACATTTTATAACATAGAGCGCAACAATTACTGTGTGCTGCCATCTGCTGAGGAAAGAATTTGAAATAGTTCGGTGCTCTGCCTGCAGATAGCAGAACACATGCAAAGTTGAGCTTAACTATGCGAAGAAACCAGAGCTAGTCCCAGGCCATCCAACATGTTATGACTATTTTACTAATTTACTTTCACTAATTGTCACTGTTTGTTATGATTTTAACACTTTTACATTATTTCTACTTGAAGCAATGTTTTCGTATACCAATAACTATTAGATGTATATTGTGCATTATGTATTTACTAATAATGCTCTAATTTTTCATTGTATACAGGATGTAAATAAGTGTCTGACACTTTTGGTTTGGTTGCCATAAAACCTGGGAGTTAGGCGGCAATATTCGCACGGACTACTGCAGAGAGATTTAAATGTGTATTGACTAGTAGTGCCACTGCTCTGGCGGCAGTTTACAACACTACTTAGTGCTCCTGAAAGATTAGTGCTGGCGTGGCACTGATTTAATGTGGTACGTAACTTTGGACAAATACCACAGATAACTTACAGGGAATAGATGTGCAACTCAGGGCCGGTTGTACGAACTCGGAATAAATCTTGGAATAGTTATTCTTGAAATACACTATTCACTGTATAAATGTGGTGCATTTTTATTCCTTAGATATCGATTCGACTGTTTGTAGATTTAAAAGTAATGTTGGCTACATTGCGAGTCATTCATGGCCAACATGATACGTAATTACTGCTTTATTTTGCGGAAAATTTGCATTGTTTTCACCATAGATAACTATAAACGAACATGTTAAAAAATTGAACCCGCATTCAACTTCTGGCGATCGACGCAACTCCAAGTGTTCTCACACGGCAGGGCACAGAAACTTGACCCACTATGGTAGCTCAATCACCAAAGTAGCATCCTGCCCGCCCACTCACCAAACATCCACTCCAGGATTTCGGCCAGTTTTCTCGAGTTTACAGCCAGATCAGAAATCTTTCGAGCGGTTCTAGCTTTTTCTCAAGAAATCTATGTACCGCTGTGAAGCTTCTGATCTAACTGCAGCCTCGAGAAAAACTTTACATGCCGTTATTATTTTAGTGCTTACTTGAGAATTCTTGGTTTGTTTGCCGGTTATCTTTTATTCTTATGTGCAAAATATATACACAACGGCCATCAGTGGTGACGAGAGCCTATTTAACAAATAGACATTCCTACGCATTTGTTGTTCTTTTTTTCTTTCCTCATTTATCTTTAAAATGGAGCCTACATGGAAGGAAAATAAATTACACTGTGCTGTAATGAAAAGCAACATATTTCGAAAGTTAATCATCCTGGGATATTTTATGCTATTGTAATTGAATATACTGCTAGTGATTTCATCAACTCAATTTCTAATTTGGTAGAACTATACATGACAAAAACCAAGGGGAAATTATACAACTTTAGGATTGGCTGTCTCGAGGGTCGAGTGGTCAGCGAGCTAACTCCTCACCCAGAGGTCCCAGGTTCGAGGCGGGCAATTTTTCTTTAACCGGAATCATTCCCTATCTCCCATATTCTGAAAGTATATGTGTGTTTTTGAAGAAAATAAAATGATTAAAAATCCAACGTTAATGAACCTACAATCAAAGAGTTGTTTCATTAGTTAAAGCCCCCGACATTACCATAGGCGTTAAATGGGGCTACATAAAGAAAAACATTTTAGGAATACAGATATGTGAAAATATAATAAGAAAGGAATATAAATTACCTGCTCACAGCACAAATAACATCAAAGGAACAGTTTAAACACAAAATAAAATCAATACAATCACTTGTGGTCTACATCTGCAGATATTTTTATATTAATAAAATACATTTCAATAATGACTATTATGAATCATACACTATCATTTTATCATTTGGATTGGGGAATTTAAAGTGTCTGTAAATTTAATTCGGAAAAGCTTTGTTTATGTAGGGTGCTTGTCAATTCCTAGTTTCAATATCAAATTATCACATTAACTGTTGAAATGGTTATGGTTTGAACTTTTAATCAATCATTAGCAACTTTTGCTCAATACAAAGTAAAACCGCTATAAATTTATAAACTGGTGTTTATTTTACTAGAATTTTTTGCAATAATATTGTTACAATTAAAAATAAATGTAGCACATTAATAGGCAGTTTCGTGCAAATACATGAGGGTATGTTTTATTACTTCTTGTGTAGCAACTATTTTCAGTGTTAAAGGTGTGCAGCTAATCTTTGAAATGTCTCAGAAGGGCATGAACTTGTAAGGCAAACAATTGGGTCACTCAACTAAACATATAACAAGCTGAGGTAAAATACGTAACAAAGAGATGTTCACAGCTCATATAAGTAACAACAGAAAAATACAAGAGCAAACAGTAATGTGAGAAGGTAGCAAATAAACATTTATGAAAATGCTAATATTATGAAGTACTGGTTATGCTCAACTATTCATTTTTCTGCAGAGAAAAATCAAACATTAGTCAATAATTTTTCTTTGGTTCTGAAACCAAAATTACAAATTTATGGGAAAAAAATTAAACTACATAAAGCTTCACGCTATCAGCTCTATTTTGATTAAACGCAAATTGAGATACTTGAAATCACATTCCATTGTGATAAGGATCCAAAGAACCATTGCAGAGAAACAATTATGTGCTAAACTTAGCATTCATTTTTCATAATGAATATTATTTATTAGATTAATGGCATACATCACACAAAGCCTGAAAAATTAATCATATAATCTTTAAAGATATAATAAGGATAATATTTCAATGTTTTCTACGCAACATGTAAAGGGTTTTAATTAGGTGGCAATCGGTTTCTTCCTAACAGAATAAACACACCTGGATTTTAAAGCTATACGAATATGAAACAGTTCTCATGTTGGTAATATTACGTACAAACAATAATTTAATAAAAATAGATACATCTATTCAATGTAATATTTAGGTATATCCGTCTTTATTCTATAACTTTTACATAATAATTACCTTCATCAAATAGTGCACTGTTTTTTCTCTCATACACACTTGGTAGTAACCAGGATTGAAAGTATCCTTTCAAATAAAAAAGTAATAAATAATAATAACTAAAATAATGGAAATTTCCTTATTGTAATTCAAATTATTGCAACAGAATTTGTGAATATAAAACAGATATTTCATGTTTATTTACTACTTTCATGATTAGTTCAAATTTATCATTTGACTTTATACGGTTTAGAAAAATCAATCCCTACACAAAACTCACGTCAATTTCACTATACCATACATATGTAGGCTGTTCCATTAATTATTATTGTAATGACAGAGAAAATTACATTTAGGGTTTTTGTGCATAATATTTTGTATTCTGTAAGCCATATAATTTAAAATTCTAAAAACCTGACGCTATTTTAGACAGTGTGTAACATATAACTATTTGAATATACATTATTGTATGTTCTTATTGGTTTATTAAGTAAAGTGCAGTTCTTTCTTTTAAAAAAATTAGATACACTTTTTTTAATGAATTACTTATTTGTATAACTATAATGGCATAATCTCAAATTGTTTAAAAGTCATCTATCTGATACACATACAACTAATTTTAAACTTATTGTTGGTACTCTGATTGCAAGATCCCCAGAAGGACCTGTACCTAATAGTGGTGTAAATATATTTGTAATATTATAGCAAATTTGAAACCTATGTATGAGAACATTGTCTTAGTCTCCAAACCACAGAACAGAGCTTCTGAAATTTCTTAATTAATACGGAAATGTGCCTTTTATCTTTTATAAGACTTAAGGTTTGATATTTTGTCCTGAGATTTATTATGTTTATTTTAATTACAATAATATTTGAAAATGTGCACCGTGAAGTAGTTCTCATGTAAGGCTAAATTAATTTAAATTTTCAATACTGTTTTACAAGATAATATAGTAGCACTTAAGCAATTCACATGTACCATGCTCTACTAAAGTGATCCTGTTAACAACCTCTAGGCACTCCTAAAACCATACTAATCTTCACTTATGTGTATCTTCTGTCTTCTAACATAGCAGTTCACTATGTGGTATTATCTGAAACAAGTATAACACATTGATTAGTTCATAATAAAAACAATAGCTGTTGTTACTGTTATTTTCAGCTGTCAACACTGCCTGCAATACTTGTGAGAAATTCAATTTTAGAATGTGAAAACAAGAATAAACTGTTTAAAATATTAATAATTAGGATGTAGTCATCCGTGGCTCCGAGGTAATTCTTACCTCCACAAGCTTGTGAAATGTAAATAGAGTAAAAGCAATGTATTATGTGCATAGCAGAAAGGATTGTAGGCAATGCCATCCCATCAGCATCATCATGCATTAGGAAATCAGAACCGTGTTTTAAATATAGACATTATTATATTATTATATTTTATATTTGTATTATAAAGATATACAATTTTTTTCTCAACCATCAGCGCTTGAGAAAAATATTAAATTTGCCAGATGCTGTGTGGTAGGCACTTAAATTCGGTTAGCATAAAAAAATATTATATTAACAACTTCTCTTTATCCAGACTCTTGATTTCAGTCTTAATTTTTTGCCCATTATTTTAAGAGTATGACCTTATTTTAATCAGTTTGTAATATAAAGGAAGGTAGTGAAGTAGGTTATGTTTGTGCATCTGATATACCACTTTCAGCATCTTTTGCCATTATTAATTAATGCGTGCAACTTTTTAAATATGTAATGATAATAGGTATTGATTATTGAACTTTGTATTCAAAAGATAATTCAGCTTATAAACACTTAAATTGTCTGACTTTATTTACATTGTTATAAGAGCAGCAAAGGTACTCAATGTTGATGTAGCTTATACATAATGGTGAACAAAGCAGGTAGTGTGAGCATCAAGCTATACGGAATGAACACTTTTAATATAAATACGGTTTCACGTGAGCTTGAACAAGTTTAGATTTGTGTGGAAATGTACTTGCACTGTCACTTTTGCTTTCAAATACGTATTAATGTAAGATTATATTGGTAGTCACTTACCTTAGGACTAATCTTGATAATAAATCCATATTTCTTTGGTGCTTACAAAATCTTTCTCGCCATTTTGTGATAGATGTTGTATTCTCGTTATTTATTGCCATTTTTGGGATCGTTCTTGTAGTTTCTGAGCTTTGGGGAATTTAAAACTACTACAATTATATAAAGAAAATTGAAATCTAATAAAAAAGAATTAGAAATGTCAAGCATGAAACGAAGCAGTTCAACAATGAAATTGTATATCACATATAATTTCAAATATGGCGCAGTATCCATAGAATAACAGAAAATAATGACGAAGAATGATGAGAAAGGTAAATATGGGACGTTCTCTCAGGCACACTAGCGCCTCCAACTGTTCTCATACGGCAATCAGCGGAAACGTATACGAGTCCAATTCGGACAATGGAGTTTTTCACAATCAGCTGTTCCTAAGCTATGTATTATTTCTTATTTTAACTACCTACGGTACTATGGATGTTCACAAGTGTGTAGAATTACAACACACTTTACAAAACATAAGCACATACATAAGCTTAGGAGTATGGGAATGAAACCTTACCGTATGTGCAAAGTTGCATCTTGTGCTCATATAAGAGCTCATTGAATCGTTGCACCAAGATAAGTACGAAAACAATTTACTATTAACCAACAGAAATACTAGTAGCTATGTCAATAGTACATTAAACCGTTCGCACTTTGTTCATGGCAATATTTAATACAGCAGCTAGAAATTGTCAACCAAACCAATAAAACCGAGAACATTATATTTTACGGAAGGTATTCTCTATTCAATCAAAATTGTCTCTAATGTACTAAACCCACAGCACATAATACGAAAAAGTATGAATTTATTGTAAAATAATATTTACGAGCTCTGAAGGCATCTCCTCCCTACATCACAAAGCTTGTGTTATCGTTGCACCTACAAAATCTGAATATCGCTAACATTAACACTTGTGGCTATCTTACGTTTTGAAACATATTGCCCTAGAAGTAATCTACCCTTTGTATTTCGTCAATAAAACGTAACCTCACTCTTTACAACGCTATGCATTGTGCTGGTGAATTGCTGCACTGCACTTTTTTATATTTAACTTGGATTAAATAAAAATAGAGATATTTTGATGATAATATAGTAGGTAGATTTTACTGTTTTATAAATGAAACTTTATTTTAACTATCTTCTTGTCATAACCACCAAGTTGTCTGAGTGATATCCTTTCTCATTATAGCCGTGTACATTTATCGGACTATCTCTACAACATATTGTGCTTAGGTATATGTCCTTAAAAACATATTATAAAGAAATTAATCGTTAAATCGGTCAAAATTATGCCGCGTACCCAAGAGGCCATTATCCTTTTTATATTCTATTTTCGGAATATCGGCTTATCCCCGCAAGTAAGTTATTCCCTTGATAGTCTCTATTCCGTTGTCGTACAACACAATTTAGCATATAACCATGGAATAACGTCTAACAGAGCTTTACTCCGAGTTCGTACAACTGGCCCGCCCTCAATGTTGTATAATTGGTCTCCCGCACCAATTCCGGCGATCGTCGCGACAACAGTAGCCCAATCACCAAAGTAGCGTCCTGCCCTGCCCGCTCTCCAGGATTTCTGCCAGTTTTCTCGAGTTTACAGCCAGATCAGAAATCCTGTGAGTGGTTCTAAGCTTCTTCTCGTTAAATCTATGTACCGCTTCAAAGTTTCTCATTGGACCGCATTCTCAAGAAAAACTTTATTTCATGTTATTAGTTGATGGCTTACTTGAGAATTCTTGTCTTGTGTGACACTTGACTTTTATTCTTATATGCAATACATATATTCAAAAACGGATATCAGTGATGACTAGAACCTATTTCCTTGTTCCTTTTCTTTCTTTATTTGCTTATCTGAAAAACTGAAAGTTTTTTGGGGCAATGACACTCAGAATATATGAAAATAAATGGAGCGCCAATGGAATGGGAACCGGAGAAAACACGTGCTTACGTCGCTTTGTCCACCACAAATCCCACATGTGGTTGCCTGGGACCGAATCTGGGCCGAGTGGTCTAACCCTGGCCACGGCGCGGCCCTAAATAGGTCGTTATACAGATGATTGTACTCAAATCAGAGATCGAAAGTGACATACAGCAGGAACCTAACAGTGACAACAATCATTTGAAACATGATAATTGTTTAAAAGAGTTTTATTAATGGAGGCTCTTTGGTTCTCAACTTGCCATTTCATGTGGCGTGAAAGAGTGTTTAACTTTGCACAGGCCGTAAATCTACGACTCGCTACCAACGGCTTATTTCCTTCCGAGAGATGCCATGCTAAGTATTTTTAAGTCCGCAAAAAATGCATCGTCCACGGCCCGGTTTAAACCAGTGACCTTTGGAACCAGAGGCTGGATTGCTAATTACGAGGGGCATACTGAAAGTCTTGAGTAACACTGTTTTACAATCTTAATATTTATTTTTAAGCCAAACCAAATACATCATCATAATCTACAGACTTTCTTTCACTTTTCGACATAGTCTCCATTGTTTTGCACACATTTTCCCCATCGTTCTACAAGTTTGAAAATGCCCTTGTGATAGAACTCCGTTCCAGCTGCCCGCAGACCCTGACGCACTACTTTCCGAATATCCTCCAGCGTCTCGTAGCGTTGGCCACGCATCTGCTCCTTCACAGAACCGAAAAGATGGTAGTCGGAGGGTGCCAAGTCGGGACTGTAGGGAGGATGTGGAAGAGTTTCCCACCCTAATGCCCTGATCTTCTCCATAGTGGCACGGGCAGTATGCGGACGCGCATTATCCTGTTGAAGGATAATCCTCTTTCCAGGGCGTTTATCACACAAAGCCCGACGGAGCTTCAGAAGTGCCTTGATGTAGCGGGCAGAATTTATGGTTTGTCCAGGTTCAAGAAAGTCAACCAGAATGCAACCTTGTGCATCCCAAAAGACACTTCCCATAACTTTTCCTACAGACTGCACTGTCTTCGCTTTCTTCTTCGATGGTGAGTTCAAGTGGTGCCATTCCATACTCTGACGTTTCGTTTCTGGCTCATAGTGATGGAACCAGCTCTCATCTCCAGTCACAATACACGTCAAAAATTCATCACCTTCATTATGAAATCTCTGAAGAAGGTTTGTGCAATGGTTCTTCTCTGAAGTTTGTGGTCTTCAGTCAATAAACGGGGAACCCAACGGGCACAGACCTTTCGATAACCCAAGCTGTGGATCATTTCTTGCACTGCACTATGTCCTATTGCAAGTTTCGCAGCAATTTCATTCACAGTGAAACGCCTATCTCCTGTAATGAGCTCATCAACTCTTTCCTTGTTGCGTTCTGTAGAGGCAGTTCGAGGACGCCCGCTACGAGGGGCATTTTGCAGACTCGTGTTTCCATCTTTGAAATGTTTCACCTATCTTCTAACACTGCTGGCACCCATGCAGACACCTCCATACGCACGTTGAAGTCTGAGATGAATTTCAGGAGCAGATTTTCCTTCCTTCATAAGGTATTCAATGACAGCACGCTGTCGAAACGAAACATCAATGTCAGCCATTTTTCAAACACCGTCTGTGGTCACGTGATAGAAGCTAATGACGTCACAATATGTCAACATGTGGCTTAAAGTCTGTAGATTACGATCCTGCAATTTGTTTCGTTGCATTGTTGAAATTTAAATTTTTACAATGGGTTGCTCGTGACTTTCAGTATGCCCCTCGTATGTAATAGTAATACAAACATACTTTTTACGTCACACACATACATGAAATGCTACATTTCTGAAAAAGGTTGTATTGTGAACCAACTGTTTGTATTTCCAGAATTTTAAAATGTATGAGGCGAATATTGCGACTGTTGTGAACAGAACCTGACTAATATGTATATTCGGTAATAATACTATATTAATTTTTGAATCCTGATACTTGAAGATCATTTTAATAATTCAATTACTATTCTATATTAGTAAACAAAACATATTCAATTATACGAAGAAACAATTATGAATGAAATGACGATAATAGAAAGCTCAACAATTTGAGAAAGCTGTATTATATTTGTAATTGAATGCGTTGTTGGAGAACTGAGAACGTAACATCCATTGTAATTACGAGGGTCATCCAGAAAGTGACAGACGACTTCACTTAACTAAAGTTATCAACACAAAACTTTAATTACAAAGTTACACTACCGTACTCTATTTCTCAACTAATGGGTGCTATCAAGGTATTTATTGTCACGTGGTACTGCTTTTTCAGATGTTATACTCTTCCGCCGCTGAAGATATGAGCCAAGATGTCATTGTCACTTTGAGATCTTCATCGGTTGGAAAATATTTTCCATCCAAAAAGTCATGTACAGTGTCCAAAGTGAAACACCGGTTTTTCTGAATTCTTTTATCAACATTTGCTTCCAACTCCTCCATAACGATTGATAAACTTCCACTCCGGTCTTTATCGAACACACTGGTTCTTCCTTGATTACTTGTAAATTATGCGCCATTTCCTCATTGAGGTCTCGTTCATTGTATTATCATTATACACTTGCGTTATTTACCTATCAAATTGGATTGGCCGAATACTTTGTATATTAAAAAAAAAAAACCCAATAAGTTCTTTGGTGGTAGAAGAATATAACATGTGCTTTGAAAAACCGGTACCACGTGACATTGTCTTGCCATTTACTGTTGAGAGTTTGAAACAGTTCAGGGTTCTGCTACATTTTTTTACATGCTTCTTACAATGATGATAGTATCGAACTGGGGAGGATTATAGAGCCTCCGTGGTGATGTAGGATGGCTGCTGCTATGCTGTGTTATTTTAAACCTGTTTTTAACTGGTTTGAATTTGCCGCTGTATAAGGAGTTGGTAGCTCTTACAGTTGGCAAAACTGTAATTAGTCGCGCCAGACTTAATTGTTAGAGCCGTTAAGGTTTTATTATCGGCAGCGAATTACTTAGTGTACTCAGGCTTGGTTACGTTTCCTAACTTAAGTCGGTGAGTACTGATTCTTAACCTCCATGCTTGGATGGTAGGATGTGATAATGAATAAATTTAATTTAAGAGATTTCTTGATATGTATGAACTTTTATTTGTTAACTTTTCGAAACAATGTGATGCGTTAAGGCACGCTATTAGAACAGCATCCTGTGTCTCATATATACACACAATATAATGTATACTTACAATCAATCTCTTCTTGTTAAATAACACAATGCTATAATGTTTACTGACTCGTCACATAAGAGGTCTCGATTGGCGTCCTTATCCCTGGCGTCCATCTCCGGAAGCTTATTAAAATGTTTACACAATAGTTGAAGGTCAAAGTTTTATACATTGTGATCTGTCGTCTCCATGGGAACAGCAGATTTCCTTATTTACATTGCGTGAAATACTAATTTATAATACATTTTTAAAAATTCACAATGATTTAAAATTTACGCATTTATATAATTTGCATGAAAATGTTCTTAAACATAGCTAATATTTCATAAACAATATTTTGTTTCACTCTATTCTTATGCTTTGTTACCG
This sequence comes from Hymenopus coronatus, assembly GCA_030762935.1. Taxonomy (NCBI): domain Eukaryota; kingdom Metazoa; phylum Arthropoda; class Insecta; order Mantodea; family Hymenopodidae; genus Hymenopus; species Hymenopus coronatus. Next base: position 5,925,639 of record CM060895.1, on the reverse strand, counting down.
GTATAAACAATTTATAGCATCCGGTATCGGTTCACTTTTATTATACTTCACCTTCTCCCATAGTACTGCTTGATTCTATTTTATTATAGATATGCTTTTCTAAGCACCTTGGCTATGTTATATTCCAGGCTAATTTCGTGCGTATCGTGAGGCGATGACGTCACGCTGCCATTTTATACATCCTGGGGCCTGACTTGAGTAGTGGATAGAGCTGGATTCCTGGCTATTGTTTTCCCTTTGTTTGTTGTACGTGTTTATGCAATAATAAGCGCTGATCTAATAGCACACCGAGGTATTTAACTTGAGTACTGTAACCGAGTTCCTTACTTCTGATTTTCAGTGCATTTATTCTTTTGAGTGAACATTTTGCAAAGTAGGTTTGTGTTTTTTCAGTGTTAAGATGTATTTTCCAATAGCTGGCCCAGTTCTCATATAAATATATGTGATTTTGCAATCTTCTAACGGCTCTTGTAGGATCAATAGCTGTTGAAAACAAGAGTGTATCACCTGGGCAACATTTGATCCTGTTGTTGTAGACATATCCGCCGTGAAAATGGTGCGATGACTGATCCCTGAGGAATTCCTCTCTCTAAAGGAGAAAGAGATGACCCTTCCCTTATTTGATAGGTTCTGCTATCCAAGTAGCTTCCTAGTAGCTTTATTAGTACATCCGAAAGCTCTGCGTGCATTAACTTATGAATTAATCCGAAATGTCATACTGAATCATAAGCTTTGGCCACATCAAAAAAAAAAAAAAAAAAAAAAAAAAATGGCTGGTGTGAATCCCCAGTAGTTGAACGTCTGAGGAATTGTTTCTACCAGTCGAGGAACTTGATGTGAAGTTGAGCTCCTGGTCTGAAAGCCATTTGGTGATATGGAATTAGGCTAATATTGTGTTCCTCTAAACGTCGAAGAATAACTCTTTCTAATAGTTTTCCTAATGATGAAAGAAGTCTAATTGGTCGCCTATTTTCTGGAAATGCCGGATTTTTGTGCACCTTTGGTATCGTAATTATAATAGCACGTTTCCAGCAATCTGGGAAATGGTGTAGTTTTAAGCTGCTATTAAAGAGTTTTGTTATATTTGTCCAGACATTTTTCGGTAGATTTTTATTGTTATGCTTGTTATTCCGTGTCCTTTTTAGGCGATCTTTGGGCGATAGCTTTTTTTTAAATTGCTTTTATTTCCGATGGGGATGTTAGTTGTATTTCTGTTGTAGGATTTCTGCTAAGAAATAATTTTACTTCATGATCTATTTCACTGTAAAGGTTGGGAAGTTTCGGGTCTTCCTTTGCAGTCTTAAAGTAATTTTGTAGATAATTAGTAATTGTAGCCGATTTTTCTATGTCCGTGTGCACGGGTCCTGCTGCAGTTTGTACTGGCTTACATCTATTGTTGGTGCGCGGTTTAGTTTGTCTGCTTGTGATTTTCCAAATTTATGAAGAGGTATAAGCTTCCTTTATATCTTTGTCTAATTTGTCGAGGAAATTTGTGAGTACCACTTTGTGGATTTGATTCTTTAATCTGTTGACCTTTTGCTTATATTCTGTATTGCGCGGCTTTGCCACATCTTCCTGCCTTTCTTCTTTTCCCTTATCAGTAGCGTAATTCTATTCAGAAGAGGTGCATACTGAGATAAAGGTATTACTGTTGTAGATGTTTTTTTTTATTGCAGCTGTCATTGTATTGGTAGTTATTTCTGCCTCCGCATTGAGTTCTTCCAATGATGTAATTTGTGGATTTTCTTGCAGAGAAGTATTTAGATAATCTCTGAAGAGTGCCCAGTTTGTTATATGATAAGAGTGGTTGATTATTTACATTGTGATTAATGATTATTATAACTGGGATGAGGTCTTCAGACAGTGTTGTTTTACTTCTATATAGAACCATGTTTAGCACGTCAGGTTGAACCAAAGGAATAATACGTGGGAGTGAGTAGCAGAGCCCAGTGACATTTCGAATGTTTGGCTAACATCGACCTCTACTGGTACCTATTGATACTAGCATATCTAGATCAGTGTAACAACTGTTTTGTTGGAGAACAATAAATAGCGCCGAATACAATTGATTCGCCTGGAAATGTTATTTCGATGAATGTTCCTTCTATGTGAGTAAACAGAGGTGTGTTTATTGGTCTGCGATTTAATGCTAACCTTATGAGTATTCCTGTACCACCATGAGCTCCTTTATCATTTCGTGCACTTCAGAGCCTCTTAAACCTAACCCTGACTGCGGTTTTAAATGAGTTTCGTTTATCATAAATATGTCTATATTTGTTCCTCTATAAACTTTTCTACAAAATATTTATCTCGCTGCTGCCCATTTGCATTCCAGAAAGCTACTCTAAGGTTCCTATGAATGTAATTCAATCGACTAGTCGATGTTATTTAGAGCTGAAGTAATTCCTTCTACTAGTATAAATAACTTAGATATTGGGTCATTTTCCTTCTTAACTTCTTTGACAACCGTTTGAAGGCAATAGAAACATATCTTTAATTTGTGGAAACTTGAAGTACTTGCAGTTGTTTCTTCACGTTGGCCCGGGCAGCCTGGGGAAGAGAAGCACGAGTTTCTGTGTTCCTTTGGTTCCCCTTTACGGCCATTGGCGTATGCTAAGAAACGCTTGCAGGAAGTGGATCATTGCAGTTTGCACGTTTTGGGGCTTTAGTTGGTTTTTTGTTACATTCTAGTGATGAGTGATTTTGTCCACATTTTGCAGCTATAGGCTTTGTGCCCGAAACCTTGGCAATTGAAGCATCATTGCCCAATGTAATCTGTAAAAGTCAATTTCAGCTGGCGAATGTTTGGTTTTATGTTTACTGTTATGACCCACATTGGTAACATTTGCCACGTCCTTGAGTCTTCGCTGTCTATCACTTGTCTTTTCATTTGTCTTACCTTCTCTATTGAGTACTTAAGTTCTTTTAATTCTCTTTCAATGTCTGCTGTAGGGGTATCAACAGGGAGGCCTTTCATTACAATTTTGAAGGTTTTATAAAAAGTGTAGATTTGAAGTTTTTGATATTTGAAATATTGCATGGCTTTTAACAAATCTTCCTCGTTATTAGGGTAGATTTTCAGACCTCTGACATATTGGATTTTCATGTGTTTTTTTTTTTTTTTTTTTTTTTTTTTTTTTTTTTTTTTTGCAAAGGCTTCACCTAGTTTAAAGTAAGGTACTTTTGGTTTGAGCTATTCCCAGAAAATTCAAGGTATACATTTTACTTTATTTGTGATATAAACATCTTTAATATAGGGCATATTAACCAAGTCAATTTAAAGAATTTCCATGTGAAGGTAGTTTGTAGTGAGGAATTTGTTTGAAACTCTTCGTGTCGCAACCTTGGAAGATGCTTAACATAAACACTAGTTCGGTATTTAAGGGTACTTTTGTTTTCGAGCTCTGCTTTCCACAGACACTAAATTGTTGTTTCGGCTCAGGGCACATCCAAACATTTTTTTGAATTTGTGTGTGGAATACAATATTCTCTAGACATATTTGCAGGCCGTACCGTATGGTAGGCCGCGTCATTTCTTAGTCTGCTCTTTACCGACGTTTCGCAGCAACTTATGTTGAGCCACTGACGCCGCAATAGTTTACTTTTACGATACTTAGCCATAAAGACACCAAAAACCGATTTTGAATCTAAACTCAGGGGCGAAAATACCTAACAAGGTAAGTAGAGTCCGTAATGTAACTTGAAGCAATCGCAGGCTCGAGACAGGACCGGGTTCCAGAAGGTTATAGCCGCAGCTCACTTCCTGGTCTTGTTTACACAAGATCTCCAACTGCGATGTCTCACATTCCACTCCACTACCGCGAACGTCACCTACAGACGACAATGTCACAATATTACCTATTTAAGTGTTATTTTCATTCCATTTCTCTGGTGTAGTTTAGGCGTAACACCTGCTAATTGTAAACATGTAAACTTTTGTGTTAGTGTTGTAAATGTTTGAAATATATCGTTAATTGCAAAATTATGTAAGACCGTGACAAGACCAAGCTGTCCAATAAAACTATTACACAAATATAGGTATATAGAACAAAACGGAAAAAAGCATAGCGCGATGAATTAGACTCATTGAGTAGTCCGATTCCACTTCATAGATTTCAAGTTTGTAACACTGTCGCACATTTGAAGTCTGAACTGCGTATACTTCAATTGGAGATCAAGGCAAAACGTTTGTTTTAGTTATAATTCATTGAAACATGACGCTTTTACCTAATCGTGTTTACTAATCCAGTTACACTAAAAATGTAAAACACAAAATGAGTAAATTTACAGCTATTTATTAATAAAATTTTATTTTGCAGCATGAAATACAACTATGTCATTACTTGAGAGCTCTGCTTGCAGATGGCAGAAGACATACACTGCCATCTATGGACAACCGGTGAAAACAATTGTGTTGGAAGAACATATTTGGCGGTCTCAGCAACACTCTGAGCGACGTTATCTCTTGAAAGCTTGGAAATTATTCCAGAATTCACCTGGCTGATAGCCCGAGAAAAGCTATTTTCATACCGCCGCCAGGAAAGCTTCAAGTCATGGTTCACACACCTCTACGGGGAGGCAGTCTACCACAGTATTCGTCAGTTTGAAGACCTACGTTTGAAGAAGGCCAATCAGCTGGCCAACCTGGCCTTCCTGATGAGATGCAGAGACCGGAACGTGGTTCCATGATTCGCCACTTTACGATACCCAATCCACAACAAGACAGTGGAGAGGATCCTTCGACGCACCAGCATGACACTGGTAAGAGAGAGACTGCATTATGCACGATATGTTTTGGATAAAATTGACCGGGACCTATTGGCCCTACACCTGGATATTGCTTCGCGCGTTGCGCCATCGGATTGGGATTGGATCGATGCTTCGACAACAGCACGCGCAGACTTACAGCTATCAAAATCAACGGCCAGGCAAACCAGGAAGTTTGCGCGCCTAGCCGTAACACAAGATCCCCCAGCAACATTAGAGCATCATCGAGTCGTCATCAATTTGTCAGACAAGGAACTGGACTCGGACTCGATCGCAGTACAAGCGAAGGGGTTGAACTTCGCACCGGCTCCACGGAAAATTCCTGTGATCGACATCATCAGCGGGGTAGAACAGGCAATTCAAACATAGCCTAAAGAAATTGCAGATGACATCAGGCAGGAAACAGTGCTTGCAATAAAGAAAGCAGCTCCGCCAAAATCCAACATCACCAAAGAGGAAAGAACAGCCCTGAAAGCTCTACGAGACGACGAGAATGTACTCATTCTACCAGCGGACAAGGGAAACGCTGCAGTGGTTGTTTCCTGTGAGGACTACAATAACAGAATTTCACAATTGCTACAGGATCCAGCATATCGGCCACTAAAACGTGACCCTACGGCAGCCATCGTTAAGAAAACTTCAGCTCTTCTGAGGAAGACACAATTTCCCGCTGAAACCATCAAGGCTCTAACCACACCTGCAGCTGTTCCTCCGAGACTATATGGCTTGCCCAAGGTGCACAAGGAGGGTGTGCCACTTCGGCCAATCGTCAGCGCTATTGGGAGCCCCACTTACAACCTTGCAAAACACCTCACCAAGTTGCTGCAGCCATTGATAGGAACCTGCCCTCATCATGTGGTCAACTCGTCAGCATTCAGACATTAAGGGTGAAACCGAGTGATTTACTGGTCAGTTTTGATGTGGTGTCTCTGTTCACCAGGGTCCCGCTGCTAGACTCTCTCCAGCTCCTAGAACCGCACTTCACCCAGCAGGTCATTGCATTATTCAAGCACACGCTCACGTCGACCTACTTTCTTTACCGCGGACAATATTACGAGCAAACAGATGGAGTGGCTATGGGCTCTCCTCTCTCACCAGCCATAGCTAATTTTTACATGGAAGCATTTGAGCATCAGGCCTTAGATTCAGCAACTCTAAATCCGGCTGCCTTCTACAGATACGTGGACGACACCTTCGTCATCTGGCCTCACGGGGAAGACACGCTACAGCACTTCTTGAACCATCTAAACAGTCAGCATCCAAACATCAAGTTTACTATGGAAATTGAACAGGAAGGGAAGTTACCATTCCTGGACATATTAATACGCCGAAAGCCCGATGGTTCCCTGGGCCATAGTGTGTACCGGAAGCCCACGCATACCGATCTATATTTAAACGCAAACAGTTGCCACCACCCAGCTCAGCGAAACACAGTTCTATCGACGCTTGCACACAGAGCAGTAGCCATCTCAGACAGTGAAAACCTCGCTAAAGAATTTCAGTATCTCAGAACCAGCCTAGAGAAAAATGGATATAGCAAGAGCAGCATCAACAAGGCACTAAAACGGGCCGCTGTCAGTACAAACTGTGCACAGCATAATGCATCCTAGCTAGATGAGTCACAAGACACGAAGAAACAACGTAAAGCCTACCTCCCATATACAGGTCATTTGTCTGGTAAACTGAGTAGAATTATGGGCAAGTACAACATCAAGACTATACACAAGCCACCCAATAAAATTCGAAATAAGTTAAGACAGGTCAAAGACTCCCTCGGCCTCAAGACTCCTGGGGTATACCGCATTCCATGTGAATGTGGTAGAGCCTACATCGGACAGACGGGGAGAACGATTGAACAAAGATGCAAAGAGCATGAGAGCTACATCCGTCTGATGTACCCAGAAAAATCTGGTCTTGCGGAGCACTGCATCCAAGAAGGACACAGACCGAGACTGGGCGACACAACCACCATGTTTAAGTCTTCAAGCTATTGGGACCGCTCCATCAAAGAAGCCATAGCTATTAAATACGAAGAAAATAACATCAACAGAGACAGCGGCTTGCAGGTGAATGGCATTTGGAGTTCGGTGCTCAGCAAACACTCGCAAAGATTTGTGAAACTGCCAAAAGCTAGCCCTAGTTTTAATACAGGCTCACATCTGGCAACGGGCCAATCAGAGCAGTCCATCCCGGCAACGGAGACCACTGGTTCCTAGTCAACGCCTCCCATGCCGGACCCGGGCCAATCACAGAGCGGCATCTGGCCGGTCCCCCCCCACCGGACTACTATATATAAGGCGTACCCGGAGTCTCTACATCATTCCCTGAAGATGAGAGCGACGTTAGCTCTTGAAAGCTTGGAAATTATTCCAGAATTCACCTGGCTGATAGCCCGAGAAAAGTTATTTTTACTCTTACAATTTGTCAGCCGAGTCCCTCACTTTCGATAATTGCGGTAAACAATCGATTGAAGCGCAAGCGCTTGAGAAAAGTTGGCAGCTTATTCCAGCGCTGGTTGCTAATGTCAACATTTCGAATAAACTGCTATCGAAAATTTCGGAATAACATCATATAGCTTTTTATTACCCCAATAAAGGTATTTAGGTTAGGTATCTCATTTCCCTACCTACTCAGCGCTTGGAATTAGGCTCACTGTGTAGCCCAATTCCGCTTCAAGAATTCTTGAGATTAGTGAAGAAAAAGTTGTAGTTACAAAATTGTACATGTAAAAAACTAACAAAGTTTAAGTATCTTTTGCCTTAATATCTGGCTCATAAATCAATGATGATTTGACAGTAGCTTGTTTACTAAAGTTTTGAGCTACAACGTGTGATAATAAAGTTTATAATGTTATTCGTATTTCTTACTAATTCTGTATTTATTGTACATTTTATAACACACACCGCAACAATAACTTTGTTCTGCTATCTGCTGAGGAAAGAGTTTGAATTAGTTTGGTGCTCTGACGGTAGAAAGCATAACAAGCTAATTTTAATAAAGCTGCCATCTATATGAACGGACCAGAAATAGTCCCAGGCCAAGCAACACGTTATTCCTAATTTACTTTCATTTGTCACTGTTTGTTGTAGTATAATTTTAACATTGTTACATTATTTCTACTTGAATCACTGTTTTCGTATACCAACAAGTATTAAATGTATATTCTTCACAATGTATTTACTTATAATGTTCTAATTTGTCATTGTATACTGGATGTACATAAGTGACTAACACTTTTAGCTTGGTCGCCATAAGACCTGCCAGTTCTGCGACCTAAAAGAAAAGAAAAATATTCGCCACGGACATTTCAATGGGTGTTGGCTAGTAGTGCCACCTGCAGCAAATAATGGAACTATATAGCAGTTCTCGGCACTAGCGGCAGTTTACAACACTACTTAGTGCTCCTGAAAGATTAGTGCTGGCGTGACACTGATTTAATGTGGTACGTAATTTTGGACAAATACCACAGATAACTAACAACGAATAGATGGTCAACTCAATGTTATAATGTTGGTCTCCCAAATCACTTTCGGCGATCGTCGCGCCTCCAAACGGTCTCATGGAAATTTCACCGACTACAGTAGCTCAGTCACCAAAGTAGCGTCCTGCCCTGTCCACTCTCCAGATCATCCACTCCAGGATTTCGGTCAGTTTTCTCGAGTTTACAACCAGATCAGAAATCTTGTGAGCGGTTCTAAGCTTATTCTCGTTAAATCTATGTACCGCTCCAAAGTTTCTGATTGGACCGCTATCTCAAGCAAAACTTTATTTGTCGTTATTAGTTCATGGCTTACTTGAGAATTCTTGTCTTGTGTGAAAGCTGACTTTTATTGTTATATGCAATACATATATTCAAAAATGGATATCAGTGGTGACCAGAGCCTATTTCCGGTACATTTTGTTCTTCTTCCTTTTCTTTCCTTATTTACTTACCTTAAAGCTGGATGGAGATCTTTCTGGATATTGTTTAACGCCCGCTTTTACTACTACGGCACCGCAGACGACAAAACCGTTGATGTATGGAATGAAGACGGACGAATATAATGGACTTCTCATCATGAGAGGAGAAGAACGAAAGAATAATAGATGTTAGTAATGCCATTGCCTAGCACAAAATAGAGAAGGTAAAACGGGAAAAATTCTTTAAGAAACATGTTAATGTTTCTTTGCGGTTCACCATGAATACGATATAATTTTCTGTCACGGTTTGGTCTAATGACATTTACATTAAAAGGAAGAAGAAAGAGCAAAATGTAAGAAAGAAGGAAGGGAAAAAAGGAAGAGAGTAAAATAAATAAGTATATAAAAATAAATAAAAAGATCAATTTGCTTTCTTTTTTTTTTTTTTCTTTTTTTTAAATTTGGAGGTCTCAAAAGATATTTCACCAAAGAAATCTCCATTTCCAAACGTATGGATGGAATACAATACCTTGTGTACCTAATATGTATGTGATAAGAGAAAGTAGGAAAGGAGGAACACAATCAACTTAATTATTTTTTCTAGAAAGTGCTTTGATATAACTAAACATAAGCATTAAAGATTCCTGGAATTTGAAATAGATATAATACTCTAAGCACTAACACGATCTTATAAACCGGAGTTGAATAATAATAATAATAATAATAATAATAATAATAATAATAATAATAATAATATCATACATAATATGCCTATGTGTTTTACATAATACGTCATGTAATACTCACAGGACGATTGTTACTGTACAATTCAGAAAACTCCAGAATATTGCGGCCATAATGAATTCACATTTTACATTTCCTTTGATGCCAAAGAAAGATCCTAAACACCATCGAAACAATAAAGTCGTGAATGCTAATTCGGCAGCATGGCGATTCATGTAAGAATCATGAGTAAGAATAGATGTCAGTCGACGGGACGATTCATGAGCGAATCTTTCACCAGGGCACTCCCGCAGACAGTGGGACAATTCATGATCGAGTCATGCACCAGGGCAGTCCAGCAGACAGTGGGAAGATTCATGAACGAGTCATGCACCAGGGCAGTCCAGCAGACAGTGGGACAATTCATGAATGAGTCATGCACCAGGGCAGTCCAGCAGACAGTGGAACGATTCATGAACGAGTCATGCACCAGGACAGTAGAGCAGACAGTGGGACAATTCATGAATGAGTCATGCACTAGGGCAGTCCAGCAGACAGTGGGAAGATTCATAAACGAGTCATGCACCAGGGCAGTCCAGCAGACAGTGGGAAGATTCATGAACGAGTCATGCACCAGGGCAGTCCAGCAGACAGTGGGACAATTCATGATCGAGTCATGCACCAGGGCAGTCCAGCAGACAGTGGGAAGATTCATGAACGAGTCATGCACTAGGGCAGTCCAGCAGACAGTGGGAAGATTCATAAACGAGTCATGCACCAGGGCAGTCCAGCAGACAGTGGGAAGATTCATGAACGAGTCATGCACCAGGGCAGTCCAGCAGACAGTGGGACAATTCATGATCGAGTCATGCACCAGGGCAGTCCAGCAGACAGTGGGAAGATTCATGATCGAGTCATGCACCAGGGCAGTCCAGCAGACAGTGGGACAATTCATGATCGAGTCATGCACCAGGGCAGTCCAGCAGACAGTGGGACAATTCATGAACGAGTCATGCACTAGGGCAGTCCAGCAGACAGTGGGAAGATTCATAAACGAGTCATGCACCAGGGCAGTCCAGCAGACAGTGGGAAGGTTCATGAACGAGTCATGCACCAGGGCAGTCCAGCAGACAGTGGGAAGGTTCATAAACGAGTCAGACACCAGGGCAGTAGAGCAGACAGTCGGAAGATTCATGAACGAGTCAGACACCAGGGCAGTAGAGCAGACAGTCGGAAGATTCATGAACGAATCACGCACCAGGGCAGTCCAGCAGACAGTGGGACGATTCATGAACGAGTCATGCACCAGGGCACTCCAGCAGACAGTGGGACGATTCATGAACGAGTCAGACACCAGGGCAGTCCAGCAGACAGTGGGAAGGTTCATGAACGAGTCAGACACCAGGGCAGTAGAGCAGACAGTCGGAAGATTCATGAACGAGTCATGCACCAGGGCAGTCCAGCAGACAGTGGGAAGATTCATGAACGAGTCATGCACCAGGGCAGTAGAGCAGACAGTGGGAAGGTTCATGAACGAGTCATGCATCAGGGCAGTCCAGCAGACAGTGGGAAGATTCATGAACGAGTCATGCACCAGGGCAGTCCAGCAGACAGTGGGAAGGTTCATGAACGAGTCATGCACCAGGGCAGTCCAGCAGACAGTGGGAAGGTTCATAAACGAGTCATGCACCAGGGCAGTCCAGCAGACAGTGGGAAGGTTCATGAACGAGTCATGCACCAGGGCAGTCCAGCAGACAGTGGGAAGATTCATGAACGAGTCATGCACCAGGGCAGTCCAGCAGACAGTGGGAAGATTCATGAACGAGTCATGCACCAGGGCAGTCCAGCAGACAGTGGGAAGGTTCATGAACGAGTCATGCACCAGGGCAGTCCAGCAGACAGTGGGACGATTCATGAACGAGTCAGACACCAGGGCAGTAGAGCAGACAGTCGGAAGATTCATGAACGAATCACGCACCAGGGCAGTCCAGCAGACAATGGGACGATTCATGAACGAGTCATGCACCAGGGCAGTAGAGCAGACAGTGGGAAGATTCATGAACGAATCATGCACCAGAGTAAGCTAAAAGAGTGAGTATCTATACACACACGATTATGGTGTTATTACATCTGGTTAGTGAAAATAGAAAGCACTGTCATAAAACAGAATATTTCCGAGTTCTGACGATGATAGTGCATTTTTAAAAACAATAGCGAATAATGGAGATCATAATAAAACGAGTCGTAAACATTTCTATTGGAACTACAGCAAAGCGTATAAGGAAAGGATTAAGATTCAAATGGAAATTGAGTTTCATTTAGGCGCGACTTTTACTGCAGTGGTTCTTAGCGTGGCATTCTTTATTGGGCTAAAAGACCACTTAAGTTTGCTGACAGGCCTCTTTAGCAGTTTTGGGGTTCTTTTGCATGCCATAAATCTACAACACAGGACCAACTGCTTTACTTTCCTTCTAAAGGAAGCCATGCTAAACATTTTTACGAATGAAAAAATCCATCGCCCACCGTCAAATATCCAATAAATGATGTTCTGTAATTGTATGTTGTTAATGTTATACCACAATTATTAAGGGAGAGAACTGCAGATATATTAGAATTCCTGGGTTAAAGAATAGTTTCACTATATAAATATATTAATACCTAGTTTAACATTTTATAATGTAACAGCAATCATTCATATACCATAATCTACACCAAACATGGGTAGAACTAGCTTATTCTATTACACTAAGGTTACCTGGAACATTCCTGTACGATATTAACTATTGCGTGGCGTATTTATAAAACATTACACGACTAACTGGCGCACAACTATTATCATATATGTTGGCAATACATGGAAAAGAGTAAGACACATTACTACCAACAGTAAAACGAGACATGTTAGTCGCTTCACATTACACGCACGAGCCGTATTATTCCATTACTATAAATGAACACAAGCAGATTTCTATCAGCGACACCTTTGAAATTGTGCTATTCGAGAAGTTGCACTCATCGAGGTTTCGGCCATCACTGCTATATTGTTCACCTACAATTCCACATCCACGCATATTATATACCCTTAATTTAAAATATATATTTGATTCAACGGAATACTCCATGCTGCAAAACCTCCAGTTAGAGTCGTAAATAAAGCGTTTAAGTTTCAATTCTAACATTAGTTTTAGCTATAATTAATTGCAACATGACGCTTTTACACACTCTTGTTATACATAAAATCTAAAACACTAAATGTGTAGTTGTTACTAATATAGCATTTATGTTACGTTTTACAGCATACAGTGTGGTGCTATCTGCTGTTGAAACAGTTTCAACACTTCAGTGCTCTGCATGCAGATAGCAGACGAAAGTCTTTCACGCAGGTCTCAGCCGAGTCCCTTACGTTTAGGTACACATTTGTCAGTTATTTTCAAATTGCGGTAAATTATTCATTGGAGCGCCAGATGGGAGAGAAGTTGGGCGCTGAGTGCTGGGAGGTGGCGCGTCCTGCGTCCTGCGCTCGGTCGACAGTTCCAATGAATGTCCTTTTGAGAATAGCTTTCATTGCCCCATTCATTAGGTTATGGGCCTTTTGTAAATGTGTGCTTCATTCTCACTCACCAAGTAGTTCAACGAGAGGAATTAGACTCATTAATTCCCCACAAATTTTAGTGATGGGGGTATTCGAATGCAAAATGTCGATGTATTCGAATCTTGGATGTTCTCGTTGAACTCAAATCCTTCATTGGTATGAGTTCTCGTTCGAATATGCCCTGAAAACTCCATGTGAATACTGCACTCGTATAAGTGTAGGTGCAGCGAACTGAATCGAGATCTCGTCTCGAGAACACTTTTACCTAATTCTGATTGGTGCACGCCGATGATATGTTATCATATGCTGTTTGGAGCATTCTTACCATCCCAAAGCTATCCAACCATTCCCATATAATTATTACATATTATATACATCATGAAAACACTCAAACAATTATAACACGATTGTAATATTTACTAATTGAATGTTAAATAATATTCAAATAATAAAATTAATTTCTTAAATCTCGTCAGCTTCTTCTGGGTAAAAACAAAAACAAGAATTAAACCAAATCTTTACACATCAGCAGCTGAATTACTGATAACTATATGTACTTTTGAAGTTTTTTCAAATTAAAACCCCGTCTACGTTCCGGTAAACGAAATTTATAAAGCGAAAAAGTTGGTTCAACTTCGCATGATATAAAAGGTGCTTATTTGAAATATTGTGTTTAAAAAGTTAAGCAAATAACATTTGTTGGCAGTACAGCACACTGAGCTCTGAGGTAGACCCGCACACAGTGATAGTTGCACGTTAACTCGTTGAATACATTTCCAATGAATAATACAGTTCTGTGAAACTGTTTTGTTACCAGACGTTTGACAGAACTGCCATCTGCTACAACATTTACTATGGTTGTAAAACAAATTAAATGTTCTCACATTTAAGCAGAGCAAGACCACCTTCCTACTAACGTGCTTCTGTGTTTTACAGTAACGGGTTGCACTCTGCATAAGGAAATTGCTCTGGTTATTAGTATTTTTCCTCATCTACATGTTAGTCCATAACCTTTCTTAAAAACAGAGCTATAATGACTCAACGAGTAGAAGAGGAATAAAGGAATGCGCTATGCTAAAGCAATAGTCAAATATTTTATAAAATGTCGTTATGCGATTGTTATTCCAAATCACTTCTTTGCTTGGCCAGGAGTACAACTAAAGAAAAACGGACACTTTCTGTCTCAGAAAACCATAATCACTTTACAAGTGAAACAAATAACAAGGAATATCCCGAAAACAATTACCTCCACAAGAAAAATTAACGGACTTTAATTATGTGCTTTGGCGAGATCTACATTTTTTGTAATGGAAATTTTTGTCTATCTCTTACCGTTTAAGAGTTAAGCAAAATTTGACAAATTTCATCCAGAATAAAGAGGTCTTCAGACGCTATTCCTAGAAAATTCAAGATAAACATTTTATTTGGTATATAAATATCTTTAATTTACGGGATTTCAATCTAAATCGTTTGAGATACTTTTGAAAGAATTAGCATTTTCAAAAAGTTTTCCATGTAAAAGATAGTTTGTGGTGGGGGGAGTTTCTTGAATATCTTCGTGTCGCATCCTTGGAAGATACCAACCTAAATACCAAGTTAGGTATTTAACGGTCTTTAGTTTCTGAGCTATACTGCAGAAAGACACACACGTACCTTTTTATAAAAATGCGTTTTTCGGACTCAGGGGTCTCAAAACATGGATTTCCGTTGAAATCTTGACATGGATATTTTGGGTGGAATACTATACCTTTCTCCATCCACTATTTACATTGTCTGTGCATGCGAGCTAGAGATCTATAATAGTTCAACTAGTTATACACAATTAATAGATTAGATGTAACCTAATCAGCTGTTAACAGTTTCTCTCGATTAACTTCCACATACGGAGCAGAATCACTGAAGCAGTACAAACTGACCGTGAATGTGAAGAGTAATCCTCTTATCAAGTTTGCACTATTTATCATTGTACATTCAACCTTATATCTAACTCATTCCATTATGTCCAGTTTATCGCGTGCAATTAAACTCACTTAGTAAATCGATTCCGCATCAAAAATTAATAAAATGTTCTTCAGCATTTCTCGCAGAAATATCACACATTACAGTTAACTGCCAAAACGAAATAATTATACAACAAATTGCAGAGTTTAGGTAACCAAAACAGTAAACATTTTCATTTCAAACTCATAAACTAGAAACGCTTTTGCATTATCTACTTTACTAAAGTTTTTAAATAACGAGTCTGGAATATAAACTGTATATTTTTAATCGAATTTTTTGCTAATGCTGCATTTATTTCAGATGTTATTACACAATACTAAACAATAGCACTATTCTGCCATCTGCTGTTGAAATAGCTTGAAATAGTTCTGTGCTTTGCATGCAGATAGCACAGCACATGTAACAGTGCTGCTATCTATGGCAACTAAATGTAGTTTGTCTCAAGACGACCTCTATTCATCGCGGACTAATCATGACAGATCAATAAATGTCTTGACTAGTAGTGTCACCTGCAGAAACAAATACGCAACTAAATAGCGGTTCTCCGCTCTAGCGGCAGTTTACAACACTACACAGTGCTCCAGAGAGATTAGTGCTAGCGTGGCACTGATTTAATGTGGTACATAACTTTGGACAAATACCACAGATAACTAACAACGAATAGATGGTCAACTCAATGTTATAATGTTGGTCTCCCAAATCACTTCCAGCGATCGTCGCGCCTCCAAACGGTCTCATGGAAATTTCACCGACTACAGCAGCTCAATCACCAAAGTAGCGTCCTGCCCTGTCCACTCTCCAGATCATCCACTCCAGGATTTCGGTCAGTTTTCTCGAGTTTACAACCAGATCAGAAATCTTGTGAGCGGTTCTAAGCTTATTCTCGTTAAATCTATGTACCGCTCCAAAGTTTCTGATTGGACCGCTATCTCAAGCAAAACTTTATTTGCTGTTATAAGTTCATGGCTTACTTGAGAATTCTTGTTGGCGACGTGTGGAGGATTGCCAAAGCTCTCCGGCACCGCGGAGGTCAAATCACCTCCCCAATCCAAGGCACCCAAGGCCTGGCTTATGAACCCCGAGCCAAAGCCGATGTGTTCGCTGACTACCTCGAAAGGTCTATGAGGCCACGAGAAGACCCCCAGGACGAAGACTTCTCGGACCGTGCTCGGCGGGAGGTGCGTCGATACCTCCGGCGCCCCCCCGACGAGGCGGACCGACTTCCCGTCATCCGACCCAGTGAACTCCAGGGCGCACTCCGGCGCCTCAACCCCAAAAAGGCAGCGGGTCCTGACGGACTAACCCCCGCCATGCTCCGATGCCTCCCCATCAAGGCGGTACTCTTTCTAACCAAGGTTTTCAACATGTGCCTCACCTTGTGCCACTTTCCACGCGAGTGGAGGGAGGCCCGGGTGATATGCATCTTGAAGCCGGGTAAAGACCCGTTACACCCATCCAATTACCGATCCATCAGTCTCCTATCAGTTCTCTCGAAGGTTTTCGAGAGGCTAATACTAGCCCGCTTGTCCCCTCTCTTGGGCGACATTCATGCCATCCCAGATCACCAATTTGGTTTTCGTCCTGGCCATTCTACACCCCAGCAACTACTGAGAGTGGTGGAGGCCGCTGCCCTGGGCTTCCAGGACAGAGCCTACACTGCGGCGGTGTCGCTGGACGTGGAGAAAGCCTTCTCTACGACCTGGCACGCGGGTCTGCTCCTCAAACTCATCCGACTGGAGCTCCCGACACACATCATACACCTACTACACTCATATCTTAAACACAGATTTTTTGTAGTTTCAGTTGCGGGACACAAATCAACACCTAGGCCAGTAAGAGGCGGAGTCCCCGAAGGCTCTGTACTTTCCCCTACGCTCTTTAGCGTCTACATGGCCGACCTACCAACAGTGCAGCAAGTCAACATAGCTCAGTATGCTGATGACGTGCTGCTATACTGTACAAACACCCACGCAGAGCCTTCAACCCTATCCAGAGACACCTCTGCCTCATCCAAGAGTGGTGCGAGCGTTGGCGATTATCCATAAATCCGGAGAAAAGCCACACTATTCTCTTTACCAAGCGCCGCTTTCCCGCAAACTTCCCCACATTCACGTACCTCAGACGAAGGATACAATGGACCAACACCATCACCTACTTGGGGGTGAAGCTTGACAGGGGCGTCACTTTTAGGGAGCACGTCCGGGGGCTGTGGTGCCGGGGCAATGGGGCTGCGGCCTCACTGTACCCGATGCTGAGGTCCTCGATGACGGTTCCCCTTAAGTTGCGCCTTTTGAGGGCTCTCATTATCCCCTTATTAATCTACGCCTGTGAGATCTGGGGCATGGCGGCAGACTCCAGTCTGCTGTTGCTTCAGCGGGTACAGAATAGGTGTCTCCGGGCTATCTATTCTGTGCCTCGAGGCTTTCCAACGAGACTCCTGCACGAGGCCTCTGGTCTACCATACCTGGAGGACGAGATTAGGCGTCGGGCAACAAAATTCAACGAAGGGTTACCATTCCATCGGAGCGCCCTCGTTAGGTCTCTTGGGGATTACGATCCCATAAACCGCCGCTTCAGGCGATACCGGCTTCCCCGCATGGCTTGCGGGCATCCCCGGTAACGAAGGAGCACCACCAACAGCTGCTACGGCTAAGCTCCTTATTATCCTTCAAGAGTTGCTTGGATTCAAAATTTAATCTCAAGAAACATTTTGATAAAAACACACCAGCGGTGCACAAGGGCCGTTGCACCATCAAGGCAACCGTCGAGGAGCAATATTCGCCTCCTCCTGTCACTCCACAACCCCAAAACACACCCGCCATCCTACAAAACCCACAATCCCGTCAGAACGTGGTTAAGTTCTCTCTGAGAACAGGGACACGTCTAACACACCTCGGGCTGCCCTCAGCCTGCCAATCACACTGGACTGGACTGGAGAATTCTTGTCTTGTGTGTCAGCTGACTTTTATTGTTGCATGCAATACATATATATTAAAAATGATTATCAGTGGTGACCAGAGCCTATTTCCTGCACATTTTATTCTTCTTTCCTTTCCTTTCCTTTCCTTTCTTTCCTTATTTGCTTATCTTTAAAAATGAGGATTTTTTTGGATATTGTTCAACGCCTGCTTTTACTACTACGGCACCGCAGACGATGACACTGTTGATAACTGCAATGAAGACGGACGAAAATAACGGACTTCATACCATAAGAGAAGAAAGAAAGAATAATATTCGTAATGTCATTGTCTAGCACATTATAGAAAAGCAAGAACAGTGAAAAATTGTTTCAGACACATGCTAAATTTTCTTTGCAATTCAGCATCAATACGATATAATTCTGTGTCACGCTTTTGTCTAATGACATGTTCATCAAAGCGAAGAAGAAAGAACAGATTGGCATAAAGAGAGAACGAAGGAAGCAGAGAGAGAGAGAGAGTAAAATAAATAAATACTAAAAAAGAAATAAATAAAAAGATGCTTTTTTAACTAACGAGGTCTCAAAAGATGTTTCACCAAAGAAATCTCCACTTCTAAATCTTTGGATGGAATGCAATACCTTCTACAGTTAATACGTATGTGATAGAGAAAGTAGGTAAGGAGTAAGACAATCTATGGAATTCTTTTTCTAGAAAATGCATTGATATAACTAGACGTAAGTATCAAAGATTCCTGGATTTGATGAAAGGAAACCGAATAATACTCTGTGCAATAACACGATTCTATAAAATGATAATAAATACCAACAACAATAAAAATAAAAAAACAAGTATAATAACGATAATAACAGAAATAACAAATTTATGTACCTTACATAATAAGCTATTTAACACAAGTGAAGCCTCACAGGTTGATTTTTATTGTAAAATTCAGAAAACTCCCGCCTATTGGGGAAAAAATAGCTCCACGTTTTACATTTAATATTATGCCAAAGAAAGATCCTAAACCTGATAGAAAAAGTAAAGTCGTGATTGCGAGTTTGACTGCCAGGCAATTCACGTCAGAATAAATGTCAGTCGACGGGACGATTCCTGAACAAAACGTGCACCAGGGTAGTCCAGCAGGCATTAGGATGATTGTACACCAGGGGAGTCCAGCAGACAGTGGGATGATTGTACACCAGGGCAGTCCAAAAGACAGTGGGATGATTGTACACCAGGGGATTCCAGCAGACATTGGGATGATTGTACACCAGGGGAGTCTAGCAGACATTAGGATGATTGTACACTACGGTAGTCCAGCAGGCATTAGGATGATTGTACACCAGGGGATTCTAGCAGACAGTGGGATGATTGTATACCAGGGCAGTCCAGCAGACATTGGGATGAATGTACACTAGGGCAGTCCAGCAGACATTGGGATGATTGTACACCACGGTATTCCAGCAGACATTAGGATGATTGTACACCAGGGGATTCTAGCAGACAGTGGGATGATTGTATACCAAGGCAGTCCAGCAGACATTGGGATGAATGTACACTAGGGCAGTCCAGCAGACATTAGGATGATTGTACACTAGGGCAGTCTAGCAGACAGTGGGATGATTGTATACCAGGGGAGTCTAGCAGACATTGGGATGATTGTACACCACGGTATTCCAGCAGACAGTGGGATGATTGTACACCAGGGGATTCTAGCAGACAGTGGGATGATTGTACACCACGGTATTCCAACAGACATTAGGATGATTGTACACCAGGGGAGTCCAGCAGACAGTGGGATGATTGTACACTAGGGCACTCTAGCAGATATTGGGATGATTGTACACCAGGGGAGTCCAGCAGACACTGGGCTGATTGTACACTTGGGGAGCCCAACAGACAGTGAGATGATTGTACACTAGGTCAGGCTAGCAGACCGTGGGATGATTGTACACTAGTGCTGTCTAGCAGACATTGGGATGAATGTACACTAGGGCAGTCTAGCAGACATTGGGATGATTGTACACCAAGGCAGGCTAGCAGGTATTGGGAAGATTGTACACTAGTGCAGTCTAGAAGACATTGAGATGATTGTACACCAAGGCAGTCTAGCCGACATTGGGAAGATTGTACACTAGGGCAGTCTAGCCGACATTGGGAAGATTGTACACTAGTGCAGTCTAGAAGACATTGGGATGATTGTACACCAAGGCGGTCTAGCAGACATTGGGAAGATTGTACACTAGTGCAGTCCAGCAGACATTGGGATGATTGTACACCAAGGCAGTCTAGCCGACATTGGGAAGATTGTACACTAGGGCAGTCTAGCCGACATTGGGAAGATTGTACACTAGTGCAGTCTAGAAGACATTGGGATGATTGTACACCAAGGCGGTCTAGCAGACATTGGGAAGATTGTACACTAGGGCAGTCTAGCAGATATTGGGATGATTGTACACTAGGGGAGTCCAGCAGACAGTGGGATGATTGTACACTAGGGGAGTCCAGCAGACATTGGGATGAATGTACACTAGTGCTGTCTAGCAGACATTGGGATGAATGTACACTAGGGCAGTCTAGCCGACATTGGGAAGATTGTACACTAGTGCAATCTAGAAGACATTGGGGTGATTGTACACTAGTGCTGTCTAGCAGACATTGGGAAGATTGTACACTAGGGCAGTCTAGCCGACATTGGGAAGATTGTACACTAGTGCAGTCTAGAAGACATTGGGATGATTGTACACCAAGGCAGTCTAGCAGACATTGGGAAGATTGTACACTAGGGCAGTCTAGCAGATATTGGGATGATTGTACACTAGGGCACTCTAGCAGATATTGGGATGATTGTACACTAGGGGAGTCCAGCAGACAGTGGGATGGTTGTACACCAGGGGAGTCCAGCAGACAGTGGGATGATTGTACACCAGGGGAGTCCAGCAGACATTGGGATGATTGTACACTTGGGCAGACTAGCACACATTGCGAAGATTGTACACCAGGGGAGTCCAGCAGACAGTGGGATGATTGTAAACTAGGGGAGTCCAGCAGACAGTGGGCTGATTGTACACTAGGGGAGTCTAGCAGACAGTGGTCTGATTGTACACTAGGGCAGTCTAGCAGACATTGCGAAGATTGTACACAAGGGGAGTTCAGCAGACAATGGGATGATTGTACACCAGGGGAGTCCAGCAGACAATGGGATGATTGTACACCAGGGGAGTCCAGCAGACAGTGGGATGATTGTACACTAGGGGAGTCCATCAGACAGTGGGCTGATTGTACACCAGGGGATTCTAGCAGACATTGGGATGATTGTACACTAGGGGAGTCCAGCAGACAGTGGGCTTATTGTACACCAGGGCAGTCTAGCAGATATTGGGATGATTGTACACCACGGGAGTCTAGGAGACAGTGGGATGATTGTACACCAGGGGAGTCCAGCAGACATTGGGATGATTGTACAGTTGGGCAGACTAGCAGACATTGCGAAGATTGTACACCAGGGGAGTCCAGCAGACAGTGGGATGATTGTACACTAGGGCACTCTAGCAGATATTGGGATGATTGTACACCAGGGGAGTCCAGCAGACACTGGGCTGATTGTACACTTGGGGAGCCCAACAGACAGTGAGATGATTGTACACTAGGTCAGGCTAGCAGACAGTGGGATGATTGTACACTAGGGCAACCTAGCAGACATTGGGAAGATTGTACACCAAGGCAGTCTAGCCGACATTGGGAAGATTGTACACTAGGTCAGTCTAGCAAACATTGGGAAGATTGTACACTAGGGCAGACTAGCAGACATTGGGAAGATTGTACACTTGGGCAGACTAGCAGACATTGGAAGATTGTACACTTGGGCAGACTAGGAGACAGTGGTATGATTGTACAACAAGGCAGTCCAGCAGACAGTGGGATGATTGTACACTAGGGGAGTCCAGCAGACAGTGGGATGATTGTACATTAGGGCAGTGCAGCAGATATTGGGATGATTGTACACCAAGGCAGTCCAGCAGACAGTGGGATGATTGTACACCAAGGCAGTCCAGCAGATATTGGGATGATTGTAAACCAGGGCAGTCTAGCAGTCATTGGGATTATTGCATACCAGGGCAGTCCAGAAGATATTGGGATGATTGTAAACCAGGGCAGTCCAGCAGACAATGGGATTATTGTATACCAGGACAGTCTAGCAGACAGTGGGACGATTGTATATCAGGGCAGTCCAGCAGACAGAGGGATCATTGTATACCAGGGGGGTCTAGCAGACAGTGAGACGATTGTATACCAGGGCAGTCCGGCAGACAGTGGGATGATTGTATACCAGGACAGTCCAGCAGACATTGGGATGATTGTATACCACGGCAGTCCAGCAGATATTGGGATGATTGTATACCACGGCAGTCCAGCAGACATTGGGACGATTGAATACCAGGGCAGTCTATCAGACATTGGAACGATTGCACACCAAGGCAGTCTAGCAGACAGTGGGATTATTGTACACTAGGGCAGTCTAGCAGAGAGTGGGATGATTGTATACCAGGGCAGCTCAGCAGACATTGGGATGATTGTATACCAGGGCAGCTCAGCAGAGAGTGGGATGATTGTATACCAGGGCAGTCTAGCAGACAGTGGGATTATTGTACACTAGGGCAGTCTAGCAGACATTGGGATGATTGTATACCAGGGCAGCTCAGCAGAGAGTGGGATGATTGTATACCAGGGCAGTCTAGCAGACAGTGGGATTATTGTACACTAGGGCAGTCTAGCAGAGAGTGGGATGATTGTATACCAGGGCAGCTCAGCAGACATTGGGATATTGTACACCAGGGCAGTCTAGCAGACAGTGGGATTATTGTACACCAGGGCAGTCTAGCAGAGAGTGGGATGATTGTATACCAGGGCAGCTCAGCAGACATTGGGATATTGTACACCAGGGCAGTCTAGCAGAGAGTGGGATGATTGTATACCAGGGCAGTCTAGCAGACATTGGGATGATTGTACACCAGGGCAGTCTAGCAGAGAGTGGGATGATTGTATACCAGGGCAGCTCAGCAGACATTGGGATATTGTACACCAGGGCAGTCTAGCAGAGAGTGGGATGATTGTATACCAGGGCAGTCTAGCAGACATTGGGATGATTGTACACCAGGGCAGTCTAGCAGAGAGTGGGATGATTGTACACCAGGGCAGTCTAGCAGAGAGTGGGATGATTGTACACCAGGGCAGTCCAGCAGACAGTGGGATGATTGTACACCAGGGCAGTCTAGCAGAGAGTGGGATAATTGTATACCAGGGCAGTCTAGCAGACATTGGGATGATTGTACACCAGGGCATTGCAGCAGTCAGTGGGATGATTGTACACCAAGGCAGTCCAGCAGACAGTGGGATGATTGTACACCAAGGCAGTCCAGCAGAAAGTGGGATGATTGTACACCAGGGCACTGCAGCAGACAGTGGGATGATTGTATATCAGGGCAGTCTAGCAGACAGTGAAATGATTGTATACTAGGGCACTATAACAAACATTGGGATGATTGTACACCAGGGCACTGCAGCAGACAGTGGGATGATTGTACACCAGGGCAGTCTAGCAGACAGTGGAATGATTGTATACCAGGGCACTATAACAAACATTGGGATGATTGTACACCAGGGCACTGTAGCAGACAGTGGGATGATTGTACACCAGGGCAGTCTAGCAGACAGTGGGATGATTGTACACCAGGGCACTATAACAAACATTGGGATGATTGTACACCAGGGCACTGCAGCAGACAGTGGGATGATTGTACACCAGGGCAGTCTAGCAGACAGTGGGATGATTGTACACCAGGGCACTATAACAAGCATTGGGATGATTGTACACCAAGGCAGTCCAGCAGACAGTAGGATGATTGTACACCAGGGCAGTCTAGCAGACAGTGGAATGATTGTATACCAGGGCACTATAACAAGCATTGGGATGATTGTATACCAGGGCACTATAACAAACATTGGGATGATTGTACACCAGGGCACTGCAGCAGACAGTGGGATGATTGTACACCAGGGCAGTCTAGCAGACAGTGGGATGATTGTACACCAGGGCACTATAACAAACATTGGGATGATTATACACCAGGGCACTGCAGCAGACAGTGGGATGATTGTACACCAGGGCAGTCTAGCAGACAGTGGAATGATTGTATACCAGGGCACTATAACAAGCATTGGGATGATTGTACACCAAGGCAGTCCAGCAGACAGTAGGATGATTGTACACCAAGGCAGTCCAGCAGACATTGGGATGATTGTACACCAAGGCAGTCCAGCAGACAGTGGGATGATTGTACACCAAGGCAGTCCAGCAGACAGTGGGATGATTGTACACCAAGGCAGTCCAGCAGACAGTGGGATGATTGTACACCAGGGCAGTCCAGCAGATATTGGGATGATTGTACACCAGGGGAGTCTAGCAGACAGTGGGATGATTGTACACCAGGGCAGTCCAGCAGACAGTAGGATGATTGTACACCAAGGCATTGCAGCACACAGTTGGATGATTGTACACCAAGGCAGTCCAGCAGACAGTGGGGTGATTGTACACCAAGGCAGTCCAGCAGACAGTGGGATGATTGTAAACCAGGGCAGTCCAGCACACAGTTGGATGATTGTACACCAAGGCAGTCCAGCAGACATTGGGATGATTGTACACCAGGGCAGTCCGGCAGACAGTGGGATGATTGTATACCAGGGCAGTCCAGCAGACATTGGGATGATTGTATACCACGGCAGTCCAGCAGATATTGGGATGATTGTATACCACGGCAGTCCAGCAGACATTGGGATGATTGTATACCAGGGCACTATAACAAGCATTGGGATGATTGTACACCAAGGCAGTCCAGCAGACAGTAGGATGATTGTACACCAAGGCAGTCCAGCAGACAGTGGGATGATTGTACACCAAGGCAGTCCAGCAGACAGTGGGATGATTGTACACCAAGGCAGTCCAGCAGACAGTGGGATGATTGTACACCAAGGCAGTCCAGCAGACAGTGGGATGATTGTACACCAAGGCAGTCCAGCAGACAGTGGGATGATTGTACACCAGGGCAGTCCAGCAGACAGTAGGATGATTGTACACCAAGGCATTGCAGCACACAGTTGGATGATTGTACACCAAGGCAGTCCAGCAGACAGTGGGATGATTGTACACCAAGGCAGTCCAGCAGACAGTGGGATGATTGTAAACCAGGGCAGTCCAGCACACAGTTGGATGATTGTACACCAAGGCAGTCCAGCAGACATTGGGATGATTGTACACCAAGGCAGTCCAGCAGACAGTGGGATGATTGTATACCAGGGCAGTCCAGCACACAGTTGGATGATTGTACACCAAGGCAGTCCAGCAGACAGTGGGATGATTGTACACCAAGGCAGTCCAGCAGACAGTGGGATGATTGTATACCAGGGCACTGCAGCACACAGTGGGATGATTGTACACCAGGGCAGTCCAGCAGACAGTGGGATGATTGTATACCAGGGCACTGCAGCACACAGTTGGATGATTGTACACCAAGGCAGTCCAGCAGACAGTGGGATGATTGTATACCAGGGCAGTCTAGCACACAGTGGGATGATTGTATACCAGGGCAGTCCAGCAGACAGTGGGATGATTGTATACCAGGGCAGTCCAGCAGACAGTGGGATGATTGTATACCAGGGCATTGCAGCACACAGTGGGATGATTGTACACCAAGGCATTGCAGCACACAGTTGGATGATTGTACTCCAGGGCAGTCTTGCAGACAGTGGAATGATTGTACACCAGGGTTCTCTAACAGACAGTGGGACTATTGTACACCAGGGCAGTCTAGGACACAGTGGGACTATTGTACACCAGGGCAGTCTAGGACACAGTGGGATTATTGTACACCAGGACAGTCTAGCACACAGTGGGACTATTGTACACAAGGGCAGTCTAGCACACAGTAGGGACTATTGTACACCAGGGCAATCTAGCAGACAGTGGGATTATTGTACACAAGGGCAGTCTAGCACACAGTAGGGACTATTGTACACCAGGGCAATCTAGCACACAGTGGGACTATTTTACACCAGGGCAGTCTAGCAGACAGTGGGACTATTGTACACCAGGGCAGTCTAGCATATAGTGGGGTTATTGTACACCAAGGCAGTCTAGCACACAGTGGGACTATTGTACACCAGGGCAGTCGAGCAGACAGTGGGACGATTGTATACCAGTTCAGTCTAGCAGACAGTGGGACGATTGTATACCAGGGCAGTCAAGCAGACAGTTGGATGATGGTATACCAGGGCAGTCATGCAGACATTTGCATGATTGTATACCAGGTCAGTCAAACAGACAGTGGGGCGATTGTATACCAGGGAAGTCCAGCAGACATTGGGATGATTGCATACCAGGGAAGTCCAGCAGATATTGGGAAGAAGGTAAACCAGGGCAGTCTAGCAGACATTGGAATTATTGTATACAAGGACAGTCTAGCAGACAGTGGGACGATTGTATATCAGGGCAGTCCAGCAGACAGTGTGTTTATTGTATACCAGGGGAGTCTAGCAGACAGTGGGACGATTGTATACCAGGGCAGTCCAGAGACAGTGGAATGATTGTATACCAGGGCAGTCCGGCAGACAGTGGGATGATTGTATACTAGGACAGTCTAGCAGACATTAGGATGATTGTATACCAGGGCAGTCCAGCATACATTGGGACGATTGTATACCAGGGCAGTCTAGCATACAGTGGGACGATTGTATACTAGGGCAGTCTAGCAGACAGTGGGAAGGTTGTATACCAGGACAGTCTAGCAGACAGTGGGATGATTGTATACTAGGGCAGTCTAGCAGACATTGGGATGATTGTATACCAGGACAGTCTAGCAGACATTGGGATGATTGTATACCAGGACAGTCTAGCAGACAGTGGGAAGGTTGTATACCAGGACATTCTAGCAGACAGTGGGATGATTGTATACCAGGGAAGTCTAGCAGACAGTGGGACGATTGTATACCAGGGCAGTCTAGCATGATAGTGGGACGATTGTATACCAGGGCAGTCTAGCAGACAGTGGGATGATTGTACACCAGGGCCGTCTAGCAGAGAGTGGGACGATTGTACACCAGGCAGTCCAACAGACATTGGGACGATTGTATACCAGGGCAGTGCAACAGACAGTTGGACGATTGTACACCAGGGCAGTCCAGCTGACATTGGAAGAATTGTACACCAGGGCAGTCCAGCAGACAGTGGGAGGATTGTATACCAGGGCAATCTAGCAGACAGTGGGATGATTGTACACCAGTGCAATCTAGCAGACAGTGGGACGATTGTATACCAGGGCAATCTAGCAGACAGTGGGATGATTGTACACCAGGGCCGTCTAGCAGAGAGTGGGAAGATTGTACACCAGGGCAGTCTAGCAGACAGTGGGATGATTGTACACCAGGGCAGTCTAGCAGAGAGTGGGAAGATTGTACACCAGGGCCGTCTAGCAGACAGTGGGATGATTGTACACCAGGGCAGTCTAGCAGAGAGTGGGATGATTGTACACCAGGGCCGTCTAGCAGACAGTGGGATGATTGTACACCAGGGCAGTCTAGCAGACAGTGGGATGATTGTATACCAGGGCAGTCTAGCAGACAGTGGGACGATTGTATACCAGGGCAGTCTAGCAGAGAGTGGGATGATTGTACACCAGGGCAGTCTAGCAGAGAGTGGGATGATTGTATACCAGGGCAGTCTAGCAGACAGTGGGATGATTGTACACCAGGGCAGTCTAGCAGAGAGTGGGAAGATTGTACACCAGGGCCGTCTAGCAGACAGTGGGATGATTGTACACCAGGGCAGTCTAGCAGAGAGTGGGATGATTGTACACCAGGGCCGTCTAGCAGACAGTGGGATGATTGTACACCAGGGCAGTCTAGCAGACAGTGGGATGATTGTACACCAGGGCAGTCTAGCAGACACAGGGACGATTGTACACCAGGGCCGTCTAGCAGAGAGTGGGATGATTGTACACCAGGGCCGTCTAGCAGACAGTGGGATGATTGTACACCAGGGCAGTCTAGCAGAGAGTGGGATGATTGTACACCAGGGCAGTCTAGCAGACACAGGGACGATTGTACACCAGGGCAGTCTAGCAGACAGTGGGATGATTGTACACCAGGGCAGTCTAGCAGACAGTGGGATGATTGTACACCAGGGCAGTCTAGCAGACACAGGGACGATTGTACACCAGGGCAGTCTAGCAGAGAGTGGGATGATTGTACACCAGGGCCGTCTAGCAGACAGTGGGATGATTGTACACCAGGGCAGTCTAGCAGACAGTGGGATGATTGTACACCAGGGCAGTCTAGCAGACAGTGGGATGATTGTACACCAGGCAGTCCAACAGACATTGGGACGATTGTATACCAGGGCAGTGCAACAGACAGTGGGAGGATTGTATACCAGGGCAATCTAGCAGACATTGGGATGGTTGTACACCACGGCAGTCCAACAGACATTGGGACAATTGTACACAAGGGCAGTCCAGCAGACATTGGGATTATTGTATACCAGGGCAGTCCAGCATTCAGTGGGACGAATGCACAGCTGGGCAGTCCAGCAGACATTGCGACGATTGTACACCAGGGCAGTGTAGCAGACTGTGGGACGATATTATACCAGGGCAGTCTAT
Source organism: Hymenopus coronatus (assembly GCA_030762935.1). Classification (NCBI taxonomy): domain Eukaryota; kingdom Metazoa; phylum Arthropoda; class Insecta; order Mantodea; family Hymenopodidae; genus Hymenopus; species Hymenopus coronatus. The sequence continues at coordinate 5,897,023 of CM060895.1, read as the reverse complement.
CAGACATTGGGACGATTGTATACCATTGCAGTATGGCAGACACTAGGAAGATTGTACAACATGGCAGTCTGGAAGACAATAGGACGATTGTACATCAGGGTAATCCAGCAGACAGGGACGATTGTATACCATTGCAGTATGGCAGACACTAGGAAGATTGTACAACATGGCAGTCTGGAAGACAATAGGACGATTGTACATCAGGGTAATCCAGCAGACAATAGGACGCTTGTACACCACGGCAGTCAAGCAGACAATAGGCCGATTGTACACCACGGTAGTCCAGCAGACATTAGGAAGTTTGTATACTTGGTCAGTTTATTAGACAATAGGACGATTGAACATCAGGGCAGTCTAGCAGACAATAGGCGATTGTACACCAGAGCAGTCTAGCAGACAATACGACGCTTGTACACCAGTGCAGTCTAACGGACAGTGCGACGATTGTATACCAGGGCAATCAAGCAGACAGTAGGACGATTGTATACAAGGACAGTCTAGCAGACAATAGGACGATTGCACATAAGGGTAGTCCAGCAGACAATAGGACGACTGTACACCAGGGTCGTCCAGCAGGCAATAGGATGATTGTACACCAGGGTAGTCCAGCAGGCAATAGGACTGTTGTATACCTGGGCTCTCCTGCAGACAATAGGACGATTGTACACCAGGGCAGTCTAGCACACATTAGGACGATTGTATACCAGGGCAGTCCAGTACACATTGGGACGATTGTATACCAGGGAAGTCCTTTAGACAGTGGGACGATTGTACACCAGGGCAGTCTAGCAGACATTGGGGTGGCTGTACACCAGGGCAGTCCAACAGACATTGGGATGATTGTATACCACGGTAGTCCAGCAGACCTTGGGACGTTTGTACACCAGCGCAGTCCAGCAGACTTTGGGACGATTGTACACCAGTGCAGTCTAGCAGACATTGGGACGATTGTACACCAGTGCCGTCTAACAGACAGTGGGTTGATTGTACATCAGTGCAGTCCAGCAGACAGTGGGACGATTGTACACCAGTGCCGTCTAACAGACAGTGGGTTGATTGTACACCAGTGCAGTCTAGCAGACATTGGGACGATTGTACACCAGTGCCGTCTAACAGACAGTGGGTTGATTGTACATCAGTGCAGTCCAGCAGACAGTGGGACGATTGTACACCAGTGCCGTCTAACAGACAGTGGGTGGATTGTACACCAGTGCAGTCTAGCAGACATTGGGACGATTGTACACCAGTGCCGTCTAACAGACAGTGGGTTGATTGTACATCAGTGCAGTCCAGCAGACAGTGGGACGATTGTACACCAGTGCAGTCCAGCAGACACAGGGACGATTTATGAACGAATCGTACATTAAGACTGCCCAGAACACAGTGGGTCAGTTCATGTACTAATCCAGAGTCGCACACTAGAACGGGATACCACACAAAGGGACGAATCGTGCACCAGGATAGGCTAAAAGGCAAGAGGACAATTCGTGAATCCTACATTAGGACAAGCTAAAAGACAAGAAGGCGATCTATGAAGGAATCGTGCTCCAGGACAGGTTTAAAGCAAGGGGAATTTTCATGAATGAATTGTCCACTTGGACAGGCTAAAAGACAAGGGGACAATTCAGGGACGAATCGTGCACCAGGGCAGGCTAAAAGACAGGGGGACGGTTCATTAATGAATTGGACATAAGACTTCTACGCTTAGCCAAGTTAAATTCTTTTGTTGCCAAGCCGACCACGGCGGAATACTACCAAGTGAGTATCTACACACGCACGATTGTGATGCTATTACATCTGTCTGGCTCTGGTTAGTGAAAATATAAAAGCTCTGTCATATAACAGAATATTGTTGAGTTTTGAATATCCGGAGTTCAAGAGGATGGTTCAGTTTTAAAAAACAATGGCGTATTATAGAAAACACAATAAAACGAGTCGTAAACATTTCTATTGGAACCACATCACAGCCTATAAGGAAAGGATTACAATTAAAATTGTGTTTCTTGAAGGCGCGATTATTACTGCTGTGGTTCTTGGCGTGCCATTCTTTATTAGGCTGAAAGACCGCTTAAATTTGCTGACAGGCCTCTTTATCAGGCTTGAGGTTCTTTTGCATGCCATAAATCTACAACACTGGACCAACTACTTTACTTTCCTTCTAAAGGAAGCCATGCTAATCATTTTTACGAATGAAAATATCCATCGACCACCGTCAAATATTTAATACACGATATTTTGTGATTGTATGATGTATATAATATACCAAAATTATTAAGGGAGGAAATTGCAGAAATTTTAGAATTTCTGAGTTAAAGAATATTTTAACTATATAAATATATTAATACCTAGTTTAACATTTTATAATGTAACAGCAATAATTCATATACCATAATCTACATAAAGCATGGGTAGAACTAGTTTATTCTATTACACTAAGGTTATCTGTAACATTCCTGTACGATATTAACTATTGCGTGGCCTGATAGTGACGTATTTATAAAACATTACACGACTAACTGGCGCACAAATAGCTTAAGTGTTAACTGTAGATATAAACACACATTTAATGGAGGCAGTTCTATCATATATGTTGGTAATACATGGAAAAGAGTAAGACGTTTTTATGCTCCCACATAACTACTAACTGTAAAACGGGACAACTTAATACCCATATGAGATGACAACAAATTATTTAGTTGGTTCACACTACACGCATGAGCCGTATAATTCGATTACTACAAATGAACACAGGCAGATTTCTACCAATGACACCTTTTAAATTGTGCTATTTGAGAAGTTACACTCATAGAGATTACGGATCTCTGTATGTCTAGAATATTAAGATACAAGATGTTCACTGAGTAGTCCGATTTCGCTTTGAAAATTGATTCTATGGATTTTTTTTATTGGACTGGTCCCGCCTCCGCCAGCCCTGGTGGCGATCTTCCGAAAAGGATCTATGTCACCTCCCCTACCATGCACTAACTATTCTACCAGGATGGTGAGGAAGGTGGTAAAATGGTGTGAGGTACCGCCGGAGCAAACCTAATGTCAGTGGCTGAATACTAAATAGACGCAGAGTGAGGCGAGACCTGGGACCTAAAAGTTAGTTGTGGTGGGTATCATACTTAATAAGAATTGTGGGGTACATTACCTGCAGCTCGTCACAACGTCTGCTGCCTGTCCTGAAACATAAACAGTTCTCTGTATTATAGATATAAGGAATATGGGCAGTGGGCAAGTATAGGTATTTTTTAATTATTATTTTTTATTTATATGGATATACATATTTACAGATGCAAATTATAAGTGTGCTGCTATTTACAGGTAGCGTGTGATGGAGTTGACTTTGTGTCATCAACATTGGGGCTGCCCTGGCACCCGGAGCCACCAAGGACTTTGGGCAAACGCTTTAATTTATGGAGGGACAAGAGCCTGAAGGTGCCTAATTATGTCTGCTGTGTTTGTTGAGGAGGATGGTTCTGTCCAAGAGCGCTAAAGGCAGCTTGTGCTTATTGTGATTGGTCCTCGCGGCGTCGTACGTCTTGACGGCCAATCTGCTCCACTGTGTCACTATGCCTAAAGGAAGTGTTCGAGGTACTTTGTTTTGTAGAATTTGCAGTTGCAGTGTTCGCAAACGGGTGCCGCGGGCGTATGAGCGAGAGGCCTAGCTGCTGGCTTAGTGTTGAGTAGCGGGTAAATTCTGCTCAGTTGGACATTGACTTTGCGAAGGTGAGTTTCGAGTCTAGCTTCCTTGTTATGGCTTCGCCGTAAAGGTTAACAGGCGCGTTTCTTCTCGCATGTTTTAGTCGCCTTGCCTGGGTTTTGTCGGTCTTTACTTTGATGCGGGGCCGGGGCTCTAGGTCGTCCAAGGCATCTTGGAGTCTTGTGGTTACCAATTCTTGTTTCCAGGATTGCGCCGCGATGGCAATGTCATCCGCATAAATGGATAACTGCGTGTGGTTTGTTTTGGGTGTATAAGTTGAATAGTAATAATAAAAACGTGGACAACTGAAATCCGTCTTTTGGAGGTGTCTTAAGCAAATCGAATAAAATGGTTGGAACGCATGTAAATAACATGAGCCGGGAGTTTTGTATATCTGTTACGGTTTACCAGTTATACTAAAGTCTTCAGTCATGTCTGAGAAATGAAAAGTTCTCCATGTAAAGATTAGTTTGAGGAGGATGGATTCTCTGGAAAATCATCCTTGCCACATACTAACTTTGGTATTCAATCAACTTTTCGTTTTCAGCTAAGCTTTCCACACACACACACACTGGTCTCATTTTCAAATCTTTTCCACATTCATGTATATAAAACATATTTCCGGTGAAATGTCAGTATCTAATTTTTGGGTGGAATACAATATCTTCGTTGTACATAGTTACTGAAGAAAGTAAAACGTTAACTTCTTCTTTAAGTAGAGCTTAAGGAAGCACATGTATGATTGAACGTTTCAAATGCCACACGAATAATGATTAATACCAGAGAGATGATACAATACAAATAAGTTACACAGAAAATTTCATCCGTTTTGCTCTAATGGTCTGGTGATTATGATCCAACTTGTTAATGGTCTAAATCGCTAAAATGGACCCCTGCGACAAGAAAGAATAAAACGTCTAATATTTTAATCCTACGATCACAATACATCTAATTTTTTAAAGTATAGTAGGTTTCTCTCTGTCTCCTTTGGTTTAGCTTCCAAAATGTTTACTTTCTCTGCTTGTACTGTGTACATAGTGTATAGAGAAGGTATTGTATTTCATCCAAAAGTTCCATACCGAGATTTCACCGCAAATATATATATATATATAAAAAAATCATTTTTAGAAAAATGTCAGTATGTGTGTGTCTGTAAGCAGCATAGCTCAAAAACTAGAATTCCGTTAAATACCAAACTTGGTATTTAAGTTTGGTATCTTCCAATGATGCGACACGAAGATTTTCAAGAAAAATCTCCCCACCCCCAATTACCCTTTACATGGAACATTTTTCTCAAAAATGACTCTAATCATTTTGATTAAAATATCGTATATATTAAAGATATTTGCCTGAAATAATATGTACATCTTGAATTTTCTGGGAATAGCCGCTAAAGACTACTTTATTCTGGATGAATTTAACGGAATTTTGCATGACTGCTAAACTGTAAGAGATAAACAAAAACTTACCATACAAAGATGTACAGCACTTTAAAACACACAATTTATTTTATACATATTTTTTTTGTGGAATTGATGTTTTTTTTTTTTTTTTTAGATATTCCTTGTTTTTGGTTTCAGCTTTTAAAAACTTACCTTTTCTCATATTAGGAATTTGGCTACTCGTGTCCATACAAACAAAGGATCTTCTGTCACATAGCAACCAGCTTTTGACCAGTCACTTTAACCTATGGTGCTCCGTTATTTTGCTTCTACTTACAAGGAAGCAAGTAATAAGACTATTTGTGCTAATTTTTTCTCGATTAGCATGAAGTAAATAGAAAAATAGGCTTTTTAACAATATTTTATTGCAGGGATGTAGAGAGAGTCATGTGATTAGAACAAATCAGATGTTTTAAAGCTATTAATGCCTTTTTGTCATAAAAAATATAATTAATTGAAAGCATATGCTTAAATATATATGACAGTAAAATCTAGGTTAATTCTTGTCATTGTATTTCTGTGAACATGTATAGCAAATTTTACTGCTCCGCATGAAGCATTTTCAGGTGGGTGATAAGGTAAGATTTGAATGCTTGGCTCATATTAAAGACCATCCACCAGATTGGTAGATTGGATTCTCAGCTTGCCTTTTCTTCTTGCATTGCTGCTTTTCTTCTGTACAACATCGTTTTTTACTTTGTATGATACGAATAAGTCGAACTGGACGTTTTCTTGCGGGGTCCTGCACAGTTTCACACGAGCTCCAGTGAATTAAGTGATTTAAAAATGGCGGCTTTGAATTCAGGAATGTTTAAATTGTTTTATGGAACTGATATAAAAAATCAACTTTTGTAATTTTTTCATGAAATCTCAGTAATACATATCCTTAACGTTTTATTTCACATACCAGTTTCGATTGTTCGGCTGAACCGTAGCAGGACTACGTAGTTCATGCTACCGTCACTAGGTTGCATTTAGCGTTACAAGCGGCTAGTCATCCAACCAGGCCTCAGTAGCTCTGGCGCTCAGTAGATGTCATCTCTTTTAATTAGCATTTTCCCCACTAGATGGTAGGATAAAAAACTCATCAGACTTTCGGAGCACTTCGTTTGCTGTTCACTTCCGAACATCTCTTTCTGCGGATCATACTTGTAAACAGAACACAAATAGTACTAAACATCGAATTTCTGATTGTCTGTAAGGGTATTTATAGGGCGGTTCTTCTGATATCCGCTGGCCGCTCTAATTGGGGAGGGTTGTAGCTTACACGCTACCTAACCTCACTTCCAGTTGAGGGAGGTGGCTATTCCTATTAGCGAATGACTTGACAAACCCAGCCTAGGTATGCTCCATTGGTTCCATATAGAACACTCACCAGCAAGGTGACAGTATCAGCCAATAAAATAAATTCATGACGTAATAAAGTATCCTACAAACGGTGTACGGAACAAGATTGTGCCGTTTGTACTCTATGCTGCTGTAAAACTGCTGTTTCCCACACACACTTACATTCGCTTGCCAGTAAACACATCAGATTTTTACTTCTCTATACGTACCACGTACACAGTGTATAGAGAAGATATTGCACTCCACCCAAAAATTCAATACCGAGATTTCACCGGAAATATATGTTTTAGGGTCCCCTTTATCTAAAAAAAATGCATTTTCGGAAAAATGTCCGTGTGTGTGTGTGTGTGTGTGTGTGGGGGGGGGTGTGTGTATGTGAATCCGTGTGTCTGTGGACACGATAACACAAAAACGAAAAGTCGGTGAAATACCAGACTTGGTATTTAAGTTTAGTATCCTCCAGGGAAGCGACACGAAGATTTTGAGAAAAGTCCCCCCAACTACCGTTTACATGGAACTTTTTTCGATTTTTTTTAATTTCTTAAAAACGGCTCTAACGGTTTTAATTAAAATGTAGTATGTTAAATCTATTTACTTGACAAATAAAATGTGTATCTTGAATTTACTGGGAATAGCCTCTGAACATTACTTTATTCTGGATGAATTTTACGGGATTTTGAATAACTGCTAAACCGTAAGAGATGGCCAGAAACTTACTGCACGGAAAATGTAGAGCACGTTAAAACACACAATTTATGTTACATACATTTTTTTTGTGGAGTTCATCATTTTTGAGACATTCCTTGTTTTCCGTTTCTGATTTGAAAAACTCATTCTTTTCTTATACGGGAATTTGTCAACTGCTGTCCACACAAACAAAGAAACTTCAGTGACATAGCAAGCAGCTTTTGAATATCACTTTAACCTATGGTACTCTCTTATTTCGCTTCTACTTAGAAGCAAGCCAGTAATAAGATTATTTCTGCTAATTGTTTCTGATTAGCTTGAAGCAAATAGATGTATAAGCCTTTTAAGAACAATTTGTTGCAGGGATGTAGAGAAAATATGTGAAACGAACATATCAGCACGGATGGATGATGCATACTCATCAACACGGCTACAGTAACCACACTGTTCTGGTCATTACCGATATGAAACCCTTCCTGCTATTCTTCATCAACTGGACGACCAATGGAGAACACGCTTGATGACAACACTCATCTTAATGTTCGTATCAGTCAGACGAAGCGGCGACATAATTGCTCTTAAACAACCCTAGACTTTCTCAATTTTCAGTTTTCTTATTCAGTGATTCATCTGTAACATTGTTCACATATTGTTCCATATAAAGGTCCGTAAGAGACCTGGAAATGGACGACTTTCATCCTGACTCTTCCACTTTCAGTGATTCATCCGTAACAATGTTCATGTTTTGTAGATCACATGTTGTTCCATGTAAAGGTCCATAAGGGGCTTGGACATGAGGACTTTCATCCTGACTCTTCCACTTTCAGTGGTTCATCCGTAACATTGTTCATGTTCTGTAGATCATGTGTTGTTCCATATAAAGGTCTGTAAGGGGCCTGGACATGATGACTTTCATCCTGACTCTTCCACTTTCAGTGATTCATCCGTAACATTGTTCATGTTCTGTAGATCACGTATTGTTCCATATAAAGGTCCATAAGGGGCTTGGACATGAGGACTTTCATCCTGACTCTTCCACTTTCAGTGATTCATCCGTAACATTGCTCATGATATATAAATCACGTATTGTACCATATAAAGGTCTGTAAGGAGCCTGGACATGATGACTTTCATCCTGACTCTTCCACTTTCAGTGATTCATCGGTAACATTGTTCATGTTCTGTAGATCACGTATTGTTCCATATAAAGGTCCATAAGGGGCTTGGACATGAGGACTTTCATCCTGACTCTTCCACTTTCAGTGGTTCATCCGTAACCTTGTTCATGTTCTGTAGATCACGTGTTGTTCCATATAAAGGTCCATAAGGGGCTTGGACATGACGACTTTCATCCTGACTCTTCCACTTTCAGTGGTTCATCCGTAACATTGTTCATGTTCTGTAGATCACGTGTTGTTCCATATAAAGGTCTGTAAGGGGCCTGGACATGATGACTTTCATCCTGACTCTTCCACTTTCAGTGATTCATCCGTAATATTGCTCATGATATATAAATCTCGTGTTGTTCCATATAAAGGTCTGTAAGGAGCCTGGACATGATGACTTTCATCCTGACTCTTCCACTTTCAGTGGTTCATCCGTAACCTTGTTCATGTTCTGTAGATCACGTGTTGTTCCATATAAAGGTCCATAAGGTGCTTGGACATGACGACTTTCATCCTGACTGCCACTTTCAGTGGTTCATCCGTAACATTGTTCATGTTCTGTAGATCATGTGTTGTTCCATATAAAGGTCTGTAAGGGTCCTGGACATGATGACTTTCATCCTGACTCTTCCACTTTCAGTGATTCATCCGTAACATTGTTCATGTTCTGTAGATCACATATTGTTCCATATAAAGGTTCGTAAGGGGCCTGGACATGAGCACTTTCATCCTGACACTTTCACTTTCGGTGATTCATCCGTAACAATGTTCATGTTTAGTAGATCACATATTGTTCCATATAAAGGTCCATAAGGGACTTGGAAATGGACGACTTTCATCCTGACTCTTCCACTTTCAGTGGTTCATCCGTTAAATTGTTCATGTTTTGTAGATCACATGTTTTTCCATATAACGGTCCTTAAGGGACCTGGAAACGGACGTCTTTTATCCTGACTCTTCCACTTTCAGTGATTCATCCGTAACATTGTTCATGTTCTGTAGATCACGTATTGTTCCATATAAAGGTCTGTAAGGAGCCTGGACATGAGGACTTTCATCCTGACTCTTCCACTTTCAGCGATTCATCCGTAACATTTTTCATGTTCTGTAGATCACGTATTGTTCCATATAAAGGTCCATAAGGGGCTTGGATATGAGGACTTTCATCCTGACTTCCACTTTCAGTGATTCATCCGTAACATTGTTCATGTTCTGTAGATCACGTACTGTTCCATATAAAGTTCCGTAAGGAGCTTGGACATGAGGACTTTTATCCTGACTCTTCCACTTTCAGTGGTTCATCCGTAACATTGCTCATGTTCTGTAGATCACGTATTGTTCCATATAAAGGTTCATAAGGGGCTTGGACATGAGGGAGGACTTTCATCCTGACTCTTCCACTTTCAGTGATTCATCCGTTAAATTGTTCATGTTTTGTAGATCACATATTGTTGCATATGAAGGTCTCTAGGGGGCCTGGACAGTAGGACTTTCATCCTGACTCTTACACTTTTCAGTGATTCATCCGTTAAATTGTTCATCTTTTGTAGATCACATATTGTTCCATATAAAGGTCCGTAAGGGGCCTGAACAGTAGCACTTTCATCCTGACTCTTCCACTTTCAGTGATTCATCCGTAACAATGTTCATGTTTTGTAGATCACATATTGTTCCATATAGAGGTCCGTAAGGGACCTGGAAATGGACGACTTTCATCCTGACTCTTCCACTTTCAGTGATTCATCCGTAACAATGCTCATGATTTGTAATTCACGTATTGTTGTATATAAGGGTCCGTAATTGGCCTGGAAATGGAGGACTCTCATCCTACTCTCTTTATGTCGTCGTCACGGGGAAGAACCACAGGGGTCTGTTTTGCCCCCATTTCTTTACAACCTGTATATATCCGATAAATCCCCACATACTACAATTCAACTGGCGACTTATGCATAAAGACCGACAGACACCATTCTGATGCTTTTACTGTTCATATGACTCGTGCTATCTTAACCGTTTCAATAGTTTACTGGACACTTGGAGGTTATGTGTTCACATCCACCTCCTTCTTGTTTCATACAGTACCAAATATTTGGGAGTTCATGAATGGCTGAAATGCAGTTTAATTTAAATACTGTTTTCTCAGCGGCCCATTCTATCCTGGGTGTGAAAGTCCGCTTAATTTTGCTCAGAGATCTGTTTAACAGGCTCTAGGTCCTTTTACGTGCCGTAAATCTACGACACGGGCTCAACTACCCTGCCAAAAGAAACCATCATCCTCCACACGTGACCTTGGGTATATGAAATTAGAATGATAATATCCATTACACCACGGATGGTGACCAAGGCTGCTTTAGGCCGCGTTAATATTTTTTGTGAGCGAATCATATGTTCGGACCTGCGGGCACTTTTTTTCATTTGCTTTATTTAAAAAAAATCTCATGTGTTCAATGATTTTCCATACATCTCTACAACAAATTATTATTCAAAAGCTTATTCCTCTATTTACTTCATGCTAATCAAGATAAACATTAGCAGAAATAGTCTTATTACTTGCTTCCTTGTAAGTGGAAGCGAAATAAGGGAGTACCATAGGTTAAGGTGATAGTCACAAGTTGGTTGCTGAAACCAATAACAAGGAATATCTCAAAAACAATCAACTCCACGAAAAATATGTATACTACATAAATTGTGTGTTTCAATGTGCTCTACATTTCTGTGGGGTAAGTTTTTGTCCTTCGCTTACGGTTTAGCATCCAGAATAAAGTAGTCTTCAGAGGATATTCCCAGAAAATTCAAGATATACATTTTATTTGCTATATAGACATCTTTAATATACGGCATTTTAATCAAAATCATTAGAGCCATTTTTGAGAAAATCAAAATTTTCGAATATTTTTCCAAGTAAAGGGTAGTTTAGGGTGGGGGATTTTCCCAAAATCTTTGTGTCGCAACCCTGGAAGATACTAAACTTAAATACATAGGTTGCTATTTACCAACTTTTCGTTTTTGAATTATCGTGTTCACAGACACACGGACACACACGCGCACCAATCTCTGAAAATGCTTTTTTTTGGATATAGGGGACCATAAAAATTGTATTTCCGGTAAAATCTCGGTACCGATTTTTTGGTAGAGTGCAATACCTTCTCTATACGCTATGTACATAGTACGTGTAGGGAAAGTAAAAATGATACATTTGTTTGGGAGGACGTTTTTTTATCTTTTTCGGCTTTCTAGTTACTTTCTCTATACGCACTATGTACATATGGTATAGAGAATGTATTGCACGATACCGAGATTTCACCGGAAATATATGCTTTAGGGTCCTCTGTATCCAAAAAAAGTATTTTCAGAAAAAGGTCCGTGTGTGAGTCCGTGTGCCAGTGTGTCCGTGTGCCAGTGTGTCTGTGTGTCTGTGAACACGATAACTTAAAAACGAAAAGTCGGTAAAATACCAAACTTGGTATTTAAGTTTAGTATCTTCCAGGGATGCGACACGAAGATTTTGAGAAAAATCCTCCCACCCCAAACTACCCTTTACATGGAACTTTTTTCGAAAATTTTGATTTTCTAAAAAATGACTAACGATTTTGATTAAAATATCAAATATTAAAGATATTTACCTGACAAATAAAATGTATATTTTGAATTTTCTGGGAATAGCCTCTAAAAACTACTTTATTCTGGATAAATTTTGCATAACTACTAAACCGAAAGAGATGGACAAAAACTTAACACGCAAAAAATGTAGATCACGTTAAAACACACAATTTATGTAATATACATTTTTTTTTTCTTGGAGTTGGTCGTTTTTGAGATATTCCTTTTTCTTGGTTTCAGCTTTGAAAAACATACTTTTCTCATACAGGAATTTGTCAACTCCTATCCACACAAACAAAGGAACATCAGTCACATAGCAACCGGCTTTTGGCTTTCCCTTTAACCTATGGTACTCCCTTATTTCGGTTCTACTTACAATAAAGCATGAAATAAATAAAAGATGAGCTTATTAACAATAAATTGTTGCAGAGCTATAAAGCAAGTCATGTGAATGGAATACATCGGATTTTTTTTCAAGTATTTGCGACTATTGCGGTGTGTTGAGCCCTTTTTAGTGAGGTTGTCTGGTGGGTGGATGAAATGCCTGCTGATGGCAGTCGTGAGATCTCATTTACTGATTTCTCTGCATTGTGTAGTTAGGGCTCCTTTTCCATTGCAATGTCATTTTTATTTTCTCTACACGTACTATGTGTATAGACAAGTTACTGTATTCCACCCAAAAATTCCATACCAACATTTCACTGCAAATACTTTTTTAAGACTGTGAATCCAAAAAAGGTAACAATTTTTAGCAAAATGTGTAGTGTGTGTGTGTGTGTGTGTGTGTGTGTGTGTGTGTGTGTGTGTGTGAGTGTGTAGACAGCATAGCACAAAAACAAAAAGGTATTTAAGTTTCGTATCTTCCAAGGATGTGTCACAAACATTGTTAACAAAATACCCCCTCCACAAACTACCCTTTACAAGGGAAATTTTTTGAAAATTTTGATTTTCTTAAAGAAGTCTCTAACGATTCTGATTAAAATACCGTATATTATAGAAATTTACATTCCAATTAAAATGAATATGTCGAATCTTCCCGAAAAAGACTCACCTCTTTATTCTGGAGAATTTTACCAAATTGTGCTTAACTGGTAAACCGTAAAGATGGACAAAAACTTACCATACAAAATATGTAGTTCTCGTCAAAACACAAAATTTATGTCCTTTACATTTTCGTTGTGGAGGTAATTGTTTTCCAGATATTCCTTGTTATTGGTTTCAGTTGTAAAGTACTTATATTTTTCTCAGACAGGGAGTGTCCGTTTTTCTTTTGTTCTACTCCTGGCTAAGCAAAGAAGCGCTTTGCAATGACAATGACATAACGATAGCTTTTAAAACATTTGACTATCACTTTAGCATACCGCATTCCTTTATTTCCCTTCTACGTATAAGGAACTAAATAATAAGAACATTCTCGATTAGTATCCTTGTGCTGAAAGAAGAATAATCTTTTGTACGAAGTTTGTAGAACAGCTAGAGAAAGTCGTGTGACTGTAACGCATCAGATTTCTCCCTAGATGGATGACACATGCCTATCAACCATACTGTTCTGGTCATTACCGATATGGAACCTTTCCTGCTATTCTTCATCAACTGGACGACCAATGGAGAACACGCTTGATGACAACACTCATCTTAATGTTCGTATCAGTCAGACGAAGTATTGCTTTTAAACAACTCTAGACTCTTCATCCGTAACATTGTTCATGTTTTGAAGATCACGTATTGTTCCATATAAAGGTCCACAAGGGGCTTGGACATGAGGGAGGACTTTCATCCTGACTCTTCCACTTTCAGTGATTCATCCGTAGCATTGTTCATGTTTTGTAGATCACGTGTTGTTCCATATAAAGGTCCACAAGGGGCTTGCACATGAGGGAGGACTTTCATCCTGACTCTTCCACTTTCAGTGATTCATCCGTAACATTGTCCATGTTGTGTAGATCATGTGTTGTTACAAATAAAGGTCCATAAGGGGCTTGGACATGAGGACTTTCATCCTGATTCTTCCCATTTCAGTGATTCATCCGTAACATTGCTCATGTTTTGTAGATCACGTGTTCCATATAAAGGTCCATAAGGGGCTTGGCCATGAGGACTTTCATCCTGACTCTTCCACTTTCAGTGATTCAACCCGTAACATTGCTCATGTTCTGTAGATCACGTGTTGTTCCAAATAAAGGTCCATAAGGGGCTTGGACATGAGGACTTTCATCCTGACTCTTCCACTTTCAGTGGTTCATCCGTTAAATTGTTCATGTTCTGTAGATCACGTGTTGTTCCATATGAAGGTCCACAAGGGGCTTGGACATGAGGGAGGACTTTCATCCTGACTCTTCCACTTTCAGTGGTTCATCCGTAACATTGCTCATGTTCTGTAGATCACGTGTTGTTCCACATAAAGGTCCGTAAAGGGGCCTGGACATGAGGACTTTCATCCTGACTCTTCCACTTTCAGTGGTTCATCCGTATCATTGTTCATGTTCTGTAGATCACGTTTTGTTCCACATAAAGGTCCGCAAAGGTGCCTGGACATGAGGACTTTCATCCTGACTCTTCCACTTGCAGTGGTTCATCCGTAACATTGTTCATGTTCTGTAGATCACGTGTTCCATATAAAGGTCCACAAGGGGCTTGGACCTGAGGGAGGACTTTCATCGTGACTCTTCCACTTTCAGCGATTCATCCGTAACATTGTTCATGTTCTGTAGATCACGTGTTCCATATAAAGGTCCATAAGGGGCCTGGACATGAGGACTTTTATCCTGACTCTTCCACTTTCAGTGATTCATCCGTAACATTGTTCATGTTCTGTAGATCACGTGTTCCATATAAAGGTCCATAAGGGGCCTGGAATTGAGGACTTTCATCCTGACTCTTCCACTTTCAGCGATTCATCCGTAACATTGTTCATGTTCTGTAGATCACGTGTTCCATATAAAGGTCCATAAGGGGCTTGGATATGAGGACTTTCATCCTGACTCTTCCACTTTCAGCGATTCATCCGTAACATTATTCATGTTCTGTAGATCACGTGTTCCATATAAAGGTCCATAAGGGGCCTGGACATGAGGACTTTCATCCTGACTCTTCCACTTTCAGCGATTCATCCGTAACATTGCTCATGTTCTGTAGATCAGGTATTGTTCTATATAAAGGTCCATAAGGGGCCTGGACATGAGGACTTTCATCCTGACGCTTCCACTTTCAGTGATTCATCCGTAACATTGCTCATGTTCCATAGATCACGTATTGTTCTATATAAAGGTCCATAAGGGGCCTGGACATGAGGACTTTCATCCTGATGCTTCCACTTTCAGTGATTCATCCGTAACATTGTTCATGTTCTGTAGATCACGTGTTCCATATAAAGGTCCATAAGGGGCCTGGAATTGAGGACTTTCATCCTGACTCTTCCACTTTCAGCGATTCATCCGTAACATTGTTCATGTTCTGTAGATCACGTGTTCCATATAAAGGTCCATAAGGGGCTTGGATATGAGGACTTTCATCCTGACTCTTCCACTTTCAGCGATTCATCCGTAACATTATTCATGTTCTGTAGATCACGTGTTCCATATAAAGGTCCATAAGGGGCTTGGACATGAGGACTTTCATCCTGACTCTTCCACTTTCAGCGATTCATCCGTAACATTGCTCATGTTCTGTAGATCACGTATTGTTCTATATAAAGGTCCATAAGGGGCCTGGACATGAGGACTTTGATCCTGACGCTTCCACTTTCAGTGATTCATCCGTAACATTGCTCATGTTCCATAGATCACGTATTGTTCTATATAAAGGTCCATAAGGGGCCTGGACATGAGGACTTTCATCCTGACGCTTCCACTTTCAGTGGTTCATCCGTAACATTGTTCATGTTCTGTAGATCACGTGTTCCATATAAAGGTCCGTAAAGGGCCTGGACATGAGGTCTAAATTTTTGTGTAGTATGTTTTTGTGTATCTCTTACGGTTTAGCAATTATATAAAATTTAGAAAAAATTATCCTGATGAAAGATGTTCTCAATGTCTATTTGCCATTTAATTGTAATAAACTTAAGAGATTTTAATCAAAATCGTTAGTCATTTTCGAGAAAATTTTCGTAATTTTTTCCATATTACGGATAGTGGGTGGTTGGTTTTGAAAATCTTCGTGTTGCATCTTTGTGACATGCTCAACTTAAATATCAAAGTTGGTATTTAACAGACTTGTCGTTTCTAAGCTTTGCTGCCCACACACACATATACACACACGGACGTTTTTCTAAAAACGCTTTTCTTTGTTCTCAGGGGAGTCCCAAAACATGTATTCCTGGTGAAATCTCGGTACTGAATTTTTGAGTGCAGTACAATACTTGTTGTATACACTACGTACATAGTACGTGCAGAGAAAGTAAAGAAGTTGCTGGAACTTGACCTCACTTTCTCTTCACTCCAAGGGCTCTTCACAGCAACTTCCTTGTCATCGTCAGTGAAATTGGTAACCAAACATTTATCTTTTTTCTCGAGACAAGGATCGTCGAAATGTATCTTATGCAACGACATGTTTACGTCATCAAACACATAGCGGTGGCTATCCTAGCCCGACAATATAAGCAATGTTATTACTAGGGCTCGCATTTTTAGGTAAATACGAGCACATATTCTGTTTGCGCCCTAATATGAACTTGAAACTGAGTTTTATGTTCTGGCTATGTACACTAGACCAAACTTTTTAAATGTTATTGCACATAAAAATTAATATTTTCTGATTTTTATAAAAATAAATATTTTTCGTATATTCACATAAATTATATAAAAAAGGAAAGGAAACTTTTGAAAAAGAATGTTCACATAATTTCATAAAATCACAAAAGCAGCAGCAGAGTTATTACTTTCTCTATAGTACATAGTGGATAGAGAATGTATTGCACTCCACCAAAAAATTCGATACCGAGATTTCACCGGAAATATGTTTTAGGATCCCCTTTATCTAAAAAAAGCATTTTCGAAAAAAGTTCCGTGTGTGTGTGTGTGTGTGTGTGTGTGTGTGTGTGTCCGTGTGTCTGTGAACACGATAACTCAAAAACGAAAAATAGGTAAAATACCAAACTTGGTATTTAAGTTTAGTATCTTCCAGGGATGCGACACGAAGATTTTGAGAAAAATTCCCCCACCCCCAACTACCCTTTACATGGAATTTTTTTCGAAAATTTTTATTTTCTCAAAAATGGCCCTAACGATTTTGATTAAAAGTTCGTATATTAAAGACATTTACCTGACAAATAAAATGTATATCTTGAATTTTCTGGGAATAGACTCTGAAGAGTAGTTTATTCTGGATGAATTTTACTAAATTTTGAACAACTGCTAAAGCGTAAGAGATGGACAAAAACTTACTGCACAAAAATGTAGAGCACGCTAAAACACACAATTTATGTCATATACATTTTTTTCGTGGAGTTCGTCGTTTTTGTGCCATTCCTTATTTTTGGTTTCTGCTATGAAAAACTTGTATATTTCTCATACAGAAATACGTCAACTGCTGTCCATACAAAGGAACTTGAGTGACATAGCAAGCAGATTTTGATTATCACTTTAACCTGTGCTACTCCCTTATTTCACCTCTACTTACAAGGAAGCAAGTAATATGGCTATTTCTGCTGTTAATAGAAGTATAAGCTTTTTAAGAATAATTTGTTGCAGGGATATAGAGAAAGTGATGTGAATGGTACACATCAGATTTTTGTTAACAAGTCCCTATCCACTTGTGTAATGTCCAATTATTGGAAGAACTGATATATAGTATCCCTTGAGTTTGGATCCTGCTTTGCTCGCAAGATAACAACTGTCATATGCTTGAAATAAAAAACACAGCCGGCTTGTATACTCATTTGTCATTTGTGAATCCGCAAAGTTTAGACAACCCTCTGGGAAGATACACTTTTCACTTTTCATGCCCAGAGTGAAAAATAGTGCAAGAAAATGATATTTTCAGTTCTGATGGTAAAATCCTGAAATTATTGAAGTGAGTAACATGCCATGTTATAATTACGCTAGACTTACTCCTTGTGACGTGGAGCCACTTAAGGCACTTTTTCGTCACAATTGTGAATCTTTCGGGGTGGAAAATTTGAAGAAGCATGCGGTCGTATACAGTATTTGGTGATCCCTCCCACGAATGATGATTGCTTACATTTCTATTGGGTCATCCATTAATATCTTTAAAAAATGTATTTGTTTTGGCACATATTTTCAACATTTTTAGTGCATAAAAATAAATATTTCTCAAGTTTTTAGCACTTAAAATCCGAGCCCTAGTTATTATTTTCTCTAGCCCGTATAGTGCAAGGAGAAGTTCCTGTATTCTACCCAAATATTCGAAATCGATATTTCACGGAAATACATGTTTGGATATCCCGCGATTAATAAAAAAAAAGCATTTTTAGAAACGGGTCTCTGCGTCGGTGTCTGTCTGTCTACGCGTGTGGCTGTGGGCAGAATAGCTTAAAAATAAAAAGTCGGCTAAAGACCAAACTTGATATTTAAGGCCATTATCTTCCAAGGATACGATACGAAAATTTTCAAGGAAATCCCCCCACTCCCAACTACTCTTTACATGACAACTTTTTTTTTTTTTTTTTTTTTTTAAATTTGGTTTTCTCATAAGTGGTTCCAACGATTTTCATTAAACTATTTTATATCTAAGACTTTACATGACAAATGAAATGTTCATCTTGAATGTTATGTAAGACCTCGTTTTTCTGAATGAATTTTGCATAACTGGCAAACCGTAAGACATAGACATGTAGATCTCAATTTATGTCATACACACTTATTTCGGCCGTTTCCGAGATATTCCTTTTAATGGTTTCAGTTTTAACTTTCTCAAACGGGAACATTGTTTCACATAGCAACCAGCTTTTAAAAGAATTGACTATGGATTTCCCTACTACTTACAAGCGAGGAGCCAATAAGATCATTTTTGGTAAAGTGCATCTCGATTAGTATGAGAAAAGTTTGTTTGTGAAAGAGTTTTTGTGTGCCCCGGTATCTTAATTACATATCAGCTATACACGAGTTCTTTATGACAAAACTCACAGCACGCAACAGCTTGAAACACGAAAATGGTTTCCAATGAGCTGCTTCTCTAAGTATCTGTACGGAAGTATCATCCCAGACCTCGATTAAAGGCTTCAAAAAATCTGATGTGTTCCATTCACATCACTTTCCCTACATCTCTGCAACAAATTATTGTTAAACAGCTTATGCTTCTATTTACTTCATGTTAATCGAGAAAAATTAACAGAAATAGTCTTATTACCTGCTTCCTTGTAAGTAGAAGCGAAATAAGGGAGTACTATAGGTTAAAGTGATAGTCAAAAGCTGGTTGCTATGCGACTGAAGTTCCTCTGTTTGTATGGACACGAGTTGACAAATTCCTGTATGAGAAAAGTATGGGTTTTTCAAAGCTGAAACCAAAAACAAAGAGCATCTCAAAAATGGACAACTCCATCAGAAAAAAGTATATAACATAAATTGTGTTTTAACCAGATCTACATTATTTTGTTTACTAAGTTTTTGCTTATCTCTTACGGTTTACCAGTTATGTAAAATTCATTCAGAATAAACATGTCTTCGTTAGCTATTCCCAAACAATTGAATATATACATTTTACTTGTCATGTAAATATGTTAGATATAAAAGATTCTAAATCGATACAGCCATTTTTGAGAAAATCAAAATTTTCGAAATTTTACCATATAAAGGGTAGCTGGGGTTGGGGAGGGATTTTCTTGAAAATTTCGTGTCGCATCTTTGGAAGATACCGAACTTAAATACCAAATTTGGTTTATAATGGTCTTTCCGTTTTTGAGCCATGCTGCCCCCTCCCACACACGGACATTTTTCTAGAATCCTTTTTTTTTTTTTTTTTTTGATTCAGGGGGTCCCAAAACATATATTTCTCTACATAGTACATGGTGCGTAAGAATAGAAGGTATTGTACTCCACCCAAAATTTCAATACCCAGATTTCACCGGAAATACACGTTTTAGGGTGTCCTGTATCAATAAAAAAAGCACTTTAAGAAAAAGGTAAATTGTGTATGTATGTGTGTGTGTGTGTGTGTCCGTGAACATTATAACTCAAAAACGAAAAATCAGGAAAATACCAAACTTAAGATTTAAGTTTACTATCTTCTAAGGATGCGATACGAAAAGTTTGACGAAAATCTCTCCTCCCCAAACTAACCTTAACATTGAAATAAATTCGAAAATTTTGATTTTCTCAAAAATGTCCAATGAATTTAATTAAAGTACCTATGTTGAACATGTTTACACGGTAAATAAAATGTATATCTTGAATTTTCCTAGAACAACCTCTGAACACCTCCTTATTTGGATGAATTTTGCATAACTATTAAATCATAAATGACAAAAAATATTTAATATACAAAAATGTAGATGTCGTTAAACCACACACTTTATGCCATATACATTTTTACTTTCTCTATACGTACTATGTACATAGTGTATAGAGAAGGTATTGTAATGCACCCAAAATTCGATACCGAGTTTTCACCGGAAATGCATTTTTTGGGTCCCCCTGAATCTAAAAAAGCATTTTTAGAAAAAAACATGTCCGTGTGTGTGTGTGTGTGTGTGTGTGTGTGTGTGTGTGTGTGTGGGCAGCATAGCTCAAAAACGAAAAGTCCGTTAAATACGAAACTTGGTATTCAAGTTGTGTATCTCCCACGGATGCGACACGAACATTTTCAAGCAAATCTCCCAATTACCCTTTACATGGAAAATATTTCCAACATTTTGATTTTCTTAAAAAAACGATTTTGATTAAGATATCGTATATTTGCCTGTCAAATAAAATGTACCTCTATATTTAATTTTATGGGATAAGGCTCTGAAGATTACTTTTATTCTGCATGAATTTTATGAAATTTTCCATAATTGGCAAACCGTAAGAGATAGAGAAAAACTTACCTAACAGAAAATATAGAGCACGTTAAAATACGCAATTTATGTTATATACATTTTTTCATGGAGTTGATCGTTTTTTAGACATCCCTTGTTTATTGGTTTCCGCTTTAAAACACTTATACCCGTGTTGTCTTTAAAAAATCTGATGTGTTTCATTCACATGAATTTCTCCATTATTTATTGTTAAAAAGCTTACGCTTCTATTTACTTCATGCTAATCAATAAAACATTAGCAGAAATAGTCTAATTACTTGTTTCCTTGTAAGTAGAAGGGAAATAAGGGAGAACTATAGGTTAAAGTGATAGTCAAAAGCTGGTTGCTATGTCACTGAGGTTCCTTTGTTTGTATGGACAGGAGTTGACAAATTCCTGCAAGAGAAAGGTATAAGTTTTTCAAAGCTGAAACCAAAACCAAGGGATATCTTAAAAACGATCAACTCCACGATAAAAAAAAAGCGAATGACAAATTGTGCTTTAATCTGCTCTAACTTTTTTGCTGGGAAGTTTTTGTCCATCTCTTACGGTTTAGCAGTTATGCAAAAATCCGTAAAATGCATCCAGATTAAAGTAGTCTTCAGAGGCTATTCCCAGAAAATTCAGGATATACAATTTATTTTTCAGTAAATATCTTTAATATGCGATATTTTACTCAAAATCGTTAGAGCTATTTTTGAAAAATTAAAATTTTCGAATAAATTCCATATGAAGAGTAGTTGGGACTGGGGGGATTTTCTTGAAAATCTTCGTGTCGTGTCGCATCTTAAATACCAAATTTGGTACTTATGAACAATGTTACGGATGAATCATTGCAAGTGGAAGAGTCAGGATGAAAGTCCTCCTCATGTCCAAGCCCTTTATGGACCTTTATATGGAACAACACGTGATCTACAGAACATGAACAATGTTACGGATGAACCACTGAAAGTGGAAGAGTCAGGAAGAAAGTCCCTCCCTCATGTCCAAGCCCCTTGTGAAACTTTATATGGAACAACACGTGATCTACAAAACATGAACAATGTTACGGATGAATCACTGAAAGTGGAAGAGTCAGGATGAAAGTCCTCCCTCATGTCCAAGCCCCTTGTGAACCTTTATATGGAACAACACGTGATCTACAAAACATGAACAATGTTACGGATGAATCACTGAAAGTGGAAGAGCCAGGATGAAAGTCCCTCCCTCATGTCCAAGCCCCTTGTGAACCTTTATATGGAACAACACGTGATCTACAAAACATGAACAATGTTACGGATGAATCACTGAAAGTGGAAGAGTCAGGATGAAAGTCCCTCCCTCATGTCCAAGCCCCTTGTGAACCTTTATATGGAACAACACGTGATCTACAGAACACGAATAATGTTACGGATGAATCACTGCAAGTGGAAGAGTCAGGATGAAAGTCCTCCTCATGTCCAAGCCCCTTATGGACCTTTATATGGAACACGTGATCTACAGAACATGAACAATGTTACGGATGAATCACTGAAAGTGGAAGAGTCAGGATGAAAGTCCTCCCTCATGTCCAAGCCCCTTGTGAACCTTTATATGGAACAACACGTGATCTACAAAACATGAACAATGTTACGGATGAATCACTGAAAGTGGAAGAGTCAGGATGAAAGTCCTCCCTCATGTCCAAGCCCCTTGTGGACCTTTATATGGAACAACACGTGATCTACAAAACATGAACAATGTTACGGATGAATCACTGAAAGTGGAAGAGTCAGGATGAAAGTCCTCCCTCATGTCCAAGCCCCTTGTGGACCTTTATATGGAACAACACGTGATCTACACAACATGAACAATGTTACGGATGAATCACTGAAAGTGGAAGAGTCAGGATGAAAGTCCTCCCTCATGTGCAAGCCCCTTGTGGACCTTTATATGGAACAACACGTGATCTACAAAACATGAACAATGTTACGGATGAATCACTGAAAGTGGAAGAGTCAGGATGAAAGTCCTCCCTCATGTCCAAGCCCCTTGTGGACCTTTATATGGAACAACACGTGATCTACAAAACATGAACAATGTTACGGATGAAGAGTCTAGAGTTGTTTAAAAGCAATACTTCGTCTGACTGATACGAACATTAAGATGAGTGTTGTCATCAAGCGTGTTCTCCATTGGTCGTCCAGTTGATGAAGAATAGCAGGAAAGGTTCCATATCGGTAATGACCAGAACAGTATGGTTGATAAGCATGTGTCATCCATCTAGGGAAACATCTGATGTGTTACAGTCACACGACTTTCTCTAGCTGTTCTACAAACTTCTTACGAAAGAGTATTCTTCTTTCAGCACAAGGATACTAATCGAGAATGTTCTTATTATTTAGTTCCTTATACGTAGAAGGGAAATAAAGGAATGCGGTATGCTAAAGTGATAGTCAAATGTTTTAAAAGCTATCGTTATGTGATTGTCATTGCAAATCGCTTCTTTGCTTAGCCAGGAGTAGAACAAAAGAAAAACGGACACTTCCTATCTGAGAAAAGTATAAGTACTTTACAGCTGAAACCAATAACAGGGAATATCTCGAAAACAATTACCTCCACAACGAAAATGTAAAGAACATAAATTGTGTGTTCTGACGAGAACTACATTTTTTGTATGGTAAGTTGTAGTGTATCTCTTACGGTTTACTAGTTATAGAAAATTCAGTGAAATTCATTCAGATGAAAGAGGTCTTTAGAGGCTATTCCCAGAAAATTCAAGATATACATTTTATTTTCCATATAAATATATTTAATATACAGTGTTTTAATGAAAATCGTTAGGACGTTTTTTGAGAAAATCAAAAATTTTTCCATGTAAAGAAGTGTTTTAATGAAAATCGTTAGGACGTTTTTTGAGAAAATCAAAATTTTTTCCATGTAAAGGGTTTTTGGGGTGGGGAGGTTTTCTTGAAAATGTGTGTGTCACCTCATTTTAAGATCTGAACTTAAATACCAAGTTTGGTATTTAGCTGTCATTTAGCTTATAGCTATGTTGTCCACAAAGACAGACACGTGGACCTTTTTCTAAAAACGGTTTGTTTTCGGACTCAGGGTGCCTCAAAACATAATTTCCATTAAAAGCTCGGTATCGATATTTTAGGTGGTCACCAATACCTTAGGATGTGGAAAAAGTAACAATTAGCAGACACAAAAGAGTGACATTTGCATTTGACAGCTATACAAATGATATCGGTGGATATACCGCTGCCCGGCCTGGGAGTCAACGACCCACAATTTCTGTGGGAGGACTGCCCCAAGGGCCTGCAAAATTTGCGGACTCCTCGCCCACACCGTGCGAGTTACTCAACTCTGGACCCTAGACGGACATGCTTAATCCTATTTGGAGTACCCTTTACCTTACTTTCTCTAACCCGTATCTACAATGGTTTCATATTTAAGCCACTTAAACTTTTTTCAAACGGGAACATATTACTCTCTCTCTCTCTCTCTCTATCTCTCTCTCTCTCTCTCTATCTCTCTCTCTCTCTCTCTCTCTACACGTACTATGTACGAGGGAATTTTCAACCTCCGATATGCTATAAATAAAAGACAAGTTCCTAGAAAACAATTATTTTATTACTAAAAGTTTTGTACACTTATGGTTACTTTTCAACATAATCACCGAAAAGATTGAAACATTTATCGGACCTGTACACAAGCTTTGCAATACCCGCTTCAAAAAATGTTGCCGAGAATGATTTAAGATGAGTATTGACGTTGTTTTGAAGATCTTCGTATTTTACGACGTTTGCGGAGAGTCATTCAAAAGAAACGAAGAAGAATACTGACTTCAGGAATTGTGTTGATCCATGACAACGCTCGGCTGCTTGAACAATTTCAATGGGACATTTTCGACCACCCGCCGTACATTCCTGACCTGGCACCCAGCGACTTTCACCTTTTCCCTGAACTGAAGATGTGGCAAAACAACGTCAATGCTCATTTGAAATCATTGGCGGCAACATTTTTTGAAGCGGGTATTGCAAAGCTTGTGCGCAGATACGATAAATTTGATTATGTTGAAAAGTAACCATAAGTATACAAAACTTTTAGTAATAAAATGATTTGTTTTCAATGAACTTGTCTTTTATTTATATCCTATCGGAGGTTGAAAAAATTAAACGGCCCTCGTACATAGTGTATAGAGAATGTCCTGTATTGCACCCAAAAATTCGATACCGAGATTTCACTGGAAATACATGCTTTGGGTTCCACTGAATCCAAAAAAAAGCATTTTTAGAAAAAAGATCTGTGTGCGTGCGTGTATGCAGCATAGCTCAAAAACGAAAAGCTCATTTAATACCAAAGTATTTAAGTATCATCCAAGGATGTGATACGAAGAAAATCACCAACCCCAAACTACCCCTTACATTGAAAAAAAACTCGAAAGTTTTGATTTTCTCAGAAATTGCTCTATCGATTTTGATTAATATATCGTACCTATATTAAAGTGATTTACATAACAAATAAAATGTATATCTTGAATTTTCTGGAAATAGCCTCTTTATTCTGGATAAAATTTGCGGAACTTTGCATAACTGGTAAACCATAAGAGATAGACAAGAACTTACTTAACAGAAAATGTAGAGCGCGTTAAAACACACAATTTATGTCATATATCTACGGTATTTTTGTTGTTTTTTTCGTGGAAATGAGTATTTCTGAGATACATTGTTATTTGTTTTACATTTAAAATACTTCAACTTTTCTCACACGGAAAGTTGTAAACTCCTGGCAATACATAGAAACGGATTTCAACCATATGGCAACCAGGTTTTAGCGTAGTGTATTTCGCTTCTACTTACAAGGAAGCAAGTATTTAAGAACATTTCTGCTAATTTTTACCTGGATTAGCATGAAGTATAGATACTCTCATAAGTAATGTCGTTTTTTAAGAAAAACAATGACTTGAAATGTGTTCCGACAAGCAATTAACTTATCTTCGAAGTACAGACCATTAGATTCTATGATCTTGAGTCATCTTTCAGCGAGGTTTATTATCCCACGATGGCACCAGTCTCTGGTTTTTGATGCGAAGAATTCGGTGAGACCCATCTGCACTGCTTGCTTCAATGTTGTCAACATTTCTTCCATGCAGAAAATGGGCCATGAATCGAAAACATGATAATCTGATGGTGCGAGATTAGGGTTGTATGCTAGGCGTGATAGCAGTTCGATTCCTCCATTCCTGAATGTTTTCCATGGTTGTTCGTGCAGTATGGGGTCTTGCATTGTCCTGTTGCAATAGAACTCTATTTCAGTTAACTAATGCTGGGTATCTCCGTCTCAAAATTTCATGAACTCGTTCCAGTTTTTGAGAATAAAATCGCTCGCACGTTCGGAATAAACTCCCAGTGAATCACACCTTCAAAATTCCACCAGTCACATAACATTATTTTGGGATCGAAACAATTTTTTTTTACTTTCTCTGCAAAATATTTTTGGAAAAAGGTCCGTGTGTGCATGTGTGTGTCTCTGTGTGTGTCTGTGTCCGTGGACGGCATAACTCAAAAACGAAAAGATCATTAAATACCAAACTTGGTATTTAAGTTTGATATCTTCCAAGGATGCAACACGAAGTTTTTCAAGAAAATCACCCCCTCACCCTCAACTACTCTTTACATGGACTTTTTTTTTAAAAAATTTAATTTTCTTAAAAATGGCTCTAACGATTTTCATTAAAATATTGTATATTAAAGATATTTACCTGACAAATAAAATGTGTATCTTGAATTTTCTAGGAATATCCTCTGAAGACTACTTTTTTCTGGATTAATTTTACTGAATTTTGCATAATTGCTATACTGTAAGAGATGGATAAAAACTTACTACACAAAAATGTAGAGCACGTTAAAACACACCATTTATGATATATACATTTTTTTCGTGGAGTTGATTTTTTTTTTTTTTATGTATTCCTTGTTTTCGGTTTCAGCTTTGAAAAACTTATACTTTTCTCATTCAGGAATTTGTCAACTCGTGTCCATACAAGCAAAGGAACTTGAGTCACATAGCAAGCAGGTTTTTCGGGATCAATCCACTGTTTCGTTAGTATACCCACTTTTCATCACAAGTGACAATTCTGCTGACAAATCAATCACCCATGGGATTACGGATGACAGATATCCACTCTACGTTGAGGTGTCAGTTCATGAGGTACAGATCTACAGCTTCTGTATGATTTTCTCTCAAAACTGAATATTGTATACTTTAGTTGTTGCAGAACGTGATAAACTTGTATTGTTTTCGTCTCCACTGTTGAAACGTTGGAAGCCACACGCTCACTAATGACACCCCCTTCCACTTCATATGTTCTTCGAGCTGCGGCGGGTAGTGCTTTAGCAGCAGTTGACAAATTCCTGTTTTTCAAAGCTCAAACCAAAAAGAAGGGATAACTCAAAAACGATCAACTCCACGAAAAAAATGTGAATAACATAAATTGTGTGTTTTAACGTGCTCTACATTTTTTGTGTGGCAAGTTTCTATCTATCTCTTACGCTTTAGCAGTTATATTTGCGATGAAACCTCGGTATGGAATTTGTGGTGCAACACAATACGTTCTCTATACACTATGTAACAAGCTAATAGATAGAAGAATATGTTTTTTTTATCAATAATTTGTTGCAGAGCTGTAGATGTTGGTGAACTGAAAGTCCATTTTCAAGTCTCACCGACGGATGCGAGCTGTCTGTCAGATGAGAATAACAATTGCTGTTGCAGGGGCGTTGTATGAATACAGAATGACAGCCACATGTTGCGAATTCTTCTTTCATCCTTTTCTTTTTGGCGTCACATTGACATGAAAATCTGATGTGCCAAAGTTGTTTTGTCTTTCGAGCTCGCATTCACCCTGCCCTTTTTATACGCTTATATCGACCGTTTACTTTCTCTACACGTACTATGTGCATAGTGTATAGAGAAGGTATTACATCCCACCCAAAAATTCGATACAGAGATTTCACTGGAAATACATGTTTTCAATCCCCCTAAACCGAAAAAAAATATTTTTTTTTAGAAAAAGATCCGTGGACAGCACAGCTTACAAACGAAAATAACGTTGAATACCAAATTTGGTATTACATTTGGTGTCTTCAGCGGATGCGACACGAAGGTTTTCATGAAAATCCCCTTAGATGGAACTTTTTCGACTACGGGTAAGCTGACTACGAAATATCTGTAATATGCGTTTTTTATTAAGTTCAACAAAAATCATTTTGTAAATGTTTTCCATGTAAACGGAAGTTTCTTGTGTCGCATCCTTGGAGGATGCTCAACTTAAATATTCCAACTGCGAGAATTCGGGGTCCTCATAGTTACTTAGCAACGTCTTTTGTTTAGTAGCTTAAAAATCTGACGTGTTCCATTCACATAACTTTCTTACATCTCTACAACAAAATCATTGTTGAAAACCTTATTCTTCTATTTACTTTATGCTAATCGAGAAAAAAGAAATCAAAAAAAGTCCTATTACCTACTTCCTTGTAAGTAGAAGTGAAATAAGGGAGTACCTTAGGTTAAAGTGATAGTCAAAAGCTGGTTGCTATGTGACTGAAGTTCTTTGTTTGTATGGACACGAGCTGACAAATTCCTGTATGAGAAAAGTATAAGATTTTTAAAGCTGAACCCAAAAACAAGGAATATCTCAAAAACGATCAACTCCACGAAAAAAATCTGATGTGTTCCATTCACATGACTTTCTCTATACCTCTGCCAGTTAAAAAGCTTATTCTTCTATTTACTTCATACTAATCGAGAAAATATCAGCAGAAATAGTCTTATTACTTGCTTCCTTGTAAGTAGAAGCGAAATAAGGGAGTACCATAGGTTAAAGTGGTAGTCAAAAGTTGGTTGCTATGTGACTGAAGTTCCTTTGATTGTATGGACAGGAATTGTTAAATTCCGGTGTGGAAAAGTATAAGTTTTTAAAGCTGAAATCAAAAATAAGGAGTATCTCTAAAACGATCAACTCTACGAAAAAAAATGTATATAAGATAAATTGTGTTTTAAGGTGCTCTACATTTTTTGTGTTGTAAGTTTTTGTCCATTTCTTATGGTTTAGCAGTTATGGAAAATGCATCCAGAATAAAATAGTCTTTAGAGGCTATTCCTAGAAAATTTATTTTTCAGGTAAATAACTTTAATATACGAAATTTTAATCAAAATCGTTAGAGCCATTTTTGATCAAAATTTTCGAAAAAGTTCCATTTAAAGGGTAGTTTGGAGTGGGGGGATTTTTCTCAAAATCTTCGTGTCGCATCCCTAGAAGATACTAAACTTAAATACCAACTTTGGTATTTTACGGACTTTCCCTTTTTGGGCTATCGTGTTCTCAGACATACGGACACACGCACACACACGGACCTATTTCCAAAAATGTTTTTTTTTTATTCAGGGGGACCCTAAAACATATATTTTCGGTGAAATCTTGGTATCGATTTTTTGGGTTGAATGCAATACCTCCTCTATTCACTATGTATATAGTACGCCTACAGAAAGTAAAAAAACTGCACAAAAATGGGGATCTCATCAAAAAACCATGATTTATGTCGTTTACATTTTTGTTGTGCAGCTAGCAGTTTCCGAGATATTCCTTGTTGTTTGTTTCTATTTTAAAATGTTTTTACCTTTCTCTAACGGGAAGTCGTCCATGATTCTTAAGAACATTCTGCTAATGTTTATCTCGATTATCATGCTGTAGAAAATAAGACTGGAGCGTCGAGATGAAGGAAACGTTAATGGGACCAGTCTGGAAACGACTTCCTCTCCCTAATGATACCGGGCAAAACAAAAGACAAACAAGGGTGTATTTGTTAGGTTCAAGATGGTCACGAACGGAAGCAATTAGCCACGTCAAATACCAGCACGCCTAAAAACTTAATCTTCTAAATAACACATATATCTTACGTATTCTATTCACATTACTTTCTCTACATCTACGTCATAAATTGTTACTATTAGTAAGCTTATTTTTCTATCTATTACATGATAATCGATATAACTTTAACAGAAAAGGTCTTATTACTTGCTTCGTTTATAAGTAGAAGGAAAATAAAGAAATATACTAAGCTAAACCGACAGTCAAATGTTTTAAAATATGGTTGCTATGGGATTGAGATCTGTTTCTTTGCGTGGCCAGGAGCTGACAAGTTCCTGTATGAGAAAAGTATTTTAAAACTGAAATCAATAACATGTATATAGTACGCCTACAGAAAGTAAAAAAACTGCACAAAAATGGGGATCTCATCAAAAAACCATGATTTATGTCGTTTACAATATCTGGAAAACGATCAACTCCACGAAAAAATGTATAAGAAAAAAATGAAATGGCGTGTTATTTATGGACGCTCTTTAACTGCTTTGGTTCTCAGCGTCCCATTCTATATTGGGCGTGAAAGACCGCTTAATTTTGCTCAGAGGCCTCTCTTATCAGGCTTGAGGTTCTTTTACGTGCCGTAAATCTACGACACGGGACCCACAGCTTTACTTCCCTTCCGAAAGAAGCCATGCTAAGGATTTTTACGCCCGAAAAACTCCATCGTCCTCCGCCGGGCTTGAACCAGCGACCTTGGGTATATGAAGTTACCATGGTAACCATTACAAAAAAATGTGTAAGACATAAATTGTGAGCTTTAAGGAGATCTACATATGTATACATTAACTTACTGTCTACCTCTTACGGTTTATCAGTTAAGCAAAATTCAGAAAAATCCATCCAGAATAAAGAGGTCTTCAGAGGCTAT
This sequence comes from Hymenopus coronatus, assembly GCA_030762935.1. Lineage (NCBI taxonomy): Eukaryota > Metazoa > Arthropoda > Insecta > Mantodea > Hymenopodidae > Hymenopus > Hymenopus coronatus. The sequence continues at coordinate 5,866,364 of CM060895.1, read as the reverse complement.
CCCGAGAAAATCAACACATACATTTTTACTTTCTCTACACGACTACATAGCTAGTAAATAGAGAAGGTATTGTATTCTACTCAGAAACTCGATACCGAGATTTTAACGGAAATACATTTTTGAGGCCCCTGAATAAAAAAAAAAACATTTTTAGAAAAATGTGTGTGTGTGTGTGTGTGTGTGTGTGTGTGTGTGTGAGAGAGCATCATAGTTCAAAATGGAAAAGTTAGTGAAATACCAAACTTGATATTTAACTTCGGTACCTGCCAAGGGTGCGACACGAAGATTTTCAAATAAATTTGATTTCCTCAAGAAGTAATGATACCTTTTGTATATGTTGGAAACCGCGACAAAAATGTAGATCTCATTAAAACACACAATTAGTGTTTTCGAGGCATTGGATGACATCTTTCTTCTCATTTCACTCCTGCCATTCACATGGAATTGCAATTGTTTCACATAGCAACCAGCTTTTATAGGACATGACTATCGTTTTAGCCTGTGAGTTTTCTTATTTCCCTTCCATTTACAAGGAGCTAGTAATAAGATAAATTATGTTTTTAAAAAATCTGATGTGTTCCAGTTACATGACTTTCTCTACACGTTATTGTTAAAAAAACATATTTTATACCTACTTTATTGTAATCGAGATAAAATTAGCAGAAATTATCTTAATTACTTGCTTCCTTGTAAGTAGGAGTGAAATAAAAAACAATTGGTTAAAAGGATAGTGAAATACTTTAAAGCTGCTTGCCATGTGGTTAAAATCCTAGTTTCTGTGCAGGGTCAGTAGTTCACAACTTTCCGTATGAAAAAAGTTCAAGTATTTTGAATCTAAAACAAATAACAATAAATATTTCATAATGTTCAACTCCACGAAAAAGAAGTATAGGACACAAATAGTGTGTTTTAACGAGATATACATTTTTTGTATAGTAAGTTTTGGTCCATCTGTTACGGTTTAGTAGTTATGCAAAATCCAGAAAAATTCATCCAGAATAAAGAGGTCTTCAGAGGATATCATCATAAAATTCAATTTTATTTGTCAGGTAAATACCTTTCATATACGGTATTTTAATCAAAATCGTTAGTCATTTTTGAAAATAACATGGAAAAACTTTTCATGTAAAGGGTAGTTTGGGTTATGGGGATACTCTTTGCACATACATTTTTCTAAAAACACTTTTTTTTTGCATTTAGGGGGTCTCAAAACATGTTTTTTCAGTGAAATCTCGGTATCAAAATTTTTCGTGGAATACAATACTATGTTGAGAAAGTTTGACATTTTTCGTGGAGTGTTCACGTAATTAGGTAGGTCTGCAGCAGCTCATTTGAATAGGGCAACAGGTGGGTAGTAGATACCGCTCCTACAGGCTACCCATCACGTCACACTCCAACTTTGTGTCAGCTATAAGCAATTTGGCGAACAACAGAAGTTTGTGTCTATCTACATCTCTTGTGACTGTATTCCGCGACAAACTTTCTTGTAAAATATTGTTCTTCATGACAAACACTAGCAGAAATTGTCTTATTATTTGCTTCCTTGTAAGTAGAAGCGAAATAAGGAAGTACCATAGGTTAAAGTGATAGTCAAAAGCTGGTTGCTATGTGTCTGATGTTCCTTTGTTTGTATGGATAGCAGTTGACAAATTTCTGTATGACAAAAGTATACGTTTTTCAAAGGAATATCTAAAAAACGACCAACTCCATGAAAAAAATGTATATAACACAAATTGTGTTTTAACGTGCTCTACATGTTTTGTGTTATAACGTTTTCTTCAGCTCTTACGGTTTAAAAGTTACGCAAAATTCCTTAAAATTCACCCAGAATAAAGTAGTCTTCAGAAGCTATTCCCAGAAAATTGAAGATATACATTTTATTTTTTAGGTAAATATCTTTAATATACGACATTTTAATCAAAATCGTTGGAGCCATTTTTGACAAAATCAAAATTTTCGAAAAAAAAGTTCCATGTAAAGGGTAGTTTCGGATGGGGGAATTTTTCTCAAATCTTCGTGTCGCACCCCTGGAAGATGCTAAACTTAAATACCAAGTTTGTATTTTAACGACTTTTCGTTTTTGAGTTATCGTGTTCACGGACACACACATACGGACCTTTTTCTGAAAATGCTTTCTTTGGATACAGGGGGCCCTAAAACGTGTATTTCGGTGAAATCTCAGTATTGAATTTTTGGATGGAGTTTAATACCTTCTCTATACACCATGTACATAGTTCGTGTAGAGAAAGTAACAGTATATGACAAAAAAAATTGTGCTTTAACGAGATCTGTATTTTTGTGTGGTAAAATATTTATTGTCTATGCCTTATGGTCTACCAGTTATGCACATTCCAACAAAATTCATCCAGAATAAAGAGGTCTTCATGGCTTTAATATAAGGTATTTTACTCAAAATCGCTAGAGCCATTATTGAGAAATACAACATTTTCGAAAAGTTTCCCAGTTAAACAGTAGTTTGCGGAGGGGGCATTATCTTGAAAAGCTTCGTGTTGCATCCTTGGAAGATAAAGTTAGATATCAAGTTTAGCATTTAACGGTCTTTTCGTTTTTGAGCTATACTGTCCACAATCTCTCTCTCTCTCTCTCTCTCTCTCTCTCTCTCTCTCTCTCTCTCTCTCTCTCTCACACACACACACACACTGACATTTTTCTAAAAATGCCGAATCAAAAAAAAAAAAAAATAGAAAAAGCTCCTATGCATGACTGTCTGTCGGTTATAGCTTCAAAACGAAATAACCGTGAAATACCAAGCTTGATATTTTAAGTACAGTATCTTCCAAGGATACGACACAAAGATTTTCAAACGAATCCCTCCCACCTCCAATAATTACTCTTCACATGAAACATTTTTCGAAAATTTTAAGTCTCTCAAAAATGGCTTTGATTATTATCTCTTGCATTTGAGATATTTATGTGACAAATAAAATGTCTATCTTTAATTTTCTGGGAATAGCCTCTGAAGACTGCTCTGGATGATTTTTGTTTAATTTTGCATAACTAGTAAACTGTAAGAGATAGACAAAAACGTGCTTCACACAATATGTAGAACTCCTTAAAACACACAATTTGTGTCGTATACATGTTTCCCCTGGGTTGACCGTTTTCGGGACATTCCTTGTTATTGGTTTCAGTTTTAAAATACTTTTCTCATACAGGAACTTGTCACTCCCGGCCACGCAAAGAAACGGATTTCAATAGCATAGCAACCACATTTTAAAACATTTGACTGTCAGTTTATCCTAGTATATCCCCTTCTGGTTACAAGTAAGTAATAAAACCGTTTCTGCTAATGTTTATCATGAAGTGAATAGAAGAATATGCTTATTAACAATAATTTGTTACAGAGATGAAGAGAAACTCATGTGATTGGAACATATCAGATTTTTTTTTTATTCAAGCAGACTCTGAAATCTCGGTATTGAATTTTTGGGTGGAATGCAATACCTTCTCTATGTATTAAATACTTTGAGGATAAGAAGGAGGTAGGAGAATACGAGTGGGTGGAGAAAGTCATCGTTGAGCTAGGTTCCTTATAACAGGATTTGGAAAGATGTGAGAGCAAGTTATTCTATTGTGTGGGCAGCCATTTTTGTTGGAGTAACGGTCATTTCCACTGCTTATTTACAGTTCATTGCACCAATATGTCGTCACCTAATTGCAAAAATATGATGTGATCCATTCACTACATCTCTGTAACAAAGTATTCTTAGAAAGCTTATTCTTCTATCTCATCATGGTAATCGAGATAAATATTAACATAAATTGTCTTATTACTTAGTTCCTTGTAAGTAGAAGGCAAATACACTAGGCATTAGCGATAGTCAAGTGTCTTAAAGGCTGTTGCTGTGTGATAGAAATCCGTTTCTTTGGACGGCCAGAGCTGTCAAATTCCCATATGAGAAAAATTAAAGTATTTTAAAATAACGAGGAATATCTCTGAAATGGTCAACTCCACAAAAAAAAAAAAAAAAAAAAATATACATGATATACATTAAAATATACATGTATTTTAACGAGAATTATATTTGTTTGTGTAGTAAGTTTTTGTCTATGTTTTTCGGTTTATCAGTTATGCAAAAATCATCCCGAATGAAGAGGTCCTTGGAGGCTCTTCCCAGAAAATTTCAGAGGGATGTCCCAGAAGTAGCCGACCTGACATATAGATAGCGGTTGTTGTTTCAAACAAGTACCAACCTTAGAAAGCTTAAGTTTGAAGTTTGACGATTTTACACTGTTTAGCTGCCATCATTAATGAATGCTGTCAGCGAATTTGTAAACATGGATAAAACTGCTCATTGTTATGTGATACAATACTTTCATTTGAAAGGTCTTAGTCCAACTAATATTAAAGCTGAACTAGATTCTACTTTGGGGGAGTCTGCTCTTTCGTTTACAACAGTGAAATATTGGGCTTGGCCTTACGAGCTGCTAAGACGAACATCGCAATGGTCGACCAATGAGGTTACCAGTCCAGAAATTGTAAAGAAAATCCACAAAATGGAATTGAATAACTGTCAACTGAAAGTGCGCGAGCTAGCAGACATTGCAGGCATTTCAAAAAGTTCTGTACATCGCATACTGACTGAAAATTTGGATATAAGAAAGTTGTGTGCTCACAATAGAACGAAGACAGCGTCGTGCTGTTGTTTCAGTCGAGTGTTGGGCAATGTTTCGCTGCAATAAAGCTCAGTTTTTGCGTCTATTCATAACAATGGAGGAAACCTGGGTTCATCACTTCACATCTGAGACGAAGGAACAATCAAAACAGTGGATTGGAAGGGGAGAATCGGCTCAAAAGAAGGCGAAGATAGTTCCATCTGCAGGCAAAGTCATGGAGTCAGTTTTCTGGGACGCACGTGGGATAATTTTCATTGATTACCTCAAAAAAGGAAAAGTAATCAATGGCGAATATTATGCGAACTTGTTACAGCGTTTGAGTGATGAAATCGAGCAAAAAACGGCCGCATTTAGCAAAAGAAAGTTTTGTTTCATCAACACAATGCACCAGTTCACATGCCCATTAACGCCATGGCCAAAATCAATGAGTTTAAGTTCCATGGTAGAAGATTTGCAACAATGAAGAGGTGGAGTCTGCAGTTGATGGCTATTTTGCAGACCTCGATAGTTCTCACTATGAACAGGGTATCAAAGCTATTGAACATCGCTGGAGAAAGTGCACCGAGCTGAAAGGAGAAATAAAGATGTTTTAACAAATATGTTTGTGCTTTCTTTGTTAGGTCGGGTACAGCCTCGTACATTTTGTTTCTCATGCAAATATCTTTGATATTTTGTATTCCAATAAAAATCGTTAGAGCCATTTTTGAGAAAATCAAATTTGCAAAAAAATGTTCCATGTAAAGTGTAGTTGGGATTGCAGGATATTCCTCGTGCCACATCTTTGCAATATACTGAATTTAAATACCAAGTTTTATATTTAAAGAGCTTTTCATTTTTACTTTCTCTGTACGTACTATGTACATAGTGTATAGAGAACATATTGTATTCCACCCAAAAATTCGATACCGACATTACACCACATATATATGTTTTAGAGCCCCCTGAAACCAAAATAAGAATTTATAGAAAAAGCACCAGGTGTGAGTGTGTGTGTAAACACGATAACTCAAAAATGAAAAGTCAAGAAATACACAACTTGATTATTATTATTTTTTTTATCTTCCACGGATGTAACACCCCATTCCAAACTACCCTTTACGAAAGAATTTTCAAAAATTGTTATTTTCTCAAACACGATTCGAACTATTTTGATTAAACTACCGTATTTAAAATGATTTACATGACAAATAACATGTATTTTTTGTATTTTCTGGGATTAGCATCTGAATTTTGCATAACTGATAAAATCTAAGAGATAGACAAAACTTACTAAACAGAAATGAAGATCTCGCTAAAATACACAATTTTTGTCATATACGTTTTTCTAGTATAGTTGACCATTTTCGAGATATTTCTTGTTATTTGTTTCAATTTTAAACTAAGTTTATTCTTCTCGAACGGAAGCTTCGTTTCGTTTCTCTGGTTTTACTGATGGTCAAATAAATTTCTATTGTTTCATATAGCGATTAGCTTTTAAAACGTTAGCCTAGTGCATTCCCTTATTTCTGTTAATGTTTTACATGAAGCACATAAAACAATAATCTTGCATGAGAATAGCATAGCTCATGTGAATGGAACACATCACACGGTTTTATTCGGCGGTCTGAAAACATGTATTTTCGTTAAATTTCAGTGGCGAATTTTTCGGTGGAATACAATACTTTTAACTACTATGTATATTGTACATACTAGCTAGAGAAACCGAAAAAGAAAAGTGACCTTTATAAAATAATTCCCCGCGTGTTTCCTTTAGAACCGTTTCATTACAGCACTAAGCTGACGAAGAAAAGAGAATTAAACGACATGGAACAGGCGTGGTAGAAAGTGTGAGGTAAACTTCATTTAACACATTTTCAGTTTGCATCTCAGCTGCCGGTATTATGATGCTCCTGGTAGTCATGACCAGGGCTTTTACACTTATGTGGAAAATGTTCATTTTTACTTTCTCTATATGTACTATGTACATAGTGTATAGAGAAAGTATTGTAATGTACCAAAAATTCAATACCGAGATTTCACCGCAAATACATTTTTTAGGGTCCCCTGTATCCAAAAAAAATATTTTCAGAAAAAGGCTCGCGTTTGTCTGTGAATACGATAGCTTAAAAAACGGAAAGTCGGTAAAATACCAAACTTGGTATTTAAGTTTAGTGTCTTGCAGGGATACGACACGAAGATTTTGAGAAAAATCCCCTCACCCCTACACTTTGCAAGGACAAATTTTGGAATATTTGATTTCCTAAAAATGGCTCTAACGATTTTTATTAAAATACCGTATATAAAATATTTATATGGGAATTAAAATGTATATTTTGAACTTTCTGGGAACAACCTTTAAAGGCCTCTTTATTCTGAATGAATTGTGCTGAATTTCTGCGAAACTGGCAAACCGTTAAGAGATAGACAAAAACTTACTACACAAAAAATGTAGATCATGTCAAAACACAGAATTCATGTCACAAAGGTACTTTTTTTTTTTTTTTTTGTGGAACTGATCATTTCTGAGATATTCCTTATATTTGTTGCAGATTCAACATAAGTAAACTTTTCTCACACGGAAAGTTGTAAACTGGACATGCATAGAAACGGATTTCAACCTCATGCCACCAGCTTTTAAAAAATTGAAAAAGTTTTATCCTACTGTATTCCATTATTTTTCTTCTACTTACAAGGAAGCAAGTAATTAAGACAATTTCTGCTAATTTTATATATATATAAATCGATTTTAACATATGCTTAACAAGTTTCTCGCGAATTTATCGATAAAAGTTGCAGCTCTCGTTATATTACTTATAATGTACTACAAATACAATGGTGAGAAAATGGGTTAGGTAATTCAGTGATGAACGATCACATATTTATATCGAAGCACACTTTGTGCGGTCTTTTATTGTCACTGGTGGTTTGGTTGAAGAATTCGTAAAATAAGGCGGTTCACAATAAGAATGCCTTGTGATGTGTTTCCACAACTTTCAAAAACTGTTTCAAATGAGGCTTGTCACAAAACGCCTATGTTCTCGTTGGGTTACGGATCACCACAAAACGAAGCGACTGGATATTTGAGGCAGTTGAATTCTTAAGTAGGATAGTGACGTGATGAAACTTGGGTTTGTCATGTCACTCCAGAATCAAAACAACAGCATCCCCCAAACGATAAACATTCCAAACAATGTTTTCAGCACAAAAAAGTATGTGCACTGTGTTCTGCACTGTTTGTTGACTTCCCTCCCAGAGACGTGAAACATTGACAAATCCTCAACGCACAATTTAAAACAAAAGACGTGGAATCTTCAGTGAAGACATTGCACGATTCTGTGATGCTGGTGTCACACAAAACAGCAGTGTCATCACCCGCCGTACAGTCCCGATCTCGCTCCTTATGTCTACCACTGAAGCGCGAGCTGAGAGGAAGGAGTTTTGACAGCGATGACGACGCAAAACACGGTTGTCTTCACTGACGGCAGCTCTCTTTGAACAGGACATACAAAAGTTGATTCCCCACTATGGACAATGTCTCTTCATCTCTGTATCAAATTATTGTTAAAGAGCTTATTCTTCTTTCTACTTCATGGTAGTCGAGATAAACATTAGCGCAGAAATTGTCCTTATCACTCGGTAACTTGTAAGTAGAATGAAAAAAAAAAGCTGATGTGTACCAATCACATGACTTTCTCTATATCTCTGCAACAAATTATTGTAAAAAGCTAATGCTTCTTTTTATTGAAGTTCCTTTGCGTGTATGGGCACGAGTTGACAAATTCCTGTATGAGAAAAGTATGTTTTTTTAAAGCTGAAATCAAAAACCAGCAATATCCCAAAAACGATTAACTCCACGAAAAAAAATTATACAAGATAAATTGTGTGTTTTAATGTGCTCTATATTTTTTGTGTGGCAAGTTTTTGTATATCTCATACGGTTTAGCAGTTAAGTAAAATTCCGTAAAATTCATCCAGAATAGTCTTCAGAGGCTATTCCCAGAAAATTCAAGATATACATTTTATTTGCCAGGTAAATAGCTTTAATGTACGATATTTTAATCAAAATCGTTAGAGCCATTTTTGAGCAAATCAAAATTTTCGAAAAAAGTTTCATATAAAAGGTAGTGGGGAAGGGGGGATTTTTTTGAAAATCTTCGTGTCGCATCCTTGGAAGACAGCTATGCTGTCCACAGACACACACGCACACAAACACACATACGGATCTTTTTGTAAAAATGCTTTCTTTTTTTTTTTTGGATTCAGGGGGACCCAAAACATGTATTTCCGGTGAAATCTCGGTATCGAATTTTGTCCAATAACTTCTCTATACACTATGAACATAGTAGTGTAGAGAAAGTAAAAAACTAACCATTCACATGATGTCCTCTAGCTGTTTCGCAAACAAACGTTTTATTCAAAACATTAATCTGATATCTACATCATGCTAATCAAGACAAATATAAGCAGAATTAGTCTTATTACCAGCTCCTTGTAAGCGCAAGGGAAATAAGAAAATACACAGGCTAAAGCGATAGCCTCGTCCTTTAAATGCCAGACGCTATGTGAAACAATTGAAATTCTAATATCTTTACTTTTCAGGAGTAAACAAACGAAAAACGAGAAGAAAGATGTCTTCCCGTTTGAGAAAACTTTAAGTGGCTAAAATTGAAACCAATAATCCGGAATGTCTTGAAAACGGATAACTACAAAAAAATGTACATGATGTAAATTGTGTGTTTTAATGAGACTGAAATTTTTTGTGCAGTAAGTTTTTTTATGCCTCTTATGGTTTGCCAGTTATGCAAAAGTCATCCAGAATGAAGAGCTCTTTAGAGGCTATTCCCATAAAATCCAAGAAATGCATTTCCTTTGTCATAAAAATATCTTAAGCATAAGATATTTTAATCCAAATCGTTAGAGCCATTTTTGAGAAAATCAAAATTTTCGAAAAAGTTCTATGTAAAGGAGGATGGGGGGATTTTCTTGAAAATCTTCGTGTCGCATCCATTGAAAGATAAAAAACTTAAATGCCTAGCTTGGTGTTTAACGGTCTTTTCGTTTTTGAGCTTTGCTGTCCACAGACACAATCTGATGTGTTCCATTCACATGACTTTCTCTACAACTCTGCAACAACACACAACACACACACACACAGACCATTTTCCGAAAATGCTTTTTTTAGATACAGGGGACCCTATAACATATATTTCCCGTGAAATCTCGGTATCGAATTTTTGGGTGGAATGCAATACCTTCTCTATACACTATGTATCTGTACGTATAGAGAAAGTAAAATGTATATATCATAAATTGTGTGTTTTAATGAGATCTACATTTTTTTTGCAAGTTAAAATAGAAGTCATCCAGAATGAAGAGGTCTTCAGAGGCTATTCCCATAAAACTGTAACGGGATTTTTATTCGTTCTGAGGTTATATGGAACGAGACTTTATATGGTGGTGGTTTGTAGTTTACGTCGGACAGTCATATGTCATAGGAATTTTACGTTGTTAAGTTTTACGCCTCAACGTGGGTGCTTATGTGCGGCGTACCTAAGTGTCACTTCAAATCAACTCCACTACACTCATGTACCTGGTACTGAATCTCTTCTTGGATGCGTTGCCACGGCGTTGCTCAGTCTTGCACGATCATTGACTCTCATTGGGAGGAGTTGTAGGAGTGATCTTTTAACTGTGAAGAAAACACTTGTGAACTTTTACTGTTATTTATTCTATAAGGAGATTCCAAAAACAAGCACCTTGCTGTACACTGTTATCCTGCTGACTGGTACTCTCACCACTCACTCACACTGTTTCTACGTTAAGTATATGACACAATTCACTCTCAAGTAATCACGAGCCGACTATTAAATAGGTGAGCGACGTTACTTTAATTCACTAACAGTTTCTTCTCATAACAATCTTACTTCGCGGACACAGTTTTACAGTTGCACGTCATTACTTCTCGAACAGAGTTTTTTTTTTTTTTTTTTTTTACAGAGCGACGACCTACCACATCTCGTGGACAGATTCTTGGCAAAACGACGTTGCCTTTCACGGGCAAATTCTTAGCAAAACGACGTTGCCTCTCGCGGGCAGGTTCTTGACAAACGACCACGATGTGTCGAACCCTACTTGTCGGTGTCATGGTGGCTTCTTCCTGATTGGTTGGAAAGTCCGCCAAAATGACACCATGACCAAATGACCCAAAAACCATTGCGAATCTCCCAGAATACGTCATAATAACCACGTGATACTACGCATATAAAGTTGAAGTCCCCTCGTGGGTTTTAAACTGGACTGCCCCTGTATAAGAAATTCGTACGTGACTTACACAAAAGAAGCAACTTCTCACCCCTCTCTACAGTCTGGCGTCAGGATTCTGTGTAGTTTTCAAGTCAACAATTGACTTCTTGGTTCCTATGTATACAAATTAATAAATGCTAACTTTCTCTACTTATATACATCTAGATAATTAATAGAAACCAAGCGGGAGACCTGGGTTCGATCCCCAGTACCGGCGTGGGGATTTTCCCCTGCTGGGAGACCTGGACCGGGGTGCACTCAGCCTCGTGAGGTCCCTGGGGGGCCAATTGAGGAGCTACTTGACGGAGAAGTAGCGGCTCCAGGTCGTGAGGACCGCATTAACCGGCCGGGAGGGGCTCGAGGCGCTGACCACGTCTCACCCTCCAATACTGCACCCCATCCATGACGTCTGTAGTGGACCGAGATGGGGGACGCAGCGGCCGGGCGTGAGCTGTAATGCCATGGAGTTATAATTAATAGAATGATTGTCATTATTACGACGAGGCTAATAAACGGTCTCAAAGTAATACACTTCGTTTGTCATAAAAAAATCCCAAGCATAAGGTATTTTAATCCAAATCGCTATAGCCATTTTTGAGAACATAAAAAATTTCCAAAAATGTTCCATGTAAAGGGTAGTTGGGCGTGGGGGATTTTCTTGAAAATCTTCGTGTCGCAACTTAAATACTTAGTTTCGTATTTAACGGTATTTTCGATTTGGAGCTATGCTGTCCACAGACACGGAACTTTTTCTAAAAATGCTTTTTTGGGACTCAGGGGAGCTGAAAACATATATTTCCGGCGAACTCTCGACATGGAGTTTTGGGTAGAATATAACACCTTTTCTATCCACCATGTGGGTATATACTGTACATACGGGCTAGAGAAGGTAAAGAGCAAATGCATGTTGTGAAAGTAAACATTTGATGCCTATTTTTCAGGCACGCGGTACACCATAATGGTCGAGAGCGTCAAAACGAGAAACGTCCTCTGGTTGACAACGTATTGTACCAGTCGTACACCACCATTTCTGCGTGCGATGCATAACACAACGCAATGACAACATTCCAATGCCTGCAAGCCAATTATAGCTGTTGGAGCTTAAGTATATTTATTGCTGCCTCACAGTCACATTTTATTAACATTTTTGCAGAAATAGCGTATTACTTTCTCTACACGTACTGTGTACATAGTGTATAGAGCAGGTATTGTGTTGCACCACAAGATTTGATACCGAGATTTCACCGGAAATAGATGTTATAGGGTCCCCTGTATCCAAATAAAGCATTTTCAGAAAAAGGTCCGTGTGTCTGTAAACACGATAACTCAAAAACGAAACGTCGGTAAAATATCAAACTTGGTATTTCAGTTTAGCATCTTCCAAGGAGATTTTATACTCCCACCCTAAACTACCCTTTACATAGAAGAATTTTCGATAATTTTGCTTTTCTTGGTACTATACAAAAATGTAGATCTCATCAAAACACAAATTTATATCACATGCATTTTCTTCTTGGAGTTGGCCGTTTTCGAGATATTGCTTTTTAATGGTTTCAGTTTTTAATTACTTCAATGTTTATCATACAGGAACTTGTTAAATCCTGGACACGCAAACAAACGCATTTCAATCCCATAGCAACCACATTTTAAAACATTTGACTTTCGGTTTATCCTAGTGTATTCCCTTCTATTTATAAGGAACTGAATAATAAGACGGTTTCAACTATGTTTATTTCGATTAACATGAAGTAGCTTATTGACAATAATTTGTTCCAGAAAAAATCTGATGTGTTCCATTCACATGACTTTCTCTACATCTCTGCAACAAATTATTCTTAAAAATCTTATACTTCTATTTTCTTCATGCTAATCAGTAAACAATTAGCAGAAATAGCCATTATATTTGCTTCCTTATAAGCAGAAGCGAAATAAGGAGTACCATAGGTTAAAGTGATAGTCAAAAGCTGGTTGCTATGTCACTGAAGTTCCTTTGTTTGTATGGACAGCAGTTGACAAATTCCTGTATGAGTAAAGTATAAGTTTTTCATAGCAGAAACCAAAAATTAGGAATGTGTCAAAAACGACGAACTCCACGAAAAAAATGTATATAACATAAATTGTGTGTTTCAATGTGCTCGATATTTCTTGTGTGCTAAATTTTTGTGCATCTCTTACTGTTTAGCAGTTATGCAAAATTTCCTAAAATTTATCCAGAATAAAGTAGTCTTCAGAGGCTATTCCCAGAAAATTCAAGATACACATTTTATTTGTCAGGTAAATATCTTTAATATACGATATTTTAATCAAAAGCGTTAGAGTCATTCTTTAGAAAATAACACACACACACACACACACACATGGATACACACGGACCTTTTTATGAAAATACTTTTTTGGATACAGGGGACCCTAAAACACATATTTCCGGTGAAATCTCGGTATCGATTTTTTTTTGGTGGAGTGCAATACCTTCTCTATAGATTATGTACATATTACGTATAGAGAAAGCAAAAATTTAATGTATTACACTCACATGACTTTCTCTAGCTGTGCTACAAACTATTTACATAAGATTATTCTTCTTTCTGCACCATAATAACGAGATAAACATTAGCAGAATGTTCTTATTATTTTCTTATAAGTAGAAGGGAACTAAGGGAATACACTAGGACAAACCGACAGTCAAATGTTTTATGCGATTGTCACTGCAAATCGCTTCTTTGCTTGGCCAGGAGTAGAACAAAAGAAAAACGGATATTTACTGTCTGAGAAAAATATAAGTTCTTCACAACTGAAATCAATAACAACGAATATCCCGAAAGCGGTTACCTCCACAACAAAAATGTGAATGACATAAATTGTGTGTTTTATCGTGATCTACATTTTTTGTGTAGTAAGTGTTTGTCTATCCGTTACGGTTCACCATTTACGAAAAATTCAGCAAAATTCACTCTGAATAAAGTGGTCCTCAGAGGCCATTGCCACAAAATTCAAGATATACATTTTATTTGCCGTATAAACATCTTTAGTATATGGCATTTTAATCCAAATCGTTACAGCCATTTTTTATAAAATCAAAATTTTCGAAACTGATACCACATAAAGGGAAGTTTGGGCTGGAGGGATTTTTCTCAAAATCTTCGTGTCGCACCTCTGGAAGGTACTAAACTTAAATACCATGTTTTATATTTTACTCACTTTTCGTTTTTGAGGTATCGTGTTAACAGACACACACGGACCTTTTGGAAACTCTCGGTACGGAATTCCCAATAAACTGTGTAGAGAAAGTAATAAATGTTTTACCACTCCTTGGTGTGAAAGCCCAAAAAGGTAATGGACCTCAGTTGGTTTATGAACCCTCGATGTTTTAGGTCGGGGTTCCTGTACGATCATGTTGGCCGTGACACCGTTCCCAAGGTCGATACACGTGCTAATGGTTTTGTTTTGCTCTGCTCAGAGAAAACCCAAATACGTCCTTCTACAGGTGTTATTTCGTGTTCCTCTATCTTCTACCCTGATAAATTCTCGTAGTATAAAATGTTGATTTTTTCCATTCACACCATGTTCGGTAAACAAACCTTTTACTCGAAATATTAATTTGTTATCCACAACATATTAATCGAGATAAACATTAGTTTCCTTGTAAGTAGAAGGGAGATAAGAAAATGCACAGGTTACAGCGATAGTCTCGTTCTTTTAAAGTCGGTCGCTATGTGAAACAACTGAAATTCTAATCTCTTTGCTTTCCAGGAGTAAACAAACGAGAAACGAGAAGAAAGATGTCTGCCCGAGTTTAACTGGCTTAAAATTGAAACCAATTATCCGGAATATCTCGAAAACGGTTAACATTAACTATGTGCTTTAATGAGATCTTACTTTTTGTATATCTTTTACGGTTTACCAATTATTTAAAGTATTTCAGAATAAAGAGGTCTTATTTGTCATGTAAATATCTAACGATACTTAAATGAAAATCAATAGCAAATGTTTGAGAAAATAAAAAATCTGATGTGTTCCATTCACATGACTTTCTCTACATCTCTACTATAAATTATTGTTAAAAAGCTTATTTTTCTATTTACCTAATCTAATCTAGAAAAAATTAGCAGAAATAGTCTTACTATTTGCTTCCTTGTATATAGAAGCGAAATAAGGGAGTAGTACAGGTTAAAGTGATAGTCAAAAGCTGGTTGCTATTGACTGAAGTTCCTTTGTTTGTATGGACAAGAGTTGACAAATTTCCGTATGAGAAAAGAATAAATTTTTTAAAGCTGAAGCCAATAACAAGGAATATCCAAAAAAAGGTCAACCACGAAAAAACTGTTATAAGAAAAATTGTGTGTTTTAACGAGATCTACATTTTTGTGTAGTAAGTTTTTGTCTATCTCTTACGGTTTATCAGTTATGCAAAATTCCGCAAAATAAATCCAAAATAAACTTGTCTTCACAATATATTCCCAGAAACTTGAAGGCCTAGGTATATTTTATTTGTCAGTAAATATCTTAAATATAAGATACTTTAATCAAAATCTTTAGAGCCATTTTTGAGAAAATCAAATTTTCCATGTAAAGGGTAGTTGGGGGTGGAGGGATTTTCTTGAAAGTCTTCGTGTCGCATCATTGAAAGATGCCAAACATAAATACCAAGTTTGGTATTCAACGGTCCTTTCGTTTTGATCTATGCCGTCTGTAGAAACACACACTCGAACCTTTTTCTAGAAATGCTTTCCTTGGATTCAGGGGGTCTTAAAACATGTATTTCCGGTGAAATCTCGATATCGAATTTTTGGGCACAATGCAATTACCTTCTCGATACACTATGTACATAGTACGTGTAGAGAAAGTAAAAATTCGAAGAGTTCCATATGGTGGTTTGTGTTCGAAAATCTTTGTGTAGTGTCCTTGAAAAACGTTAAACTTAAAAGTGGTTGCTATGTAAGCAACTTTTCTATTTTTATTTATGCTGTTCACCGACACACTTACCTTTTTCTAAAAATCTGATGTGTTCCATTCAGATCATATTATCTATCTGTTCTACAAACAAAGTATTGTCACAAAAGATTATACTTTTATCTACACAAACAGTCTTATTACTTAGTTTCTTATAAGTACAAGGAAAAGGATATACGCTAGACTAAAGTGATAATCAAATCCTTTAAGCCCACCTGGGTAGTGTGGTGGTAGCGTGTCTGCCTCACATTCAGAAGGTCGTCAGTTAAAATCTCGCTTAAGGTGAGTTACCCGGATAAAGTTTTTTCGGGGGTTTCACTTATCCTGAGAAGACGAATGTCGAGTAGCTTTAAGTTCCATGGACCCCAATATCATTTGAGCATCATTTCATCGTCCGATATGACCAACCAGATTAAAGGACGTTCATAAAATATTTTAAACGGTGGTTCCTATGTGAAACAGTTGAAATCGGTTCTCTTTACATAGCCAGGAATAAAACAAAAGAAATATGGAACGAATGGTAACTTCCCGTTTTGAGAAGAGTATTGCAGAAGTGAAACGAATAACAAGGAATATCTCGGAAATGATTAACTCTACAAAATAAATATATACGACAAAGTGCATTTTAATGATATCTACATGTTTTGAGTAGTGAGTTTTGTCTATATTTTATGTTTACCAGTTATACAAAAGTCATAAAGCACTCTTCAGAGGCTATTCCCAGAAAATTCAAGATATACATTTTATTTGTCAAGTAATATCTTTACTGTACGGTATTTTAACAGCCATTTTTGCGAAAATCCAAATTTTAGAAAAAATATCCATGTAAAGGGTAGTTGGGGGTGGAGGAATTTTCTTAAAAATGTTCGTGTCGCATCCTTGGAAGATAATAAACTTAAATATCAAGTTTGGTATTTAAAGCACTCTTCGTTGTCGAGCTATGTTGTCTACAGACATAAGGACGTATTTCTATTTTTTTTTAAGTCAGGTGGTGTCAAAATGTATATCTCCAGTAAAAATGGGTATGACATTTTTAGGTGGAATACATTACCTACTCTATATACTATGAATAGTAGGTATGTGTAGAGAAAGTAAAAACAAATGAATCATCGATACTGTACTTTTGTCACTTTAGTGGAAACACGTTAAACAACCAACAGAAATTCAAACTAAGCTATGAATTAGTACAACATTTATTCTGGCGATATGTTCTCGATGGATTAGATTAGGTTAGGAAGCATTCTGTAGGTTTGTTTAGGCCAGGAAGCCACTGACATAGACTTGTATACATACGTTTATATGCTACTGTATAAAGCTCTAGTGCTAAAAGCATGGGTTACAAAAACAACAGAATAGACATGTAATCACACCATTTGTTTTTGAGGCCTGCACTATACTTAATGTGCTCTATAAAAGCGTAGGTACTTCCTTTTTTTTGTATGCCATAAAAACAAAGAAAATAAAAAATTAGTGTTAAAATATACAAATAAATATAATTTCATTATATGTAACACTGATGTATTGTCAAATGATAGTTTTCTAATTATCGACATAATAGTTAATACTAGAAATTATATAAAACTAAAATATTATTATTATATTATGTAGTCTTCATAAATGTCAACAAATCACACTACATATTTACAAATATGTTATAGAATTTCCAATGCAAAAATTTACAATTATGTCCTAGAGTGTAAAATATCAAAGCATCAGGATTTACAGACCTTGTGTCATTTCTAAATACTAAAAAAACTGATGTGTTCCATTCACGTGACTCTCTCTCTCTCTCTCTCTCTCTCTCTCTCTCTATATATATATATATATATATATATATATATATGTGTGTGTGTGTGTGTGTGTGTGTAACAAATTATTGTTAAAAAGCTTATGCTTCTGTTTACTTCATGCTAATCGAGAAAAAAAAAAAAATGTCAGATATAGTCTTATTACTTGGTTCCTGTTAAGTAGAAGCGAAATAAGGGAGTACCATAGGTTAAAGTGATAGTCAAAAGCTGGTTGATATGTGACTGAAGTTCCTTTGTTTGCATGGACAGGAGTTGATAAATTCCTGTATGAGAAACTTTTGAAAGGTGAAATCAAAAACAATGAATAACTAAAAAACGATCAACTCCACGAAAAATATTTGTATAGCATAAATTGTGTGTTTTAACGTGCTCTACATTTCCTGTGTAGTAAGCTTTTGTCTATCTCTTACGTTTGGTAGTTAAGCAAAATTCATCCGGAATAAAGAGGTATTCAGAGACTATTCCCAGAAAATTCAAAATATACATTTTATTTGCTATGTAAATGTCAGTAATATATGGAATTTTAATCAAAATCGTTAGAGCCATTTTTTAGAAAATCAAAATTTTCTAAAAAAGTTCCATGTAAAGGGTAGTTTGGCGTAGGGAGATTTTCTTAAAAATCTTCGTTTCGAATCCTTGATAGATACCAAACTTAAATACCAAGTTTGGTTTTTAACGGTGTTTTCGTTTTTGAGCTATGCTGTATACACACACACACACACACATTCACACAGACACACACGGACATGTTTCTAAAAATGCTTTTTTTGGATTCAGGGGGTCTCAAAAGACACATTTCCAGTGATATCTCGGTATCGAATTTTTGGGTTCAATGCAATACCTTCTCTATACATATGTACATAGTACGTATAGAGAAAGTAAAAATTCATTTGACACGTTCGTGCAAGTCAAAGTATACATCAGTTTAATTTGAATATAAAACACGCACTAATATACACAAAATGCAATACATTGTAATACTTATAAATACAACGATATTGTCAGACAGATTTGTCACTTAAATATTCATCCACAGAGTAAACTGATTTGTTGCAAAGGTACTCCTTAAGAGAGGCCTTAATAGCCCTAAATTCCCAACATTTTCTTTGAGATTACTGGGGAGAGCATTAAATATCTTGATTGTTTCATAATATACATCTTTCTGAAAGCAACGAAGTTTGGCATTGGGACAATGAATATACCCCTTTTGTCTAGTATTAATGTTATGAATTTCCATGTTTGTTATAAAACTATGCATAGAATTTTAAAATGGATAATATATAAACACAAGGTAAGGTGAGTATGCCCAATTTTTTATTTTCTTTAATGTACTATATACATAGTGTATATAGTACTCCACCCAAAAATTCGATACCGAGATTTCACCGGAAATATATGTCCCCTGTATCCAAAAAGCATTTTTAGAAAAAGGTCCGTTTGTGTGCGTGTATGTGTGTCCGTGAAAACGTTAAATCAAAAACGAAAAGTCGATAAAATATCAAACTTGGTGTTTAAATTTAGTATTTTCCAGGGATGCGACACGAAGATTTTGGGACAAATCCCCCGACCCCAAACTACCCTTTACATGGAAAAAAAGTTCGATAATTTTGATTTTCTTAAAAATGGCTGTAATGATTTTGTTTAAAATATCGTATATTAAAGATATTTACCTGACAAATAAAATGTATAGCTTGAATTTTCTGGGAATAGCCTCTGAAGACTACTTTATTCTGGATCAATTTTACGGAATTTTGCATAACTGGTAAATCGTAAGAGATGGTCGAAAACTTAAAACATAAAAAATGTAGAGCACGTTAAAACACACAATTTATGTCATATAAGTTTGTTTCGTGGAGTTGATAGTTTTTTACTATTCCTTGTTTTTGGTTTCAGCTTTGAAAAACTTGTACTTTTCTTATACAGGAATTATCAACTCGTGTCCACACAGACAAAAGAACTTGAGTCACATGGTAACCAGCTTTTGACTATCGCTTTAACCTATGGCACTCCCTTACAAGGAAGCAAGTAATAAGACTATTTCTCGATTAGCATGAAGTAATTAAAAGCATCAGTTTTTTAACAATAATTTGTTGCAGAGAAAGTCATGTGAATGGAACACGTGATAGGTTTGAGTGTCGATTACTGAGCGGTCGTCATGGGAACATGAACACGGCTTCTGCTCCCGGAGCCTGCGCTACAATCACTTCATGCTAATCCAGATTACTACTGCCACAAATGTTTTAAGGCAATAAACAGCTATTCGCATCAACTTTCCTTCTTCTTGCATCACCACAATGAAAACCGAATTACGTTCCTCATTTCACAAAAGTTTAACTAGGCAACTTTAAAACAACAACAGTAATTCGCAAATAGTATCTTCAAAAAAAAAAAATAAAAAACAAACATAAAGTATATATATATATATATATATATATATATATAATGTATATGAAACAACTTGTGTTATCAACGACATCTACATTTTTACTTTCTCTACACGTACTATGTACATGTATTATATTGCACGAAAAATTTGAAACCGAGATTTCATCACCAGAAATAAATATTTTAGGACCCACGGAATAAAGAAAAGAAGTTTTAGAAAAAGATCCGTGTGTGTTATTTTTATCGCCCTCTTTTACTGCAAATGGCTCCGCAGGTGATGACACTGATACGTGAAATGAAGATGGAGCACCGTGGAATGTGATGGAGGGAGAAACCGGAGAAAACCCGCCTCTGCGCCGCTTTGCCCACCACAAATCCCACTTGTCGCTAGGGATCGAACCAGGGTCGTCTAGGTGATGAGAGTTGAGTGGTTTAAACATTCAGGCACGAAACGGCCTTGTGTGTGTGTGTCTGTGTGTGTATGTGTGTGTGTCTGTGTGTGTGTCTGTGTCTGTGTGTATGTATGTGTGTATGTGTGTGTCTATGTGTATGTGTGTCTGTGAGTCTGTGTGTGTCTGTGTGTATGTGTGTGTATCTGTGTGTGTGTCTGTATGTATGCATGTGTGTCTGTGTGTGTGTCTGTGTGTGTCTGTGTGTCTGTGTGTGTCTGTGTGTATGCATGTGTGTCTGTGTGTGTCTGTGTCTGTGTGTGTCTGTGTGTGTCTATGTGTGTATGTATGTGTGTCTGTGTGTCTGTGTGTGTGTCTGTGTGTCTGTGTGTATGCATGTGTGTCTGTGTGTGTCTGTGTCTGTGTGTGTCTGTGTGTGTCTATGTGTGTATGTATGTGTGTCTGTGTGTATGTATGTGTGTCTGTGTGTCTGTGTGTGTCTGTGTGTATGTATGTGTGTCTGTGTGTGTCTGTGTGAGTGTCTGTGTTTGTCTGTGTGAGTGTCTGTGTCTGTGTGTGTCTGTGTGTGTCTGTGCGTGTGTCTGTGTGTGTCTATGTGTGTTTCTGTGTGTCTGTGTGTCTGGGTGTGTCTGTGTGCCTGTGTGTGTCTTTGTGACTGTATGTGTGTCTGTGTCTGTGTGTGGTGTCTGTCAGTGTGTGTCTATATGTGTTTCTGTGTGTCTGGGTGTATCTGTCTGTGTGTGTGTGCCTGTGTGTGTCTATGTGTGTTTCTGTGTGTCTATGCGTCTGGGTGTGTCTGTGTGTCTGTGTGTGTCTGTGTGTGTCTGTCTGTGTCTGTGTGTGTCTGTGTGTGTCTGTGTGTGTCTGTGTGTGTCTATGTGTGTTTCTGTGTGTCTGGGTGTGTCTGTGTGTGTGTCTGTGTGTGTCTATGTGTGTTTCTGTGTGTCTATGCGTCTGGGTGTGTCTGTGTGTCTGTGTGTGTCTGTGTGTGTCTGTCTGTGTCTGTGTGTGTCTGTGTGTGTCTGTGTGTGTCTGTGTGTGTCTATGTGTGTTTCTGTGTGTCTGTGTGTCTGGGTGTGTCTGTGTGTGTGTCTGTGTGTGTCTATGTGTGTTTCTGTGTGTCTATGCGTCTGGGTGTGTCTGTGTGTCTGTGTGTGTCTGTGTGCCTGTGTGTGTCTGTGTATATGTGTGTGTCTGTGTGTGTGTCTTTATGTGTGTCTGTGTGTGTCTGTCTGTGTGTGGTGTGTGTGTCTGTCTGTGTGTGTGTCTTTATGTGTGTCTGTGTGTGTCTGTCTGTGTGTGGTGTGTGTGTCTGTCTGTGTGTGTGTCTTTATGTGTGTCTGTGTGTGTCTGTCTGTGTGTGTCTGTGTGTGTGTGTCTGTCTGTGTGTGGTGTGTGTGTGTGTCTGTCTGTGTGTGTCTGTGTGTGTCTGTCTGTGTGTGTCTGTGTGCATGTAAGTGTGTCTGTCTGTGTGTATGTATGTGTGTGTATTTATGTGTGTCTGTGTGTGTCTGTGTGTGTCTGTCTGTCTATGAACAAACTCAAAAACTAAAAGTCCGTAAAATACCAAACTTGGTATTTAAGTTTAGTGTCTTCGAGGGATGTAACACCAAGATTTTGAGAAAAACACCCGCCTCATCACACCAGCCTTTACATGGAAAAATATCAACATTTGATTTCCTCTAAAATGACATTAATTATTTTCATTAATATACCGTATTTTAAACAAATTTACATAACAACATGTATATTTTGAATTTTCTGAGATTGGCCTCTAACGACCTCTTTATTCTGGATGAGTTTTGGTTGTTTTATTTCCCCCCTTTAGTTTTGCATACCTAGTAAACCGTAAGAGATAGAAAAAAACTTACAACAATGTAGATCTGGTTAAAACACATAACTTATGGCATACATATTTTTTTCATGGAGTTGAGCGTTTTCGAGATTTCCTTGTTATTGATCTCAGTTTTAAACACTTAAAAACTTTTCTCATACAGGAACTTGTGAACTGCTGGCCACGCAAAGAAACGATTTCAATGCGATAGCAACCACATCTTAAAACACTTGACTGTCGGTTTCCCTTCTACTTACAAGGAAGGAAGTAATAAGAACGTTTGTGTTAATGTTTATCTCTATCAGCGAGAATTGGATAGAAGAATAAAGTTGTGTAAGAATAGGTAGAGGAACACATTAGATATTTCAGACTCTGTTTAGTTCCCAATACATATAATTGATACACGGGGTGTTGTAAGTGTGCCTCTGAATTTTATATTACAATTACATTCTCGGTATACAGTCTAACATTTAAATGAAAATTTGATGTGTTCCATTCCCAAGACTTTCTCTACACCTCTGTAACAAATTATTGTTAGTAACTTTATTCTTCTATCCACTTCATGCTACTCGAGATAAACACAAGCAGAAACGGTCTTATTACTTAGTTCCTTATAAGTAGAAGGGAAATAAGGGAATTCACAAGGATAAAGTGACAGTCAGATGTTTTAAAATATGGTTACCATGGGAAAGAAATCCGTTTCATTCCGTGGCAAAGTTGACAAATTCCTGTATGAGAAAAGTTTAAGTATTTTAAAACAGATCAATAACAAGGAATATCTCGAAAACGGTCAACTCCACGAAAAAAAATCTGATGTGTTCCATTCATATGACTTTCTCTACATTTTTGCAACAAATTGTACTTAAAAAGCTTATGCTTCCATTTACTTCATGCTAATCGAGAAACATTAGCAGAAATAGTCTTATTATTAGCTTCCTTGTAAGTAGAAGCGAAATGAGGGAGTACCATAGGTTAAAGTAATAGCCAAAACCTGGTTGCTATGTAACTGAAGTTCCTTTGTTTTTATGGAGTTAACAAATTACTGTATGATAAAAGTATGTTTTTTAAAGCTGAAACGAAAAACCAGGAATATCTTAAAGAATTATAAACTCCACGAAAAAAAGGTATATGACATAAATTGTGTGTTTTATCGCGAGCTACATTTTCTGTGTAGTAAGTTTTTATCCACCTCTTCCGGTTTAGCAGTTATGCACAATTCCGTAAAATTCATCCAGAATAAAGCAGTCTTCAGAGGCTATTCCCAGAAAATTCAAGATTTAAATTTTATTTGTCAGGTAAATATCTTTAATATACGATATTTTAATCAAAAGCGTTAGAGCCATTCTTAAGAAAATCAAACTTTTCGATTTTTTTTCCATGTAAAGGGTAGTTTGGGGTGGAGGGATTTCTTGAAAATCTTCGTGTCGCATCCTTGGAAGATACCAAACTTAAATACCAAGTTTGGGCTTTAATGTTTTTTTTTTTTGTTTTTGAGCTATGCTGCCCACACACACACACACACACACACACACACACACACACACATACACGAACATTTTTCTAAAAATGTTTTTTTTTTTTTTTGGATTCAGGGAGTCTCAAGGCATATATTTACAGTGAAATCTCGGTATTGAATTTTTGGATGCAATACAATACCTTCTCTATACACTATGTACATAGTACGTATAGAGAAAGTAAAATGTATGACATAAATTGTGTTTTAACAGGCCCTACATTTTTGGTGCTGTAAGCTTTTTTCTATCTCATGGGGTTTCAGTTACGCAAAATTAAATAAAATTCATCCAAAATAAAGATATACATTTTATTTGGGATATGAATATCTTAAATATAAGTGATTTTATTGAGATAATCGATATTTTCAACTTTTTGCATGTAGTGGGCATTTACCTCAAAATCTTTGTGTCGCATCCTTGGGAGATACTGAACTCCATTATCTCCTATTTAACGGAATTTTCGTTTTTTGAGGTATTTTACCCAGACACACACGCACGGACCTTTTTGTAAAAATGCTTTTGTTTGGATTCAGGGGGCCGAAAACATGTATTGGCGTGAAATCTCGGTATCGAATGTTTGGGTGGAGTGCAATACCTTCTGTATACACATGTACATAGTAATAGTCCCTCTTCAATGCGCATTTATTTGGTAGCAAGGGATGAAGAAAAGAAGCCAGAATAATTCAGTTTTTACTTTGCCCGGTTCAATTAAATAAGAAGGCTCAAGGCCGGTCAATGCGGGAGATAAGATCTGGCCAAGCAGCCGGAGAAACGCAGTGCAGCAGGTGTTCGAGTACCTCACGCAATCCTGCTCCTAGTAGGCTGGATATGACCGCCCTGATTTATTAATTCCTCTTTCTTATACAATGTTTACTTTCTCTAGCCCCATATGTACAATGTACATAGGGATAGAGAAGGTATTGTACTGTACTCAAAAATTCGATACCGAGATTTCACCGGAAATACATGTTTTGGGGTCCCCTGAGTCCAATTTTTTTTTTTAAAAAAAGATCCGTGTGTATGTGTGTGTGTGTGTCTGTCTATCTGTCTGTGGACAGCATAGCTCCAAAATGAGAAGACCGTTAAATACCAAACTTGGTATTTAGGTTTAGTATCTTCCAAGGATGCGACACGAAGATTTTCAAAAAAATCCCCCCACCACAAACTACCCTTCATATAAAACATTTCGAAAATTTTGATTTTCTTAAAAATGGCTCCAACGATTTTGATTAAAATCCCGTATATTAAATCTATTTATGTCCGAAATAAAATGTATATCGGGAATTTTTTGGGAGTAACCTCTGAAGACCTCTTTATTCTGGATAAATTTTGCTTAACTGCTAAACCGAAAGAGATAGAAAAAACCTCACTACACAAAAAATGTATACCATGACAAGACACAGAATTTATGTGCTTTGCGTTTTTGTTGTGGAGATAACCGTTTCCGAGATATTCCTTGTTATTGGTTTGTGCTTTTAAAAACTTATACTTTTCCCATACAGTTATTTGTCAACTCCTCTCCTTACAAACAAAGGAACTTCAGTGACATAGCAACCAGCTTTAGACTATCACATTAACCTATGGTGTTCCCTTATTTCACTTCTGCTTATAAGGAAGCAAGTAATAAGATCATTTCTGCTATTTTTTTTTTTTTTTTTTTTTTTTTTGATTAGCATGAAGTACATAGAAGCATAAGCTTTTTAACAATACTTTGTTGTAGAGATGTAGAGAAAGTCATGTGAATTGAACACATCAGATTTTTTTGGCTTCAAGGTGTGCGAAAACTTATGAAATCTCGCTATTGACTGTTTGTGTGCAATTCAGTAGCTTCTCTGTAAATAGGAGGTGTGACTGTTGGATAGAGTTCAGTCATCCCTGTAGAGGAAGGAATTTGGCCTGAGGTGTTTGGCCTGAGGCAGCGCCCATGTCGCATGATGCCTGTGCCGTCAGTAAAAGTGTCCTACACTACTAATGTGTCCACACAGCATTCTTTTTTACTTTCTCTACACGTACAATGTACATAGTGTATAGAGAAGGTATTGTATTCCACCCGAAAATTCCATACAGAGATTTCACCGCAAATATATGTTTTAGGGTCCCCTGTATCCAAAAAAAAGCATTTTCAGAAAAGGTCCATGTGTTTGTGCGGCCGTGTGTCAGTGACCACGATAACTCAAAAACGAAAAGTCGGTAAAACTTGGTATTTAAGTTTAGTATCTTTCAGGGATGCGACACAAAGATTTTGAGAAAAATCCCCCACCCCCAACTACCCTTTACATGCAAAAAATTCGAAAATTTTTATTTTCTCAAAAATGGCTCTAACGATTTTGATTAAAATATCGTATATTAAAGATATTTACCTGACAAATAAAATTTATATCGTGAATTTTCTGGGAATAGCCTCTAAAGACTACTTTATTATGGATGAATTTTACCGAATTTTGTATAACTGCTAAACCCTAAGGGATGGGAAAAAAACTTAGCACACAAAAAATGTAGAGCACTTTAAAACACACAATTTATGTTAAATGCATTTTGTTCATGGAATTGGTTTTTTAGATATTCCTTGTTATTGGTTCCAGCTTTAAAAAACGTATACTTTCCTCATACAGGAATTTCTCAACTCCTGTCCATACAAACAAAGGAACTTCAGTCATAAAGCAACCAGCTTTTGACTATCACTTTAACCTATGGCACTCCCTTATTTCGCTTCTGCTTACAAGGAAGCAAGTAATAGGACTATTTCTGCTATTTTTTCTCATACCATGAAGTAAATAGAAGCATGAGCTTTTTAACAATAATTTGTTGCAGAGATGTAGAGAAAGTCATGTGAACGGAACACATCAGAGTTTTATCTTCTTGCACAACGCTCCAAATGTTATTGCCCTTCTTAACAAATTTACTACCGACCTAATGATAAATCCGCTGTACTATTTAACTATCACAAACTGTCCTATTACCTACTTGCTTCCGTACAAGTAGGAGGGAATACACTAGGCTAAAGCGACAGTCAAATCTTTCGAAGCGATTGTGATTGAAATTCTGTTCTCTTTCCATGGCCAGCATGAAAGGGTTCAGGTTTTCCCTTTTGAGAACAGTTTAAGTATTTTAAAATGGAAACCTATTAACAGGGAATACCTAAATGGTTAGGCGTACAAACAATTGTGTGTTTTAACAAGATACATATTTTGTGTGCAGTAAGTTTCTCTCTCCGTCCCTCTCTCTCTCACTATTTACCAGGTTTGTAAAAGTTATTCCGATTAGAATGTAGTTCAAAAGCTATTCCCGAGAAATGCAGGATATACATTTAATTTACCGTGTAAATATCTTTAATATACTGCATTTTATTCAAAATCGTTAGAGCCATTTTTGCAAAAATCAAACAATTCGAAAAATCTTATGTGTAAAGGTAGTTTGGGTTGGGACAATTTTTCCAAATCTTCGTGTCGCATCCTTGGAAGTTGTTGAAATTAGATACCAAGTTTGGTATTTAATGAACTCTTCGTTTTTTATTTATGCTGTACTAGACAAACTCACACAGGTCCTTTTTCTAATTTTTTTTAGTTATGAGTCCTCAAAACATGTATTTCCTGTTAAATTCCGCTGTAGAATGTTTGGGTAAAATACTGTACTTTCCCTACGTACTATGTGGATTATAATACGTGATACAGAAAGAAAAAATATGTGTCCCATACACATGGCTTTCTCTAGATCTCTGGTACAAAGTATTGTTAAAAAGCTTATGCTTCTATTTCCTTCATGCTAATCGAGAAAAAATTAGCAGAAATAGTCTTATTACTTGTAGAAGCGAAATAAGGGAGTATTAAAGTGATAGTCAAAAGCTGGTTGCTATGTGACTGAAGTTCATTTGCTTGTATGGACAGCAGTTGCCAAATACCTGTATGACAAAAGTATTAACTATTTTAAAGCTGAAACCAATAACAGGGAATATCTAAAAAATAACTCCACGAAAAAAAAAATTATTTAGCAGTACTGTGTGTTTTAACGATATCTACATTTTCTATTACGTAAGTTTTTGTCTTATCTCTTAAGGATTACCAGTTAGTCAAAATCCATCCAGAATAAAGATGTCTTCAGAGGTTATTCCGAGAACATTCAAAACACACATTTTATTTGTCATGTAAAAATCTTAAATATACAGTATTTTAATCAAAATCGTTAAGAGTCATTTTTCAAAATATAAAATGTTCGAACATTTTTCCATAAATAAATAAATGATTGCCGTGTTATTTATGGACGCTGTTTAACTGTAATGATCCTCAGCGTCCCATTCTAAATTGGGCGTGAAAGACCGCAATTGTGCTCAGACGCCTCTCTTTCAGGCTTGAGGTTCTTTTCCGTGCCGTAAATCTATGACATGGGACCACAGGCTTTATTTCCTTTCCGTAGGAGGCCATACACCCGCCCTCGACCTCCGCCGGGTTTGAACCCGCAACCTTGGGTATATGAAGTTAGCATGGTAACCATTACACCACGGAGGGCGACACATTTTTCCATATAAAGGTTAGTTGGGGTTGGGTGATTTTGTTGAAAATGTTCGTGTTGCATCCTTGGAAGATATTGAACTTAAATACCAAGTTTGGTACTTCACCGACTTTTCGTTTTTATAGCTATGCTGTCCTCACTCACAGAAGTTTTTCTATTTTTTTTCTTTATTCAGGGAGTCTCAATGTATATATTTCCGGTGAAATTTTGGTTTTGAATCTTTGGGTGTAATACAAACCTTCTCTACACACCATGACATGCACATACTATGTGTAGAGAAAATAAGTATTCTAATTTGATACACTCCCGGAAAGTTAATTATGGAAATTTATTTATGCTCTTATCAAGTAACTCAGCACCCAAATTAATGCGGATGCTACTGCGATTATCCTCCATTACATTTAAATTAGAATCCTATCGTGTTCCAAGTTCAGCATTTGGCAAATTTTGTATTCATTGTGAGAGAAATGGATTGTATCGTTAAAACAGAGCGTGAGGTTAGGAAAGCACGCCTACAAATATAGTAATAATTCTAACAATCTAGCTATAAATTTTGCTAAATTTTCACTTACAT
The DNA here is from genome assembly GCA_030762935.1 of Hymenopus coronatus. Classification (NCBI taxonomy): domain Eukaryota; kingdom Metazoa; phylum Arthropoda; class Insecta; order Mantodea; family Hymenopodidae; genus Hymenopus; species Hymenopus coronatus. The sequence continues at coordinate 5,837,463 of CM060895.1, read as the reverse complement.
TATCACTGCTTCACCTTTAGGGGTTCCTATCACTGTGTGCGAACCACCGATTCTGACTAAACACACAATAATAATAATGTATTAAAACCTCTTCCCCGAATTCTAACACTATTCTTTCACAGTCAACAACAAAACAAGTGAATGTCGCATTCCATGGAGTAAGAAATCAAAAGGTGAAGTCTACAGAGAAGCAAACATAAGTGCAGGGTAACAAATGAGAGTTGATAGTCGTGCGAAAATGAACTTACTTGAATTAATCAGCACGCCCTTGCAATACTTATATCTTAGAGACTTCGTTAATTATTTATTATAATTTATATCTTGATTACGAGTATTTTTACTTTCTCTACACCTACTATGTACATAGTGTATAGAGAAGGTGTATTCAATATCAAGATTTCACCGGAAATATACGCTTTAGGGTCCCCCGAGTCCGAAAAATGCATTTTAAAAAAAATCTGATGTGTTCCATTCACATGACTTTCTCTACTACTCTGCAAAAAATATTATTAAAAAGTTAATGCTAATATTAAAAAATTAACAGAAATAGTCTTATTGCTTCTTTCCTTGTAAGTAAAAGCGAAATAATGAAGTACCATAGATTAAAGTGATAGTCAAAAGTTGGTTGCTATGTGACTGAAGTTCCTTTGTTTGTATGGACAGGAGTTGACAAATTCCTTTATGAGAATAGTATAAGTTTTTCAAAGCTGAAACCAAAAACAAGGAATATCTAAAAAACGACCAACTCCACGAAAAAAAGTATATTGCATTAAGTGTGTGTTTTAACGTGTTCTACATTTTTTTGTGTGGTAAGCTTTTGTCCATCCTTTACGGTTTAGCAACTATACAAAATTGAATAATGTAGTCTTCTGAGGCTATTCCTAGAAAATTGAAAATATACATTTTATTTGTCAGCTAAATATCTTTAATATACGATATATTAATCGACATCGTTAGAGTCATTTTTAAGAAAATAAAAAAAAAATCAATGTAAAGGGTACTTGCGGGTGGGGGATTTTCTTGAAAATGTTCGTGTCGCATCCTTGAAAGATGTCAAACTTAAATACCAAGTTTGGTATTCAACGGTCTTTTCGTTTTTGAGCTATGCTATCCTCAGACACACGGACACACAGACACACGCACACACGGACCTTTTTCTGAAAATGCTTTTTTTGGATTCAGGGGGACCCAAAACATGTATTTGCGGTGAAATCTCGGTATGGAAATTTTGGGTAAATGAAATGTAAATGGTTCTCAGCGTCCCATTCTATGCTGGGTGTGAAAGACCGCTTAATTTTGCTCAGAGGCCTCTCTATCAGGCTTGAGGTTCTTTTCTATGACACGGGACCAACGGCTTTACTTCCTTTCCAAAGGAAGCCATGCTAAGGATTTTTACAGCCGAAAAAATCCATCGTCCTCTGCCGGTTTGGGTATATGAAGTTAGCATGGTAACCATTACACCACAGAGGGCGACGAATTTTCGGGTGCAATACAATACCTTGTTTATACATTATGTACATAGTACGTGTAGAGAAAGTAATAACAGTTTTTCAAGAAATTTGCTTGATGATAATAGCGGTTACCCAAAACATAATGTGTTGTTGAAGCTTAATCTGTCTGTATTGCCAGAAAACAGAAGAATAACCTTTATAACGATAGTCTTTTTACCTCATCTATACGAACTATGTACAGTGTATTGTATTGTACCCAAAAATTCCACACCGAGATTTCACAGGAAAATACATGTTTTGAGGTCCCCTAAATGCAACCACCACAAAAAAAAAAGTGTCTGTGAGTGTGAGCAAAAGTTCGTTTCTTACGAAACTTGATGTTTAAGTTCAGTAGCTTCCAAGGATGCGACACGAAGATTTTCAACAAAATCCTTCTACTTCTAACTACCCTTTACATGGCGAAAAGTTCGAAAATTTTGATTTTCTCAAAAATGTAACGATTTCGAATAAAATATATAATAAAGACATCTATATCACACATAAAATGTATATTTTTAATTTTCTGGGAATATCCTCTGAAGAACTCTTTATTCTGCATAACTGTAAACCGTAAGAGATAGGCACAAACTTAAAACAAAAAATGTAGATTTCAGTAAAACACACAATTTATATGGCCTACATTTTTTTGTTCTGTTTTCGAGATGCTCCTTGTTATTGGTTTCAGTTTTTAAACTTACATTTCTGATACGGGAATTTGTCCATTCCTGACCACGCAAACAAAGGATCTTGAATCGCATTTAAAACATTTAACTATCTGTTTAGCCTAGTGTTTTCCCTTCTTGTTACAGGAAAGCAAGCTTGTATCTGGATTAGCGTGGAGCAGATAGAAGAATAAGCTTTTTAGCAACAATTTGTTACAGAGAAGTCATGCGAATGGACCACCTCAGAAACCTAAATCATTGTCACGGGAGGCAGGGTTAAGCGAACACGTTTTCAGAGCAAATTAATATTTTCATGGATGGTTTCTTGTTTTAAAATCGCAAGCAACTTATTTCTTTACTAATTCCATTGTCTGCGGTTATTCGTCTACACTTGACAGCGGGAGATCAGAGGATACCAACCACACAAAGTTAACTTTACCTGCTTAGCGTGCATCTTCTGTCAGACACAATCACCTGGTTGCGAGTTCGCATCTCGCCTAGGTCAGTCACCTGGCTATCGCTTTCCCTTATCCTAAACAGACGAATGTCGAGTAACATGCTCCCGAGATCATTTCACCAATTTCATTTATTTTCCGATAAGACCAACCAGGTTAAAAGATGTTAAACTTAATAATAATAATAATAATAATAATAATAATAATAATAATAAACTAACTTTTTCCATAGATAACATCCTCTACATCTTTACAAAAAAGTATTGTTAAATATCTTATTTCTCTATTACTCCATGCTTATTGAGAAACAATTATCAGAAATAGTTTTATAACGGAAAACACTAGGCTAAAATGATAGTCAACATTTTTAAAATGTCGTTGATATGTGATTAAAGTTCGTTTCCTTGCATTGCTAGGATTTCACATGTTGTAAAAAGTGAAAATATTTTAAAACATAAACCAATAAATACATTGTAAATGGAGTTTTATTTATAGACGTTCTTCAACTGCTTTGGTTCTCAGCGTCCCATTCTATGCTGGGCGTGAAAGACCGCTTAATTTTGCTCAGAGACCTCTCTATCAGGCTTGAGGTTCTTTTACGTGCCGTAAATCTACGTCACGGGACCATAGGCTTTACTTGCCTTCCGAAGGAAGCCATGCTAAGGATATGCACGCCCGAAAAAATCCATCGTCCTCCGCCAGGTTTCAACCATAAATCAATAACAAGAAATATCTCGAAAACGGTCTACCCCACGAAAAACTATATATGATATAAATGATATGTTTTCGAGATCTACATCTTTTTCTGTAGAAAGTTTTGTCCATCTCTTCCGGTTTACCATTCGTGCAAAATTGATCCAGAATAAAGTAGTCTTCGGAGGCTATTTCCAGAAAATTCAAGATATACATTTTATTTGCCACGTAAATATCTTTAATATACGATATTTTAATCAAAATCGTTAGAGCCATTTTTGAGAAAATCAAAATTTTCGAAAATTGTTCTACATAATGGGTAGTTGGGAATGGGGGATTTTCTTGAAAGCCTTCGATTCGCATCCTTGGAAGATACTGAACAAGTTTGGTATTTAACGGTCTTTTCGTTTTTGAGCTGTGCTGTCCACACACACACTGAAATACACACATGGACCTTTTTCTATTTTTTTGGACTCAAGGAATCCAAAACATGCATTTCCGGTGAAATCTCGGTATAGAATTTTTAGGTGTATTTGTAATACCTTCTTTATACACTATGTATATAGTTACGTGTAGAGAAGGTAAAAAGCATTTTTAGAAAAAGACCCATGTGTGTGTGTCTGGAGCAGCATAGCACAAAAATTAAAAGTCTGTTAAATACCAAACTTGTTATTTAAGTTCAGTATCTTCCAAGGATGCGACTCGAAGGCTCTCAAGAAAATTCCCCATCCCCAACTACCCTTTACGTAGAACAATTTTCGAAAATGTTGATTTTGTCAAAGATGGCTCTAACGATTTTGATTAAAATATCATATACTACAGATATTTAACGACAAATAAAATGTATATCTTTAATTTTCTGGGAATAGCCTCTTAAGACTACTTTGTTCTGGATCAATTTTACGAAATTTTGCATAACTGCTAAACCGTAAGAGATGGACAAAAACTTATCACACAAAAAATGTAGAGCATACTTTAACACACAATTTATGTTATAATTTTTTTTTTCGTGAAGTTGATTGCTTTTGAGCTATTCCTTGTTTTTGGCTTCAGCTTGAAAACTTAATTTTTCTCATATAGGAATTTGTCAAATCGTGTCCATACAACAAAGGAACTTCAGTGACATAGCAACCAGCTTTTGACTATCACTTTAACCTATGGTACTCCCTTATTTCGCTTCTACTTACAAGAAAGCAAGTAATAAGACTATTTCTGCTAATTTTTTCTCGATTAGCATGAAGTAAATAGAAGCATGAGCCTTTTAACAATGATTTGTTGCAGTAGTACGCGTAGAGGAAGTAAAAAGGCTATAAGTTGTTGTTCGATTGGAAAGCAGTGATCGAGATATGGAAGCCGGTTTGACCTTCAAGTTGTATGAATGAGAGGCGACTGACTTTCTTCACCAGCGGCGGTATCGTGCTCGTCCCGTCCTCTTTACCACCACTTCCACAACCTCTTGCTAATTCACTATGTTTGTACTTTCTCTACATGTACTATGTACTTCGGGTATGGAGAAGCTATTATATTGCACCCAAAAATTCAATACCGAGATGTCACCAGAAATTCATGTTTTGGGACCTCTTGAATCCAAAAAAATGTGATGTGTTCCATTCACATGGCTTTCTCCATCTCTGCAACAAATTATTATTAAAAAGCTTATGCTTATATTTACTTCATGCTAATGGAGAAAAAATTAGCAGAAATAGTCTTATTACTTGCTTCCTTGTAAGCAGAAGCGAAATAAGGGAGTACCATAGGTTAAAGTGATAGTCAAAAGCTGGTTGCTATATGACTGAAGTTCCTTTGTTTGTGAGGACACGAGTTGACTAATTCCCGTAGGAGAGAAGTATAAGTTTTCAAAGCTGAAACTAAAAACAAGTTATATCTTACAAAGATCAACTCCTCGAACAAATAACTTATAACATAAATTGTGTTTTAATGTGCTCTACATTTTTTGTGTGGTAAGGTTTTGACCATTTCTTAGGGTGTAGCAGTTATGCAAAATTTCAAAAATGCATCCAGAATAAAGTAGTCTTCAGAGGCCATTCCCAGAAAATTGAAGATATACATATTATTTGTCAGGTAAATATCTTTACTTTACGATATTTTAATCAGAATCGTTAGTGCCATTTTTGAGAAAATAAAAATGTTCGAAAAAAGTTCCATGTAAAGGGTAGTTGGGGGTGGAGGGATTTTTTTGAATATCTTCGTGTCGCATCCTTGGAAGATACCAAACCTAAATACCAAGTTTCGTATTTAACGGTCTTTTCGTTTTTGAGCTATGCTGTACACAGACGCACACAGACACACACGCGTACGCGGACCTTTTTCCAAAAATGCTTTTTTTTTTATTCAGGGGAACAGAAAACATGTATTTCCGGTGAAATCTCGGTATCGAATTTTTGGATGCAATACAATACCTTCTCTATACACAATGTACATAGTACGTGTAGAGAAAGTAAAATGTATATAACATAAATTGTGTGTATATGTGCTCTAAAATTTTTGTGTGATAAGTTCTTGTGTTTTTCCTTCGGTTTAGCACTTACACAAAATTCAGCAAAATTCCTTTAGAATAAAGAGACTTCAGAGGCTATTCCCAGAAAATTCATGATATACATTTTTTCGTCTGGTAAATATCTTTAATATACGATATTTTAATCAAAATCGTTAGAGACATTTTTGAATAAGTAAAAAATTTCGATAAAAGTTCCATGTAAAGGGTATTTGGGGGTGGGAGGATTTTCTTGAAAATCTTCCTGTCGCATTCTTGCAGGATACCAAAGTTAAATACCAAGTATTTAAAGGTATTTTCATGTTTACTTTTTCTATACGTACTATGTACATAGTGTATAGAGGAAGTATGGTATTCTACCCAAAAATTCGATACCGAGATTTCACCGGAAATACATGTTTTAGGAGCCCTGAATAAAAAAAAATCATTTTCAGAAAAGTGTGCGTGTGTGTGTGTCTGTGTGTGTGTGTGTGTGTGTGTGTGTGTCTGTCTGTGGACAGCATAGCTCAAAAACTTAAAGACCGCTAAATACTAAACTTGATATTTATTTTGGGTATCTTCCAAGGATGCGACATGAAGATTTTCAAGAAAATTCCTCCACCCCCAACTACCGTTTACTTGGAAACATTTTGGAAAATTTTGATTTTCTAAAAAAAATGTCTCTAACGATTTTGATTGAAATTCCGTATATTAAAAATATTGATATACCAAAAAAAAAATGTATATCTTGATTTTTCTGGGAATAGACTGTGAGGAGGTTTTTATTCTGGATGAATTTTGCTAAATTTTGCTTAACTGCTAAACGGTAAGCGATAGACAGAAACGTATGACACGGAAAATGTTGATCTGATCAAAACATACAATTTATGTCATTCACATTTTTGCTGTGGAGGTAACTGTTTCCGAGATATTCCTTGTTTCTGGGTTCAGTTGTGGGTACTTATGCTTTTCTCAGAAAGGATGTGTCCGTTTTTCTTTTTTCTACTCCTGGCCAAGCAGAGAAATTATTTGCAATGACAATCGAAAAGCGACAGCTTTTATAACATTTGACTATCGATTTAGCCTAGTGTATTCCCTTATTTTCTTCCTACTTATGAGGAACTAAGTAAAAAGAACATTCTCCTAATGTTTATCTCGATTAGCAAGGTGCAGAAAGAAGAATAATCTTATGTAAGAAGTTTGTAGAAGAGCTAGAGAAAGTCATGTGAGTGTAACACATCAGATTTTTGAGCTATGCTGTTCACATACACACACACGTACGCGCACACACACACCTTTTTCCAGAAATGGTTTTCTTGATTCATGGGACCCAAAATATGTTTTTTCGCTGAAATGTCGGTATCGAATTTTTGGAGATATTACAATACCTTCTCTACACACTATGTGCATAGTACGTGTAGAGAAAGTAAAAATGGGTCTAACGATTTTGATTAAAATACTATATGTTTAAGATATGTTTATGTTGAGCCAAATCTACATATGTTGGATTCTCTGAAAACATTTTTGTTCTCGGTGAATTTTTTGGAATTTTACATAAATGTAAATCGTAAGACATAAGACGAAGCCCATTGTAGAGCTCGTTAAAATGCACAAACTATGTTATATATTACTTTCTCTAGCCCCCTACATAGCGGCAGAGAAGCTATTGTAATGCACCCAAAAATTCCATGTCGAGATTTCACCGGAAATATATGTTTTGGGGCCCTTTAAAAAAAGGTACACGTGTGTGTGTATCTGTGGTCAGCATAGCTCAAAAACGAAAAGACCGTTGAATACCTTGGTATTTAACTTTGGTATCTTCCAAAGATGCAACACGAAGATTTTCAAGAAAATAACGCCACCCCCAACTACTCTTTACAGGCATTTTTTTCGAAAATATTGAATTTCTCAAAAACGACTCTAAGGATTTTGATTAAAATATCGTATATTAAAGATATTTACCTGACAAATAAAATGTATATCTTGAATTTTCTGGGAATAGCCTCTGAAGACTACTTTATTCTGGATAAATTTTACGGAATTTTGCATAACTGGCAAACCGAAAGAGATAGACAAATATTTACTTAACAGAAAATCTAGAGATTATTAAACCACAGAAGTCTTGTCCATACAAACAAAGGAACTTCAGTTACATAACAACCATCTTTTGACTATCACTTTAGCCTATGCTATTCCCTTATTTCGCTTCTGCTTACAAGGATGCAAGTAATAAGACTATTTCTGCTAATTTTGTCTCGATTAGAATGAAGTGAAAAGAAAAATAAGGTTTTTAACAATTATTTGTTGCAGAGATGTAGAGAAAGCCATGTGAATGGAACACATCAGATTTTTAAAATGTATTTTTGGTTATACTCTTTTCATTTGCAGGTTGCTTATTAAACAGTTTCATTCCTATATGTTTAAATATTACCCTATTGAGCGTAATATATGTATTATTTAAAATTTGTTGTATTGTAGAACAGTATAAAAGGAGGTGGGATTGAGGTTATGTAAGGTTTGTCGAATAACACGAATCACACAAACAGTACACATATGTGTTTATTAACAAGCATACAGGGCTTATTTAGTGAGCAAATGAAATAAACATAGTGAGCTAAACTCTACATTTGAGCTTTATGGGAGTTTTGAAGTCATGAGTGTTCTCGTTCTTTGCGAGATCACGGCCTACCTCATTAATACGGCTGTATTTGGTTACCATGCAATTAGCGCGAAGCCATATTTGGTTTCAGAATTAGACAGCAGTTAGTTACCACACAGCTGGGTTTTGTTTACAATCGGGGATAGAACGATAATCTTAAAATGGAAACAAAAACTGGTGTACGAGAGTTAACAGGGTTCATGTTGTTACTGTGATACAGGTGTGGATTACATTATTGTAGAACCGAGGAAAGTTGCAAAAGACGAAACGAAATTAAATCTTCAATTTACGAGATTCTGTAATACAGTAACATATGTATGTCGTAGATTATTTTTGGACGATAATCATTAATATTAATTAAATAATAGTAATAAATGTGTTAATCACAGGGCGGAAATACCTAGCGTTTTGCGATTATCCGCCATATTGCGATTCTACACACTACCATATACACCATATGCTCAAATTAATTGTTTTTCCAAGTTTTTTAAGTAAAAACCAAAGGACAACGGAAGCGGAGACATCTATAGTTGAATATTTAATACAATCTGTCAGAAGTTATTATTGTTAAATTGGTATCATTGCAGTAAACGTCGCGGCAAAGTCATAACTTAATTTTGTTCGCATTTCTTGGTCTAAAACTGGAGGAGGACAAAATATCAGGTTTTGATCAAATCTTGTTTGTCTCTACACATTAATTCCACTACATGAACCTATAAATAAGTTCGACAGGTATCAAGAGTTTATCCCAGAGATTATAATGTCTATGAACTGCATGCATTGCATTCCGAGTCCGAGGAACACACCCCCTATGCTCACGTTTCTCGTATCATAAGCACATAATTTGATAGTCATTATTTGTCGCGATTACTGCTAAATGGGGAATAGCAAGAGGTTTCTTATAAACCGGAGCAGGTTGCCTGCGAATTGATTTTACCCAAGCTTCTCTAAGGTCTTTCCGAGTTGCAAATCTAAAATCTAACAAACGCTACAGAATCGTTCTGTTCGTAATGTATAACATATTTCACTAAATATATTACCGAAAAATCACCTTTCATTGTTTATGCTTCTGCTGTTCGAGAAACTACACCCAAACACCACACACGTATTTGGGTTTAAGATCTACAGTCCTAATGTACTGCTTAATTGACCTATTTTTGGGTACACATTTAACCCCCAAAAGCCGTATTCATCTCAGAAGTGTAGATCAAAATATGGCGGCTTGACAAAACCGTGCTTCACCAACCATAATGCATAAGGATAGGGTATTTCCTATCTATACTCTCTATATCTGTGGACGTAAATGAAAAAAAAAAAAAACATTTGGAAGTGGTTATGTAGCTTTCTTTGTTTGCTGTGGAGACGTGTTTATCATTGATTTGACAATTATATTATGGTAGAGGAGAGCAGAAGCCGGCTCTACATTGATTCCGGAGCGAAGTGTAAACAAAAATGTGTAACACGCTTCCATGGCGATTTCGAGTCCAACTCCATCTCAATACGACCCACCTTCCTTTCAAACAGGTAAACTTGCAGAATAATTTCATTCGTCCATTTATGTTGGCCAAATTTCAATTACGTTGGCAAGTGGAAATAGAGTTTTTATTTATCGACGCATTCTGTTTTGGGCGTGAAAGACAGCTTAACTTGGCTCAGAGACCTCTTTATCAGCTTGAGGTTCTTTTACGTGTCATAAATCTGCGACACGGGAGCAACTTCCCTTCCAAAGCCATGTTAAGACTTTTACGCCCGAAAAAGGGACATCGTCCTCCGCGGGGTTTGAACCACTACACCGTTGGTGAACCTGCTAAACACATATCTATTGTTATTTGTGAACTGTAAGCAGGTTTTCAAGTTAAATAATTATATTTGAGAATACATTGCAAACATAAAAGTGATTCTGTTATAATCTAGCACAAAGAAATAAAGCATTAACAAACGTGTATAGCAGAAGAACACTTTATTAATTGCCGTATTTAAACATGGAAGTGTTTCCATGGAACATATTCCGATCCGATCCTAACAGGATGAGATCCAAGATTCACTACGATTTGATTCCGTACTCAAATCGATTTCAATCTCTCATGGAAATGTGTTAATTGAAGCGAAAAAGGTATGCAGATTAACGAAAATAATTTGTTAGCGTATTCTATCTGAGAAATGTCATGAAAAATTACAACAAATCGACTGTTTTAGTTTAATTCCACAAACCAGTCTAATCATTCCTGGCTGTAAAAATATTATAATTGCCACCAGATGGCATTTTTAAATGACTTAACTACAGCAAACCATTAGACGTACTGGACTCGACAAGAAAAACTTCAGTTCGACGAGATCCCATTCACATCTTGCGAAGTAAAACACAAAGTTGTGCAGAAGGAAAACAGCACTGCAAGAAGAAAAGGCAGCAGAAGAAGAGCAGGAAACGAAAGCTCAGGGTCTAACCTACCAACCTCGTGGATTTGAATGCGAGTTATGCATTAAAATGTTTCCTTGATTGATATTTACGGAGTTTTCCTTCCTTGTGTAGCAGTTTTTCTGTACATGTTCACAGAGGTACAAAGGTTTTACTGCCGGATGTATTTAAGCATATGTTTTCAATTTTCAAAAATTACTAATTTGTGAGAAAAAATCAGTTTCATTACTTTAAAAAACTTGGAGCCTAAACAAAAGGGGACACAGAAACACAGGACAATCTCAAAAAGTGGCATTAAAATATTAGACTAAAATTTTAATTGGATTTTTTTAGACACGTGACAAAAACATCAAATTTTAACAAATGGAAATGGCGTGTCATTTATGGACGCTCATTAACTGATATGGTTCTCAGCGTCCCATTCTATACTGAGTGTGAAAGACCGCTTAATTTTGCTCAGAGGCCTCTCTATCAGTCTTGAAGTTCTTTTACTTGCCGTAAATCTACGAGACGAGACCCACGACTTTACTTCCGTTCCGAAAGAAGCCATGCTAAAGATTTTTACACCCGAAAAAAATCCATCTGCCTCCGCCGGGTTTGAAAACGCGACCTTGGGTATATGAAGTTAACATGGTAACCATTACACCACGAAGGGCGACTAACAAATTTGATCATGACTTTCAAACCATTAGAGCAAAATGAATGAAATTTGTACTGCGACTTATTTTTGGTACAAATTTCGAAAAGTTAGAGTTATTAGTTTGGAATTTCCAAATTTCAGTTACATGTCCTTAAAGATCAATGATACAGTCAGAATAGGTGCTGACATTGAATTGAATATGAAGTAAAGAGGGTCGCCTCGTCCCTGGATGTGACCCTGACGTGACAAGTAGGAACTGTGGATGCGACGACCAACGCTCCTCAGGAAGGTTACGCCACGCTTATCTGAGTCAAGTATAACATATGGGAATTGATTCAGCCTTTGGGTACAAGGTTAGTTGCTCCTACATTCAAAACTTGCACAACTCTCTACTTCAAAAATAGGAATGTGTGCCACTCAAATTTCTGTACAAATGTTTCTCAACATTGCATTGCTCTTATGTTAATATGAGTTCAAAATTTCATTCAAATTGGATAAAACTTTGAAAAATATAAATTATTTCCTAAATTGGATTATGTGAATGTATTGCATAACCAAAATGTACCACGCGCCTCAAAATTTCAAAAAAAAACAAAATTGATTAATATTTTTGAATTGGAGTTACAAAAGAAAAACTTTACGCGGTGATAATTCAATAAGTTTGATTAGTGAATTATGAAAATTTGTTTTAAAACGATAGTTTTACATAGAAATATTTTTGAAAAAAGTACTATAGTTGTTAGGATAATATGGTTGCCTGTTAGCTTACAATATATATTTCTGCACATTTTGGGAACATTTTTAAAGCCTGAAAGTGTAGTTTTTTGAAAATCTTTGTTTTATAAAATAGTATCGCACGAAACATGTGTATAGTTATGCAGTCGGCTTACCCTTCGACTGAAGACCGACACTCCCTAGGGCTCACAAGCAGGTGTCTAGGGGACAAAAGCCTGCTGGGGAGCCAACGACACGAAACTGCTCTGTATGAGTCCATGAGGAAGCAAGCGAGATGGAGAACAGGAAAGGTGATAACGGAGCAATTGGTGGAATGGATGGCTGTGAAATTCTGCGACAGTTTGCCTTCGTCACGTCTGTGGGAACTGGAACCCCACAACACGCCGGTATCCGACCGGCTTCCACGCTTGGCATGCGGGCATCTCTGGTAACAACGGAGCAATTTCATCAGCAGCCAAGGTTGAGCTACTCTACAATCCTTCCAAGAGTTGCTTGCCCTTCAAAATTTAAATAACATCCCAAAATAAAATATTGGACAACGGTGCTCAAGGATTGTTGCAGCATGACTACTGGCAACCGTTGAGAAGCAATCTTCCTCACCGTCACATTCCCATCAGCACGTCTAGCATACCCTCGGGCTGCCAGTTTTCACAGTCCCAGCAACCCTTATTATAAAGAGCTGGGAATGTCACCCATATCTATTACTATATAAAGTAAGTTATAGTTACAGACCATTTGGTATAATTAAACAATAGCGGAAGTTACCAACACAAAACTTTATTTACAAGTTACAGAACCTTACTCTATTTCTCAATGTGATCTCCATTCTGTCAAGATATTTATTGTACCAGTTTTTTAATGCCACCAAAGAACTTATTCGTTTTTTGAATGCACAAAATATTTGGCCAATCGAATTTTATAGACAAATAACGCCAAGTATATAGTGATAATCCAATGAACGAGTCTTCAGTGAGGAAATGGAACATAATTTACAAATAATCAAGGAAGAACAGAACCAGTGTGTACGATAATCATCGGAGTGGAAGTTCATCAATCGTTGTGGAGGAGTTGAAAGTAACTGCTGATAAAATAATTCAGATAAACCTTTGGTCACCGTACATGACTTTTTGGATGGAAGAGATTTCCCAGCCATGAAGACCTCAAAGTGACAGTGACATCTTTAGCGGTGAAAGAGTATAACATCTGGGTTGAACAACCGGTACCACATGGCAATAAATACGCAATGACGACTACATTGAGAAATGGAGTAAGGTTGTCTAACTTTGTAAATAAAGTTCTTTGTTGATAACTTTCGTTATTGTTTACTTATGCTGAATGGTTCGTTACTTTCTGGATGACCCTTATAGCATCTTATCGGGAAATGTTATATACCAATTCTGTAATGTAGTTGTATCTAAGCAATAAATATTTAACGCCATTGCGACATGAAATAACGAGAAACTTGTGTGACAGAAGCTAACATTAAGTTGCAAAGGCGGGTGAAGAAAATATTGAGCAAAATTTAGAAAGCGATAAAAGATAAGGGGGATGAGAATACACACAAATATGAAATTAAATCTGACACATTGTACGGTACTCATTGGTCAGTTTGAGTAAATTATATTTAATTTAGCAAGAGGTAATGTTGTGTCAGTTTGAGCAACCGATATTGGTGACAAGGTGTCCTCACACACACACACACACACACACACACACACACACACACACACACACACACACAAGTTACTGGCTGGCTGAGGTTCAGCCAGAGTGTTTTTGCTGCGTACCCACCCTCAACAGGGTTTAACCGCAGGGTTTTTATTTCGGGATGGGGTGTTAAGGATGGCTGTTTCATTTTTTGGGATGGGTGAGGGTAAAAAGGAGGTAGCATTTTGCTCCCCAACGAATGTCATTTGGGTGCAGCGACCCTTCTGCACTTCTGGTGTATGGAGTTTCAAAATTATGTGTTAAAACATGTTAGAATAATTTTGCAGGTTATAAATTTTGAAGCTAGTCACCTCTTGGTGAGGTTGTAATGGAGCTCAGCTTTTGTGCGGCTGTCGGAGTTGTTCCAGTGTTATCTGGTATGCCCGCAAGCCATGCGGGGAACCCGATGACGCCTGAAGCGGCGTGTTCTGGGATTGTAATCACCAAGAGACCTAACCAGGACGCTCTGATGTTGGTGTAACTTTTCGTAAAATTTTGTGGCCCGGTGTCTAATTTCGTCCTCCACATATGGTAGCGAGAAAGCCTCATGCAGCAGCCTCACGGGGAATGCACGGCCCACAGAATAGATGGACCGGAGTCCTCTGTTCTGTGCCCGTTGGAGCAGGAGCAGCCAGCTGTCTGCGGCCATGCCCCAGACCTCACAGGCGTATAGCATGAGGGGGATTATCAGCGCCCGGAAAAGGTGTATCTTTAGACGAACAGGCATCCCGGACTTCAGTATGGGGTACAGGGAGGCGATAGCCCCCTGTGCCTTGGCTGAGACGCCCCGTACGTGTTCGCCAAAAGTTAGACCCTTGTCCAGTTTAACCCCTAGGTAGGAGACGGAGTTTCGCCACTCTATTCTTTGGCCCTGGTATAAATCAATGCTGGCATAAGCACGGTTTTAGATATATAGACTCCGACAAGTAGGTCACGAGGTGTCCTTTAATCTGCACCCTCCCGTACCTTAAACACTGAGGCCACCTGCTACGGATGCTCGAAATAGCTTTCCCTGAACCTACTACCCCCTAACGATACACAATGCTACCCCACACTGGATATATTACAATAACAGTTGCCGATGTTAACAGAATTGAATGGATTGGGCCTGCGATTACGATGGATAATGGCAAGTCTATGATCAGAAGATCTTTGAAAGTAAACCCGTAGAGAAATAGGGAAGACGAAGATTATTTTGGATCGTGTTCAACGCCCACTTTTACTACAAATGGCACCGCAGGCGATGACACTGGTGATACACGGAATGAACATGGAGCACCTGTGGAATGTGATGGTGGGGGAAACCGGAGAAAACCCGTCCCTGCGCCACTTTGTCCACCACAAATCTCACATGCGGTCACTTGGGTCTAACCACAGAAACTAGAGAAGAATGGAATGTCATCATTAAAGAGGCGCTAGTTAAACTATAAGAGCTGTTTGCAGTAAAATCATATTACATTTTCATTTTATCTTAGTGAGATATAATATAAAAATAACTGAGCGTATGATGAAAACAAACATTTAAACTCTTCAGTGGTCAGGATGTCAGTTTATCTTTTTTTTATCGAATTTATGAGCAAAGTAGGCATCACAGCGGTAACCAAGTACAGGAATAAAAATGAGGCTTCAGTCGACGACCTGGACGGTCGCATAAGCACTGAATGTAACCTTCTTGGGTTCCGTGTACTCCCCCAACCTTCTGCTGCTGCCACTTCCCCCCGTCGTCTTCTTGATGACAGACTTGAGGTTGGTATTGTTCTTGACACCAGTCTCACCGAGGTACTCGAACCTCGCCGGCAGCTCGCCCAGGCTGTTCCTTCTGCGCGACATCGTCGCAGCGTATGGTAGAGACGCCGCCGATGTCGTGATCTCCCGGAGTTTCTGGGACAGCCCGAAGAACCTATTGGACAAAGTGTTAGTATTGTTGTTTGGGACGGTGTCTATGTATCTGTAGGCCATAGGTCGCCTAGCAGGCGGACTCTTGCTCCTGCTGCTGGTCTGGCGATTCCTATTCTTCTGGTAGTGCGTCGTTGTCATCTCCTCGTCCTTCCTGAGCGGCGGCCCCCACCAGCCACTCTGCACAGGCAGCGGCTGATTCACGGCTACACGTATGAACTGTCCTCTCATCACCACCTGTTGGTTGTTTCGTCTCAAGCTTGACACATCAACCTGGGGAGGTGGAGGAGCCGGCGACTTCACCTTCCGGGTGTAACGTTTACGTTCGGGCCTCTGAGGTGGCTCCTCCGGCTCAGTGTCCTCGACCTCTGGAACCGGAGGCGTCCAGACTTTCCTCAGCTCTTCCCCTGCGTCATCTTGCACCACAAGTATTGCCGGTTGTCGTTGCCTCTCTCGTTTAGGACACACTGTATCTACATCTGAGCGGATGACACCCTCAATCTCCTTGCAGAAGCGCGACTTGTTGCTAGAGTTGAGGAGGTTTCCGACATCGGGTGTGCTGATGCTGATTATGCTAGACGGACTTCCACAGAGATCCTCGTCGATGTCTTCACTTGGGTCAAAGGGAAGTCCTCTCGAGACCTCGATGTGCGTTACACCGTCGCCGTCGGTCCTGTGCACCAGGTTGAACCTCGTCGCTTTGAGGACATCGGGAAGGATGGGTTTGACAGTAACCTGAAGAGTGGGATTAAGCGTACTAACTTGATCAGTCGAGGTTTTCACCATTGGTTCGGGGTCTTTTCTGCGGTGAGGGTGGCGATACTGCTTCTCGAGCTTGGCACGCCGACTCTTCTCCTGGAAACCGCCACACAGTTTCTTGAGAAGGTCCTCTCTGCGACACTCGAAGACCACGGCCTCGAGGCCTGACGAGGTGTCTGCTCCTGACGGAGACAGTCTCTGGAGCTGTCGCTTCTTGACTACCCACAAGACCACGCGCGTGAACGCGGGGTCAGTGTGACAGAAGGCGACCTCGTCCACAGAATATGTCTCCCTGCTCTCGCTGGACGACTTCCGTTGCTGGAACAGAGACAGCGACTTAACCAGGTCGCTCACCGACGTACTGGCCCCTAACACCGTCGGGGAGGGTTCGTCAGTGTCCGACGCGCCGCTGCTGTTTGCGCTGTCAGTTGCTACAGACGACGCCGGTGACGTCGAGACATTTGCTGCAGGTTCAGGAGTCTTTCCCTTCGCTGGATGGCACTTGAAGACGTGGTCGTCCACGAGACAGCACGAGGAGGAATTGCTGACAGAGGATGCCGTGTCGTCGTCCACGTCAGACTCGAAACCCTCGTCTTCGTGACGTCTCGGAGACCGCCTGGGAATGAACTCCAGCACCTCGTTAAACCGGAGCAGGTAGCGCTTCTCCTCCGTCCTGGCGTGTTGCAGGGAGCGTATGAGCGTCGCCAAGCTATTGGCGTCCACAGCACCGTCCACAGGCACGCGTCCCAGGAGCGTCGCCTCGCACTGCATCCTGGCGGCGTCTATTTCGGGATCTCCCGCCTTCTGCCTCTAGTGTCGTAGCTCAGTGTTGTCGGCTGTGGTCTGGGCTTGGTGGCCATCGCTTCTGACCTCGGGGTCTGGAACAAGACACAAACACACAGGGTCAGAATGTGCAGGTCCACATGACACACCGCAGCTGAAAAACATAAAACTATTTAGATATACATTATTAGACACCTCTTTCAGTATTAGCTGAATGGCTGACAGTATGGCGCATTTCACTTAATGTCAACAAGACACAAGCAAAAATAGTTTCTCTAAGACCTTGTCAAAACCTTGCTTATTTACATTTACAGAATAAACAGGTAACGTCAGTTAAACATCTTGGACACAAAAACGATCACATTATAACACTTGCCAACTCAAGGATCATCAAACTTTATCCATCAATTAATAAACGCTCCAAGATTGGCCTGGACTGCTCCATTCTGCTTTACAAATCTTTAATTCGACCTCTTCACAACAAATAAAACTGCAAGTTGTACACAATAAGTTTCTCCGCAGAGCTTCAAATACGCAGAACTTCCAATAGAACACCTCTCCAAGACATTCTTCAACAATGTTACTGGTGTTCAAGCATTTAACCTGCATATCAAAACTCCACACAAAAGGCTGAAAAGAAAACTACCACAACATTTCTTAACCAGTGGCTCCTGCTAATAATTATTCATAAATTTTATAATCATGTAGTTTCATTTTTTTAAATTTATTATTGTTATTACTTATACTTTCATACAATTGTAACATTATTTGTAAAGTTATATTACTAATAACTATTTCTGTTTATGTTAGAGGAACCAACCTCAAATGTTAATGTGTTTAATGCTTTTGTTGGCCTGTATAGCATAAATGATGATTTGCCAACAATAACATTAAAAAAAAAGAAGAAGATGTACATTAATGAGAATCATGAAGACTTATCAGAGATATCGTAAAATAAAAAACGTTTTAATGTAGACAGCTTTCAGTTGGCCACATTACTGCGCTAATTCTGTCCACTCTACGTGTGCCGGCCAATCAGTTGAGACCAACTTTTATAGTGTGTAGGTGAAGTTATAACGTCCGTACATACACAATCAAATAATATTTTTCTAAAAACTGTTTTACTTTGTCAAGCACGTATGTAATGTACATACTGGATAGAAAATGTTTTGTGTTCCACCCAAAATTTCCATAAACCAGATTTGACCGGACAAAGGTGGTTTGAGTCCCCTGAATCTATGAAGGAAATATTTTTAGATACCTGTCCGCGTGTATGCAGCATAGCTCAAAAACAGTTAAATACCAAACTTGGCATCTAAGTTCAATATCTTCCAAGGATGATACACGAACATTCCTCACTCCCACCTACATGCAACATTCTTTCAAACTTGTTATTTTCTTAAAACTGGCTCTTATGGTTTTGATTAAAATGACTTATGTTTAAGACAAAGAAATGTTCTGGGAAAAGCTTATGGGGACCTATTCATTCTGGACTTTTATGTAAAGTTTCCATAACTGATAAACCACAAGAGATAGACAACCACTTACTTCACAAAAATGTAGATCTCATTAAAACATACGATTTTCTATGTAGAATTAACCGTTTTCAAGATATTGCCACTCAATGGTTTCCATTATAAACCACTTAAACTTTTTTTCAAACTCAAGACATTTCCTTTTCGTCTCTTTTCTGTTTACTCCTAGCAAGCAAATAGGACCGCGTTTCAATTGTTCCATTTAGCGACGGGCTTTTAAAAGAATTGACGATCGGTTTAACATAGTACATTCCGTTATGACCCTTCTACTTACAAGGAAGCAAGTGATAAGACTATTTCTGCTAATGTTTATCTTGAAGTAAATAGAAGAAATAATCTTTTGCAAGAAAAGGTTGTTTATGGAACAGCTAGAGAAAGTCATGTGAGTGAAACAAGTCAGATCTTTTAAAAATGCTTTTTTTTATTTTCTCTAGCACGTATGTACAATGTACATAGTGGTTAGAGAAGGTATTGTATGACAAACAAAATTCGATATCGGTTTTTCACCGGAAATACGTGTTTTGAGACCGCCTGATCAAAAAAAAAAAAAAGTTTACAAACATGTCCGTGCGGTGTGTGTGTGTCTTTGGGTAGCATAGGTCAAAAACGAAAGTTGAGTTAAATACCAAACTTGGTATTTAAGTTCAGTATCTCCCGAGAATACGACATGAACATTTTCAAGAAAATCCCCCACCCTCAACTACCCTTTACCTAGAACATTTTCCGAAAGTTTTCATTTTATCAAATCTGAGAGCACAACTTTTAAGAATTTCACCATGTAAAGGGTACTTTGGGGGGGTGATTTTCTTAAAAATGATTATGTTGCTTCTTTAGAGGATGATATACCTACGCTATTTCTAAAACTGATTTTTATATTGAGGACTATAAAACATGCATTTCCAATGAAACACCGATATTGGATTTTAATGGAATGCAATATCTTCACCAATCTCTGTGGTAAGTAATTATTTCGACTTCTTTCCATTTGAGAAAAGCATAAATACTGGAACATTGAAACCAACAATAAATAATATTAGGGATATGGTTAGTTCCACAAAAAAGTGCACTGTGATGAGATAAATATTTTTGTATAGAGGGTAACACTTTGTCTATATCTATACAAAAGTAACTCACATTAAACCGCCAGAGGCTATTTACAAAAAATTCAAAATAACCATTCAAGATATGCAGTCTTTTAACCAAAACCGCATTTTGAAGAAATTAAACAGTAATGATGCATTTTCTAAGCAAAAGTTTTCAGGTGAGGTCCTTTCTTTACTTTTTACTTTCTCTATACGTACTATGTACATTGTGTATAGAGAAGGTATTGTAATGTATCCAAAAATTCAATACCAATATTTCACCGCGTTTACATGCTTTACGGTTCCCTGTATCCAAAACAAAAAAGCATTTTCAGAAAAAGGTCCATGTGTTTGAGCATGATAGCTCAAAAACGAAAAGTCGGTAACATACCAATCCTGTTGTTTCAGTTTAGTATCTTCCAGGGATGCGACACGAAGATTTTGAGAAAAATCCCCCCACACGAAACTACCCTTTACAAGGAACATTTTTCGAAAATTTTGATTTTCGAAAAAATGGCTCTAACGATTTTGATTAAAATATCATACATAAAAGATATTTACCTGACAAATAAAATGTATATCTTGAATTTTCTGGGAATAGCCTCTGAAGACCACTTTATTGTAGACGAATTTTACGGTATTTTGCATAACTGCTGAATCGTAAGAAATAAACAAAAACCAACCGCACAAAAAATATAGAGCACATTAAAACACACAATCTATGTTATATATATATATTTTTTTTTTTTCATGGAGTTAATCGTTTTTTAACTTTTCCTTGTTTTTGGCTTCAGCTTTGAAAATTTTACTTTTCTCATACAGGAATTTGCCAACTCCTGTTTATACAAAGAAAGGAACTTCAGTTACATAGCAACCAGCTTTTGACTATCACTTTAACCTATGCTACTCCCTTATTTCGCTTCTACTTACAAGGAAGCAACTAATAAGACTATTTCTGCTATTTTTTTCATGGATGTAGAGAAAATCATGTGAATGGAACCAAAGTTTTACCGATAAAGCATGTATTGAGGCCCGCTGAATAAAAAAATCTGATGTGTTCTATTCACACGACTTTCTCTACATCTCTGCAACAAATTATTGTTAATAAGCTTATACTTGTATTTAATACTAAAACACTAGCAGAAACGGTCTTATTACTTAGTTCCTTATAAGTAGGAGGGAAATGAGGGAATACGCTAAACTAAAGCGACAGTCAAATATTTTATGATGTGGTTGCTATGGGATTGAAATCCGATTCTTTGTGTTGCCAGGAGTTGACAAATTCCTGTATGAAAAAAGTTTAAGTATTTAAAACTGAAATGGATAACAAGGATATCTCGAAAAGGTCAACTCCACGAAAAAAAAATGTATATAAAATAAATTGTGTGTTTTATCGTTATGTACATTTTTGTGCACTAATTTTCTGTCTCTTACAGTTTATCACTTGTGGAAAATTCAATAAAAAATCATCCACAATAAAGAGGCTTCAGAGGCTATTTCCAGAAAATTCAAGATATACATTTTATTTGCCATTATCTTTAATATAAGAGATTTTGATCAAAATCGTTAGAGCAAATCAAAATTTTTGAAATTTTTTCCATGTAAAGGGTAGTTTGGGGTGGGGGGATTTTCCTGTCAACTTAAATACTAAGCTTGGTATTCAACGGTCTTTTCGTTTTTGAACTATACTGCCCATAGACACACACACAGACACTCACGGACATTTTTCTAATTTTTTTTTGGGGGATTCAGGGGGTCTCAAAATATGTACTGAATTTTGGGTGCAATACAATACCTTCTCTACAACTATATACATAGTACGTGTAGAGAAAGTAAAAAGCTTTTGAACAATATTTTTTTTTAGTTTAACGTCCTTTAACCTGGTTGGTCGTATCGGACGAAATGATCTCGGGGTCCATGGAGCTTAAAGCTACTCGACATTCGTCTTCTCAGAATAAGGGAAAATCCCGAAAAAACGTTATCCGGACAACTCCCCTTAGCGAGATTCGAACTGACGACCTTTTGAATGTGAGTGAGACACGCTAACAACAGGGTTGTACAGAAAGTGGTTATGTTGTGAAGAAGCATCACCGGAAGTGGTACAAATGATAACAAAGACAGGAGCAGATTGTTATCAGGTCTGGATGTACCTCCTGCGTGTCTGTTCATGAAAGCGTGACTTGCCCCGGAGGTGCAGTCTACTGTTTTCCATTCTCATACATTATTCTTCAAACTAATCGAGATAAACATTAACAGAAAAGGTTCCTTGTAAGTACAAGAGAAATAAGGGAATACACTAGGATAAACCGACAGTTAATTTTTACTTTCTCTACACAGTACTACGAGGTATTTTCAGAAAAGGTCCGTGTGTACGTGTCCGTCATAACTCAAAAATGAAAAGACGTTAAAATGCCAGCTTGGTATTTTAAGTTTACCAGCCAAAATTCCGTTTACACGGAACTTTTTACGAAAATCTTTATTTTCTCAAAAATTGGCTCGAACGATTTTTGTTAAAATACCGTACATTTATGATATTTATATGGCAAATAAAATATATATCTTTAATCTTCTGGGAGTAACTTCTGAAGACTATTTTATTCAGGAGGAATTTTACAGAATTTTGTATAACTGGTAAACCGTAAAAAGATGGACAAAAACTAACTTAACAGAAAACGAAGAATTGTCAAAACACACAAGTTAAGTTATATACATTTTTTTCGTGGAGTTGATCGTTTTTGAGATATTCCTTGTTATTGGTTTCAGCTTTAGAAAACTTATACTTTTCTCATACAGGAATTTGTCAACTCGTGTCCATACAAACAAAGGAACTTCAGTCACATAGCAACCAGCTTTTGACTACTACTTTAACCTATGGTACTCCCTTATTTCGCTTCTACTTACAAGGAAGCAAGTAATAAGACTATTTCTGCTAATTTTTTCTCGGTTAGCATGAAGTAAATAGAAGCATTAGCTTTTTAACAATAATTTGTTGCAGAGATGTAGAGAAAGTCATGTGAATGGGACACATGACTCTCTTTTTTCGGACTCAATGGAGCTCAAAACATATATCGGTAAAATTTCACATCAAACATTTGGATGGGCTGCCGATACTCTGTAGATAGTACGTGTAGAGAAAGTAAAAAGACAAATACACGTGGTTCTGTAACTTCAAAACACAATATCTCTATACATTTTGAATGATAATACAATGTGTACATGTTAAGAATTTTTTATAAAAGTCCTATGAAGTTCTCTTTATTGTGAATGACTTTTGTATAACCTTTAAATAGTAAACTAACCTAAACATTTGATGTGTTCCATTCACATGACTTTCTCTACATCCTGCAAAAAACTTATTGTTAAAAACGTTATGCTTCTATTAACTTAAGTAGAAGGGAAATAAGGGAGTAGCATAGGTTAAAGTGATAGTCAAAAGCTGGTTGCTATGTGACTGATGTTCCTTTGTTTGTATGGACAGGAGTTGAGACATTCCTGTAGGAGAAAAGTATGTTTTTTAAAGCTGAAACAAAAAACAAGGAATATGTATAAAAACAATCCACTCTACGAAAAAAAGATGTATATCATAAATTTTATGTTGTAACGTGATCTACCTTTTTTTGTTTATCTCTTGCGGCTTATGCAAAATTCCGTAAAATTCATTCAGAATAAAGTAATCTTTAGAGGCTATTCCCACAAAATTTAACATATACATTTTATATATCTTTAATAAACGATATTTTATTCAGAATCGATAGTCATTTTTTAGAAAATCAAAATTTTCGAAATGTTATCCATATAAAGGGTAGTTAGGGGTAGGGGGATCTTCGTGTCGCTTCCTTGAAAGATACCAATCTTAAATACCAAGTTATTTAATGGTGTTTTCGTTTTTGAGCTATGCAGCGCACAGACACACACACATACGGACTTTTTTCTAAAAATGCTGTTTATGTATTCAGGGGGACCCAAAACATGTATTTCCGTGAAATCTCGATATGGAATTTGTGGGTGCATTGCAATACCTTTTACACAGCACGTGTTTTACCTAAAACTGAGGGTATTCCCATGAGGTCCTTGAAAACTGTTGTGTGTTATATAAAATTGGCAGAGGGATCTGTTACGACCTTAGCCCGATTCTGGTGTAAGGCGATCTGCAGGTGTCAGCTGACCGGATCAACTTTCATGGGAATGTGTATCTCACTTTCTCTGCCAACAGATAAGATAGTGCTGGAGAAAGTGGCCGCATCCACATTATTGTCAATTGTTTCTGAAAACATTAGCAACAGGTAGAAGAAGCATTTCAATGTCAACCCCGGAATTTGATGTTCAGATTTCATCGGAAATAAAACTAATTAACAAGGCTAAAGCGATAGTCAACTCAAGAACTAAAAGTCGGTAAAATACAAACTTGGTATTTAACTTTAGTATCTTCCAGGGATGCGACACGAAGATTTTGGTAAAAATCCCCCCACCCCAAAGTACCCTTTACGTGGAAACAATTTTGAAAATTGTGATTTTCTCAAAAATGGCTCTAACGATTTTGATTAAAATACCGTATACAAAAGATATTTATATTGCAAATAAAATGTTTATCTTGAATTTTCTGGGAATAGCCTCTAAAATCTCTTTATTCTAAAGGAATTTTGCTGAATTTAGCGTAAATGGCAAACCTTGAGAGACAGTTGGAAACTTACTATACAAAAATTGTAGATCACATTAAAACATACAGTTTATGTCATATACGTTTTTTTCCGTTGCGTTGACCATTTTTGAGATATTCCTTGTTATGGTTTCAGTTATAAAATACTTAAAAAACTATCACATATAGGAATTTGCCAACTCCTGGGATTGCAAAGAAACTAATGTCAACCAGCTTTTAGAAGATTTGACTGCCGTTTTAACCTAGACTATTCCCTTCTCTAACAAGAAAGCGTTTCTGCTAATGATTATCTCGATTAGCATGAAGTAGATAGAAGAATAAGCTTTTTAACAATAATTTGTTACAGAGAAAGTCATGTGAATGGAACACATAAGATTGTTTAGAAAAATGTCCGTGTGCCTGTCTCCAGTATAGCTCAAAAAAGAAAATGGGATTAAATACCAAACTTGGTATCTATGTTGAGTATCTTCCAAGGACGCGACACTAAGATTTTCAAGCAAATGCCCCACTCCCAACTACCCTATACATAAAACTTTTTTCGAAAATGGTTCTAACAATTTTTATTAAATTAGCGTATATTAAAGATATTTACCTGATAAATAAAATGTGCATCTTAAATTTTCTGCAAATAGTCTCTAAAGACTACTTTAGTCAGGCTCAATTTTACGGAATTTTGCATAACTGCTAAAACGTAAGAAATGGACAAACAATTACCGCACGAAAAATGTAGAGCATATTAAAATACATAATTTATGTAATATATACTTTTTTGTAGGGTTGATCGTTTTTTTAGATATTCCTTGTTTTTGGTCTTACCTTTAAAAAACGTATACCTTTCTCGTACAGGAATGTGTCAACTCGTGTCCATACAAACAAAGGAACTTCAGTCACATAGCAACCAGCTTTTGACTATCACTTTAACCTATGGTACTCCCTTATTTCGCTTCTACTTACAAGGAAGCAAGTAATAAGACTATTTCTGCTAATTTTTTCTCAATTAGCATGAAGTAAATAGAAGCATTAGCTTTTTAACAATAATTTGTTGCAGAGATGTAGAGAAAGTCATGTGAATGGACAAGGTATCGTATTTCACCCAAAAATTTGATGTCGAGATTTCACCGGAAATAATCAACTCTACGAAAAAAAAATATATATAATAAAGTGTGTGTTTTAACGTGCTCTACATTTTATGTGTAGGTAATAAGTTTTTGTCCATCTCTTACGGTTTGGCAGTTATGCAAAATTCCATAAAATTCATCCGGAATAAGGTAGTATTCAGAGGCTATTCCCAGAAAATTCAAGATATACATTTTATTCGTTAGCCAAATATCTTTAATATATGGTATTTTAATCAAAACCGTTAAAGGCCATTTTTGAGAAAGTCAAAATTTTAGAAAAAAGTTCCATGTATAGGGTAGTTTGGGGTTGTGGATTTTTCTCAAAATCTTCGTGTCACACCCCTGGAAGATACTAAACTTAAATACCAACTTTGGTATTTTACCGACTTTTAGTTTTTGAGTTATCATGTTCACAGACACAGACACACACACACACACATTGACCTTTTTCTGAAAATTCTTTTTTTGGATACAGGGCACCCTAAAACATATTTCCAGTGAAATTTCGGTATCGAATTTCGAATTTTCGTGGAGTGCAATACCTTGCCTATACACTACGTATAGAGAAAATTAAAAACGGAAAGACCGTTAAATAGAGATTTTGCGCTTCAGTTTAGTATCTTCAAAGGATGCCAGACGAAAACGTTCAAGAAAATCCCCGTACACCTAATCATCCTTTACATGAACAATTTTCGAAATTTTTGATTTCTTAAAAGTGCACAACCTTTTTAATTAAAATATGATAGGTTTCAGATATTTTACCACAAATAAAGTGTGCAACTTGGACTTTCTGGGAATAATACTTTTGTAGAACTCGTAAACCGCAACAGGTAGACAAAAAACTACAGTTTGTTAATACACACACAATCTATGTCATATACATTTTCAGTTTCTCTATCGCGTATGTATATAATATATAAGGAAAGGATTGTATTCCACACAAAATTCGATACCGAAATTTCACCTGAAATACATGTTTTGAGACCCCCTGAATAAAAAACCATTTTTAATTTCTCTACAAGCACTATCTACACAGTGTATGTTCCACGCGTTTCACTTTTTCTAGAAATATCCCAGAAACTGTACAAGTACCCACTGTAACACGACAAAATACGTGCTTATATACACATAGTGTGCCACCCAAAAATTTGATACCGACATTTCACGGGAAATAATACGTTTTGAAACATCTTCATCCAAACAAAAAAGTCCTATATGTTGCATTCATATGAGTTTCTCTACCTCATCCATATATACATTTTATTTGGCAAGTAAATATCTTAAACATAGGAGATTTTAATCAAAGTCGATACAGCCATTTTTGAGAAAATAACAATTTTTGAATTTTTTTCCATACTAAGGGTAATTGGGGTGGAGGGATTTTCTTAAAAAGCTTCGTGTCACATCCTTGGAAGATGCTGAACTTACCAAGTTTGGTATTTAACGGTCTTTTCGTTTGTGAGCTATGCTGCCCAAAGGCACAAACACACACGGACATTTGTGTAAAGGTGCTTTTTTGGATTCTGGGGGTCTCAAAACATGTATTTGCGGTGAAATCTCGTTATTAAATTTTTCTATACAGTACAGTACATAGTACGTGTAGAGAAGGTAGAAAGGAAATATGACGTCATGAATGCTTACCCCGTACGTTCACTAAAGAGGAAAGAACAAGTGACTATCACAAGACTACGAATGGGCTTATCCAGTTGACCAAAGACATGAATGTGAAGTCACTGGGTACAAGCAACTTCTAGACTTTACAACAAACATAAAACTGCATTTCAAGCTGCAATGTACTTGTTTACAGTTTGTAAAGCTTGATTTCCTATTGTAATGAACGTATCTTTATTTAAGTGTGTAAATTGTAATATTATAAATTGAGTTGTTATAAATATCGTACGGTGGCGCTATAAGCTAGAAGTTATAGCGACGTTACAGTTTGAGGCAGCATCTGGCCAACTAATTAGCAGACGACCAGCTTTCTCTACATGCCTACCAACTTTCTCCACACATCTTCACGCGTAGCACAAAACAAACTTCACACAAATGGGTCACCACTTGGCCACGCAGACAATTCATTTACTCAACACTACAAGTATAGGGTGTTTCAAAAATACTTCAAATTTTAAACCGCTATAAATATTGTAGTATCTGAGACAGGATAAAAAAATCGGATGTGCTCCATTCACATCACTTTCTCTACATCTCTGTAACAAATTATTGTTAATAAGGTTACTCTTCTATCTACTTCATGCTAATTGAAATAAACATTAGCAGAAACGGTCTTATTACTTAGTTCCTTATAAGTAGAAGGGAAATGAGGGAATACACTAGGATAAAGTGATAGTGAAACGTTTAAAAGTTAGTCGCTACGTGAAACAATGAAGGTTCGGTTCTGTTTGAGAAGAGTTAGGTAGTTTAAAATGGAAACCAATTACAATGAATATCTCGACAACTGTCTGCTCTACAAGAAAAACGTATATAACATAAGCTATGTATTTTAATTAGAACTGCATTTTTTGTGGAATCTGGTTTTGTCCATTTCTTACGGTTTAACCATTATGCAAAATTCCGCAAAACTCATTCAGAATAAAGAGGCCTTAAGAGGCTATTCTCAGAAGATTCAAAATTTGCATTTTATTTTTCATATAAACATGTTTAATATACGACATTTTTATTAAAATCGTTACACACATTTTTGAAAAAATCAAAAGTTTCGAGAAAAAAGTTGCATATAAAGATTAGCTGGGGTAGGGGGATTTTTTGATTTTTTTTGTGTCGCATCTTCGGGAGATACTGTTTGTTTTTTGAGCTATGATGTGCACAGACAGATACACACATACGCGGATCTTTTTCTAAAAATACTTTTTTTCTGACAGGGAATCTAAAAACATGTATTTCAGGTGAAATCTCGGTATCAAATTTTTGGGTGGAATACAATACCTTCTCTATCCAGTATGTGCATTGTAAGGGCTAGAGAAAGTAATAACTTACTTTTAACAGAATGTATTGAGAAAGCATGTAAATGCTAATCTCAGCTGTGTTGTAAATGTGTCACTTTCTTTACATGTGTGTAAATATTACTGTCAGATTTAAACTAGCGAAAACAGATCTTCCTTTCTGAAAATATCCATAACTATCAACAGTTGTTTAGGGTAATAGAGTCATAAAAGGAAAGGAATGCAGTTTACGTAATAACAGAAACCAGTAGTAGTTAAATTCCTAAACGAGGATGAACAGTTGAATAGCGCCAAGGTTAGATAACCCTGTGTGATAAACGGAAAAGGTAATTTATTACCAAAACAAACTTAAAATTACGAGACACAAACTCTAAATTATGCGAGAGAGGAAAAAATAGCCAGGTATTGCAACATTAGGGAAAACTAAAATTGGTGTAATAAATATTATATTCTACACGCAAACATTTCGTTTTCTTTAAAACTCTTAACTGTTACTCTCATATAACTTAATCTACTCACTTTTCCATAAGCCCATTCTTTCACAATAAAAATATTCTATGTTCTATTCACATGACTTTCTCTATTTCTTCTTAAAACATGTTGCAAGTATAATTCCTTTTTTTTTTTACTTTCCCTACACGTACTATGTACATAGTGTATATAAAAAGTATTGCATTCCTCCCAAAAATTCAATACCGAGATTTCACCGGAAATACATGTTTTAGGGCCCCCTGAATCAAAAAAAGGCATTTTTACAAAAAGGTACGTGCGCGCGCGTGTGTATGTATGTGTGTGTGTGTGTGTGTGTCTGTCTGTGGACAGCATAGCTGAAAAACGAAAAGACCATTAAATACCAAACTTGGTATTTAAGTTTGTATCTTCCAAGAATGCGGAAGAAAGATTTTTAAGAAAAATCCCCCACCCCCAACTACCTTTGGAAGCATATTACATATTAATACTAGGAGATCTTAATAATAGTATAAGCAACAAACCATATTACATATTATTACTGGAGATTTCAATGCTAGTATAAGCAACAAACTATATTATATATTATTACTGGAGATTTCAATGCTAGTATACACAACAAACCATTTTATATATTATTACTGGAGATTTCAATGCTAGTATAAGCAACAAACTATACTATATATTATTACTGGAGATTTCAATGCTAGTGTAAGCAACAAAGTATATTATATATTTTTGCTGGAGATTTCAATGCTAGTATAAGCAACAACCCATATTACATATTATTACTTGAGATTTCAATGCTAGTATACGCAACAAACAATACTATATATTATTACTGGAGATTTCAATGCTAGTATAAGCAACAAACTATACTATATATTATTACTGGAAATGTCAATGCTAGTATAAGCAACAAACTATATTATACATTATTACTGGAGATTTCAATGCTAGTGTAAGCAACAAAGCATATTATATATTTTTACTGGAGATTTCAATGCTAGTGAAGCAACAAACCATTTTATATATTATTATTATTATTATTATTATTAATATTATTACTGGAGATTTCAATGCTAGTATAAGTAACAAATCATTTTATATATATATATATATATATATATATATATATATATATATATATGTGTGTATTATTATTATTATTATTGTTATTATTACTGGATATTTCAATGCTAGTATAAGCAATAAACCATATTATATATTTTTACTGGAGACTTCAATGATAATATAAGCAATAAACTATATTATATATTTTTACTGGAGATTTCAATGCTAGTATAAGCGGCAAACCATTTTATATTATTATTATTATTATTATTATTATTATTATTATTATCATCATCATTATTATTATAATTGTTATTATTACTGGAGATTTTAATGCTAGTGAAGCAACAAACAATTTTATATATTATTATTATTATTATTATTATTATTATTATTATTATTATTATTATTATTACTGGAGATTTCAATGCTAGTGTAAGCAACAAACCATTTTATATATTATTATTATTATCATTATTATTATTATTATTATTATTATTATTATTATTGGTGATTTCAATGCTACTGTAAGCAACAAACCACTTTATATATTATTACTATTATTATTATTATTATTATTATTATTATTATTATCATTATTACTACTGAAGATTTCAATACTAGTATAAGCAATAAACCATATTATATATTATTACTGGAGATTTCAATGCTAGTATAACTAACAAACCATTTTATATATATATATTATTGTTGTTGTTATTACTGGAGATTTCAATGCTAGTATAAGCAATAAACCATATTACATATTTTTACTGGAGATTTCAATGCTAGTATAAGCAATAAACCATATTATATATTATTACTGGAGACTTCAATGCTAGTATAAGCAATAAACCATATTATATATTAATTCAAAATCTTCTCGGGCTTCTAGCCAGGTAAAAACTTGGCTTGACACCAACGTTTCGAGGAAGTGCATCTTCCTCGTCTTCAGGGTGAACTGAAGACGAAGACCCTGAAGACGAGGAAGATGCACTTCTTCGAAACGTTGGTGTCAAGCCAAGTTTTTACCTGGCTAGAAGCCCGAGAAGATTTTGAATTAACACGTCGCCAGGAAAGCTTCAGTTCTTATTTCATATTATATATTTTTACTGGAGATTTCAATGCTAGTATAAGTGACGCTCTAAAGCACACGTCATGTTTAGGAGACTTCGATGCTAGTATAAAAAACGAATACTAGCCAATGTTACTCCTAGGCGATTTCAATGTTTATATAAGCAAGCAACTATAGTCCTTGATAGTAGTAGTAATAATAATCAATGTTGGTAATGCTAGAATGTTATCATAAGCAGCAACTTCAGCCCAGCTATAGCTTATGCTAATGCTGGATGTCAATGTTAATTAGCCCATGTTAACGCTAGGCGACTTCAACGCTCGTGTAAGCGATGAACCAATGCGACGAGATCTTCATGTCCATGTAGGATGATCATGCTTTATAAAAAGTTGACTATCGTTGCTTAAATACGGAACTGTACGTATTAATTTTATGAGTTGCACGGTTTCATTTTTAAATCTCAAATTATATTTTATTTTCTCTACCACTTCCTAAATAGTAGGTAGAGAAACTGTTACATTCCAGCCAACAATTTTCTATTCATGTTTCACCAAAAGTGCACGTTTTGAAGTCAACTGACTGAAGAAAAAGTATTTAGAAAAAAAAAGGGCGGTGGCTGTGAACAGTATAATATCAAACTAAAGAAAAAAAAACTGATTTGTACCATTCACATGACTTTCTCTACATCTCTGCAACAAATTATTCTTAAAAAGCTTATATTTCTATTTACTTCATTCTAATTGAGAAAAAATTAGCAGAAATAGTCTTATTACTTGCTTCCTTGTAAGTAGAAGGGAAGTAAGGGAGTATCATAGGTTAAAGTGATAGTCAAAGATGATTGCTATGGATACGAGTTGACAAATTCCTGTATGAGAAAAGTTTGTTTTTCAAAACAGAAATCAAAAACAAGGAATATTTAAAACAGTCCACTCTACGAAAAAAATGTATTTATCATAAATTGTATGTTTTAACGTGATCTACTTTTTCTTTTAAGTAAGTTTTTGTGTATCTCTTACGGTTCAGCATTTATGGAAATTTCCGTAAAATTCATCCAGAATAAAGTAGTCTTCGGAGACTATTCCCAGAAAATTCAAGATATACATTTTATTTGTCAGGTAAATAGCTTTAATATACGATATTTTAATCAAAATTGTTAGAGCCATTTTTGAGAAGATCAAAATTTTCGAAAAGTTCCAGGCAAAGGGTAGTTGGGGGTGGGGGATTTTTCTCAAAATCTTGTGTCGCATCCTTGGAAGATATTAAATTTAAATACCAAGTTTGGCATTTTACCGACTTTTCGTTTCAGAGTTATCGTGTTCACTGACACAAACAGACACACACATGGACGTTTTTCCAAAAATTCCTTTTTCTGGATTCAGGGGGACCCAAAACATATATCCGGTGAAATCTCGGTATCGAATTTTTGGGTGGAGTGCAATATCTTCTTTATACACCATGTACATAGTACGTGTAGAGAAAGTAAAAAAAATAAAGTCTGGATAAATACGAAATTTTGTATTTAAGTTTGTCATATTTGAAATATGCGACTTGAAGATTGTCACGTTGTATGCAAACATTTCGTTGTTTATGTTCTGGAAGGTATTGTAAGGGCTGTCAAACGGAGCGGTCTCCAGTAACCGGAGTACAACACTGCGCGCAACATAAAAGAAAAGGTCTTTGTAAGAACAATTTATTACAGAACAGGTAGAGAAACTCATGTAAATGTAATGAAGATTTTGTATTGCACCCAAAAATTCGATACCGGGAATTCACCGCAAATATACGTTTAGGATCCCTGCATAAACAAACATTTTTAGAAAAAGGTCCGTGTGTATCTGTGAACACGAAACTCAAAACACAAAAAGCTGTTAAAGTACCAAACTTGGTATTTAAGTTTAGTATCTTCCACGGATGCAAGACGAAGATTTTGAGAAAATTCGCCCTACCCAAGCAACCACATTTTAAAACATGTGAATGTCGGTTTAGGCAGTGTATTCCATTATTTACCTTCTATTAAGTAATAAGAATGTTTCTGATAATGTTTATCTTGATAGTAGATATAAGAATAATCTTATTAACAATAACATGCTATGCAGAGAAAGTCATGTGAATGTAAAATACCATATATATTTTTAAACAAATATCTGGAAAATATAAAATATATAGAACTGAAATTTAAACTGCAGGTAATACCTCGTAAAGGTGGAAGACAAAGGACTATCTATTGCCAGTTTCCATAGCAACTGGATGCAATACCCGGAGTGGTGGCCCAGTTTCCGGTGTTATGTTCTTCAGAATTACCGAAGCGTTACTGGGGCCCAATGTAAATGATAAGAGTTATATAACGACCAGTGTTTCTCAACTGTTCTGGAGTTGTGCCATACTACAGCGACACGAGTGGCATTTCAATTAACCACTTAACGTGACAAAGGTACATATCACGTTCCACTCCCCCAGATGCTGTGGGAAATAACCTTCCTTGTGCATTCAGTTGTTCCTAGCTTCGATTTCCAGGCCCGGCCGCTCTGAACAAGGGTTTTTCGTGGGTTTACCTGGTAGGTAGGAATATATTGTGGTGGTTTATCTATACAGTGCCATTTTAATAGGCCATACTTTCTCTCTGAAATGTAAAATTTATTTTAACGATGACAGTGGCTCAGAGAGAATCGACAATGCCAACTCTTGACTATATTGATGACATTGCAGACAGTGATTAGTTTGCAGTCATAACAGCAACATGCAGTACTCACTGGGAGAGCGTGTTTTCATTGCGAAGAAAATCACTTGGTAACAACTCAACGGGATGGATAGGTAGAGTCAGATTGAAAAATTCAATGCCATAGCCGGGATTTGGACCATGGATCTCCCGGCCTCTATCCGGTTGCTACCACGGCAACATGCTGTGGCATTCAACTTTTCTGTCTGACTCTACCTATCCAACCTTTGTCCTGTGTACAGCATGTGTTAAAAATCTGATAGGTTCCATTCACATGACTTTTTCTACATCTATGTAACAAATTTTTGTTAAAAAGCTTATACTTCTATTAACTTCATGCTATCGAGAAAAATTAGCAGAAATATGCTTCCTTGTAAGCAGAATCGAAATAAGGGAGTACCATACGTTAAAGAGATAGTCAAAAGCTGGTTGCTATGTGACTGAAGTTCCGTTGTATGTATGGACGCGAGATGACAAATTCCTGTATGAGAAAAGTATACGTTTTTCAAAGCTGAAACCAAAACAAGCAATATCTAAAAAACGATCAACTCTACGAAAAAAAAGTATATAACATAAAATGTGTGTTTTAACGTGCTCTACATATTTGTGTGGTAAGCTTTTATGTATCTCATACGGTTTAGCAGTTGTAGAAAATTCTGTAAAATTCATTCAGAATAAAGTAGTCTTCAGAGGCTATTCCCAGAAAATGCAAGATATACATATTATTTGTCAGGTAAATATCTTTTATATCCGATATTTTAATGCAAATAGGTAGATCCATTTTTGAGAAAATTAAAATTTTCGAATAAAGTTCCTTGTAAAGGGTAGTTGATGGTGGGGAGATTTTCTTGAAAATCTTCGCGTCGCATCCTTGGAAGAAACCATACTTAAATACCAAGTTTGGTATTCAATGGTCTTTTCGTTTCGGAGTTATGCCGTACACAGACACATAGGCAGACACACACACACACACGCACACACACACACACACACACACACACACGGATCGTTTTGTAAACATTATTTTTTTTTTGATTCAGGGGGACCCAAAACACATATTTCCGGTGAAATCTCGGTATCGAATTTTTGGGTGGAATGCAATAGCTTCCCTATACACTATGTACATAGTACGTGTAGAGAATTAATTTTACCGATTTTTCGTTTTTGTGTTATCGTGTTCACAGACACAGGGACACTCAGAGACTTTTTTCCGAAAATGCTTTTTTTGGATACAGGGGACCCTAAAACACATATTTCCGGTGAAATCTCGGTATCGAATGTTTGGTACTATGTATATAGTACGTATAGAGAAAGTGAAAATCCGTTTTGAGACTTCCTCTATGTGTATTTTTGGTTGAAAGCGACTGAGGCACCCCTAGCGGACTGCAGAAGAACCGTAACACAAGGTGATAGCGGTATTCACAATCAGAGATGACTTGCCAACTTCTGGGTGCTACCATTAGCAGTCTCTTCCGCGTTCAATTGGCAAGTGGACTAGGAAACAAAACACGACTACAGCTGCTTTCACCTTACGTGCGTGTTTTTGATTAAAATACACAAACCTCTTAGCACGTGAGATAACTATTTCTGTTGCCAGGCAACAACTAAAACAAACATCTTTCATGCTAACATTAGCAGAAATTGTCTTACCACTTGCTTCCTTGTAAGTACATGCGAAACAAGGCTAAAGTGATAGTCAAACCTTTTAAAACATAAGTGAAACAATTGAAATTCGATTCTCTTTGCCTGCCAGTAGTATGAGACGAAAATAAAGATGTCTCCCGTTTGAGAAAAGTTTAAGTACTTAAAAATTGAAACCTATAACAAGAAATACTTCGGAAACGATTAACTCTACACAAAAACTGTTTAGTTTTTACTTTCTCTACACGTACTATGTGTTGCATTCCACCAAAAAGTTCGATACCGAGATTTCACCGGAAATACACGTTTTAGGGGTCACTTGTAGCATTTTTAGAAAAAGATTTGTGTGTCCGTGAAAACGATAACTCAAGAACGAAAAGTCGGTAAAATATCAAGCTTGGTATTAAGTTTAGTATCTTCCAGGATGCGACACGAATATTTTGAGAAAAATCCCCGCACCTCTAACTGCGTTCTACATGGAAAAGTTTTCGAAATTTTTAATTTTCTCAAATATGGTTTTAAGCATTTTGATTAAAGATTTTTATATTGCAAATAAAATGTATATTTTGAATTTTCTGGGAATAACCTCTAAAGACCTCTTTATTCTGAATGAATTTTGCTGAATGTTGCATAACTACTAAACCGTAAGAAATAGACAAAAGCTTATTACACAAAGATTTATGCTTCTTGTTAAAACATATAATGTATGTCATCATATACGTTTTTTTTTTTTTTCGTAGAATTCACAATTTCTGGTATACTTCTTGTTATTTGTTTCAGATTTAAAATACTTAAACTTTTCTCATACAGAAAGTTGTAAACTCCTGGTCCTGCTCAGAAACAGATTTCATGCACTTGGCAACCACATTTGACTCCTAGTGTATTCGCTTCTACTTACAAGGAACTAAGTAATGTGTGCTAATGCTTATCCAGAGTATTATAAAGAACATAGAAGGCGTAGCTTTTTAACAATAATTTGCTATAGCGATGTAGAGAATGGAATTGTTGTGTATTTGTGATTTACCAGTTAAGCGTCGAGGATGAAGATAAACTATTCACAAGACATTCAGGAATTAGCTTTTATTTGCCTTGTAAATATTTTTATTATATGGCGTTATGATACATACGTTCAGAGCCAAATTTGAGAAACTCACACATTTTGAAAAATATTCCATATAAAACAGTAGTTTCGAGGGGATGGATTTTTCTCAATATATTTGTGTCTATCATTTGAAATTATTAAACTTAAACACAAAATTTGGCATTTAACGCTATTTTCCTTTTTGATACTGCAGTCCACACTCACACACACACACACACACACACACACACACACACACACATAGACCTTTTTCCAGTTGTTCCTTAAAAAAACTTTCTTTATAAAACATTTTTACTTTCTCTACACCTATTATATGCATAGTGTATAAAGAAGATATTGTAATGTGCCCGGAAATTCAATACCGAGATTTCACCAGAAATACATGTTTTAGGACCTCTTGAATACCGAAAAAGTCTAATGTGTTCCATTCACATGACTTGCTCTGCAACAAATTATTGTTAAAAAGCTTTTGCTTCAATTCACTTCATGCTAGCCGAGAAAAAAATAGCAGAAATAGTCTTATTACTTGCTTCCTTGTAAGTAGAAGCGAAATAAGGGAGTAGCATAGGTTAAAGTAATAGTCAAAAGCTGGTTGCTATGTGACTGAAGTTCCTTTGTTTGTATGGACAGCAGTTGATAAATTCCTGTATGAGAAAAGTATAAGCTTTTCAAAACAGAAACCGAAAAAAGGAATGTAACAAAAACGATGAACTCCACGAAAAAATGTATATAACATAAATTGCGTGTTTTAACGTGCTCTTCATTTTCTGTGTGGTAAGTTTTTGTCCATCTCTTATGGTTTAGCATTTATTCAAATTCTGTAAAATTCATCCAGATTAAAGTACTCTTCAGAGGCTATTTTCAGAAAATTCAAGATAAACATTTTGTCAGGTAAATAGATTTAATATACGACATTTTAATCAAAATCGTTAGAGCCATTTTTAAGAAAATCATAATTTTCGAAAAAAGTTCCCTGTAAAGGGTATTTGGTGCTGGGGGAATATTTCTCAAAATCTTCGTGTCGCAAGCCTGGAGGATACTAAACTTAAATACCAAGTTTGGTATTTTACCGACTTTTTTGAGTTATCGTGTTCACAGACACACGTACACACGGATACACACCACACACACACACGCACACACACAGACCTTTTTCCGAAAATGTTTTTTTTTTAGATAAAGGGGATCCTAAAGCATATATTTCCGGTGAAATCTCTGTATCGAATTTTGGGTGGAGTGCAATACCCTCTCTATACACTATGTACATAGTACGTATAGAGAAAGTAAAACGCAATTTTAGAAAAAATGTCCGTGTGTGTCTGTGGACAGCTTAGCTCAAAAACGAAAAGTCCGTTAAATACCAAACTTGGTATTTAAGTTCAGTATCTTCCAAGGATGGGACACGAAGATTTTCAAGAATATCCTCCCACCTCCAACTACCCTTACATGGAAAAATTTTCGAAATTTTTTATTTTCTCAAAAATGGCTCTAATGATTTTGATTAAATACCTTATATTTAACATCTTTATTTGCCAAATAAAATGTATATCTTGAATTTTCTGCCTCTGAAGACCTCTTTATTCTCTGTTTTTTTTTTTTTTTTTTTTTTTTTTTTTGCTTTTTTTTAATTTTGCATTAACTACAAAACCGTAAAAGATGGACAAAAACTTACAACACAAAAAATGTAGAGCTCGTAAAAACACACAATGTATGTCATATACATTTTTTTGTGGCGTTGACCGTTTTCGAGATATTCCTTGTTATTGGTTCTAGATTTATAATACTTATACATTTTTCATATGGGAATTTGTCAATTCCTATCCATACAAACAAGCAACCAGATTTTAAAAACTTTGCCTATCGCTTTAGCCTGTGATATTCCCTTATTTCCTTTCCAGTTATAAGGAAGCAAGTAATAACACTATTTTGCAAATGTTTATCTCGATTAGCATTAAGTAAATAGAAGAATAAGCTTTTTAACAATAATTTATAACAGAGATGTACAGAAATCGTGTGAATGGAACACATCAGATCTTTTTTATTTACTTCATGCTAATCGAGATAAACGTTAGCAGAAACGGACTTATTACTTGCTCCCTTGTAAGTAGAAGGGGAATAGACTAGGATAAACCGATAGTCAAATGTTTTAAAATATCGTTGCTAAATGAATCAATTGAAATTCGATCACGTTCG
Source organism: Hymenopus coronatus (assembly GCA_030762935.1). Classification (NCBI taxonomy): domain Eukaryota; kingdom Metazoa; phylum Arthropoda; class Insecta; order Mantodea; family Hymenopodidae; genus Hymenopus; species Hymenopus coronatus. The sequence continues at coordinate 5,798,453 of CM060895.1, read as the reverse complement.
CTTGGTAGCAGTAAAAAAACGAGAGACGAAAAGAAAGATTTGTGCCGTTTGAGAAAAGTTTAGGTACTTTAAAATTGAAAACTATAACTAGGAGTCTTGAAAATGGTTAACTGTACAAGTAACGTGTATAGGACATTAATTGTGTTTTTATGAGATCTACATTGTACTATGTTTTGTCTATTTCTTGTGGTTTGCCAGTTACCCAGATATCTTTAGAGCTATATATTTCGTTTGTCATCAAAATATCTGACACTATGACATTTTAATAAAAACAGTTTGAGTAATTTTTGAGAAAATCAAAATTCTCGAAACATGTTCAATGTAAATGGTAGTAGGGGCTGGGGGATTTCCATGAAAATCTTCGTGTAGCATCCCTGGACGATACTAAATTTAAGTACCAAGTTTGGTATTTTAACGTCATTTCATTTTTGAGTTATCGTGTTCAAAGACACACTCACGCGGACCTTTTTCTAAAAATGCTTATTTCGGATATAGTGAAATCTCGGTATCGAAGTTTTGGGTGGAATACAATACTTTTTCTATACGCTATATAAATAGTACGTATAGCAAATGTAAAAATTCTCGTCATATCTTTGCAAGATGCGGAACTTAATTACCAGTTGTATTTAACCGCGTTTTAGATTTTGAGTTCTCACACACACACACACACACACACACTCACACACAAACACACTCACACACACATACGGACTGTTACCTAGAAATTGATTTTTTTTTTTTTTTTTTTTGATTCAGAAGGTCTTAAAACATACTATGCGCGCAGCTTTTCATGTGGAGTCAATTTGAAAGATTTGACTATCCTTTTAACATAGAGCACTCATTTATTTCCCTTCTTCTTACAAGAAAGCATTTCTACCAAAGTTTACCTCGATTATCATGAAGTAGATAGAATAATAAGTTTATTAATAATAATTTGTTACAGAGATGTAGAGAAAGTCATGTGACTGGAACCATTAGACATTTTTAGAGATTGTATAAGTAACATATATAAGTAATTTGAAATGGGCGATGCATGGTCCCCGGATAAGCATAGCGTTAAACGTGTGGGTATCAGGTGCTGATAAGTCAGTGCTAAAGCAAAGCAGGTTGAAAAAATCTGATGTGTTCCACTCACATGACTTTCTCTATATCTCTGTAACAAATTATTGTTAATAAACTTATTCTTTTATTTATTTCATGCTAATCGAGAAAAAGTTAGCAGAAATAGTCTTGCTTTATTGTAAGTAGAAGCGAAATAAGGGAGCACCATAGGTTAAAGTGATAGTCAAAAGCTGGTTGCTATGTAACTTTGTTTGTATGGACAGGAGTTAACATATTCCTGTATGAGAAAGGTATAAGTTTTTCAAAGCTGAAACCAAAAACAAGAAATATCTCAAAAAACGACCAACTTCACGAAAAAAATGCATATAACATAAATTGTGTGTTTTAACGTGCTCTAAATTTTTTTCTGTGTCAAGTTTTTGTCCATATTTTACGGTTTAGTAATTATACAAAACTCATCCAGAATAAGGTAGTCTTCAGAGGCTATTCCCAGAAAATTCAAGATATACATTTTATTTGTCAGGTAAATATCTTTAATATACGATATTTTAATCAAAATCGTTAGAGCCATTTTTTAAAATAAATATAAATTTTCGAAAAAAGTTCCATGTAAAGCATAGTTGGGAGTGGGGGGATTTTCCTGAAAATCTTCGTGTCGCACCCTTGGAAGATGCCAAACCTAAATACCAAGTTTGGTTTTAACGGACTTTTCGTTTTTGAGCTATGCTGCCCACAGACACACATACACACACACACACGGACATTTTTCTAATTTTTTTTTTTTTTTTGGATTCAGGAGGTCTTAAAACATGTATTTCCGGTGAAATCTCGGTATCGAATTTTTGGGTGCATTAATATACCTTCTCTATACACTATGTACATAGCAGGTATAGAGAAAGTAAAACTGACTTAGAATGTCTTTAAAACTGCTGCCCGAGTATAGAAATATCGATTTTTATCAGCTAGCGTTCTCAAGATTTAATGTTGCAAACATCTGTAAATCACTTGTCAGTGCGACACTGAGCATTCATTAACTACGCTCTTGAGTCATGTAGCCAGCCCACTCTGGAGGTGTTTTTGCAACTGCTCTGGTGGCTTAATACGTAACGCGGGAAGCTGCTATCCCTAAGGTCATGAGTTCGATTCTTGTCACATAGTATTACGTGGCACTTCAGAAACTTATAGCCGTTACTTCGACATTTCAATAAACAGGCCATAAGTCTCCTATCTCAAATTACTTATTTAGGTAATCTACATGTTCTGCGATAATATTTCGGTATAGTTCAATAACATCCTGTATATACGCAATAGTCTCCGTATACCTCTTCATTCTCTTGACTTTTGTTAAATAGTAAAGAGATATAAGAGAGAGAATTACAAAACTTATATAAAAGCCACGAATCTCGTTAAAACACACAATTTATGTCATAGACATTTTTTGTAGAGTTAACCGATGTATTTGTTCTTATGTCTTCAGTTTTAAACTACTTAAAGTTTTCTCAAGTCATATTTCGCTTTTGTTTTACTCTTGGCCATGGATGAGAACCGAACTTCAGTTGTTCACATGGCAACGAGCATTTAAAAGATTTGACTATCGCTTTAAACTAGTGTATTCCCTTCTACTTACAAAGAAGCAAGTAACAAGAAAATTACTGGCAATGTTTATTTCCATTATCGTGACGTAGATAGAAGAAGTTTTAGACAGTTGATGCTAAAATCAGGTATTTTACCAATGTTACTAAAAGTTATAACACTCCAATGTTGTTGTATGTATCCACGGCCTCATTCAAGTAGGCCATGACTCTGAAAGCTTGTATCGATCCATAAAATGGCGGATGATGAACATGAAATTATGCAAGCAGCAGAGAGAGCAAAACTACAACTGCTACACTGTCTCTATTGTATAGAATGTTTTGTTCTGTACAAGTAAGTCACTGATGCTAAGCAAGTAACAACTGAATATCGCACACCATTAAGTGAGAACTCCGTGAAACAATCTATTTATAATTATCATATGTCTATAAATATTGACAACTAAAAAAAAAACTAGCTTCCTTGTAAGTAGAAGCGAAATAAGAACATCTACAGGCTAAAATGATTGTCTCGTCCTTTAAAAGCCGGTTGCTGTGTGAAACCATTGAAATTCCAATCTCTTTGCTTGTCAGGAGTAAACAAACGAGAAACGAAGGAAGAAACATTTAAGTGAGAAAAGTTTAAAATTTAAACCAATGGAAATGTAAATGGCGTGTTATTTATGGACGCTCTTTAATTACTGTGGTTCTCAGCGTTTCATTCTAAATTGGGCGTGAAAGACCACTTAATTTTGCTCACAGGTCTCTCTATCAGGCTCGAGGTTCTTTTTCGTGCCGTAAATCTACGACACGGGATCAACGGCTTTACTTCCCTTCCGAAGGAATCCATGCTAAGGATTTTTACACCGGAAAAAATCCATCGTCCTCCGTCGGGTTTAAACCCGCGACCTTGGGTATATGAAGTTAGCATAGTAACCATTACAACACGCAGTGTGACTATTTCGGAATATCTCTACAAAAAAATGTATATGTGTATTTCAATGAAGTCTACATTTCTTGTGCAGTAAGTTTTTGTCTATCTCTTAAGATTTGCCCGTTATATAAAATTCATCAAGATACAAATTTCTTCAGAGGCTATTCCCAGAAAATTCAAAATATACATTTTATTTACCATAAAAATATGTTTAACATAAGAAATTTTAATAAAAATTGTTTGTCATTTTTGAGAATATCCAAATCTTCAAAAAATGTTCCCTGTAAAGGGTAGCTGGGGGGGGGGATATTCTTGAAAATCTTCGTGTCGCATTCTTGGAAGATACTTAACTTAAATACTAAGTTTGGTATTTAAGGGTGTTTTCGTTTTTGAGCTATGCTGTCCACAGACACGCACACACGGATCTTTTTCTGAAAATATATGCTTTGATGCAGTGTACTCTAAAGCATGTATTTCCGGTGAAATCTCGGTATCGAAGTTTTGGGTGCAATACAATATCATCTCCATACACTATGTACATAGTACGTATAGAGAAAGTAAAAGTGTCCATTTGTGTGTATACGGTGTGTCTTTGGACAACATAGCTCAAAAACAAAAAGACCGTTAAATAGCAAACCTGATATTAGGGTTGAGTATCTCGCAAGTATGCGATGTGAAGATTTTGAGGAAAATCCCTCCACCCCAAACTACCCTTTACATGGACCAATTTTCGAAAATTTTGATTTTCTCAAAAATGGCTCTAACGACTTTGACTAAAATATCCAATATTAAATATATTCACAAGAGAAATAAAATGTCGATCTTGAATTTTCTGGGAATAGGCTCTGGAGGCCTTATATATATATAGCTTTACGTCCTTTAACCTGGTTGGTGATATCGGACTTTGAATGAAATTGGTGAAATGTTACTCAAATGATCTCGGGGTCCATGGAGTTTAAAGTTAGTCGACATTCGTCTTCTCAGGATAAGGGAAAACTCCGATAAAAACCTTACCCGGGTAGCTCACCCTAAGCGAGATTCGAACTCACGACCTTTTGAATGTGAGGCACACACGCTACCCAGACGGGCTGAAAACCTCTTTATTCTGGATGAATGTTGGGTAACTGGTAAATCGTAAGAGATATACAAAAACTTGCTACACAGAATATGTAGATCTTATTAAAACATACAATTTATGATATACACTTTTTTTCGTGGAATTGACCGTTTTCGAGATATTCTGTGTTATTTGGTTTCAGTTTTAAAATAGTTTTCTCATGCAGGAAGTTGCCAACTCCTGGTCACGCAGAGAAACGGATTTCAATACCATAGCAACCACATTTTAAAACATCTGACTATCACTTTATCCTAGCATATTCCCTTCTACTTATGTGGAACTAGTAATGAGACCGTTTCTGCTATTGTTTATCTGGATTGCCATGAAGAGAGAGCATGACTTATTGTAACAAGGTGTGCCCGGATGGCGAGCCCTGCGACATCGGATCCGAGGAACACACTCGTTCCGGTGGACTGGGCGTCTGCCTGCCCTCTTTGGCAACCTCAGCGTCTCGACTGACCCTAACATTCCCATGCGGAAGTAGTACAAACATACGTGTGACATTTTCAAGAGCAATCGAAATGAAAGTTTCTAACTGTTTTACATTTTCACCTTTAAATTACATTTCACTATTTCGAATTTTGGTGTAACCTTTATAGAGGTACGCTAATTATAAAAATTGCCCAAAATAAACCTGCGTGGCTGCTTTTACTTTCACTACACGTAGTGTATACAGAAGGTATTGTATTACATCCAAAAATTCAACACAGAGATTTCACCGCAAATACATGTTTTGGGCCCCCCTGAATACAAAAACAAGCATTTTTGGAAAAAGGTCCATTAAAAACCAAACGCTTGGTATCTTCCAAGGATGAGACACGAAGATTTTCAAGAAAATCCACCTACCCCATGGAAAAAATTTCGAAAATTTTGAATGTCTCAAAAATGATTTTAACGATTTTGATTCAAATCTCTTATATTTAATATATTTACATGGCAAATAAAATGTATATCTTGAATTTTCGGGAATAGCCTGTAAATACCTCTTTATTCGTGATGATTTTTATTGAATCGCAAGAGATACACAAAAACTAACTAAAAATGTACATCACCATATATTTCTGTTATTAACATTTTCTTCATGGAGTTGATCGTTTTTTGAGATATTCCTTGTTATTGGTTTCAGCGTTAAAAACTTATACTTTTCTCATAGAGGAATCTGTCAACTGCTGTCCATACAAACAAAGGAACATCAGTCACATAGCAACCAGCTTTTGACTATAACTTTAACCTATGGTACTCCCTTATTTCGCTTCTACTTACAAGGAAGCAAGTAATAAGACTATTCCTGCTCGATTAGGATGAAGTAAATAAAAGCATAAGCTTTTTAACAATAATTTGGTGTAGAAATGTAGAGAAAGTCATGTGAATGCAACGCATCAGATTTTTTTTTATTTGTGAACGCCTGTCATGTATTTCACTGCCATAGCAACCAGTTTTTAAAACAAGGGAATGCCTTCTGTAGCTGTTTGGCAAACAAAGCTTTTATTTAAAGCATTAATCTATTATCCACATCTTGCTAACCAAGATCAGCTTATTACTAGCTTCCTTGTATGCAGAAGAAAATGCACAGGCTAAAGCGATAGTCTCGTGCTTGGAAAGTTAGTCAGTATGGGAAATAATTAAAATTCCAATCTCGTTGCTTGGCAGGAGAAAAGTTGGTGTAATTATTATGAAGAAGAGGATAAACACGTGGGGTAGTAAGGACCTGGGAGGAAAGAAAGTGATAATGTCGGTGGTATCCAGGAAACCCAAAACTTGCTGGTGTCGGGTTACTATGACCACATCCCATCAGCTAGTTTCTTTGGCTCGAGCCAAGTACAGTGTTGGCATCTAATGTCTCTCAAAATACACAGTTGACACTTGCCTATCTGACAGACTGTGGCGTGCTGAGAAAATCCCAGGAGTTACACTCGGAGCATCGAAAAAAGTTTGTATTTAGTAACCGTCGGATCATATTTAAAGTTTCAGCAATAGCCATCATGTGGTTTCGTTGCCATAGGCCATTGAATCAGCAATCTTGTGCTTCTTTAGAAAGATGACAACAAAAAAGACTTAACACCGAAAGCAATAAAAGCAGAATTGGATGAATTTGATGGCACATCTGCTCCTGCGTTTGTAACAAATTACAATTGGATAAATGAATTTAAACGTAGCCGTACATCCACCCGTGATGACTTCCTCCGAAATTATTGACAAAATCCAAATAAATGTAAATGGCGTGTTATTTATGGACGCTCTTTAACTGCTGTGGTTCTCAGCGTCCCATTCTATACTGGGCGTGAAAGACCGCTTAATTTTGCTCAGAGGCCTCTCTATCAGGCTTGAGGTTCTTTTACGTGCCGTAAATCTACCACACGGGACCAACGGCTTTACTTCCCTTCCGAAGGAAGCCATGCTAAGGATTTTTACACCCGAAAAAATCCATCGTCCTTCGCCGGGTTTGAACCCGCGACCTTGGATATATGAAGACAGCATGGTAACCATAACACCACGGAGGGCGACTGATATGGTTTTGAGAGATTGAATCAAAGTTCGCGAAATAGTAAAGGTCACAGACATATCACAAGGTACAGTGTTCTCAATTTAGCCCAAAAATTAGGTCTGACAAATTGAATAACGCGTTTGGAGAATAAACGCAATCGAGTGGTGGATTCAGAAGCTGGTTTGGCACTTTACTGTCGCAATCCTAACGGATTCTGCGTCGATACACAAGTGTTGATGAAACATGGATACGGTACTACACTCCAGAGACAAAAGTACAGTCGAAACAGTGGGTATTTAAAGGCGAACCGGCTTCGAAGAAGGCAAAGATGGTGAAATCTGCAGACAAGGTGATGGCCTCGGTTTTTTTGGGATGCATGGGCAATCATCTACATTGATTACTTGCAGAAAGGAAGAATGATAAGAAATGGAAAGTATTATGCTTCGCTATTACACCGGTTCAATGGAAAAAAAACGCCCTCAACTGGCAAGGAAAGACTTCTCTTCATTCAAGAAAATACAAGGATGCACATCTGCGCGGTTTTGTTGGCGAAAATTGTAGAATTACTACAAAAACCATCTTATTGACCAGATTTGACCCCCAGATACTTTTTTATATCCAAACTTGAAAAAGTGCCTCGGCGAAAAACGATTCACGTCTAACAAAGAGGCCAGATGTATATTTTGAGGACCTTCCTACTTGTTGGAGAAACGCTGGGAAAAGTGTATCGAGCTAAAAGGAGATTATGTTGAAAAAGCTGATGTCTTCCATTCTCTACATCTCTGCAACAAATTATTGTTAAAAAGTTTATACTTCCATTTATTTCATTCTAATCAAGGAAAAATTAGCAGAAATAGCCTTATTACTTGCTTCCTTGTAAGTAGAAGCGAATTAGGGGAATATCATAGGTTAAAGTGATAGTCAAAAGCTCATAATATCATATAATAAGGTAATTTACCTGATGAATAAAATGTTAATCTTAAATTTTCTGCGAATAGGCTCTGAAGACTACTTTATTTTGGGTCAATTTTACGGAATTTTGGATAACTACTAAACCGTAAGAGATGGACAAAAACTTACCACACTAAAAATGTAGAGCACCTTAAAACACACAATTTATGTAGTATACATTTTTTTCGTGGAGTTGATCGTTTTTGAGATATCCCTTGTTTTTGTTTTGAGCTTTGAAAAGCTTATACTTTTCTCATACAGGAGTTTGTCAACTCCTGTCCATACAAACAAAGAAACATCAGTCACATAGCAACTGTCACTTTAACCTATGGTACTCCCTTATTTCGCTTCTACTTACAAGGAAGCAAGTAATAAGACTATTTCTGCTAATTTTTTTAAAACATGTTTTTTTTGTTTTTTTTTATTCAGGGGGACCTTACAGTGAAATCTTGATATGGAATTTTTGGGTGGAATACAATACCTTTTCTATATATTATGTACAGAGTACGTGTAGAGAAACTAAAATATTGGTAAATAAAGATGGTCGTCATGTGATGCTAACCTTCCCCTCTTATATTACAATAGACTTATCAAATACAACTCGAGAATTATGGACAAGATGAAAACACTCGTGAAAAGTGTCTTCCTAATGGTCTAGCAAGTGCGGCAGATACTGCGTTAACCTCCTGGATCAAGAGGTGCGCAAGGAAGAAGGTCATCTTCCATCAGGCACGAGCTGCTGAGGTAGGATTTGTTGCCCCAGCCGCCTTACTCACCTGATGTGGCTCCATCTCTTCCCTAAGCTCGAGACACAGAAAGCCGCAGTTAACAATAATTTTACAGTCCTTTTGGTGATCACATGTATCTGGGACTATTTCGTTCATGTCACGTGATCGTAGCAAGGGACGAATGCAGTACATTGGCGCGTAAAGTTCCAATCAATTGGATCTGCATTTTAATTGAGCAATTGTTTTTCTAGATCTATCGGACCCACGTGCATTTGTTTTCTCTGTGAAGTAATGTTCGTCTCATAACAATAGTATCAGTGATATTGCCGTACATAATGGCGGTAGGTCTATCGCTCATATAGACATAGCGCCTCATATTCAAACGGTCGTGAGTTCAAATCTTGCTTAGGGTGGCTTATACACATAAGGTTTTCTTTTCGGTGTTTTCCCTTATCCTGAGAGGACGAATATAGAGTAACATGGACCCCGAGATCATTTCACGGCTCGGGTTCGATTTGTGGTGGACAGAGCGGCTTTTCTCCGGTTTCCCCCACCATCACATTCCACCGGAGTTCAAGTGTCATCGCCTGCTGAGTCAGAGCAGTGAATGGGAGCCTAAAACAAACAATTTCATTCATCGTCCGATATGACCAACCAGATTAAAGGACGTTAAGCTACCAAAAAAAAAAAAAAAGTTAAAGCCGCAGAATATTAAAAACAAGAGAGAGTGTGTGTGTGGAACCAGTTCAAGCAACGAGGCAGGCCATGATTTGGACCTCATCAAATATACGTCAAGACAAATGGAACATAGACTGCCTCCGTGGTCAGCGTGCTGACTTCTCACCCCGGAGGTACCGGGAACTTTTCTTTAGCCAGAATTATTCCCTATCCCCCTAAGAGTCTGGAGGTGAATGTGTGTGTTTGAGGAAACTAAAATGATTAAACCAAACGTAAAGTACGAGTTGTTTCAAGTGAATATGACCTTACATGTTATATAATGTCTATATAAATGATACAATAAAAAAATGGAATATTATTCTTCTTGTTCATATTCACGAAATTGTCTTATTAAATACAACTCGGGAGTTTATGATAAAATGTGTAGGTATAGTACTACTGCTGACAGCGGACGTCCTGTTGGATCAGTATGACGTGACGACAGGAAACACCACCAAGGCCAAGTGGATGTCGTGAAAATCTCAACCTTGCTGCAACCTGCGTGCGCATTTCCTTCAAAATTCAAATTCTCAACTTAACTTTCTCTCAGCCTAAAAATTCGGTGACATGATTTCTCTGGAAATACATGTTTTAGCACCTCCTGGTACTATAAATACTATTCTTCACTTTTATCCGCTTCAGGCTAATCGAGATAAAATGACCACAAATTGTATTATTATCTACCTGGTTTCTTGTAAGTAGAAGGGAATATAGTCATGGCTTTAAAAATCGGATGTGTTCCATTCACATGACTTTCTCTACATCTCTGTACCAAATTATTGTTAGAAAACTTAAGCTTCTTTTTACTTCATGCTAATCGAGAAAAAATTAGCAGAAAAAGTCTTATTACTTGCTTGCTTGTAAGTAGAAGCGAAATAAGGGAGTACCATAGGTTAAAGTGATAGTCAAAAGCTGGTTGCTATGTGACACAAGTTCCTTTGTTTGTATGGACACGAGTTCACAAATTCCTGTATGAGAAAGCTGAAACCGAAAACAAGGAACATTTCTAAAACGATCAACTCCACGAAAAAAATGTATAAAACTTAAAGTGTGTCTCTTTAACGTGCTCTACATTTTTTGTCTATCTCTTATGGTTTAGCAGTTATGCAAAATTCCGTAAAATTCATCCAGAATAAAGTAGTCTTCAGAGGATATTCCCAGAAAATTCAAGATATGCATTTTATTTGTCAGGTAAATATCTTTAAGCATTTAATCAAAATCTTTAGAGCCATTTTTGAGAAAATCAAAATTTTCGAAACATTTTCCATGTAAAGAGAAGTTTGGGGTGGGGGAATTTTTCTCAAAATCTTCGTGTCGCATTCCTGGAAGATACTAAACTTAAATATCAAGTTTGGTATTTTACCGACTTTCGTTTTTGAGTTATCGTGATCACAGACACACACGAACCTTTTTCTGAAAGTGCTCTTTTTAGATACAGGGGAACCTAAAACATATTTCCAGTGAAACCTCGGTATCATATTTTTGGATGGAGTACAATACCTTCTCTGTACAGTATGTGCCTAGTACGTGTAGAGGAAGTAAACACTTGTCGTTATATTAAACAATTGAGGTTCGGTTCGCTTTACATTGTCCCGTTTGTAAAAATGTTAGGCACTTTAAAATTGAAACCAATAAGAAAGAATATTTCTACAAGAAAACGTGTAAGTACGACATAAATTGTGTGTTTATTTTGTCTGGTCGCCTCCTTAGCGGAGCTGCTTGCCAAGCGGGAGACCTGGTCCGGGGTGCACTCAGCCTCGTGAGGACCCTGGGGGGTACTGGGCAGAAATGGAGAATGCAGCGGCCGGGCGGTAGACCAAGGTTCCTTGTGGACTGTCGTCCCATGGAGTTAAGTTTTTGTCTTTCTCTTACGGTTTAACCATCATTCAAAATTCTGGAAAAACTTATCACAGGCTATTCCCAGAAAATTAAAAATATATATTTTAGTCTATAATAAACGGTATTTTAATCAAAATCGTTGAAGCCATTTTTGAGAAAAACAACATTATCAAAAAAAATCCCATACAAAGGAGAATTTATTGTGGTGGATTCTTTTTTTTTTTAAATCTTCATTTCGCATCTTTGAAAGATACTAAATATAAATACCAAGTTTGGTCTTTAACCGTGTTTTCGTTTTTGAGCTATGCTGTCCACAGGCCCACACACACACAGACATACACACAAACCTATTTCTAAAAGTGTTTTTATCGCGCTCAGGGGTCCTCTAAGCACATATTTCCATTGAAATCTAGAAATCTAATTTTGGGTGGAATACAATACCTTCTCTAGCTACTATGTACACATACGTGCTAGATAAAATAAACATATCCTAGACATATGGAATTTTAATCAAAATCGTTAAATCATTTTGGGGGAAAACAAAAATTTTCTAAAAGTATTTTATATAAAGGAAGGTTTCGAGTGGATGAATTTTCTTGAAAGATCTTTGTACCGCATGCTTGGAAGATACTGAATTTAAATATACATTTAAGGATTTAACGGGCACGTTATTAGACACAGACGCACGCGCGGACTTTTGTATATTCGTTTTTTTTTTTTTTGTTTTTTTTTGTTTTCTTCGAGGGACTGCAAAATATTTATTGGCAGTAAAATTTTGGTGTAGGTCTTTTTGGGTGGAATGCAATACCTTCTCTACCTACTATCTACTTGGTAGAGAAAGTAAAAGTCTTGTAATAGAAATGCACTTTCATAGAAGTACAGGAGAAAGATATGAAATGTATTTGGAAGGAAATGCCCACACCTTACAGATTCAACCGGAAGCTGTAACGAGCGGATATATAATACAAGGACCATCCAAAACTGACAACAGGATTTGCCATAACCAAACAATAACGAAAGTTATCAACACAAAACTTTGTTTACAAAGTTACACAACCTTACTCTATTTCTCAATGTAATCGTCATTGCTATCAAGGTATTTATTGTCACGTGGTACCGGTTTTTCAACGCAGATGTTATACTCTTTCACCACTAAAGATGTCACTGTCTCTTTGAGGTCTTCATGACTGGGAAATCTTTTTACTTTCTCTACACGTACTATGTACATAGCGTATAAAGAAGGTATTGTATTGCACCCAAAAATTCAATACCGAGATTTCACCGGAAATATATGTTTTCGAGTTCCTTGTATATAAAAAAAAGCATTTTCAGAAAAAGGTCCGTGTATGCCCGCGTATCTATGAACACAACTCAAAAATGAAAAGTCGGTAAATTACGAAACTTGTTATTTAAGTTTAGCACTTTCCAGGAATGCGAAACGAAGATTTTAAGGAAAATCCCCCCCTCTACCCTTTATATTGAACTTTTTTCAAAAATGTTAATTTTCTTAAAATGGCTCTAACGATTTTGCTTAACATATCGTATATTAAAGATATTTACCTGACAAATAATATGTATATTTTGAATTTTCTGGGAATAGGCTCTGAAGACTACTTTATTCTGGATGAATTCTCCGGAATTTTGCATAACTGCTAAACCGTAAGAGATGGAGAAAAAGTTACCATTCCAAAAATGTAGAGCACATTAAAACACACAATTTATGTTACATGTATTTTTATCGTGGAGTTGATCGTTTTTGAGTTATTGCTTCTTTTTGGTTTTACCTTTAAAAACTTATACTTTTCTCATACAGGAATTTGTCAACTCCTGTCCATACAAACAGAGAAACTTCAGTCACATAGCAACCAGCTTTTGACTATCACTTTAACGTATGGTACTCCCTTATTTCGCTTCTACTTACAAGGAAGAAAGCAATAAGACTATTTCTGCTATTTTTTTGTCGATTAGATGAAGTAAATAGAAGACTAAGTTTTTAACAATAATTAATTTTAGAGATGTAGAGATCGTCATGTGAATGGAACACAACAGATTTGTTTTTAATTTTTTTATCAACATTTGCTTTCAACTCCTCCATAACGATTGATGAACTTCCACTCTGGTCTTTAACGTACACACTGTTATGTTCTTCCTTGATTACTGTAAACTATGCGCCATTTCCTCACTGAAGACTCCTTCATTATATTATTTGCGTATAAAATTCGATTGACCGAACATTTTGTGCATTCAGAAAAACCAGTACCACGTGACAATAAATGCCTTGACAGAATGGAGATTACGTTGAGAGATAGAGTAAGGTAGTGTAACTTTGTAAATAAAGTTTTGTGTTGATAACTTTCGTTATTGTTTAGTCATGTGAAATCATCTGTCAGTTTCTGGATGGCCCCGTAGTTTTGAGATAGGTGGCTCTGAATACTGATTAGGTGGCAGACGGAGCAGGAAGAATACGTCACGGTACGGAAGTTGGTATGAATCACTCAACAGCTGGCAGAGGAAGCATCCTGACTCAACACTTCTCTCACGTCTGTCCAACGGTTCTGGCCATCCATTATCTGGGCTCAACGTTCACCTTATCCACATAGTTATTATTGTTGTTATCGTTGTTGTTATTATTATTGTTGTTATTATTATCATCAGCATATCTACGCGTAGTAAGACATACCGAGATTTCACCGGAAATACGTTCTCAGACCCGTGAACCTAAAAAAAAAAAATTTAGAGAAGGGTCCGCGCGTGTGTGTGTGTGTGTGTGTGTGTGTACAGCATAGCTCAAAAACTAAAAGACCGTTAAACACCAAACTTGGTATTTAGGTTTCTTGTCTACCAAGGAATATTTTCAAGAAAATTCTCCCACCCAAAACTACCCTTTATCCACATGGACAAATTTTCAAAAAAAAAAAAAAATCTAAAAAATGATTAACGATTTAATTAAAATACCGTACGTTTGTTAAAGCTATTTACATAAAATAAACTGAACATTTTGAATTTTCAGGGAATAACCTATGATGAACACTTTATTCTAGTCGAGTTTTGTAGAATTTTGCCTTAGACAAAAACTTATTGCTCAAAAAATGAAAATCTCGTTAAAACACACAATTTATATCCTTTACATTTTCCTTGTGGAGGTAACCGTTTCCGAGATATTCCTTGTTATTGGTTTCAATTTTAAAATACTTATACTTTTCTCACACAGGAAGTGTCCGTTTTTCTTTTGTTCTACTCCTGGCCAAGCAAATAAGCGATTTGCAATGACAATCGCATAACGACAGCTTTTAAAACAAGGATGCAAAATGAAGATTTTCAAGAAATCCCCCCCCCCACCGCCGCTACCCTTTACTTGGAAAAATTTTTCGATAATTTTTTTTTTTTTAAAAAATGGCGCTAACGATCGATGTAGGTAGAAGAATAATCTTCTGTAATAATAGTTTGCATATGGAGAGGCTAGAGAAAATTATGTGAATGGAAAACATATTTTTTTACTTTCTCTAGCCTCATATGTATAATGTACACCCGTCGCAAAAAAAAAAAAAAAAAAAAAAGGCATATTTGGAAGGTAAATTTCATGTAAGTCCCTGACGGTACAGCGCCTTATGTACACCATCCGCGATACAGTTGTGTAGTGGCAGCAACAAGCCCACGTGATCAATACTCATAACCTCAACAACAGACTGTCAATATCAACTAACGACACAGAACATGATACAGCTTGGGTTGTTAAACTTGCCCTTTCTATGCATCTCCACTGTGCCCTTGTGACAAAACGTGGCTTACTTCTCCACTGAGGGACACAGCTTCGCTACTCATATGTCGCAAATGTTCTTTTTTTACTATCTCTACACGTACTATATACATAGAGTATAGAGAAGCTATTGCATTCCACCCAAAAATTCAATACCGCGATTTCACCGGAAGTATATGTTTTAGGGTCCCTCTGAATCAAAAAAAAAAAAAAAAGCATGCTTACATAAAGATCGTGTGTGTGTGTGTGTGTGTGTGTGTGTGTGTGTGTGTGTGTGTGTGTGTGTCTGTGGACAGCATAGCTCAAACACGAAAATACCGTTGAATACCAAACCAATACTTCCCCACCCAAACTACCCTTTACAGAGAACTTTTTTCGAAAATTTTAACTTTCTCAAAAATGGCTCTAATGATTTTCATTGAGATATCGTATATTAAAAATATTTACCTAACAATTAATATGCATATCATGAATTTTCTGTGAATAGACCCTGAAGACTACTTTGTTCTGGATGAATTTTACGGAATTTTGCATAACTGCTAGATCGTAAGAACTACAAAAAAACAAAAAAACAAAAAAAAACTTACCACACTAGAAATGTACAGCATATAAAAACACACAATTTATGTTACATATATCTTTTTCGTGGAGTTGGTCGTTTTTTAGATATTCCTTGTTTTTGGATTCAGCTTTGAAAAACGTGTACTTTTCTCATAGCAATTTGTCAACTCGTGTCCATACAAACAAAGGAACATCAGTCACATAGCAACCAGCTTTGACCATCACTTTAACTTATGGTACTCCCTTATTTCGCTTCTACTTACAAGGAAGCAAGTAATAAGACTATTTCTGCTAATTTTTTTTCTGGATTAGCTTGAAGTAAATAGAAGCATAAGCTTTTTAACAATAATTTGTTGCAGAGAGGTAGAGAGAGAGAGTCATGTGAATAGAACACATCAGATTTTTTAATTGACACACCCTTCATAAATCAATCCGTGGTGATATTCTCATACGAGGTGACATTTTCTTGCACACGTAAGGGAAAGCAGATTGTCTATCGTCCATAGGGGAGACGGATGACGCAAAATACGTGGATTCACAATTCCATCATGGTTGCGTATCTGTATCGTGTTGGGGTTGGATATCAAGGGACGGTCTATGTGTACTGTGGTAGCTTGACAATTGGTGCAGTGCAAGGTAATACTCGATACTTCTGTGAGAACGTATGGGCTGAGGTGAAAAGGGAGCGGCGCGAAGGTCAAAAGATGGCTTCTGGGCACAAATTCAAGAAACCTGGGCTTTTGTAGATTCTCGTTCACATTACTGTAGGCATTTATTTTGTGTATGCCCCGAGGATTGAGGGCTGTTATACGGGCTGAGGGCTCCTACACCCGATATTAATTGTGTTTTAGAAGATAACAAACACTTCATTTACACATACTTCTGTAGTTATTTAACATGAGTGTTAGTAGAATTATGTTTTGTGTGCATAACTTCAAATACGAAAGTTACATTATTGCCTTCTACATATCCAGTCATAAAGTTAACAAACATAAAAAAAGAAAATCGGATGTGGTCCATTCACATGCCTTTCTCTACATCTCTGCAACACATTTATGTTTCTATTTACTTCATGCTAATCGAGAAAAAATTATCAGAAATAGTCTTATTACTTGCTTCCTTGTAAGTAGAAGCGAAATAAGGGAGTACCATAGGTTAAAGTGATAGTCAAAAGCTGCTTGCTTGCTATGTGACTGAAATTCCTATGTTTGTATGGACAGGAGTTGACAAATTTCTGTATGAGAAAAGTAAGTTTTTTAAAGGTGAAACCAAAAACAAGGAATATCTCAAAAAGATCAACTCCGCGAAAAAATGTATATAACATAAATGGTGTGTTTCTTGTGTTGTAAGTTTTTGTCCATCTTTTACTTTTTAGCAGTTACACAAAATTCCGTAAAATTCATTCAGAATGGTCTTCAGGGGCTATTTCCAAAAATTCAAGATATACATTTTATTTGTCAGGTAAATATCTTTAATATACGATATTTTAATCAAAATCATTAGTCATTTTTGAGAAAATCAAAATTTTCGAAAAAAGTTCCATGTAAAGGGTTATTTGGTGAGGGGGGAATTTTTCTCAAAATCTTCATGTCGCATCCCTGGGAGATACTCAACTTAAATACCAAGTTTGGTATTTTACCGACTTTTCGTTTTGAGTTATCGTGTTCACAGACACACGGACATACTCACACACACACACGGACCTTTTTCAGAAAATGCTTTTCTTCGGTACAGGGGACCCTAAAACATATATTTCCGGTGAAATCTTGGTATGGAATTTTTGGGTGGAGTGCAATACCTTCTGTATATACTTACATGGTGCATATAGAGAAAGTAACAAGCAGCGAGATTTGAACCTAGAAATCTATGAGTGGAAGCAAGGGTTTCTGAACCTCTCGGCCACCGTAATGTTGTTACGTGATCTGTTTTCAGTACTCATTGCGCTGTCAGTCACCAGCCACTGTACAGTTCATTCATGTACATGGTGAACACAGCTTTTACGAAGATACCCGAAGTTGTTCGATCGTCACAAATCTGGGAATGACTCATTTTTTGTAGCGACGGGTGTACATAGTAGATAGAGGAAGTATTGTATTCCACCCAATAATTCGATGTCAAGATTTCACCAGAAATATACGTTTTGGAGTCCCCTGAGTTCGAATAAAGCATTTTTAGAAAAATATTAATGTTTAGGTGTGTTTGTGGACAGCATAGGTCAAAATCGGAAAAACCATTATAAACCAAGCTTGGTATTTAAGTTTAGTATCTTCCAAGGATGCGACACGAAGGTTTTGAGAAAAATGCCCCCACCCCAAACTATTCCTTATATGGAACTTTTTTCGAAACTTTTGATTTTCGCAAAAATGGCTCTAACGATTTTGATTAAAATATCAAATGTTAAAGATATTTACTTTACAAATAATATGTATATCTTGAATTTTCTGGGAATAGCCTCTGAAGAATACTTTATTCTGGACGAATTTTACGGAATTTTGCATAGCTGCTAAACCGCAAGACTTAGATAAAAACTTACTGCACAAGAAATGTAGAGCACGCTAAAACACACAATTTATGTTATATACATTTTTTTCGTAGAGCTGATCGTTTTTGAGACATTCATTGGTTTTCCCTTCAGCTTTGAAAAACGTATACTTTTCTCATATAGGAATTTCTCAACTCCTGTCCATATAAACAAAGGAACTTCAGTCACATAGCAACCAGTTTCTGCCTATCACTTTAACCTATGGTACTCCCTTATTTCGCTTCTACTTACTAGGAAACAAGTAATAAGACTATTTCTGCTAATTTGTTCTCGAGTAACATGAAGTAAATAGAAGCATAAACTTTTTAACAATAATTTGTTACAAAGATGTAGAGAAAGTCATGTGAATGGAACACATCAGATTTTGTTTAATTGCGCACACATAAACTTGTCTCTTTAGGATTAGGATAAAGGTATACATAACGACGTAAAGCGACATACTCCCGATACGGCCCCGGAGATTTCCGGTATGCACCATCGTACTCGTTCCGGTTCTCGAATCCCGATCCGTCCGGGTGAGTGACGTCACATGTACAACACAACTGGCCCACTTACAAGTTCCGCGGCCACTGCACACGATCAGAGCTGCGCCGAGCTTAGGTATTTCACTTGTTTCCTGGTTACCATGGCAATCAGAATGACATTTCAACTGGACAGAACAAATTGGGTGAAAACTGCGCAACTAGCCAAGTTATCAAGGTCATATTACCACTCCAATATGTAAATGTGTGTTACTTTCTCACAATGTGCATAGTGTGTAGAGAAGATACGGTATTGCAACAAACAAATAGATACTGAACTTACACCGCAAATATGTTTTGAGGTCCCCTGAGTCTAAAAAAAGCATTTTAGAAAAAGGTCCGAATATATGTGAGTGTGTGTGCATCTGTCTCTCTGTGTGTCTAAGGACAGCAAAACTCAAAAACGAAAACTCGGTTAAATACCAACTTGGCATTTAAGATCAAATTCTTCCAAGGATACGACACAAGATTTTAAAGAAAACTCCCTCATTTCCGAAATTCAGTATTTTTCAAGGATGTGACACGAATATTTTCAAGAAAATTCTCCCACCCCTGAAGTTCAGTATCACCCAAGTACCCTTTACAGGGACGTAAGCATTCGCAAAATGGTCTTATTACTTAGTTCCTTATCAGTATAAGGGAATACACTAGGATAAAGTGACAGTCAAGTGTTTGCTTTGTGAAAACATTGAGATTCGGTTTGCTGTGAGAAAAGTTAGGCACTTCCAAACTGAAACCAATAACTAGTAATATCTGGAATACAGCTAACTCTAAAAGAAAAACATATGCTTTAACAAGATCTTCATTTTTCTGTACTAAGTTATTATCTATTATGGTTAAACCGTTCTGCAAAACTCTTCCAGAATAAAAAAGTCTTCAGCGGATTTTCCCAGAATATTCAAAACATAAATTTATTTCTGATGTAAATATCTTTCATATACGATATTTTAATCAAAATCTTTAGAGCCCTTTTTGAGAAAAACAACATTTTCTAAAATGTTTCCATGTAAAGGGTAGTTTGTGGAAGGGTATTTTTTTGTTTGAAAATCTTTGTTGGTATCCTTGGAAGACAGTAAACAAATTTCAAATTTAGTTTATAACGGAGTTTTCATTTTGGAGCTTTTTGAGAAACAATTACATACACATAGACACACGAGCGGCGCGACCGGATCTTTTTCTAAAAAGGCTTTTTTTTTGGACTCGGTGGAGTTCAAAACATATATTTTCGGTGAAATCTCAATATCAGATTTTGGGTGAGATACCGATACTCTGTAGATAGTGCGTGTAGAGAAAGTAAAAGCACAAATACATGTGGTTCTGTAACTTCAAAACACAATATCTCTACAAGTTTTTTATTCTGCATATTTTGAATGATAATACAATGTGTGTGTGTGTGTGTGTGTGTGTGTGTGTGTGTGTGTGTGTGTCAAGAATGTTTTAGAAAAGTCCTGTGAAGTTCTCTTTATTGTGAATGACTTTTGTATAACCTTTAAACAGTAAACGAAAACTAACCTAAAAAAAAAGTTTTATAACATGAATAAAACTTGGAATGTTGTTTCCGCATTTTGTTGCTTAATTTTGCATTCATAAGCGCAAAAATGCGAGGAGTAAGAGAGCGGGGAAGGTCAGTCGGCGGCGCGCGCAGTGACCGTGAAAATTGTGGGTCATGTGTAGTAAGGTTTTGTTTCCACACTAGGGATTTCTTCACTAATGTCATGTATGAGGACTTTAATGCGGAAGAAATATGAGCTTGGCTGAAACCATTACTGTTTCTTGATCTAGTTTACGTACCACTGCAAACTGACCGCTGCAAACCATCACACTACTTTCTCTACGCCTCTCTAACCAATTATTGTTAAAAAAGTATTCTTCTCCCTACTTAATGGCAATAGAAATACATACTAGCAGAAATTGTCATTACTTGCTTCCTTGTAACCAGAAGCGAAATAAGGGAGTACCATAGGTTAAAGTGATAGTCAAAATCTGGTTGCTTTGTGACTGAAGTTCCTTTGTTTGTATGGACACGAGTTGACAAATTCTTGTATGAGAAACGTACAAGTTTTTTTAAAGCTGAAACCAAAAGCTGGGAATATCTAAAAAACGATCAACTCTACGAAAAAAATGTATATGACATAAATTGTGTGTTTTAAGGTGCTCTACATTGTGTGGTAAGTTTTTGTACATCTCTTACGGTTTAGCAGTTATGAAAAATTACCTAAAATTCATGCAGAATAAAGTAGTTTTCAGAGGCTATTCCCAGAAAACTCAAGATATACATTTTATTTGGCATGTAAATATCTTTAATATACAGGATTTTAATCAAAATCGTTGTAGCCAATTTTTAGAAAATCAAACATTTCGAAAAGGTTTCCATGTAAAGGGTAGTTTGTGGTGGGGGGATTTTCTTGAAAATCTTCGTGTGATCCTTGGAAGATACCAAGTTTAGTACTTAACGGTCTTTTCGTTTTTGAGCGATTCTGTCCACAGACACAGACACGGACCTTCTACTCGAAATTATTTTTTTTGAATTCAGGGGATCCCAAAACATGCATTGCCGGTGAAATCGCGGTATCGAATTTTTGGGTGGGGTACAATACTTGCTCTATACACTTTGTACATAGTACGTATAGAGAAAGTAAAATTTGCTTCATACTTCATACTAATCGAGATAAACATTAGCAGAAACGGTCTTATTCCTTGCTTCCTTGTAACTAGGAGGGAATACATCAGACTAAACCGACAGTCAAATGTTTTAAAATGTGGTTGCTATGTGAATCATAATTAATTAATCTGTTTGCTTGCCAGGAATAAACAAAGGAGAAACAAGAAGAAAAGAAAGAAAAGTTTAATACCAATAATGCAGAATATCTCGAAAACAGCTAACTGTACAAAAAGAATGTACATAACATAAGTTATGTGTTTTAATGTGCAGTAAGTTTTTGTATATAAGTGTGTTTTGTAAATCTCTTGCGGTTTGCCAGTCATGCAGAATAAAGAGGTCTTCAAGACATACATTTCGTTTGTCATAAACATGTATTATACATAAAGTATTTTAATAAAAATTGCATCCTCTAAAAATGCCAAATTAAATACCAACTTTGGTATTCAACGGTCTTTTCGGTTTTGAGCTATGCTGTCCTCAAACACACACGGACGTTTTTCTAAAAATGTTTTTCCTTATACGGGCGGCCCTAAAAAGTTTATTTCCGGTGAAATCCCAGTATCTATTTTTTTGGGTGAAGTGGAATACCTTGTCTACGTATGTACAATGTAGAGAAAGTAATAAGATAGCGAGATTTGACTAGAAATATATATATATATTTTGAAGCCCGTAGATTAAAAAAGCTGTGATCCTCAGCGTCCCATTCTATATTGGGCGAGAAAGAGCTCAATTTGGCTCAGAGGCCTCTTTTTTACGTGCTGTAAATCTGCTACACGGAAGGAGTTTTACGACCTATTTGTAGACGACTGAGTAGAAAAATGCGTACGAATGTTTACCATTGTGAAGCTGATGTAGATGTTACACGTGAGGTTTCATATACCAACTGTCACACCATCTTCTCTCTCCCATTGGCTTGAATACGTTATTGCAAGTGAAGCACTTCTATTGTTTCATTTAATGGTGATGGGCTAGTCCCCGGCAGGTAACTTGACTAATGTCACCTGCACAGGAAACCTCTACGTCATCATGACGTCACACCTTCCTGCCCAGCAATCTTTTTGAGTTATCACTACACCGAGGATTTATATTCAAAATATACACAAATAGAATAATGCCCCTTTTTACAATTATAAAATTGTTCTGTTGGGTATGGATACTAAAAACAATATCTGATGTGTTAAATTCACATCTCTGTAAATAATTATTGTCAAAAAGCTTATGCTTTTATTTACTTCATCTAATCGAGAACAAATTAGCAGAAATAGTCTTATTACTTGCTTCCTTGTAAGTAGAAGCGAAATAAGGGAGTACCATAAGTTAAAGTTATAGTCAAAAGCTGGTTGCTATGTGACTGATGTTCCTTTGTTTGTATGGACAGCAGTTGACAGATTCCTCTATGAGAAAAGTATAAGTTTTTAATGCTGAAACCAAGAACAATGGATATCTAAAAAATGCTCGTCTCCACCAAAAAAACGTATATAAGATAAATTGTGTGCTTTAAACAGCTCTGCATTTTTTTTTTTTTTTATGTACCTCTTATGGTTTAGCAGTTATGCAAAATTGCACAAAATTCATCCAGAATAAAGTAGTCTTCAGAGGCTATTCCCAGAAAATTCAATATATACATTTTATTTGTCAGCTAAATATCCTTAATATATGATATTTTAATCAAAATCGTGGAGTCATTTTTGAGAAAATCAAAATTTTCTAAAAAAGTTCCATGTAAAGGGTAGTTGGGGAAAAATCTTTGGATGATACCAAACTTCAGTACCAAGTTTGAAACTTTTTAGATTAACAATAATTTGTTACACAGATGTACAGAAAGTCATGTGAATGGAACATTTTTTCAACATAATCTCCTTTTAAGTCGATACACTTTTCCCAGAGTTTCTCAAATTCTTAAAGCCTTACAAAAGTTAGGATTTTGGAAGGTTCTCAATATGTTTGGTAGATGACCTCTTCTTTAGACGTGAGCCACTTTTTCAACTCTGGAAATACTCACCTGGTGAATACGGTAGATGTTGCAGTAATTTGCACAATGTTCGCCATCTCCAGGTGTGTACCCCTGCATTTTCTTGATGGAAGAGAATCTTTTCTTTGCCAGATGAGGCGTATTTTCCTGATTTCTCCGTTCAACCGGTGCAATAACGGTGCACAATACTGTCTATTTACCTTTCTTCCTTTCTGCTATTAATCAATGTAGTTGATTCCGCCTGCATCCCAAAAAAACCGAGGTCATCACCTTGTCTGCAGATTTCACCACCTTTGCCTTCCTTGGAGCCGGTTCGGCTTTAAAACCCCATTGTTTTGATTGAACTTTTGTCTCTGGAGTGTAGTAGTGTATTCTTGTTTCACCCACAGTTATGTATCGACGCAGAAACTTGGAAAAGTGCCAAGGGAGCTTTCAAATCGATCACACGATTGCGTTTATTCTCCTTTGAGAGTAAATGCTGCACCCATTTTGCGGGGCCTTTGTCAAACCTAATTTTTGGCGCAAAACTGAGAACACTGTACCTTGTGATATACCTGTGGTCTCCACTATTTTGCGAACTTTGATTCGTCGATCACTCAAAACAATGTCCCGGATTTTGTCGATCATTTCGGATGAAATCACCTATACTGGACGTCCGGAACGATGTTCATCATTTATGGATATTCGGCCACGTTTAAATTCATTTATCCAATTGTAAATTGTTACAAACGCAGGAGCAGATGTGCCATGAACTTCATCCAACTCGGTTTTTATCTCTTGCGCTGTTAAGTCTTTTAAATAGAAGTGTTTAATCACCGCATGAAACTCGTCCCCCCCCCCCATCTTTCTAAATGAACACCGCATTACTGATTCCATCACCTATAGCAACAAAATAGATACAGCTGAAACTTTAACTGCCATCTAGTAAGAGGCGACGGTTACTAAATACAAACTTTTTTCGATGCTACGAGTGGAATTTCTTGTTACTCTCTCTATACGTACTATGTAAAAATTCGATACCGAGATTTCACCGGAAAATATGTTTTAGGGTCCCCTGTATAAAACAAAAAAAAAAAAAAAAAAAAAAAGCGTTCTCAAAAAACGGTCCGTGTGTATGTGTGTGTGTGTGTGTGTGTGCGCGCGCGCGCACGCTTGTGAACACGATAACTCAAAAACGAAAAGTCGGTAAAATACCAAACTTTTTATTTAAGTGTAGTATCTTCCAGGGATGCGACACGAAGATTGTGAGAAAAATCCCCCCACCCCAAACTACCCTTTTCATGGAACTTTTTTCGAAAATGTTGATTTTTTCAAAAATAGCTCTAACGATTTTGTTTAAAATATATGACGTTAAAGATATTTAGCTGACAAATAAAATATATACATTGAATTTTCTGGGAATAGCCTCTGAAGACTAGTTTGTTTTCAATGAATTTTACGGAATTTTGAATATCTGCTAAACGGTAAGAGATAGACAAAAACTTACTGCACAAAAAGTGTAGAGCACGTTAAAACACACAATTTATGTTACATACATTTTTCGTAGAATTAATCGTTTTTGAGCTATTCCTTATTTTTGATTTCACCTTTAAAAATCTATACTGTTCTCCTACAGGAATTTGTCAACTCCTGTGCATACAAACAAAGCAACTTCAGTCACATAGCAACCAGCTTTTGACTATCACTTTAACCTATGGTACTCCCTTATTTCGCTTCTACTTACAAGGAAGAAAGTAATATGACGATTTCGGCTAATTTTATCTCTGTTAGCATGACGTAAATAGAACCCTAAATGTTTTTAACAATTATTTGTTGCAGAGATGCAGAGAAAGTCGTGTGAATGGAACACATCAGATTTGTTTTTGTAAGGACTTATTGACGCGCACCTCGTATGTAGAGACGCTGGTACCTAGCAACATGTTCATTGTCTTCCCTTTTAGAGAACGTCAAATCGTTGCGTATTCCATAAAATGAGCAATGTATCAGCGCGGCTGGCTGAATTCGCGACAAAAAGCCACATTCCTGTACTTGAAACACAAGAAGCAGTTCTCGTGGAATATCCAAATAAAGAGATGCAAGTCATTGGAGCCGTTCAACTGGAAAAAACGCTCTCCTCAACTTGCGCCAACATTTCCTCTTGTGCGGCTGTTATCATTATCAAATACAGGATGACCCCAAAATACCTTTACAACGTTTATCGAAGGATTCTTGATAAAGAAACAAGAAGACTGCCTCCGCGGTCAGCGAGCTGACTTCCCACCCGAGGTCTGGCCGGGGAATGTTTCCCTATCCCCCACAGAGTCTGGAAGTGTGCTTGAGGGAAAAAAATGGTTTAAACCCAAGGTAGGCCTACAGACAACGAGTTGTTTCTAATTCGAACCCCTCGATATGACCTTACATGTTAAAGGGAAACAATAAAAAAAATATGTTTATATAAACATATGCTCTAAGATGCCTCGTGTTCGTGTTCTCAATTTATTAATGCTCGCCTGGGTGGTGTGGTGGCAGCGTGTCTGCCTCACATTCAAAAGGTCATGAGGTCGAATCTCGCTCTGGGTGAGGTTTTTATCGGAGTTTTATCTTATCCTGAGAAGATGAATGTCGAGTAACTTCATGGGCCCCGAGATCATTTGAGCATCATTTCACCAATTTTATTCATCGTCCGATATGACCAACTGGCTTAAATGACGTTAACTTAACAAACAAAACAACAACAAAATATTGATGAAAGTCGCCTTCAATGGCTTTCCGGGTCCAACCTAATAACTTCATTTATTAATGTACTCATTCATAGAAGGCTTTGACCCATTTTACCCTGCAGAGTTGGTCTTGTGTTCCATGGCTTTTTTTGTTGTTGTTTTTTTTTTGTTTAATGTCGTTTAACCTGGTTGGACATACGAAATTGGTGAAATTATGCTCAAATGATCTCGGGGTCCACAAACTTTAAAGTTACTCGGCATTCGCCTTCTCAGGATAAGGGAAAACCCGATAAAAACCTTATCCGAGTAACTCACCCAGAGCGAGATTCGAACTCAGGACCGTTTGAATGTGAGGCAGATACGCTGCCACCACACCGCCCAGGCGGGTCATGGCTACTTGTTAACATTTATCAGATGTGTAATACATTCTGTCATTTTGGGGGGGGGACAGGAACAAAGGTTATAAGGATAACAGGTATATAGGGTATTTGGGAAGGAAATAAGGAAAGGGAAGAGAAAGGATTTTATACTGTGGTGTCTCTATTTATTGGGGCATCAGTGGTGTCATGCGGCCCGGTACCGCCGAAGCAAACCGAGTGATTGTGGGTAACTGTATTGTAAAGCGTGGGGTGTAGGGGCAAACGACATGGCGCAATGCCCTGACGTCGACCTACAAAAGTTGAGGTGCATAGCTAAACCAGAGGGGCATGTTAGTTTGGCGATGGAGCTCTTCCCAGGCGAGTTCTGGGTGATGTAGCCATAGCTCCAAAGCTTAGTGTGTTTGGACGATGATGTATGGCTGATGTGATTTGCTGTGCAATATCTTGTAGTCTAATTGTCAGTCCTCGAGTCTGTTGTTGAAGCAGCTCATCGAGTTGCTTGTGGACCTTATAGATTCGCGAGTTGTTGATGTAGTCCACCACCTTCTCGAGGTTCCTGTTAAAGTGGTCTCGCAAGGCGGCGTTCTCCCGGTGTACTTCCTGAGGTGTAGACTGAAGGTTGCGGGCGGTTGCCTGAAGCTCCGCCAGAGAGCGGGTCAGTGCTTCCTCCCACGTGGCGATGCGTTCGGTTATGGTGTTGACTGCAAGACGGAGATTTTGGAGTTCGGCTGTATTGGTCGCAAGGTCATTTTGGAGCTGGATGAGTGTGGAGGTCTGCGGTGGCTGTTCTGTCTGCGAGGAGTTGATGATGGGCGCTGGCGGGTGAGAGGTTGGCTGTGGCGGTGCTGCGTGCGGCTGATGAGAGGCTGGTTGTGGTGGCGCGGCGTGCGGCTGGTGAATGGCTGGGATCTGTCTGCGTGGGTGTTTGGGGCACACCGCTTGACCCGTGTAGTGACCTGCGCTGTTGCAAGTAGCACAGTACACGGGCCGGCGTCTCAAATCATGGTAGGTGCAGGCGGAGGTGAGACATCCGGCGCCACAGTAGTGGCAACGGACGGAGGCTGTGCAGGCGTCTGAGGAGTGCCCGTACTGGCAGCACCGGCGACAGGGGAAGACACGGACGCTTCGTCCGGGCTCAACTGCGAGCACCTGCCCGAGAGCAGGCAACCCATCTGTCATTTAGACCACTCTCCCAGACTTATACGCCTCTGCACATAAGAAGAAACATGATGTTCTAGCATGATGGACAGGTAGCAGGGGACCAGTTCCATGGCCTGCACATTCCTCCCGACTTCAATCCTTTGGATTTTCATCTTTTGGGGGCACCTAAACCATTGGTTTATGCAGAGGTTATCTCGAATGAAAAAACTGTCAATTTATGTGTCATGTAATTCTGGAAAATCATACGACACCGACTGGGAGTATTTGACATAACATCTCCTAGCAAGCTGACAAAGTAACAAATCTGATGTGTTCCATTCACATCACTTTCTCTACATTTCTACCACAAGTTATTGTTAAAAAACGTATTCTTCTATTTACTTTATGCTAATCGAGAAAAAAATAGCAGAAATAGTCTTATTACTTGTAAGTAGAAGAGAAATAAGGGAGTAGCATAGGTTAAAGTGATAGTCAAAAGCTGGTCACTATGTAACTGAGGTTCCTTTGTTTTTATGGACACCAGTTGACAAATTCCTGTATGAGAGTTTTTTAAAGCTAAAACCAAAAAACAAGGAACATGTCAAAAACGACCAATTCCACGAAAAAAATGTATTTAACATAATTTGTGTGTTTTAACGTGCTCTACATTTCTTGTGTGGTAAGTTTTTGTACATTTCTTACAGTTTAGCAGTTATGCAAAATTCCGTAAAATCCATCCAGAATGAAGTAGTCTTCAGAGGCTATTCACAGAAAATTGAAGATATAAATTTCATTTGTTAAGTAAATATATCTTTAATATACGATGTTTTAATTAAATCGTTAGAGTCATTTTTAAGAAAATCAAAAATGTCGAAAAAAATTCCAAGTAAAGGGTAGTTGGGTGTGGGGGATGTTCTTGAAAATCTTTGTGTCGCACCCTAGAAAGATACCAAACCTAAATACCAAGTTAGGTTTTTAACGGTCTTTTCGTTTTTGAGCTATGCTGTCCAAAAACACACAGACACACATACACCTTTTACTGGAAATGCTTTTTTTTGGATTCAGGGTGACCCAAAACATGTATTTCGGTGAAATCTCGGTATGGAATTTTTGGATGGAATGCAATACCTTCTCTTTACACTATGTACATTGTACGTGTAGAGAAAGTAATATTGAGTAGGGGCAGTTAAATTGGTAAGTGAAAGAAAAGTTTGGTGTTGGTGACCAGAAGAGGCAAGGAAGCGGTCTTTACCTGCATTCTTCATGGATCAGTGATAAAGGCATTCCTGGCAGTAAAAGCTCTCCCCTTGTAAGGCTGGCCTGCAGCAGCTTGCAATATAACAATGGGCCGCACATTCTTATACTACATCTCAGCAACAAACCATTGTTATAAAGCTTATTCTTCATGATAAAGACTGTTAGTTGCTTCCTTGTAAGTACAAGAAACTAAACCGACAGTCAAATGTTTTACTATGTGGTTGCTATGGAATTGAAATCCGTTTCTTTGCGCAGCCAGGAGTATCAGAAACGTTTTAAGTATTTTAAAACTGGAAGCAATAAAAAGGAGTAGCTCGAAAACGGTTAATTCCAGGAAAAACATGTATATAACATAAATTGCTTATCTATGGAGCTGTACAGTTTTGTGTAGCACGTTTTTGTCTATCTCTTACGGTGTGCTAGTTATGAAAAATTCAAACTAAAAATTCATCCAGAATAAAGAGGTTTTCAAAGGCTATTTCCAGAAAATTCCAAATATACATTTTATTTGTGATGCGAATACCTTTAATATACGATATTTTAATGAAAAAAATGAAATGAAATGGACTTTTTATTTATGGACGCTCTTTAACTGCTGTGGTTCTCAGCGTCCCATTCTATGCTGGGCGTGAAAGACCGCTTAATTTTGCTCAGAGGCCTCTCTATCAGGCTTGAGGTTCTTTTACGTGCCGTAAATCTACGACACGGGACCAAATGCTTTACTTCCTTTCCGAAGGAAGCCATGCTAAGGATTTTTACGCCCGAAAAAATCCATCGTCCTCCGCCGGGTTTGAACCCGCGACCTTGGGTATATGAAGTTAGCATGGTAACCATTCACCACGGAGGGTGACACGACATTTTAATGAAAATCGTTAGAGCCACTTTTGAGAAAAATAATATTTTCAAAAAGTTTTCCATGTAAAGGGTAGTTTGGGTTGGGGGTTGCGATTTTCTTGAAAATATTCCTGTCGCATCCTTGGAAAATACTTGGTTTTTAACGGTCTTTCAGTTTTTGGGTTATACTGACCACACACCCAAGGGACGCGAAAACAGGTATCGAATTGTTTGGTGGAATACAATACTTCCTGTATGTACATGGTAGATTAGTTTAAAAGAATAGATGGTTAATGAATGGAGTATATTAAAGTGCAGGAATAGCAACGATAGCCAGTGTCACTTGACCTGAAATGTTTACTTTCTCTACACCTACTGTGTATTGTATTGCACATACAGAGATTTCACCGCAAATATATGTTTTAGGTTCCCCTGTAACCAAAAAATCATTTTCAGCAAAACGTGACGATGATAACTCTAAAACGAAAACTTGGTATTTAAGTTTAGTATCCTCCAGGGATGCAACACCAACATTTTGAGAAAAAAAAATCCCGCAACCCAAACTACCCTTTACATGGAACTTTTATGGACATTTTTTATTTTCTCAAAAATGGCTCTAACGTTTTTGATTAAAATGTCGTATATTAAAGATATTTACCTGACAAATAAAATGTATATCTTGAATTTCCTGGGAATAGCCTTTGAAGACTGCTTTATTCTGGATCAATTTTATGGAATTTTGAATAACCGGAAAACCGTAAGAGATAATCAAATGCTTCCACAACCGAAAATGTAGAGGTCGTTAAAACACCCAATTGATGTTTATATATATATATATATATATATTATAAAACTAGCAGAAATAGTCTTATTACTTGCTTCCTTGTAAGCAGAAGCGAAATAAGGGAGTACCATAGGTTAAAGTGATAGTCAAAAGACGGTTGCTATGTGACTCAAGTTCCTTTGTATGGACAGGAGTTCACAAATTCCTGTATGAGAAAAGTATATGTTTTTTCTAAGCTTAAACCTGTAAAACAGAATATTTAAAAAACGATCAACTATACGAAAACATAAATATAATATAAATTGTGTGTTTTAACGTGCTCTACATTTTTTTGTGTGGTAATTATTTTTCCATCTCTTACGGTTTATCAGTTATGCAAAATTCCCTAAAATTCATCCAGAATAAGGTAGTCTTCAGAGACCATTTCCAGAAAATTCAAGACATACACTTTATTTGTCAGGTAAATATCTTTAATGTGCGATATTTTAATCAAAATCGTTTGAGCCATCTTTAAGAAAATCAAAATTTTCGAATAAAGTTCCATGTAAATGGTAGTTGGGGGTGGGGGGATTTAAAATGCTTTTTTCGGACTCAGGGAACCACAAAACATTAATTTCCCGTGAAATCTCGGTATCGACTTTTTGGATGCATTACACTGTACATATGGGGCTAAAGCAAATAAATATATGTCCATTTACTAAAGACACACAATTTATAACATATTCATGTTTTACGTGGAATTCACCGTTTCCGAGGTATTCCTTGTTATTGGTTTCAGTTTTAAAATAGTTATACTTTTGTCATACAGGAGCTTTTCAACTCCTGGCCACGCAAAGAAACGAATAAGCAACCAGTTTTTAAAATATTTGACTATCGCTTTAAGCTAATGTATTCCATTCATAACCAAGTAATAAGACCGTTTCTGTTAATGTTTATCTCAATTATCATGAAGTATATAGAAGAATACGTTTTTGTAAGAACAGTTTTGTTGGCAGCACTGGTACACAAAGTAATACACACTAGTTTTTTTTTTTTTTTTTTTTTTTTTTTTTTGCTTCTCTGGCTAAAGATAATCGTTGATCTGGTAGGTGCATTAATAATAACAATAACAATAATAAGTTATTATTTTGCGTCGATAGAGTTATGAAGTTGGCAGTCCTACTTTGAGATGCAGCACGCAAGCTGATGATGTAAGAGAGCCGGCGTAACACTTGCGGTGCATTCTGGGACACATCTGTCCTCGGGGAACTCGCCCGCCGCCGCCGCCGCCGCAAAAGTGAAACATCGGGACCTACTTGCGCGTTATGGGTGTCCAGGGATAACACTCATTTCATATTAAACACCGACACATTTCTTTCTTTAATTATTCCGTTGGAAATTCATTCAATGACCCAGTTTTAGCACCAAATTAACAGAATCTTCTAGAGTTTCGATTCCTCGTCACTAGATGCGCAGATGTTGAACTTATATAAAATCATTTTTAAAATAACTGGATGATGTAGAGCTGAGTCAAGGGTATTTTCAGCAAGATGGCGCTACTTGTCATACATCAAATGAATCTATGAACCTAATTGTAAGTTTCTTTGACGACCGGATAATTTCCAGGAACCTGTGGCCACCGAGATCTCCGGATATGACATCGCTGGACTTCTTTTTATGGGGTTACTTAAAAGACAGGGTTTACGCCACACGTCCCCTGACATTGGACGATCTGAAGCACAACATCAAGAAGGAGACTCTAGCTATTGACAACAGAGTCCTCCAACGAGTGGCGTGTTGAGTTGTGTCTTATGCAGGATGGAGGACATTTTCAACATTTGCTATAGAGATAAATAATTTCCAAAAATTCCTTTACAATTTAGGTATAATAAGTTAGCAGAAAGTTAGTTAAATTTCAATCACATGGCAACCAGCTTTCAAAACATTTGACTATCACTTTAGCCCAGTGTATTCCCTTATTTTCCTTTTACTTATAAGGAACTAAGTAATAAGACCGTTTCTGCTAATGCTTATCTCGATTATCATTAACTAGATAGAAGCTTCAGCTTATATAAGAATAATCTGTTACAGAATTGCTAGAGAAAGTCATATGATGCAACATGTAATATTTTTTAATTTCTAGTTCGCTTTATTGCTGCCCTTGAATCTTGGACAGAACCTGTTTATGAGTAACTGAATTTAATTGAAGAAGCAAAAGAAAAGAAATCTGCTATGTTACATTCACATGACGTGCTCCGCCTGTTGTTATTCTTACAAAAGCTGATCAAGATAAACGTTAGCAGAAATTGTCTTAGTTAACTAGACGATAAATACATTAGGTTAAAGTGACAGTCAAGTCTTTTAAAAGCTGGTTGAAATCCGTTTCTATGCAGGGCCACGAGTTTACTACTTTCCGCGTGACAAAAAACTAAGTACTTTAAATCTGAAACAAATAAAAAGCAATAACTCAGAAATGGTGAATTCCACGAAAAAACGTGTATGACATAAATTGTGTTTTAACGTGATCTACATATTTTGTGTAGTAAGTTTTTTTCTATCTCTTACGGTTTATTAATTACGTAAAATTCAGAATAAAGTAGTCTTTAGAGGCTCATCCCAGAAAGTTCAAGATATACATTTTGTATGCCATACAAATATCTTTAATATGCGGTATTTTAATGAAAACGCCGCTATTTGTAACACCGAGTTATCGTGTTCACACTCATACGGCTGCATTGACCTTTTTACTTTCTCTACAGGCACTATGTACATAGTCTATAGAGAAAGTATTGTAGAGAAAGCCATGTGAATGGAACACATCAGATTCTTTTGTTGTTTTGGATACAAGGGTCCTAAAACATAGTATACGTGAGGTAGCGAAAGTAAGGAGCTGCCACTGCGCAATTTTGTCTCAGCTCACGAGCTGGATCAATGTCCTTGTTGTTCACTGCTGTACTAACCATAGGCCATTAACATTAGATATCATGAATGGGGTTAACTGCAAGGTTATTAGCGCCCTAAAATGCATAGATACCAAACTAAAAACATAAAATCTTATGTGTTCCATTCACATCACTTTCTCTACATCTCTGTAACAAATTATTGTTAAAAAGCTTACGCTAATTAAAAAAAAAATAGCAGAAATAATCTTATTACTTGTTTCCTTGTAAGTTGAAGTGAAATAAGGGAGTACCATAGGTTAAAGTGATAGTCAAAAGCTGGTTGCTATGTCACTGAAGTTCCTTTCTTTGTATGCACACGAGTTGACACATTCCTGTTTGAAAAAAGTTTGTTTTTCATAGCTGAAAGCGAAAACAAGGAATATCTAAAAAACGATCACTCCACGAAAAAAAATTGTGCATAACATAAATTGTATGTTTTAATGTGCTCTGCATTTTTTGTGTAGTAACTTTTTGTTTAGCTCTTACGGTTTACTAGTTATGTAAAATTCCGTAAAATTCATCCAGAATAAAGTAGTCTTCAGAGGCTATTCCCAGAAAATTCAAAATATACATTTTATTGGTCAGGTAAATATCTTTAATATACGTATTTTAAACAAAATCGTTAGAGCCATCTTTGAGAAAATCAACATGTTCAGAAAATGTTCCATATAAAGGGTAGTTTGGGGTGGGGGGATTTTTCTCAAAGTCTTCGTGTCGCATCCCTGGAAGATAGTAAACTTAAATACCAAGTTTTGTATTTTACCGAATTGTCGTTTTTGAGTTATCGTGTTCACACTCACACACACGGACCTTTTTGTGAAAATTCCTTTTTTGGATATAAGGGACCCTAAAACATATATTTCCGATGAAATCTCCATATCGATTTTGGGTGGAGTGCAATAACTTCTCTATACACTATGCAGATAGTGCGTGTAGAGAAAGCAAAAAGGAAGCAGAACATAAAATATGGCCAAAGTAACAAATAAAACCCCAGAGTAAGTAAAAGAATATATTGCGTCACACATGGATACTTAAACAAAAACCCTCTAAAAGTAAACCCCCAGGGTTAAAAGTGAAACAGATAAAATCTTAAAATCACTAAAACGATTTTAAAAATCTGATATGTTCCATTCACATGACTTTCTCTACGTCTCTGTAACAAATTATTCTTAAACAGCTTATGCTTCTATTTACTTCATGATAATCGAGAAAAAATTAGCAGAAATAAGTCTTATTACTTGCTTCCTTGTAAGATGAAGTGAAATAAGGCAGTACCATAGGTTAAAGTGATAGTCAAAAGCTGTGACTGAAGTTTATTTTTCTCAAAATCTTCGTGTCGCATCCCAGGAAGATACTAAACTTAAATACTTTCGTTTTTGAGTTATCGTGTTCAGAGACACATGGACACTGACACACGGACCTTTTTCTGAAAATACTTCTTTTTTTTTTGGATACAGGGAACCTTAAAAGATATATTTCCGGTAAAATCTTGGTATCGAATTTTTTGGTGGAGTATATTCTCTGTACATAGTGCGTATAGAGCATACTAATCGAGAGAACTAATGATATTAGTTGCTTCCTTGGAAGTAGAAGTATAATACATCAGATAATTTAAAAGCTGTAGAGTCCTTTCTTTGTACGGTCAGGAGTTGAGTAATTCCTGTATGAGTATAGCACAAGTATTTTAAAGCTGAAACCAATAACAAGGAATATCTAACAAGCGGTCAGCTCTACAAAGAAAAAGTATATGAAAACATTTGTGTGATTTAATATGGTTTATCTCTTACGGTGTACCAGCTATACAAAATTTAACAAAATTCATCCAGAATAAAGAGCTCTTCAAATGCTATTTCCAGAAAATTCCAAATATACATTTTATTTGTGATGGAATATATTTAATATAATAAACACCAAGTTAGGTATTTATCCTACTTTTCATTTTGAGCTATACTGCCCATAAAAACACAGAGAGACAGACACACGTGGATCTTTTTCTAAAAAAAATATCGGGCTCAGGGGACCTCAAAACATCTCGGTATGGAAGTTTTGGTTGGAATACAATAGGTTCTCTATACACTATGTATATTGTACATACGGCTAGAGAAAGTAAAGACATAGGTGGGAATCAAACCCGCTGCCTCCCAAGGACAAACCACCTTAAGAACCATCGCACTCATGTTTGTGTTGAAGTTGTAACGGTAGTCGCAACAAGATTAATGCGCACCAAGTTGATTACCTCATTGCGTAACTCACTTGCAAGGTAAATGCTAATTACTTACGTCATAGGGCAATGCAGTGCATTAATGGGAAGCAATTCTAGAGAATTCTGTCGTCGTCGATTGAGTTAGCTATACAACATTCTGCAAGAGAAAGCACGTCATGCTAATCAACATTAGCACAACTTCGCTTCCTTATAGGAAAACAACGATTGTCAAATGTTTCAAGCCCGCCTCAGTTGTGTGGGGTTCCGGGATTTACCGGAATGTCGAGTAACTTAAAGCTCCAATGGTCATTTGTCTATTTCATTCATTGTCCGATTTGACCAATCAGGTTAAAGGACTAAAAAGGGTACTTGGTCCTTCAAGAGATCGTCGCTATCTCTTCATGGTCGGGAACAATGAAAAGAAGAATGACGACTACCCGTTTAACAAAACAATACGCTATGCAAATAACAAGGACCTTGTTAACTACACAATCAATGTGATATGTTCCAGTCACACGACCTTCTCTGTATATTCTACAAACTATTGTTACAAACATTATTTTATCGTATACGCTAATCGAGGTAAACATTAGCATATATTGTTTTATTATTTGCTTCCATATGATAATAATAACAACAACATTTAATCTCAAAAAAGAAACGGCCTCTTCAAGAGCAGGTTAGCTCGAATGTTTCCATTTTTAAGGTATGAACGTGCGATTCACCCGCCTTTGTGACTTAATTCAGGAATATACTAGGCTAAAGCGATAGTCAAATATTTTAAAAACTGATCGCTAGGTGAAACAATTGAATATGGGTTCGCTTTGGATGGCCAGGACTGTGACTGCTTTAACTTGGCCTTCGCAATCTCCAGATTTAACAGTTCCGGAATAATTGCTGTGCAAACCATTAGGAGTTGAAAGATACCATCGGCCAGGGAGTTGGCCCAACGTGCGATGGAGTCATTTCAAGAATGCATAAATACGATGGGGGCCATTGAGCTGACGTCATAGTGTTGATGTAAGTGTAATATCCATAAATATAAATGTTTATTGTTTCACAAATAAAGTAGTTTCATTTTTATTTAGTAGTTCTGTTTCCCAACCGGAATACGCGCCACTCTGTAATAACAGGTAGTTAAGACGTGAGGGGAGAGTCGAGTTTGGCGCCTACGCGACTATGAACACCTGTCAGTTCCGGAGCTATTAGTTAAAACGCTTGCTAATAGAAAGCAGGCAGGTACTCAAGAGGGCAGGCAGTTTTTGTCTTCTTGTTCAAGTCGGCCACTTCGCTTTCTCAAGAGCGCGTCACACTTACTGCCTGGGCCTGGCGGCTCACCATCCAGATCAACAATAGCAGAAATAGTCTTACTTCCTTG
Source organism: Hymenopus coronatus (assembly GCA_030762935.1). Taxonomy (NCBI): domain Eukaryota; kingdom Metazoa; phylum Arthropoda; class Insecta; order Mantodea; family Hymenopodidae; genus Hymenopus; species Hymenopus coronatus. The sequence goes on along the minus strand of CM060895.1, from coordinate 5,761,438 downwards.
TAAGTAGAAGCGAAATAAGGAAGTATCATAGCTTAAAGTGATAGTCAAAAGCTGGTTGCTATGTCACTGAAGTACCTTTGTTTGTATGAACACGAGTTGACAAATTCCTGTATGAGAAAAGTAAGTTTTCAAGGCTGAAACCAAAAACAAGGAATATCTAAAAAACAATCAACTCCACGAAAAAAATGTATATGACATAAATTGTGTGTTTTAACGTGCTCTACATTTTCTGTTATGTAAGTTTTTGTCTACCTCTTACTGTTTGCCAGTTATTTAAAATTCCGTAAAATTCATTCAGAATAAAGTATTCTTCAGAGACTATTCCCAAAAATTCAAGATATACATTTTATTTGTCAAATAAATATCTTTAATCTATGATATTTTAATCAAAATCATTAGTGCCATTTTTGAAAAATCAAAATTTTCTAAAAAAGTTTCATATAAAGGGTAGTTGGGAGTGGGGGTTTTCTTGCAAATCTTCGTGTCGCATTCTCGGAAGGTACCAAACTTAAATACCAAGTTTGGTATTTAACGGTGTTTTCGTTTTTGAGCTATGCTGTCCACATACACACACGGACCTTTTGCTAAAATGCTTTTTTTGGATTCAGGGGGGACCAAAACATATATTTCCGGTGAAATCTCGGTATTGAATTTTTGGTTGCATTACAATACCTTCTCTATACGTTGTGCATAGTATGAGTAGAGAAGGCAAAAAAATCTGTGTTGTGTGTGTGGGCAGTATAGCCCAAAAACGAAAAATCTATTAAATACCAAACGTGATATTTAAGTTCAGTATTTTCCAAGGATGCCACCGGAAGATTTTCAAGGAAATCCCCCACCCCAACTACCCTTTATTTGCAAACAATTTGAGAAGTTTGGGGGGGGGGGGTATTTTCCTCAAAATCTTTGTGTCGCATCCTTGGAACATACTTAACTTTTATACCAAGCTTGGTATTTTAGCGAGTTTTAGTTTTTGAGTTATCGTGTGCGCAGACACGTTGACCTTTTTCTATAAAGACTTCTTTTTTGATACAGGGGACTCTGAAACGTCTATTTCCGGTGGAATTTTGGTATTGAATGTTTGGGTGCTTCTATAGCTTCTATCTCACCCGGAGGTGCCGGGTTCGATTCCCGGCTGAGGCGGGGAATTTTCCTTTAACCGGAATTATTCCCTATCCCCCACAGAGTCTGGGAGTGTGAATGTGCGTGTGTTTAGTAATATAACGTGTATTAACCTAATGTTCTGAACCTACAGGTTCACAAGTCAAAGCCCCCGATATGACCACTGATGTTAAAGGGGGCTATGCAAATGAAGCAATAAAAAAAAAATAGCGTCTATATACATTATGTATATAGTACGTGTAGAGAAAGTAAAAAGTATATCATCTCGACTTCCTTATGATCCCAGAAAAGTATTTCATATGGAATATTGTGAAACGCAGAAGTTTCCATGACAACTCAATGACGAGATTTCTAAGCTCAAAAAGGAAGAATACATTGTCCGCAGCGGAAGTTTTCACATAGCTGCCATACTTCCGGCACTCGCAACAATAGACAACGTTTCCTGCTGCAAAAATGAATACACCATAAAAACAAGAAACGTCTTCAATTCTTCTTTACTGCAAATGATAATACCTATACTACAGCCCGTATATACAGTGTACTTAGTGGATAGGGAAGGTATTGTATTCCATCCAAAAATTTGATGTAGAAATTTCACCAAAATATGTTTTGAGGTCCTCTGAGACCAAAAAAAAACATTTTTAGAAAAAGGTCCGAGTGTGTGTGTCTGTGTACAGCATAGCTCATAAACGAAAAGACCGTTAAATGTTTGGTATTTAAGTTTAGTACCTTCCAAGGTAGCGAATTGAAGATTTTCAAGAACATTTCTCCACTATAAACTACCTTTTACAAAGAAATATTTTCGTAAATTTTGATCATATATTAAATATCTTTATATCACAAACAGAATGTATATCTTGAATTTTCTGGGAACAGCTTCTGAAGACCTCTTCAGTCTGAATGAATTTTGCTTAACTGGTAAACCATAAGACGAAAATGTCCTATAAAAAATGTAGATCTCGTCAAAACAGAAAGTTTATGTATGCCCTTAACATTTTTGTTGCAGAGGTAACTGTTTCCGAGATATTCCTTGTTATTGGTTTCAATTGTAAAGTATTATCCGTCCGAGCAAAGAAGCGACGGACTTCCTCCGTGGTCAAGTGTTCAGTGAGCTGACTTCTCACCCGGAGGTCTCGGGTTCGATTCCCCACTGGGGTGGAGAATTTTGTAACCAGAATTATCCCTAACCCCCACTGAGTGTGGAAGTATGTAAGTGAGAGTGTGTGTGTGTGTGTGTTTTTGAGGAAAGTATAATGATTTAAACCAAACGTAAACAAGAACCTACAGACAACGAGTTGTTTCAAGTGCAAAGCCCCCGATATGACCTTACATGTTAAAGGCGGCTATATAAATTAAAGAATATAAAAAAAGACGAAGCTTTTAAAACATTTGACTATCACTCTGGCATAACACATTCTACTTGTAAGGAACTAAGTAATGTTGCTAATGTTCATCTCGATTAGCATTGTGTAGAAAGAAGAATTATCTTTTGTAGGAAATTTGTTTGTAGATCATATTTTTTGTTGTTTAACGTCGTACGTCAAATAGGACGATGGATGGAATTGTGAAATGATAGACAAATGAATATGGCGCTCTAGGTTACACTGCATTTGTGTTCTCACGATGATGGAAAACATCCGACGTTTTCATTCACATAACTTTCTCTGCCTCTTTTCCTAACAAACTATTCTTTTAAAAAATAATTCGTCTAGCTACTTCAGGCTAATCGAGATAAACATTAACAGAGATTGTCTTATTATTTGGTTCCTTGTAAATAGAGGAGAAATAAGGAAATATACTAGGCTAAAGTGATAGTCAAATGTTTTAAAGGCTGTCACTATGTAAACAATTGAAATTCGTTTCGCTTTCAGTTGGCAGAAGCAAAACAAAAGAGATATGAAGCGAATCAGGACTTCACGTTTCAGGAACGATTACATTTTAAAATTGAAACCAAACATAACGAATATCTCGAAAATGATTGAAGTTCCTAAGTAGAATCAAAATAAGGGAGCACCATAGGTTAAAGTGGTACTCAAAAGTTGGTTGCTATGTGACTGTAGTTCCTTTGTTTGTATGGGCAGCAGTTGAAAAATTCCTGTATGAGAAAAGTATAAGTATTTTAAAGCTGAAATCAATAACAAGGAATATCTAAAATGATCTGCTACAGGGAAAAAAAAAAAAAAAAATACGTATAGCATAAATTGTGAGTTTAAAGAATTCTACATTTTCTGTTAATTAAGGTTCTTGTCCATCTCTTACGGTTTAACAGTTATGTAAACTTTGGTAGAATTCATCGAGAATAAGTAGTCTTCACAGGTTATTCCCAGAAATTTCAAGGTATACATGCTATTTGTCAGGTAAATATCTTTAATACGATATTTTAATCAAAATCGTTACAGCCATGTTTGAGAAAATCAAAATTTTCGAAAAAAGTTCCATGTAAAGTGTAGTTAGGGGTGGGGGATTTTCTTGAAAATCTTCGTTGCGCATCCTTGGAAGATACAAAACCTAAATACCAAGTTTGGTTTTTAACGGACACACATACACACAGACAGGCTGACACACGGACATTTTTCTAAAAATGCTTTTTTTTTTTGGATTCAGGGGGTCCAAAAATATATTTTCGCTGAAATCCCGGTATTGAATTTTTGGGTGCATTACAATAATTTCTGTATACACTATGTACGTAGTACGTGTAGAGAAAATAAAAACGAAAAGTTTCGACAATTTTTCCATATAAAGGATATTTTGAGTTGGGGAGATTTTCTTGAAAGCCTTTGTGGCGCATTCTTGGAAGAATCTGAACTTAAATACCAAGTTTGATATTTAACGGGCTTTTGGTTTCTGAGTTATGCCGCCCACAGACACACACATGGACATTTTTCTAAAAATGATTTTATTGGATCCAAGGGGTATTTCCGGTGAAATCTCGCTATTGAAGTTTTGAGTGCAATACAATACCTTCTCTATATACCATATATGTAGTACGTGTAGAGAAAGTTAAACAGTCCTACTCCCATTTTGAGAAAACCAAAAACAACGAAAAATGATACATATTAAACATAGTTTTGCGTTCGGATTTTCTTGAAAATCGTTCTATCGCAAAGAAACGGATTTGAATCCCATAGCAACCATATTTTAAAACATTTGACTGTCGGTTTGTCCTAGTGTGTTCACTTATTTGCCTTCTACTTATAAGGAACTAAGTAATAAGACCGTTTCTGTTAATGTTTTAGCATTAAATAGAAGAATAAGCTTATTAACAATACTTTGTTACAGAGATGTGGAGAAAGTCATGTGAATAGAACACATAAGTATAGTTGACCGTTTTCAAAATATTCCTTGTTATTGGTTTTAATTTTAAACTACTTATTCACGTTTAGTAAGTCGAAAATCAATCTTCGTATCGCTTCTCTTTTATTTTACTTCTTACTATGAAAGAGAACCGATTTCAATTGTTTGATACCATGACAGCTTTTTAAAACATTTGACTGTAGGTTTATCCTAGTGTACTCCCTTATTTCCCTTCTTCTTACAAGAAATCAAGTAATTTCTGTTAATGTTTATCTTGATTAGCATGAAGTAATTAAAAGAATAACATTTTTGTAACAATGCTTTCTTTGGAGAACAGCTATAGAAAGTCAAGTGAATAGATCCCATTTATTGGGAGTTGAGTGTTTTCTAGATATGCATTGTTTTTTGTTTTAGTTTTCCTACGCGTATTCCTTTCTGGAGCAGGAATTTGTTATTTTTACCTGGCCTTACAAAGAGGATAAAATCCAATATCAGGCGACCAGCTGTTTAAAGATTTGACTATCGCTTTAGCCTGGTGTATTACCTTGCTTCACGTCTACCCATAACAAAATAAGAGTATTTCTGCTAAAGTTTATCTCAATTAACGTGAAGTAGATAAGAATAAGCTTTTGTATCAAAAGTGATTAAGATCTTCACCTACTTTTCTTACGTTCTTCGTTATTTTACAATTTAAAAAAAAAAGATGCCATTAATATTAATTTCCCAAGAATCCAATAGCTGATATAGCCCAGTTAAACGTTCCTTTCGCTGCAGAATAAGTTGAAAAAGTCAAGTGAATGGCATATCAGATTTTTTACTTTCTCTACACGTACTATGTTCGTAGTGTATAGAGAAGGTATTGCATCCCCCCAAAAAATTCCATACCGAGATTCACCGGAAATACATTTTTTGGGTCCCCCTGAATCCAAAAAAAAAAAAAAAGGTCGGGGTGTGTGTGTGTGTGTGTGTATGTGTGTGTGTGAAATATGGGTCTAACGATTTTGATTAAAATATCGTATGTTAAAAAATTTACCTGACAAATAATATGTATATCTTGAATTCTCTGGGAATAGCCTCTGATGACTACTTTATTCTGGATGAATTTACGGAATTCTGCATAACTGCTAAACCAAATGAAATACACAAAACCATAGCACACAAAACATATAGAGCACATTAAAACACACAATTTATGTTATATAACACTTTTTCGTGGAGTTGGTCGTTTTTTTAGATATTAATTGTTGTTTGTTTCAGCTTTAAAAAACTTATACTTTTCTCATACAGGAGTTTGTCAACTCTTGTCCGTACAAAGGAACTTCAGTCACATAGCAACCAGTTTTTGACTATCACTTTAACCTATGCTACTCCCTTATTTCGCTTCTACTTACAAGGAAGCAAGTAATAAGACTATTTCTAATAGTTTTTTCTCGATTAGCATGAAGTAAATAGAAGCATAGAATGATTTGTTGCAGAGATGTAGAGAAAGTCATGTGAATGGAACACATAAGAGTTTTTCCTTTCTAAATCATGTTCATCTAGATTAACATTTCCTGAAATAATTCCACTACCAAGTTTATTTGTAAACACGAGAAGAATGCAAAAGTTTAGGTAGGGTATTAGTCAAATGTTGAAAAATCTGAAGTTCTCCATTCACGTGACTTTCTCTACATCGCTGTAATAAATTAGTGTCAATAACCTTATTCTTCTGTTTACTTCATGCTAATCGAGAAAAAATTATCAGAAATGGTCTTATTACTTGCTTCCTTGTAAGTAGAAGGAAAATAATCTAACGTGTTCCATTCACATGATGTCCTGTTCGGTAAACAACCTGTTATTAGACTGCCTCGAGTGGTCGAGTGTGTCTTCTGGGGCGGGGAATTTTTCTTTAGTCAGAATGATTCGCTATCCCCACAGAGTCTGGAAGTGTGTGTGTGTGAGACGGAATGTCTGAGGAAAATTAAATGATTTAAACGAAACGTAAAAGAACCTACAGACAACGAGTTGTTTCAAGTGCAAAGCCCCCGATATGACCTTACATGTTAAAGGGGGATATAGAAGTGAAACAATAACAAAAAAACTGTTATTCAAAACATTAATGTGTTATCTATATCTAGATAAACGTTAGCAGAATTAGTCTTATTAGTACCTTCAAAATAAGTAAAAGGGAAATAAGAAAATGCACAGGCTTTAAAGGCCTGTCGCTATGTGAAACAATTGAAATTCAGTTATACAAAAGTGGTCCAGAATTAACAAGTCTTCAGATGTACATTACGTTTTGTCATCAAAATTACTTAAATATGCGCTATTAATAAAAAAATCGTTAACAGCTATTTTTGAGAAAATAAACATTTTCGAAAATGTTTTCCAATTTTTGAAGTGTATTTGGGGTGGGAGGATTTTCTTAAAAATATTCATGTCGTATATTTGGAAGAAAATTTATTGATAGTAAAAATATCAAAAATAAAGAATAAAACGAGCAAAAAATCAATATTTATAATAGATTTAAAATAAAACATTTCAAAACAAGAATAAATTCTTAATTAAATATCAACCTCTATTAACGGAATTATAAAAATGTCCCATAAAACGAATATCCTGAAAATGATTTACATTATGAATTACTAATTTTAAGACTAACTTCTGCATGCTTTATAGTATCAAATTTTGCTTTGTGTGGAATACCTTTTGTAGCTGAGTTTTATTCTAAGGATATCATTGTTATGGAACTTAAATACCACACACACATACGCACGCACAAGACCCTTTCTAAAATTATTCTTTTGGATCGAGGGAGTCTCAAAGCATGTATTTCCGGTGAAATCTCGATATCGAATTTTTGGGTGCAATACAATACGTACATAGTACTTGTAGAGAAAGTAATGATATTGTAAATCTTGTTTTCCACTTTGAAAGATCCTACATTTATGGCGAATTGTATTTTCACCATGAAACACAGCAAGTAATTGAATACATAATTAGATTAGCATGTTTGCAATGCAATGAGAAGGCACACAAGTACTTACATGTTGACTATGTTTGTTATTCCACCACACTAAGCACTGTATACCAGCGTTGAACTCTCCGGATACTAAAACAACCTGCCATGCGCACGCACCTGCTTCAACTGTCCGGGGCTCTGCCGACCGACTCTCTAACCAAAAGTAGGCTACTGTGACTTCCTCTATACGCATGCGCGCTACTTCACTTCTGCACTTGCATCGGGATCAGCTTCACAATTATTGCAAAACTACAAAGAAAGAAAAAAAAACTGTATGATGTGTTGCATTCACATGACTTTCTCTACATCTCTGCAAAAAAAAAATATTCTTAGAGATTCTTCTATCTACCTCATGCTAAACATTAACACAATAGTTCCTTTTGAGCAGAATGGAAATAAGAGAATACGTCAGAAAAATCTGATGTGTTCCATTCACATGACTTTCTCTACATCTCTGCAAAAAAAAAATTATTCTTAGAGATTCTTCTATCTACCTCATGCTAAACATTAACACAATAGTTCCTTTTTGAGCAGAATGGAAATAAGAGAATACGTCAGAAAAATGTGATGTGTTCCATTCCCATGACTTTCTCTACATCTCTGCAACAAATTATTGTTAATAAGTTTATGCTTCTATTTACTTCAGTCTAATCGAGAAAAAATTAGCAGAAATAGTGTTATTACCTGCTTCCTTGTAAGTAGAAGTGAAATAAGGGAGGACCATAGGTTAAAGTGATAGTCAAAAGCTGGTTGCTATGTGACTGAAGTTCCTTTGTTTGTATGGACAGAACTTGATAAATTCCTGTATGAGAAAATTATCAGTGTTTTAAAGCTGAATCCAAAAACAAGGAATATGTCAAAAACGATCATCTCCACGAAAAAAAATTACATAACATAAATTGTGTGTTTTAACGTGCTCTACATTTTTGTGTGGTAAGTTTTTGTCCCTCTCTTATGGTTTAGCAGTAATGCAAAATTCCGTAAAATTCACTCAGAATAAAGTAGTCTTCAGAGACTATTCCCAGAAAATTCAAGATATACATTTTATTTGTCAGGTAAATATCTTTAATCTTACATTCTCTACACGTACTATGTACATTAGAGAGCATATTGTAATGCACCCAAAAATTCGATACGGGGATTTCACCGGAAATACATGTTTTGGACCCCCCTGAATCCAAAAAAGCATTTTTGGAAAAAGTCCTGCTTGTGTGTATATGTTTCTGTGGACAGTATAGCTCAAAAACGAAAAGACGATTGAATACCAAACTTGGTATTTAAGTTTGGCATCTTCCAAGGATGCGACGCGAAGATTTTCAAGAAAATCCCCCACCCCAATCTACCGTTTACATTGAAAAATGGCTCTATCGATTTTGATTAAAATACCACACATTAAAGCCATTTCCATTTTAAATTTTCTGTGAATACTTTCTAAAGACCTGTTTATTCTGGATGAATTTTACTGAATTTTGATTAAAATACCACACATTAAAGCCATTTCCATTTTAAATTTTCTGTGACTACTTTCTAAAGACCTGTTTATTCTGGATGAATTTTACTGAATTTTGATTAAAATACCACACATTAAAGCCATTTCCATTTTAAATGTTCTGTGAATACTTTCTAAAGACCTGTTTATTCTGCATGAATTTTGCGTAACCAGTAAACCGTAAGAGATAGGTGAAAACTTACTATACAAAAATGTATATCTCGTTAAAATACGCAATTTATGTCATTTACATTTTTTCGTGGAGTTTATAGTTTTTAAGATATTGCTTATTATTAGTTTCAATTGTAAAGTACTTATTCTTTTCTCAGATATAAATGTCCGTTTTTCTTTTGTTCTACTCCTGGCAAAGAAGTGATTTACAATGACAATCACATAACGACAGATTTTAAAACATTTGACTATCACTTTAGCGTAGCATATTCTACAAATGTTTATCTCGATTAACATGGTGTAGATAGAAGAATAATCTTTTGACTGCCTCTGTGGTCGAGTGGTCAGCGACCTGACTTCTCACCCGGAGGTTCCGGGTTCGATTCCCGGCTGGGGCGGGGAAGTTTTCTTTAGCCAGAATTATTATCTATCTCCCACAGAGTCTGGAGGTGTGTATGTGAGAGTGAATGTGTGTGTGTTTCAGGAAACTAAAAAAAAAAAAAAGATTAAACCAAACGTAAATAACCTTCAGACGAGTTGTTTCAAATGAAAAGCCACCGATATGACCTTAGATGTAAAAGGGGGCTATATAAATGATACAATAAAAAATAGTGTTTTGTAAGAAATATGGCAATTGACATCGTTAACAAACACTTATATTTATTTACAGATATTGCGAGTTATTGGTTGCAGTTTCAAGAAACGAGAAGCACCTCTCTCTTCGTCCCTCTGTTGTTTACCCTTAGCAAGCTAAGAGAACTGGATTACAATTGTTTCACATAGTGACCGGCTTTTGAAAGATTTCACTATCACTTTAACCCATACATTTTCTTATTTTTCTCTACTTACAAAGAGGCAAGCAATAAGACAATTTTGCTAATGGTTTTCATGATGTGCATAAAAGTTAGTTTGTGCAACAGCTAGAGAATGTCATGTGAATGTAACACATCAGATTTTTACTTTCTCTACACATATAATGTACATAGTGTATAGAGAAGGTGTTGTATTGCATCCAAAAATTCGATAACAAGATGTCACCGGAAATATATATGTTGAGTTCCCCTGAGTTTGAAAAAAACATTTTTAGAAAAAAATGTCCAAGTGGGTGTGTGTGTTCGTTAAATACGAAATTTGGCTGTTAAGTTTATTATCTTCCAAGGATACGGCATAAAGATTTTCAAGAAAATCCCTCCAACCTTAAATAACCTTTACATGGACATTTTTTTAACATTTTGTTTTTATAAAAAATTGCTCTAACGATTTTGATTAAAATACCTTATAATTAATTGACAAATAAAATGTATATTTTGAATTTTCTGGGAATAGCTTCTGAAGACCTGTTCGTTCTGCATAAATTTTTCTGAAATTTGCATGACTACCAAACCGTAAGAGATAGACAAAAACTTACCTCACGACAAATGTACACTTATTTCGTATGCATTCTTGTTGTAGAGTTAACCGTTTCCAAGATATTTCTTGTTATTGGTTTCAGTTTTAAAATACTTAAACTTTTCTTATACAGGTCACGCATTTAAATCCCATAGCAGCCATATTTTAGCCTGCTTAACAAGGAACTAAGTAATAAAACAGTTTCTGTTAATGGTTACCTTGATAGCATGAAGTAGATAGAAGAATAACAATAATGTTGTTTAGAAGATGTAGAGAAAGTCCTGCGAATGGAATACATATATATATATATAATGGAATATATATATATATATATATATATGTTAATATATTATACTGTTTCTATTTATAAATGAAATAGTAGTGAAAGTAACAAGAATATGGTAAAAAGTGAACAAGAAACTGATTATTCGGGTTTAATTAGAGTGTCAGGCAATAATAGAAGACCGGAGCAAATACTTTGATGCGATAATTATCCAAGATGGGAAAGAAAGTTGCAGCAGTCGATGTTTCTTGTTGAAGAAAGTTCTTGTTCCCATCTCGGGTCATTATTATCGAGTTTCCTTCCGTTCTGTCTCACTCCGCGCTCATATCACACCATCAGACTCTCTTGAGCAAATAATTCTGTAGAGAGCACTCGCAAAATGAATCATTCACGAGGCCTCCCAGAAAGAGACACACGATTTGGCATAACTAAACAATAACCCAACTTTTCATCTTGTACCAAGAGATAAAAACGCGAGTTGTATTTGATAAGACAGAATATTAATAATTTATAATATATTGCAAGGGAGGTTTTATCATAAGTAATATAACGAGAGGTCCAAATTCTATCGATAAATTCGCGAACAAACTGTTGTATTTAATAAGTCTATTTCGTGAATATGGACAAGAAAAAGAATATTGCATTTGTCTTGACGTATATTTGATGAGGTCCAAATCATAAATCATGACCTGCCTCGTTGCTTGAACTGGTTCCACACACACTCTCTCTTGTTTTTAATATTCTGTGACTTTACAACTAGTATGTCTATTTGAGCGATAGACCTATCGCAATTATTATGAGACGAACCTTAATTCAGAGAAAAAACAAATGTACGTGTGCCCGATAGATTTAGAAAAACATTTACTTGTAGCTGAGATAAAAAAAATCTGATGTGTTCCATTCACATGACTTTCTCTACATCTCTGCAACAAATCATTGTTAAAAAGCTTATGCTTCTATTTACTTCACGCTAGTCGAGAAAAGAGTAGGAGAAATAGTCTTATTACTTGCTTTCTTGTAAGTAGGAGTGAAATAAGGGAGTAGCATAGGTTAAAGTGATAGTCAAAAGCTGCTTGCTATGTGACTGAAGTTCCCTCGTTTGTATGGACAGACAGGAGTTGACAAATTCCTGTATGGGAAAAGTATGTTTTTTAAAGCTGAAAACAAAAACAAGGGATATTTCATAAACGATCAACTCCACGAAAAAAATGTATACGACATAAATTGTATGTTTTTATGTGCTTTACGTTTTTTGTGTGGTAAGTTTTTGTCCATTTCTTACGGTTTAGCAGTTATGCAAAATTCCGTAAAATTCGTCCAGAATAAAGTAGGCTTCAGAGGTTATTCCCAGAAAATTCAAGATATACATTTTACTTGTCAGCTAAATATCTTTAATATACGATATTTTAATCAAACTCGTTACAGCCATTTTTGAGAAAAACAAAATGTTCGAAAAAAGTTCTTTGTAAAGGGTAGTTAGGGGTGGGGTGATTTTCTTGAAAATCTTCGTGTCGCATCCTTGGAAGAAACCAAACTTATATACCAAGTTTGGTATTCAACGGTCTTTTCGTTTTTGAGCTATGCTGTCCACATACACACACACACATACACACACGGACTTTTTGTAAGAATGTTTTTTTGGATTCAGGGGGACCCAAAACATGTATTTCCGGTGAAATATCCGTACTGAATCTTTGAGAGGAATGCAATATCTTCTCTATACACTATGTACACAGTACGTGTAGAGAAAGTAAAAAGAAAATTAAAATGCAGAGATAATCAAATCCAATTGGTTGGAACTTTACGCGCCAATGTCCTGGATTGGCCTTTTCCTGCGATCATGTGTCATGAACCAAATAGTCAGGTTTATTACATTAGTTCTCTAACAGTACATGACGCTCTCGACCATCTTTATTTATCGAATGTTTTTTTCCTAGCTACCTGCTGAATTATGATATGGCCGACCTTGTACGAATATTGATAGCAACAACTTTATTTGAGGTTATTGCACTCATCTCATACGCAAGAAATACAAATAATGATTATTTTCACGCCTTTTTTGAGCTAAATACATTATGAACTGGATAAAACTTTAAATAAACATTGTAATAACTGAATTAATAGAAAGTACAATTGTGGAACTGACAGTTATTAAAAGTTACCAATAACCAAGACAAGAGATTAAACAAACGAACGACAAGATTTCAAAGAAATGAACATCAGCTGGACATACATTGTGTCTTTTAACAAGACCTACATCGTTGTGTAGCTGGTAAGTTTTGACTTGTCCAGTTTTGCAGAATGACGGGGCTTCAGAGGCTATTCCCAGATATACATTTTATTTGATATATAAGTATCATTAATATACGGCAATTTAATCAAAACCGTTAGAGCTAGTTTTGAGAAAGTCAGCATTTTCCATTAAAGGGTAGTTTGGAGTGGGGAAAATTTCCACAAAATCGTGTCGCGTACTTGCAAGATACTAAACTTAAATGCCAAGTTTGGTGTTTTACAGACTCTTCGGTTTACAGTTCTCAGACACATCACATTTTCTTTCTCCATACGCACTATGTATATAGTGTATAGAGAAAGTATCGCACTCCACCCAAAAATTCGATACCGAGATTTCACCGGAAATATATGTTTTAGGGTCCCCAATATCCAAAAAAAGCATTTTCACAAAAAGATCCGTGTGTGTGTGTATGTGTGTGTGTGCGCGCGCGCATATGTGTGTGTGTCTGTGAACACGATAACTCAAAAACGAATAGTAGCTAAAATACCAAACCTGGTATTTAAGTTTAGTATCTTACAGGGATGCGACACGAAGATTTTGAGAAAAATCCCGCCACCACAAACTACCCTTTACATGGAACTTTTTTCGAAAAATTTGATTTTCTTAAAAATGGCTCTAGCGATTTTGATTAAAATATCCTATATTAAAGATATTTACCAGACAAATAAAATGTATATCTTGAATTTTATGGGAATAGCTTCTGAAGAACTGTTTATTCTGGATGCATTTTGCTTAATTTGCCATAACTAGTAAACCCTAAGAGATAGACAAAAACTTACTATACAAAAAATGTAGGTTTTTTTAAAATACAGAACTTATGTCATATACATTTTTCTCGTGGACCTGGCGGTTTTCGAGGTACTCATTGTTATTAGTTTCAGTTGTGAAGTACTTATACTTTTCTCAGACGGGAGTGTCCGTTTTTCTTTTGTTCTACTCCTGGCCAAGAAAAGAAGCGGTTTGCAATGACAATCGCCTAACGACAGCTTTTAAAACATTTGACTACTGGTTTAGCGTAGTGTATTCCCTTATTTTCTTCCTACTTCTACGGAACTAAATAATAACATTGTGCTAATGAGTACCTCGATTAGCAAGGTGCAGAAAGAAGAATAAATTTATGTAAGAAGTTTGTAGAAGAGCTAGAGAAAGTCATGTGAGTGTAACACATCACATTTTTACTTTTTCTACACGTATTATATACATAGTGTGTAGAGAAGGTATTGTAATGACACCAAAAATGCACAGTTTTCACCGGAAATATATGTTTTGGATCCCCTGAGTCCAAAAAAAAAAAAGCAGTTTTAGAAGAATGTCCGTGTGATGTGTGTGTGTGTGTGTGTGTGTGTGTGTGTGTGTGTGTGTGTGTGTGTGTGCGCGCGGTGTGTCTGTGGGCAGCACAGCTCAAAAACGAAAAGTCCGTTAAAAGCAAAACTGGTATTTACGTTTGGTATCTTCCAAGGATGCGACACGAAAATTTTCAAGAATGGAACTTTTTTCGAAAATTTTGATTTTCTCAAAAATGGCTCAAACGATTGTGTTCAAAATACCGTATATTAAAGACATTTACCTGACAAATAAAATGTATATCTTGAGCTTCCTTATGAATTTTACGGACTTTTGCAAAAGCGAAAAAGGTAAAAACACTTGCCACACAAATGGAGGGCACGTTAAAGAAAAACAATTTGCGTAATATACATTTTTTTTCGTGAAGTTGGTCGTTTTTGAGATATCCCTTGTTATTGATTTCAGGAATTTCTCAACTCGTGTCCATACGTAGTGCTAGCGTGTCTGCTTCACAGTCAAAAGGTCGTGAGTTCGAATCTCGCTTAGGGTGAGTTCCCCTGGTGAGGTTTTTTTCGGGGTTTTCCCCTAATCCTGAGAAGACGAATGTCGAGTAACTTAAAGCTCCATGGAGCACGAGATCATTTGAGCATCATTTCACCAATTTCATTCATCGTCCGATATGACCAACCAGGTTAATCTACCAAAAAAAAAAAAAAAAAAAAAAAAAAAAAAAACACATAGCAATCAGCTTTTGATTATCACTTTAACGTATGGTACTCTCTTATTTCTCTTCTACTTACAAGGAAGCAAGTAATAAGACTATTTCTGCTAATTTTTTTTTTTCAATTAGCATGAAGTGAATAGAAGCATAAGTTTTTAATAAAATACTTTTGCAAAGATGTAGAGAAAGTCATGTGAATGGAACACATCGGATTTTCTTAAAAGTGCTTTATTTGGATACAAGGAACCTTAAAACGTGTACTCCCGGTGAAATTTTGGTAGGGAATTTTGGGTGCAATGTGTATGTACGTTACGGGAGGGAATTCCACCTTGCAGCCGTGGATTTATTGCTCTCTGACCTTTGGAGGAAGGATGGAGTGAGTGTAATTTGAGAGTGAGCCCGACACCCGGACAGGTGGGGCATGCCTAACACTTCACAAGAAGTTCATCATCTCAACGCCAGGAGCTCGCCACTCAGGTCCGAATTTGACGACATAAAGACAGCAGAATGAAACACCTCATGTCCAATCCCCTTACGGACCTTTATATGGAACAACACGTGATCTACAGAACATGAACAATGTTACGGATGAACCACTGAAAGTGGAAGAGTCAGGATGTAAGTCGTCATGTCCAAGCCCCTTATGGACCTTTATATGGAACAACACGTGATCTACAGAACATGAACAATGTTACGGATGAACCACTGTGAGTGGAAGAGTCAGGATGAAAGTCCTCATGTCCAAGCCCTTTACGGACCTTTATATGGAACAACACGTGATCTACAGAACATGAACAATGTTACGGATGAACCACTGCGAGTGGAAGAGTCAGGATGAAAGTCCTCCCTCACGTCCAAGCCCCTTGTGGACCTTTATATGGAACAACACGTGATCTACAGAACATGAACAATGTTACGGATGAACCACTGCGAGTGGAAGAGTCAGGATGAAAGTCCTCCCTCACGTCCAAGCCCCTTGTGGACCTTTATATAGAACAACACGTGATCTACAGAACATGAACAATGATACGGATGAACCACTGCGAGTGGAAGAGTCAGGATGAAAGTCCCCATGTCCAAGCCCCTTGTGGACCTTTATATAGAACAACACGTGATCTACAGAACATGAACAATGTTACGGATGAACCACTGAAAATGGAAGAGTCAGGATGAAAGTCCCCATGTCCAAGCCCCTTATGGACCTTTATATGGAACAACACGTGATCTTCAGACCATGAGCAATGTTACGGATGAACCACTGTGAGTGGAAGAGTCAGGATGAAAGTCCCCATGTCCAAGCCCCATGTGGACCTTTATATAGAACAACACGTGATCTACAGAACATGAACAATGATACGGATGAACCACTGCGAGTGGAAGAGTCAGGATGAAAGTCCCCATGTCCAAGCCCCTTGTGGACCTTTATATAGAACAACACGTGATCTACAGAACATGAACAATGTTACGGATGAACCACTGAAAATGGAAGAGTCAGGATGAAAGTCCCCATGTCCAAGCCCCTTATGGACCTTTATATGGAACAACACGTGATCTTCAGACCATGAGCAATGTTACGGATGAACCACTGAAAGTGGAAGCGTCTACAGTTGTTTAAAAGCAATACTTCGGCTGACTGATACGAACATTAGATGAGTGTTGTCATCAAGCGTGTCCTCCATTGGTCGTCCAGTTGATGAAGAATAGCAGGAAGGGTTTCGTATCGGTGATGACCAGAACAGTGTGGTTGATAAGTATGTGTCATCCATCTAGGGAAAAATCTGGTGTTAGACTCACACGAATTTCTCTAGCTGTTCTACAACAAATTATTCTTAAACAGCTTCTACTTCTATTTACTTCATAATGGAGAAACTATTAGCAGAATCATTCTTATTGCTAGCTTCCTTGTATGTAAAAGCGAAATAAGGGAGTACCATAGGTTAAAGTGATACTCAAAAGCTGGTTGCTATGTGACTGAAGTTCTTTTGTTTGTATGGACACGAGTTGACAAATTCCTATATGAGAAAAGTATATGTTTTTTAAAGCTGAAACCAATAGCAAGGAATATCTCAAAAACGATCAACTGCACGAAAAAAAATTATGTAACATAAATTGCGCTTTTTAATGTGCTCTACATTTTTGTGTGGTAGGTTTTTGTCCATTTCTTACGGTTCAGAAGTTATGCAAAATTTTGTAAAATTCATCCAGAATAAAGTAATCTTCAGAGGCTATTCCCAGAAAATTCAAGATATACATGTTATTTGTCAGGTAAACATCTTTAATATACGACATTTTAATCAAAATCGTTAGAGCCATTTGGAGTAAAATCAAACTTTTTAAAAAAAGTTCAATGTAAAGAGCAGTTGGGGGTGGGGGATTTTGTTGAAAATGTTCGTGTCGCATCCCTGGAAGATACTAAACTTAAATACCAATTTTGGCATTTTACCGAAGTTTCGTTTTTGAATTATCCTATTCACAAACACACAGACACATACGGAAAATGCTTTTTTTGGATATAGGGGACCCTAAAACATGTATTGCGGTGAAATCTCGGTATTGAATTTTTGGGTGCAACAGAATACCTTCTGTATACACCATGTAGAGAAAGTAAGAAGACATGTTTACTGGCAAACAGCAGTATAGAGCACAAGCTTTACCCACACGGAAGCCAAATTCTGATGAGCTTCCTTACGAACATGTTGGACATGACGATACCAATAGGAACACCCGAATATTTGGTGCTGTAAGAAACAGGAAGAGCTTGGTCATGTAGCATGTGGCATTTATCAGAGTTCACAACGTGCGTCTGCAGCCAACCACTGGCGCCATCCCGCCGTCGGGAAATATACCTGCAAGAGACCTGTTGGGAAGTGACACGAAGTTGGGGGCAACACTCGCCTAGTGACCACGGGTGAAACCCATCCCAGGACCTCCCGAACGACAATCTTAGCCGAACACCCTCAGCCACCTGGATTCGTTAGCACTATGTAGAGAAAGTAATAAGATAAATAATTAAGTGTAATGTTACGTTTTTACTTTCTCTACACGTACTATATACATAGTGTATAGAGAAGGTGCAGTACTGCACCCAAAAATTCGATACCGAGTTTTCATCGGAAATACATGCTTTGGGCACACTAAATCTAGAAAAAGCATTTTTAGAAAAAGGTCCGTGTTTGTGCGTGTGTGTCTGTTGGCATTTAAGTTTGGTCTTCCAAGGATGCGACATGAAGATTTTCAAGAAAATCCCCCCACTTAAACTACCTTTTACATGGAACTTTTGATTTTCTAAAAAATAGCTCTAACGATTTTGATTAAAATATGGTATATTAAAGATATTTACCTGACAAATAATATGTATATTTTGAATTTTCTGGGAATAGGCTCTGAAGACTAATTTATCCTGGATGAATTTTGCGGAAATTTGCATAACTGCTAAACCATAAGAGATGGAAAAAAAACTCACACACAAAAATGTAGAGCACATTAAAACACACAATTTATGTAATATACATTTTTTTTCGTGGAGTTGATCGTTTTTAGATATTCCTTGTTTTTGGTTTCAGCTTTAAAAACTTATACTTTTCTCATACAGAATTTATCAACTCTTGTCAATACAAACAAAGGAACTTCAGTCACATAGCAACCAGCTTTTGACTATTATTTTAACCTATGGTACTTCCTTATTTCGCTTCTACTTACAAGGAAGCAAGTAATAAGGCTATTTCTGCTACATATATATATTTCTGTGTTATCATAAAGTAAATAGAATCATAAGGTTTTTAAAAATAATTTGTTGCAGAGATGTAGAGAAAGTCATGTGAATGGAGCACATCAGATTTGTTTTTTTACAATTGTATAGCCCCCAAAGGTGAAACAACTGGTATTACAACATTAGGTTAACCATTTTATATGACTAAACACACGCTCACTCATAGGGAATGGCTAATAATTGTGGTTAAAGAAAACTTCCCCGACCTAGCTCGCTGACCACTCGACCTCGGAGGCAGTCTATTTTACGTTTTGTGCAACCTTTGCCTAGTAACTTCCAACTAAAGCATTAATACTATAGTAGACAAATATTTTATTTATATGTAAGTTTATTCCGTGCAGCAAATGTAGCAATGTTAGATACAGAGGCGGTCACGATCACATGAGTGAGGGTGATCTTGGTTTTCTCTTCCGTCGACTTCCTTCCTGCTGGACATGGTCGTATTGCACTCTCGCTTCACACACGTAGACTTGCACATTTAGCATACAGTCTCATCCAAAGGAGCGAGTCCACCACAACTGTAACGGCATTATAACCATACACACAAGTACATTTTAATAAAATGATCGTGGAAAACTTATTTTTACTTTCTCTACACGTGCTATGTACATAGTGTATAGAGAAGGTATTGTATTGCACCCAAAAATTCCATACCGGACGTACTCGTTTTAGGATCCCCTTTATCAAAAACAATCTGATGTGTTACACTCACATGACTTTCTCTAGCTGCTCTACAAACAAATTTCTTACGAAATATAATTCTTCTTTCAACACCATGCTAATCGAAATAAACATTAGCAGAATTTTATTACATAGTTCCTTATAAGTAGGATGGAACTAAGGGAATGCACTAGGTTAAAGTGGTAGTCAAGTGTTTTAAAAGCTGTCGTTATGCGATTGTCATTACAAATCGCTTCTTCTCTTGGTCAGGAGTAGAACAAAAGAAAAACGAACACTTCCGTCTGAGAAAAGTGTAAGTACTTCACAATTGAATCTGATAACAAGGAATACCTCGAAAACCGTAAGTTCCACAAACAATTTTATATGACTTAACTTGTGTATTTTAACAAGATCTACGTGTTTTGTTTTGCAAGTTTTGTCCATCTCTTACAGTTTACTAGTTATTCCAAATTAAACAAAATTCATCCAGAATAAACAGGTTTTTAGAAGCTATTCCCAGAAAATTCAAGACATACAATTTATTTGTCAGCTAAATATCCTTAATATACGATATTTTAATCAAAATCGTTACAGCTAATTTTAAGAAAATCAAAATTTTCGAAAAAAATTGCATGTAAAGGCTAGTTGGGGCTGGGGGATTTTCCTGAAAATCTTCGTGTCGCATCCTTAGAAGATATCAAACTTAAATACGAAGTTTGGTATTCAACGGTCTCTTCATTTTTGAGCTATGCTGTCCACACACACACACACATACACACAAAGACCTTTTTGTAATTTTTTTTTTTTTATTCAGAGAGTCCTAAAACATATTTCCGGTAAAATCTCGGTATCGAATTTTTGGGTGGAATACAATACTTCCTCTATACACTGTGTACATAGTACGTATAGAGAAAGTAAAAATTAACAAAAGGTCCGTTAGTGAGTAATTTGTGTGTGTGTGTGTGAACACGATAACTCAAGGTCACGAAGGTTTTTAGGAAAATCCGCCACCCCAAACTACCCTTTAAATGGAAAGTATTGTTTTTCTCAAAAATAGCTCTAACGATTTTAATTAAAATACAGCATACCAAATATATTTACATGCCAAATAAAATGTATAGGTATTACATTTCTGGGAATAACTTCCGAAGATCCCTTTATTCTGTATGAATTTTGCTGACTTTTATAGAAGTAGTAAACCGTAAGAGATGGGCAAAAACTTACCACACAAAAAATATAGAGCATGTAAAAACACACAATTTATGTTATATCCATTTTTTTCGTGGAGTTCATCATTTTTTAGATATTCTTTGTTACTTGTTTCTGTTTTAAAATACCTAAATATTTGTGATACGGGGCTTTGTAAACAGCTGGGCATGTAAAGAAATGGATTTCAACCATATAGCAACCAGCCGTAATAAAATTTGACTATCGTTTTCCATTTTTGTTGCAGAGTTGAACATATTACTGGCTTCAGTTTTAAACTTCCAACTTTTCTCAAACGGGACCATGTAAAGCAAACTGAACCTCAATTGTTTCACTTAATGGCCAGCTTTGAAAACAGTTGACTATCACTTTAACCTATGGTACTCCCTTATTTCTCTTCTAGTTGCAAGGAATAACACCATTTCTGTTAATGTTTATCTTGATTAGCGTGAAGTGGTTCAAACCACTCTCTTTATATCTTTGTCTGCTCTGTGTGTTCGTAAATGTGTGCGCTTCAGAACTGAGCTCTAGTTATAATCACTTTTTCCCATCAACAGGTACCGTAAAATACAAAATAAACAACAACAGTATAATAATAATATTAATAATAATAATAATAATAATAATAATAATAATAATAAATAAAATTAAAAATAAAATAAAAAAACTGAACAGATAAACACATTTTTGCAATTTGTCTAGTTTAATGTTTTTAAACACCGACATAGATTAGACCGAAAGGCACAGATAAATAGATAGATATATCGAGGGATGGATACATCAACTAGATAGATCGATCGCTGAACTGATAGATCATATAGATGATGGATCCAGGGATGCATTAGGAAGATAAATTAATAGATAGATAGTTTTTGATAGTGTTTAACGCCCGTTTTTACTACTTTTGGCACCGCAGACGGTTACACTGTTCATACATGGAATGAAGATGGAGCACCGGTGGAATGTAATGGCAGGAGAAACTGAAGAAAACCGGGCTTTGTGCCGCTTTGTCCACCACAAATCTCACATGCGGTAGCTTGGGATCGAACCTGGGTCCTCTGGGAGAGAGGCGAGTGGCCTAACCTCTCGGCTACAGCGCCACCAGATAGATAGATAGATAGATAGATAGATAGATAGATAGATAGATAGATAGATAGATAGATAGATAGATAGATAGATAGATAGATAGATAGATAGAAGATAGATAGATAGATAGATGGAAGATAGATAGATATATAGATAGAAGATAGATAGATAGATAGATAGATGGAAGATAGATAGATAGATATATAGATAGAAGATAGATAGAGTGAGAGAGATAGATAGATAGATAGAGAAAGAGAGAAAGAGCGAGAGAGATAGAGAGAGAGAAAGAGAGAAATAGAGAAAGAGAGAGATAGAGAGAGAAAGAGAGAGAGCGAGAGAGAGCGAAAGAGAGACAGAGAGAGATAAAGAGAGAGATAGAGAGATAGAGAGAGAAAGAGAGAGAGAGCGAGAGAGATAGAGAGAGAGCGAGAGAGATAGAGAGAGAGCGAGAGAGATAGATAGTGATAGAGAGACAGAGAGAGAGCGAGAGAGAGAGACAGAGAGATAGAGAGAGAGAGACAGAGAGAGACAGAGAGAGCGAGAGAGAGAGAGAAAGAGAGAGAGACAGAGAGAGATAGAGAGAGATAGATAGAGAAAGAGAGAGAAATAGAGAAAGAGAGAGATAGAGAGAGATAGAGAGAGATAGATAGATAGATAGAGAAAGAGAGAAAGAGCGAGAGAGATAGAGAGAGAAAGAGAGAAATAGAGAAAGAGAGAGATAGAGAGATAGAGAGAGAGAAAGAGAGAGAGCGAGAGAGAGCGAAAGAGAGAGCGAAAGAGAGACAGAGAGAGATAAAGAGAGAGATAGAGAGATAGAGAGAGAAAGAGAGAGAGAGCGAGAGAGATAGAGAGAGAGCGAGAGAGATAGAGAGAGAGCGAGAGAGATAGAGAGTGATAGAGAGACAGAGAGAGAGCGAGAGAGAGAGAGACAGAGAGAGAGACAGAGAGATAGAGAGAGAGACAGAGAGAGCGAGAGAGAGAGAGAAAGAGAGAGAGACAGAGAGAGATAGAGAGAGACAGAGAGAGATAGAGAGAGAGACAGAGAGAGAGAGCGAGAGAGAGACAGAGAGAGAGCGAGAGAGAGACAGAGAGAGAAAGAGAGAGAGACAGAGAGAGAGCGCGAGAGAGACAGAGAGAGACAGAGAGAGAAAGAGAGAGAGACAGAGAGAGAGAAAGAGAGAGAGACAGAGAGCGCGAGAGAGACAGAGAGAGACAGAGAGAGAGAGAGAGAAAGAGAGAGAGACAGAGAGAGAGCGCGAGAGAGACAGAGAGAGACAGAGAGAGACAGAGAGACAGAGAGAGAGAAAGAGAGAGAGACAGAGAGAGACAGAGAGAGAGACAGAGAGAGACAGACAGAGAGAGAGACAGAGAGAGACAGAGAGAGACAGAGAGAGAGAGACAGAGAGACAGAGAGAGAGAAAGAGAGAGAGACAGAGAGAGAGAGCGCGAGAGAGACAGAGAGAGAGAGAGAGACAGAGAGAGACAGAGACAGAGAGAGCGCGAGAGAGACAGAGAGAGAGACAGAGAGAGAGAGAGACAGAGAGAGAGAGCGCGCGAGAGAGACAGAGAGAGAGACAGAGAGAGAGAGAGAGAGAGAGAGAGAGAGAGAGAGAGAGAGAGAGAGCGAAGGTGGACATGTTTGTCGAGTTGCATTTTCCGGAAGTTTTGCTGTACCAAACAGTCAAATAGAAAGCTGAACAAAACCACTCGTAACATAATAAGTTGTAATTAAAACTTTCAACTGTTTTATTTTGTGGTGAGCAATGATTTAAAAATAAGTTAACTAGGAGAAACGTCCGTTGTTAGAAATCGTTAGTGATCACAGGTTCTTACAATAATTGTCAACTTCATGTTCCCACTTCACACAATAATATTCAAAATCTTTCTTTTTTATATTTCCCCGAGAGTCTCGTAAAATGTTGTTTTTAAGCTTTTACTTGTGGTTTACTCGTCCATATTATTTAATTCAGTTTTCTTTAGATACATTCCTTAACGCGAAATGTCATTATGTATTGCATTTCACACAAAACTCTGATGTGATCCATTCACATCATTTTCTCTATTTATTCTGCAAACAAACTATTCTTACACAAGGTTATATACTTAATGCTAAGCGAGATAAACATTAGCAGAAATAGTCTTATTACTTGCTTCCTTGTAAGTAGAAGCGAAATAAGGGAGTAGCATAGGTTAAAGTGATAGTCAAAAGCTGGTTGCTATGTGACTGAAGTTCCTTTGTTTGTATGGACAGGAGTTGAAAATTCCCGTATGATAAAAGTATAAGCTTTTTAAAGCTCAAACCGAAAACAAGATAGGTATACCTCAAAAACGATCAACTACACGAAAAAAATGTATAGGATGTAAATTGTATGCTTTAACATGATCTACCTTTTTTTGTGTGCTAAGTTTTTGTCCAACTGTTATGGTTTAGTAGTTATTGAAAATTCCATAAAATCATCCAGAATAAAGTAGTCTTCAGAAGCTATTCCCAGAAAATTCTAGATATACATTTTATTTGTCAGGTAAATATCTTTAATATACCATATTTTAATCACAATTGTTAGAGCCATTTTAAACAAACTCAAAATTTTGGAAAAAACTTCTATATAAAGGGTAGTTTGGGGTGGGGGGATTTTTCTCAAAATCTTCGTGTCGCATCCCTGGAAAATACTAAAGTTCAACACCGAGTTTGGTATTTTACCGACTTTTCGTTTTGAGTTATCGTGTTCCCAGACACTCGGACCTTTTTGTGAAAATATTTTTACTTTCTCTATACGTACTATGTACATTGTGTATAGAGAAGGTATTGCACTCCACCAAAAAATTCGATACCGAGATTTCACCGGAAATATATGTTTTAGGGTCCCCTGTATCCAAAAAAAGCATTTTCAGAAAAAGGTCCGTGTGTGTATGTGTGTGTGTATTGCCGTGTGTCAGTGTGTCTGTGTGTCTTTGAACACGATAACTTAAAAACGAAAAGTCGGTAAAATACCAAACTTGATATTTAAGTTTAGTATCTTCCAGGGATGCGACACGAAGATTTTGAGAAAAATCCCCCCACTCCAAACTACCCTTTACATAGAACTTTTTTCGAAAATTTTGATTTTCTAAAAAAATGGCTCTAACAGTTTTGATTAAAATATTGTACATTAAAGATATTTACCTGACAAATAAAATGTATATTTTGAATTTTCTGGGAATAGCCTCTGAAGACTACTTTATTCTGGGTAAATTTTACGGAATTTTGCATAACTGCTAACCATAAGAGATGCACTAACTAGCAGTTATTAAAAGTGAAGGTTGGCTGTCACCTTGTTACCAATAACCAAGACAGGAGATTAAACAAACGAACGACAAGATTTCAAAGAAATGAACATCAGCTGCGATAATATCGCTCCCGTAAGATGACCTCGATTGATTCAAATTGCCTAATCTCGGCCATTCCATTGCTGCTTGAGCTGAACTGTCAGTATACACTGGCGCTATTTGCATATACAATTTGATTGGTCGAAGATTTTGTGCACTCAAAATTAACAAATAAGTTTCGGCATTGAAAAACTGGTACCACGTGACAATAAATGTCTTGACAGAATGGAGAAACAGAGTAAGGTAGTGTAACTCAGTAAATAAAGTTTTGTGTTGATAACTTTGGTTATGTCAAATCGTGTGTCCCTTTATGGATAAGGAGTTGAGATGACAGATGAGGTCATTGACCTGTTCGCAGCTTTAACAATGGCTACCGCGCCTTCCCCTCATTGTGGAAAGGCAAAAGCCTGTTAGAAAGTAAGCATTTCAATGTTGAGGCCGTTATGAATGACGTCGTAATATAGACTCGCTCCCAGACTACGTTTCTCTTCTGCTGCTGCACTTGATTTGTTACATTCATATGACTTTCTCTACATATCTGCAACAATTTATTGTTAAAAAGCTTATGCTTCTATTTACTTCATGCTAATCGAGAAATAATTAAGCAGAAATAGTCTTATTACTTGCTTCCTTGTAAGTAGAAGCGAAATAAGGGAGTACCATAGGTAAAAGTGATAGTCAAAAGCTGGTTGCTATGTCACTGAAGTTCCTTTGTATGCACACGAGTTCACAAATTTCTGTATGAGAACAGTATAACTTTTTCAAAGCTGTAACCAATGACAAGGAATATCTGAAAAACCATCAATTTCACGAAAAAACAAGTATATTACATAAATTGTGTGTTTTAATATGCTCTACATTGTTTGTGTAGTAAGTTTTTGTCTATCTCTTACAATTTACCAGTTATGCAAAATTCAATAAAAATGATTCAGAATAAAGAAGTCTTTAGAGGCTCTTTCTAAAAAATTCAAGATAAACGCTTTATTTTGCATGAAAATATCTTAAATATAAGAGGTTTTAATTAAAATCGTTACAGGCATTTTTCATAAAATCAACATTTTCGAAATTTCTTGCATGTAAAGGGTAGTTTGGGGCGGGGGGGAGGCTTTCTTAAAAATCTTCGTGTCGCATCCTTGGAAGACACCAATCTTAAATACCAAGTTTGGTATTTGACGGTCTTTTCGTTTTTGAGCTATGCTACCCACTGGCAGACAGACATTTTGCTAAAAACACCTATTTTTGGATTCGAAGGTCCTGAAAAGATATATTTCCGTGCAATCTCAAGTTGGAATTTTTGGGTGCAATACAATACACTATGTACATAGAACGTGTAGAGAAAGTGAAGTGTATATTTAACAATTTGCGAGACATTCTCTATTACTGGTTTAAGTTTTAAAATAGTTAAACTTTTGTCACAAAGGGAGCCCTCGTTGGCTTTACTCCTAGACAAGGAAATAACCAAGTTTCAATGCTTTTAAAACATTTGACTGTCACTTTATCCTAGTGTATTCCCTTATTTCTCTTCTACTTACAAGGAACTAAGCAATAAGACTGTTAATGTTTATCTCGATTAGCATTCAGCAGAGAGAACAATAACCTTTTGTAACAACAGCTTTTTGCAGCACAGGTAGAGAAGGACATGTGGATTTAATTATTTTTTTTTTGTTTTTATCTATTTCAGCCTCATTTTAAATTTCGATAAGTTTTCTTTACAGAGGTTCGCGTAGAAATGGACTGCTCCAAGGAAAATGTTGTAAAATGTGAGCTTTTAAATGAAGGTGGCCATGACATTGATGACGACAGACAAAAGTCAGTGACCTGTAGGGACCACCTAGAAGGGTCATCTTGTGTTGTTGACGGCCACCTTTACCTCCCTTGACAGATTCCCTGGTGCGGAAACTTGACATCACACACACTGTGTCGCCTGGCGCGCGTCCTCCCGACCTAGCCGAGACTGCAATACCGATTTATTTCCAGTGTAAAACACGTAACTAGTACTTGAATATAAAATACAACAATTTCTAAAACAAATGCAATCTTCTTGCGAGAGAAATTCTATGTGAACAATATTAAATCTAGGACCAATTATCTCACAGACTATTTAAGGAATTGAAATGTTTACAGGAAGTAGATGCACAGTTCACTGATTATGTATTTTCACTTTCTCTATCACGTTTATAACAGGTAGTGTACGCACACAAAAAGAATAGAAAGATAGAGAAAGAGACAGAATGAGAGACACCCGCACAAGGACCTTTTTACTTTCTCTACACGTACTATGTATATAGTGTATAGAGAAGGTATTGCAGTCAACCCAAAAATTAGATACCGAGATTTCACCGGAAATACATGTTTTGGAGCCCCCTGGATCCAAAAAAAGCATTTTCAGAAAAAAGTCCGTGGGTGTGTGCGTGGTCTATATGTCTGTGTACAGCATAGTTCAAAAACAAAAAAGAGCGTTAGAATTTAAGTTAGGAATTTTTCAAGCATGCGACAAGAAGATTTTCAAGAAACTCCCCCCACCCCAACTACCCTTTATATGGAACCTTTTTAAACATTTTTATTTTCTTAAAAATGGCTCTAAAGATTTTGATTAAAATATCGTATATTAAAGATATTTATGTGGCAAATAAAATGTATATCTTGAATTTTCTGAGAATAGCCTCTAAAGACTACTTTATTCTGGATCAATTTTACGGAATTTTGCATTAACTACTAAACCGTAAGAGATAAACAAAAACTTACCACAAAAAAGTAGAGCACTTTAAAACACACGATTTATGATATATATTTTTCTCGTGGAGTTGATTGTTTTTTTTTTAGATATTCCTTGTTTTTGGTTTCAGTTTGAAAAACTTGCAAACTCCTGTCCATACAAGCAAAGGAAATTCAGTGACATAGCAACCAGCTTTTGACTATCACTTTAACCTATGCTACTCCCTTATTTCGTTTCTACTTTCAAGTAATAAGACTATTTCTGCTAATTGTTTTCTCGATTAGCATAAAGTAAATAGAAACATTATTTTTTAACAATAATTTGTTTTAGAGATGTAGAGAAAGGCATATGAATGGAACCCAACAAATGTTTGTATTCCTCCCGAAAATTCAGTACCGAGATTTGAAGGGAAATACATATTTTGAAACCAACTGAATCCAAAAACGTATTTTTAGAACATCATCAGTGAGAGAGAGAGAGAGAGAGAGAGAGAGAGAGAGAGAGAGAGAGAGTTTGGACATCATAACTGAAAAACGAAAAGTTGATTGAATCTAAGTTTAGTTTCTTCCAGTAAAGCGACACGAAGATCTTCTGCAGCCCCAAACTATCCTTCAGATGGAAAACATTTCCATGCTTTTCTCAAACTTAGCTGTAATGCCTTTCATTAAAATACCGTATATTAAACATGTTTACATAGCAAATAAAACGTTTAACTTGAATTTTCTGGAAAAGCCTCTCAAGACCTCTTTATTCCGCATGAATTTTACTCAATTTTGCGTAAGTGCTAAACTGTAAGAGACAGATAAAAATCTGATGTGTTCCATTTACATGACTTTCTCTACATATCTGCAAAAAATATCGTTAAAAACCTTATTCTGCTGTTTTCTTCATGCTGATCGAGAAAAAAATAGCAGATATAAAATGTTTACTTGCTTCCTTGTAAGTAGAAGCGAAATAAGGAAGTATCATAGGTTAAAGTGATAGTCAAAAGCTGGTTGCTATGTGACTGAAGTTCCTTTGTTTGTATGGACACGAGTTGATAAATCCCTGTATGAAACCAAAAGCAAGTAATGCCTCAAAAAACGAGCAATTCCACGAAAAAAATGTATAAAACATAAATTGTGTGTTTTAACGAGCTCTACATTTTCTGTGTGGTAAGTTTTTGTCCATCTCTTACTGTTTAGCAGTTATGCAAAATTCCGTAAAATTTATCCAGAATAAAGTAGTCTTCAAAGGCTCTTTCTAGCAAATTGAAGATATGCCTCGTATTTGTCAGGTAAATATATTAAACTACGATATTTTAATCCAAATCGTTAGGGCCATTTTTTAGAAAATCAACATTTTCGAAAAAAGTTCTATGAAAATGGTAGTTGGGGTGGAGTGATTTCTTTTGAAAATCTTCGAGTCGCATCCCTGGAAGATACTAGACATGAATACCAACGGTCTTTCAGTTTTTGAGCTATGCTGTTTACAGTCAGAGGGACACACACGGACCTTTGTCTAAAAATGTTTTCTTTCTATTTTCTCTACATGTACTATGTACATAGTGTACAGGGTAGGTATTGTAGTGCACAGAAAAAACGATACCGAGATTTCACCGGAAATACACGTTTTGAGACCTCCTGAACCCAAAAAAAGCATTTTTAGAAAAATGCCCGTGGGTGTGTGTGTGTGTGTGTGTGTGTGTGTGTGTGTGTGTCTATGGGCAGCATACCTGAAAAACGAGAAGTCCGTTTAAAACCAAACTTTGTATTTAGGTTTTGATATCTTCTAAGGATGCGGCACGAAGATTTTCAAGAAAATCCCCCCACCCCCGACTACCCTTTATATGGAAATATTTTTGAAAATGTTGATTTTCTCAAAAATGGCTGTAACGATTTTGATTAAAATATCGTATATTAAAGATATTTGCCCGATAAATAAAATGTATATCTTGAATTTTCTGGGAATAGCTTTTGAAGACCACTTTATTCCGAATGAATTTTACGGATTTCTGCACAACTGCTAAACTGTAAGACATAGACAAAAACTTACTATACAAAAAATTTAGAGCAGGTTAAAACACGCAATTTATGTAATATACATGTTGATCGTTTTTTTAAATATTCCTTGTTATTAGTTTCAGCTTTGAAAAACTTATACTTTTCTCATACAGGAATTTGGCAACTGCTGTCCATACAAACAAAGGTACTTCAGTCACATAGCCACCAGCTTTTGACTATCACTTTAACCTATGGTACTCCCTTATTTCACTTCTACTTACAAGGAAGCAAGGAAGCTATTTCTTTTTCGATTACCGTGAAGTAAATAAACGCATAAGGTTGTTAACAATAATTTGTTGCAGAGATGTAGAGAAAGTCATGTGAATGGAACACATGAGATCTTTTTAGATTCAGGGGGACCTAAAACATGTATTTTCGGTGAAACCACGGTAAGGAATTTTTGAGTGTATCACAATACCTTGTCTACACAGTATGTAGGTACATAGTACGTGTAGAGAAAGAAAACATTGTGTGGCTGCGCTACTGAGTGGAGCTTCATTGACAGAGAGGTGTTATACAACACGATGTGGGTTTTAGGTGCAGAGCTCTCACCTAACCTCACTTTCACTAGCACCACCAAATTAAGGGTCCTCCGCCCCCTACTTGTGATGACCGACATTAATGGTATACCACTTATTCTAATACGTAGCGAAGGTGTTGCATTCCACTAAAAAAGTCTGATGCGTTACACTAACATGACCTGCTCTACATCTCTGCAACAAATTATTGTTACAAAGGTTATTCTTCTATTTACTTCATGCTAATCGAGAAAAAATTAGTAGAAATAGTAATTATTTGCTTCCTTGTTTGTAGAAGTGAAATAAGGGAGTACCATAGGTTAAAGTGAAAGCCAAAAGCTGGTTGCTATGTGACTGATGTTCCTTTGTTTGTGTGGACAGCAGTTGCCAAATTCCTGTATGAGAAAAGTATAAGTTTTTCAAAGCTGAAACTAATAACAAGGAATATTTAAAAAAACGATCAACATGTATATTACATAAAATGTATGCTTTAATGTGCTCTACATTTTTTGTGCAGTATGTTTTTGTCAATCTCTTACGGTTTACTAGTTATACAAAATTCATTCAGAATAAACAGCTCTTTAGAAGCTATTCCCAGAAAATTCAAGATGTACATTTTATTTGTGATAGTTATGCTTTTAATATGTGGTGATTTAATCAAGTATGTTATACCATTTTTAAGAAAAACAAAATTCTCAAAAAATTACAAGTGTGGGAATTTTCTTGAAATTTTTTGTGTCGCATCCTTGGAAGATACCAAACTTAAATACCAAGTCTGGTATTAAATGGTTGTTTGGTTTTTGAGCTATACTGTCCAAACACCCACCCACACACAAAAAAACACACACACACAGGTACCTGTTTCTGAAAATGTTTTTTTTTTTTTGATCAGGGGGTCCTAAACATGTATTTGTGGTGAAATCTCGAATTCGAATTTTTGGGTGGAGTACAATACTTCTCTATCCCTATGTACATTATACATAAAGGGCTAGAGAAAGTAAAACAAATCTGATATATTCCATTCGCATGACTTTCTCTACATCTCTACAACAAATTATTGTTAAAAAGATTGTGCTTCTATTTACCCCAAGCTAATCAGAAAAAATTAGCAGAAATTGTCTTATTACTTGTTTCCTTGTAAGTAGGAGCGAAATAAAGGCTAAAGCGATTGTCAAATCTTTTAAAATGTGGTTGGCATGTGGTTGAAATCCGTTTCTAAGCAGAACCAGGAGTTTAGAACTTTCCGTGTGAGAAAAGATGAAGTATTTTAAATCTGAAGCAAATAAAAAGGAGTACATTAGAAATAGTAAATTCCACGAAAAACCGAATATGTAATAAATTGTGTGTTTTAGCGAGCTTTTCATTATTTGTGTGATAAATTTTTGTCTATCCCTTACAGTTTGCCAGTTGTGCAAAATTCATTTAGAATAAAGAGGTCTTTAGAGCTTATTCCCAGAAAATCCAAGACATACATTTTACTTGGAATATAAATATCCTTAATCTGTGGTATTTTAATCAAAATCGTTAGAGCCATTGTTGAAAAAATCAAAATTTTCAAAATGTTTTTCCATGTAAAGGGTAGTTTTAGCTGGGGAGGTTTTTATCACAATCTACGTGTCGCATCCCTGGATGATACTAAATTTAAATACCAAGTTTGTTATTTTACCAACTTTTCGTTTTTGAGATATCGTCTTCATAGACACACGACACACAACTTTTTCTAAAAATGTTTTTTTAATACCCTAAAACGTGTATTTTTGGTTAAATATCGATTATCATAAAGTAGATAGAAGAATATGTTCTTTACAATAATTTCTTGCAGAGATGCACAGAAAGTCATGTGAATGGAACACATCAGAATTGTTACTTTCTCTACACGTATTATGTACTGTATAGGGAACGTATTGCAATGGGCCCGAAAATTCATACCCAGATTTTACCGGAAATACATGTTTTGGGTCCCCCTGAATAAAAAAAAAACATTTTTAGAAAAATGTTCATTTGTGTATCTGTGTGTGTGGTTATGTATGTGTGTGTGTCTGTGTGTCTGTGGGCAGCGTAGCTCAAAAACGAAAAGACCGTTAAATACCAAACTTGGTATTTA
Source organism: Hymenopus coronatus (assembly GCA_030762935.1). Classification (NCBI taxonomy): domain Eukaryota; kingdom Metazoa; phylum Arthropoda; class Insecta; order Mantodea; family Hymenopodidae; genus Hymenopus; species Hymenopus coronatus. Next base: position 5,728,924 of record CM060895.1, on the reverse strand, counting down.
AATTTGGTATCTTCCAAGGATGCGACACGAAGATTTTCGATAAAATCACCCCACTCCAAACTACCCTTTACATGGAACTTTTTCGAAAATGTTCATTTTCTCAAAAATGACTCAAAGGATTTTGATTAAAATATCGTATACTAAAGATATTTGCCTGACAAATAAAATGTATATCTTGAATTTTCTGGGAATAGCTTTTTAAGACTATTTTATTCTGGATGAATTTACGGAATTTTGTATATCTGGCAAATCGTAAGAGTTAAAAAAAAAACTTAGTACACAAAAAATTTAGATCACGATAAAACACACACTTTATGTCATACAGTATTTTTTTCGTGGAGTTGGTTGTTTTTGAGATATTCCTTGTTTTTGGTTTCAGGTTTAATAAACTTACACTTTTCTCATACAGGAATTTGTCAACTGCTGTCCATACAAACAAAGGAACTTCAGTGACATAGCAACCAGCGTTTGACTATCACTTTAACCTATGTTACTCCCTTATTTCGCTTCTACTTACCAGGAAGCAAGTGATAAGGCTATTTCTGCTAATTTTTTTCTCAATTAGCATGAAGTAAATAGAAGAGATAGCTTATGAACAATAGTTTGTTGTAGGGATGTAGAGAAAGTCATGTGAATGGAGTACATGAGATTTTTATAAATATTTGTACTTAGCGGAACTCATATGGCTTATTTGAGATGATTTTTGGGTGGAATGCAATACTACTTGGTGTAGAGGAAGAAAGAGATTGCGAAAGAGCCCCCGCCTCAGCAGGGAAGGAAACAGGTTTTCACGTCTGTCTGTCCACTTTTGCACTTCCATGAAAACCTGTTAAAGAAATAAATCAGTTCACAGCGCATGTCTTCCTTCACTTTCGTGCAATATGATTGGTCCTGTTCTCTATCAGCAAGACAAAAGTTCTACCTAGAGCTGTATTTAATAAAAAACTCTGATGTGTTCCATTCACATGACTTTCTCTACATCCCTACAACAAATTATTGTTCATAAGCTATCTCTTCAATTAACTTCACGCTAATTCAGAAAAAAATTAGCAGAAATAGTCTTATTACTTGCTTCCTTGTAAGTAGAAGCAAAATAAGGGAGTACCATAAGTTAAAGTGATAGTCAAAAGCTGGTTGCTATATGACTGAAGTTCCTTTGTTTGTATGGACAGCAGTTGACAAATTCGTGTATGATAAAAGTTACGTTTTTCGAACCTGAAAATAAAAACAAGAAATATCTCAAAAACGATCAACTCCATGAAAAAATGTATACAACATAAATTGAGTGTTTTAATGTGCTCTACATTTTTTGTGCGTTAAGTTTTTGTCTATCTCTTACGGTTTACCAGTTAACCAAAATTCAGCAAGGTTCATTCAGAATGAAGAGGTGTTTAGAGGTTATTCCCAGAAAATTCAAGATATGCATTTTATGTGTTATATAAATATCTTTAATTTATGGCATTTTAATCAAAATTGTGAGAGCCACTTTTTAGAAAATTAACATTTTCGAAATTTTCTCCATGTAAAGAGTAGTTTGGGGTGCAGGAATTTTTCTCAAAATCTTCGTGCCGCATCCCTGCAAGATACTAGTCTTAATTACCAAGTTTGGTATTTTACCGACTTTTCGTTTTTGAGTTATAGTGTTCACAGTCACACAAACACACATGGACCTTTTTGTGAAAATACTTTTTTTGGATACAAAGGACCCAAAACATATATTTCCGGTGAAATCTCGATATCGTATTTTTTGGTGGAGTATGTACATAGTGCGGATAGAGAAAGTAAACAGATAAAATAACAATGCTTTATGACAGAGATGTGTTTGTGGAACGGTTATATAAATGGACATAGGTGGTATTTGGAAGTGTCCGTATTGCTCGACTGTGGTCGTGTAACTGAAATCGGGTCCTAACCACAAGCTCGGGTATCCGATTGCACTCTTCTTCCTCTTTAAATTAAACTTTGTTAACACAGGAAATGTGTAACCACTTCCGGAAATGCTGGATGATAGTTTCCTAGAGGAACATAGGGCCGCAACACCGCCCAACTCTATTCCTCGTCATTTCTCTCAATTCCGCTTCTCTCCTAGGTCTTTCTTTCTCCCTGTGGAGTCCATGGCTGGGTGTTCCCACGACCCTTTCTCACTATTTGTCTAGTCTATTACCGTTTACGCTTTTTTATTACTTTCTCTACACGTACTATGTACAAAGTGTGTAGAGAAGGTATTATTGTATTGCATCCAAAAATTCCATACCGAGATTTCACCGGAAATATATGTTTTAGGGTCCCCTGTGTCCAAAAAAAATATATGTTACACTCACATGACTTCCTCTAGCTACTCAACAAACAGACTTCCTTCAACACAATGCTAATAGAGATAAGCATTACCAGAACGTTCTTATTACTTAGTTCCTTACAAGTAGAAGGGAACTAAAGGAATGTGCTATGCTAAAGTGACAGTCAAATGTTTTAAAATCTGTTGTTATGAGATTGTCATTGAAAATCACTTCCTTCCTTGGCTAGGAGTAGAACAAAAGAAACACGCACACTTCCGTCTGAGAAAAGTGTAAGTACTTCACAATTGAAACTAATAACAAGGAATACCTCGAAAATGATAAGCTCCACGAACAAAAAACAAAAAAAAGTAAAAAAAAAAAAAAAAAAAAATGTGTATTTTAAAAAGATGCATATTTTTGTATACTAATTTTTTGTCAATCTCTTAGGTTTACTAGTTATGCCAAATTAAACAAAATTCATTCACAATAAACAGATCTTGAGAAGCTAATCCCAGAAAATTCAAGATATGCATTTTATTTGTGTTAGAAATAGCTTTAATGTGTCGTATTTTAATCAAAATCGTTAGAGCCATTTTAAGAGAATAAAAATTTTTGAAAAAAGTTCCATGTAAAGGATAGTTGGCTTTGGGGGGATTTTCTTCAGAATCTTCGTGTCGCATCCTTGGAAGACGCCAAACTGAAACACCAAGTTTGGTATTTAACAGGCTTTTCGTTTTTGAGCTATGCTGCACACACATACAAACACACATAATCACAGACAGACAGACACACACACAAGGAAATTTTTCTAAAAATTTTTTTTTTTAGATTCAGGGGGTCTTAAAACAAATATTTACGGTGAAATCTCGTATACAGATTTTGGGTGCATTACAGTACCCTCTCCATACACTATATTCATACTGAGTATACAGAAAGTAAAAATCTGACATTCACATGACTTTCTCTACATCTCTGCTACAAATTATTGTTAGAAAGCTTACTCTTCTACTTACTTCATGCTAAGTGAGAAAAAATTGGCAGAAATTGTGTGTTTTAACGTGCTCTACACTTTCTGTGGCGTAAGCTTTTGTCCATCTCAACCAGATGTCCACAGAGGCTATTCCCAGAAAATTCAAGACATACATTTTATTTGGGATGTAAATACCTGTAACACAAGGGATCTTAGAGCCATTTTTTAGAAAATCAAAATGTTCGAAAAAAGTTCAGGGTGGGGGAATTTTCTTGAAAATCATTCTTGGAAGATACCAAACTTAAATACCAAGTTTGATTTTTAACGGGCTTTTCGTTTTTGAGCTATCCTGCCCACACACACACACACACACACACACACGGACATGTTTCTACAAATGCTTTTTTTGGATTCAGGGGTCTCAAAACATATATTTCCGGTGAAATCTCGCTATTTTGGGTGCAATACAATACCTTCTCTATACACTATGTACATAGTACGTATTGAGAAGGTAAAAAGGAAGTAGCAGGAATTGACTTATTACTTATTTCGGAAGTAGAAGCGAAATAAGGGAGTAGCATAGGTTAAAGTGATAGTCAAAAGCTGGTTGCTATGTGACTGAAGTTCCTTTGTTTGTATGGACAGCAGTTGACAAATTCCTGTATAAGAAAAGCGTAAGTTTTTAATGATGAAACCAAAAATAAGGAATATTTAAAAAATCATCAACTCCACGAAAAAAATATATATACAACATAAATTGTGTGTTTTAAGGTGCTCTACATTTTTTGCGTAGTAAGTTTTTATCTACCTCATACGGTTTAGGAGCTATGCAAAATTCCAAAAATTTCATCCAGAATAAAGTAAGCTTCCGAGGCTATTCCCAGAAAATTCAAGATATACATTTTATTTGTCAGGTAAATATCTTTAATATAATATATTTTAATCAAAATCGTTAGAGCCATTAATAAGAAAATCAAAATTTTCGAAAAAAAGTTCCATGTAAAGGGTAGTTTGGGGAAGGGGGATTTTTCACAAAATATTTGTGTCGAATCCTTGGAAGACACTGATCTTAATTGCCAAGTTTTATATTTTATCGACTTTTTCGTTTTTGAGTTATCGTGTTCACAGAGACATGGATACACACATGGACCTTTTCTGAAAATAGCTTTTTTTGGATACAGGGGAGCCTAAAACGTATATTTTCGGTGAAATCTTAGTATACAATTTTAGGTGGAATGCAATACCTTCTCTATGCACATTAGACGTAGTACGTGCAGAGAAAGTAGTAATTCACGAGGAAGTTAGGGAGCAACGTTAGAAGCAGAACCGTAAAAATCACAGATTTTTAGCTCAAATAGTTTTCATAATACACATGAATAAACATTATGTGGCCAGGCAGATTTGCATGCTCAGTGTAAGAAGGAAATATGAAAAGTCCTGGCAACGCAGAGTACGATAACGCATGTCATTTCGCTGCAGAGTGGAAGTCTTCCCATTTGAAAAACGTATAGGTCTATTAGCCGACAGACGTGGGACCTACAAGGAAGAGATGACAATGAAAGCTGGCTGTACAGACGGAACGGGCCATGTAGTGCAGAAGAACAAGAAAAAGACTTGGATACGAGGATCTTTAACCTGAGTCAGTAGCTACCGACTAAGGCTGTGAGCCAGATATCACGTGATCATGAATGCAACAAGTGGGGCGAAATGCAACCAAGTGCAATAAAAGAACAATAAACACAGGAAGGAAACCATTGACACAAATGGGAGAAAGCGCTTGAATAACTGTTCTTCTTCTTCTTCTCTATAAACACATTTCTTCCCTACCACACACCGTAATCACCCATTCACATGACTTTCTCTACATCTCTCCACAAATTATTGTTAATAAGATTAGTCTTCTATCTACTTCATGCTAATAGAGATAAATATTAACAGAAACGGTCTTATTACTTAGTTACTTATAAGTAGAAGGGAAATAAGGGAATACACTAGGATAAACTGCCTGTCAAATGTTTTAAAATTTGTTTGCTATGGGATTGAAATCATTTCATTGCGTGGCCAGGGAGTTGACAAGTTCGTGTATAAGAAATTCTGAAATCAATAACAAAGAATATCTCCAAAATGGTCAACTCTACGAAACAAAATCTGAGGTGTTCTATTCACATGACTTTCTCTACATCTCTGCAACAAATTATTGTTTAAAATGCATATATTTAATTCAAGCTAATCGAGAAAAAATTAGCAGAAATCGTCTTATTACTTGCTTCCTTGTAAGTAGAAGCGAAATAAGGGAGTAGCATAGGTTAAAGTGATAGTCAAAAGATCGTTGCTATGTGACTGAAGTTCCTTTGTTTGTATGGACAGGAGTTGACAAATTCCTGTGTGAAAAATGAAATGGCGTGTTATTTATGGACGCTCTTTAACTGCTGTGGTTCTCAGCGTCCCATTCTATATTGGGCGTGAAAGACCGCTTAATTTTGCTCAGAGACCTCTCTATCAGGCTTGAGGTTCTTTTACGTGCCGTAAATCTACCACACGGGACCCACAGCTTTACTTCCCTTCCGAAGGAAGCCATGCTAAGGATTTTTACGCCCGAAAAAATCCATCGTCCTCCTCCGGGTTTGAACCCGCGACCTTGGGTATATGAAGTTAGCATGGTAACCATTACACCACGGAGGGCGACTTCCTGTGTGAGAAAAGTATAAGTTTTATAAAGCTGAAACTAGAAACAAGGAATATTTTAAAAACGATCAACTCCACAAAAAATGTAAAAACATAACTCCATGGCACGACAGCTCACGGGGAACCTTGGCCTACCGCCCGGCCGCTGCGTCCCCCATCTCGGTCCACTACAGACGTCATGGATGGGGTACAGTATTGGAGGGCGAGACGTGGTCAGCGCCTCGAGCCCCTCCCGGCCGGTTAATGCGGTCCTCACGACCTGGAGCCGCTACTTCTCCATCAAGTAGCTCCTCAATTGGCCCCCCAGGGACCTCACGAGGCTGAGTGCACCCCGGTCCAGGTCTCCCAGCGGGGGAAAAATCCCCACGCCGGTACTGGGGATCGAACCCAGGTCTCCCGCTTGGTAGGCAGCTGCGCTACCACCGCGCTAAGGAGACGACCTTCCACAAAAAATGTATATGACATAAATTGTGTGTTTTAAGGTGCTCTACATTTTTTGTGGTAAGTTTTTATCAATCTCTTACGTTTTAGTAGTTATGCAAATTTCCGTAAAACTCACCTAGAATAGAGATGTCTTCAGGGGCAATTCCCAGAAAATTGAAGATATTCTTTTTAATTGCCAGGTAAATATCTTTAATATACGATATTTTAATCAAAATCGTTAGAGCCATTTTTAAGAAAATCAAAATTTTCGAAAAAAGTTCCATGTAAAGGGTAGTTGGGGGTGGGGGATTTTTTTTCAAAATCTTCATGCGCATCCTTGGAAAATACCAAACCTAAATACCAAGTTTGGTATTTCTGTTTTGAGCTATGCAGTCCACAGACACACAGACGGACATTTTTCTAAAAATACTTTTTTTTTGTTTCAGGGGGTCTCAAAACATATATTTCCGGTGAAATCTCGGTATTGAATTTTTGGGTGCATTACAATAGCTTCTCTATACACTATGTACATAATAAGTGTAGAGAAAGTAAAAAGTTCCGAGTGTGTGTGTGGAAAGCATAACTCAAACAGACCGTTAACCCTTTGTTGCCTGTCGGTAGCTATAAGTTCCGCTTGTTTTAAGCGTAACTATACAAATATGGTTGTACTCTAGGATTAATTAAGTTCATGTTATACTAACCTTCAACCATAAACGACAAGTAATCAGACTGTCAAAATATTTACAATGTTTGCCCTAAAATTGCAGTGATTTTTTATATAAATAAAAGAGTAAGACTAACACAACTACAGTCAAATGTAACCTCCATGCATCACACCGATTATTTCACTTGGGCTCTCCCCGTCCTTTGCCACAGTCTCTGTTATTTGAACCTGCAACATTTGGCTTTGAATGGATGACCACTCCATTACCTATCTCCTAATAGTCATGACCATTTTAACCACATTTTTGGAAGTTCCTTTGGCAGGGTTATGAAAACTGGCTTAGAATAATTAAAACTTTTAATTGGCAAGAAATAGGTTAATAAAGGATCTACATATCTGCCATTTCTATTATTTTATATAATAAATGTTTACTAGAACTCCAGTTTAAACTTGAATTAAAGGAAAAGGGCATAGGTAGTATACAAGTGCAGGCACTAAGGGCAAAAAGCCAAACTTTGTATTTATATTTAGTATTTTTAAAAGATGCGACACCAAGATTTTCAATAAAATGCCTCCAAACCGACCTTTATATGGCTTTTTGAAAAAAGTTGCTTTTCTCAACGATTTTGTTTATGATATTTTCATGACAAACGAAATGCATATTCTGAATTTTCTGGGAATAGCCTGTGAAGACGTCATCTATCTGGATGACTTTTGTATAGCTAGTAAACCGTAAGAGATAGACAAAAACTTAGTAGTAGTTGTATATCTCATTAAAATATACAATTTATGTCATATGCATCTTTACTTTCTCTAGCACCGTATTTACATAAGGATAGAGAACTATTGTATTCCACCCAAAAATTCCATGTCGAGATTTCACAGCATTTTCAGAAACAGGTCGGTGTGTGTGTGTGTGTGTGGACAGCATAGCTCAAAAACGAAAAGACTGTTAAATACCAAACTTTGTATTCAAGTTTTGTATCTGCGACACGAAGATTTTCCAGAAACTCCATAGCAACCACATTTTAAAACATTTGACTGTCGGTTTATGTCCCTTCTACTTACAAGGAAGCATTTCTGCTAATGTTTATCTCGGTAGAAACACAATAATTAGTTACACAGAAGTTGAAACAATCATGCGAATGGAACAGATCGCTTTTTTTCGTCTAAAGATCTGCTAGTAATAAGAGCAATTATTGTGACAATGTTTATCTTATTAGCATGACGAAGATAAAACCATAGTTTTTTCTAAGAGAAGTTTATAAGTGGAACAGCTGGAGACAGTCGTTACAATGGAACATGTCAGATTTTTGTTACTTTCTCTACACGTACTATATACATAGTGTATAGGGAAGGTATTGTATTGCACCCAAAATTCAATACCGAGATTTCACCGCAAATATATGATTTGGATCCCTCTGAATCCTAAAAAAACATTTTTGGAAAAAGGTCCGCGCGCTTGTGTGTATGTGTGTCTGTGTCCGTGGACAGCATAGCTCAAAAACGAGAAGTCCGATAAGTACCAAACTTGGTATTTAAGTTTAGTATGATTGCAGGATACAACACGAAAAAAATCCAAAAAATCCCCCCACTACCGTTTACATGGAAACATTTTCGAAACTTTAGATTTTCTCAAAAATAGCTCTAACGATTTTGATTAAAATTTCTTATATTCAAGATAGTTAGGAGACGAATAAAACGCATATCTTAAATCTTGTGGGAATAGCCTCTAAAGACCTTTTTATTCTAGAAGATTTCTATTGATTTTGCGTAAGTGGTAAACCGTAAAAGATAGGCAAAAACTTACTACGCAAAATATGTAGATCACGATAAAATTCACAATTTATGTCATATCTATTTGTTTCGTGGAGTTGATCGTTTTTGAGATATCCATTGTTTTTGGTGTGAGCTTTAAAAAACTTATACTTTTCTCAAACAGGAATTTGTCAACTCGTTTCCATACAAACCAAGGAACTAAGCAACCAGCTTTTGACTATAACTTTAACCTATGGTACTCCCTTATTTCACTTCTACTTACAAGGAAGCAAGTAATAAGACTATTTCTGCTTTTTTTTTTTTTTCGATTAGCATGAAGTAAAAAGAAACATAAGCTTTTTAACGTTAATTTTTTGCAGAGATGTAGAGAAAGTCATGTGAATGTAACACATCAGATTGTTTCTTTTGTTTTGATTCAGGGGATTATAAAAGACGTATTTCTAGTGTAGAATTTTTGGATGGGTAACCTTCACTAAATATTAGGTAGATAAAGCTAAGAATGTCGTTTCTCCTTCATTCGGAAAGAGACGCTATTTTTGGTCGATATCCGGGATCGATACCTACTGAGCTACTCGCGGAAGGTCGATATGACCCGTGCCAACCGACAGACGTGCTTCGAATCGTCAGTCTTTTGTTTTGTTAGCCTGCGTGTCCTCGTTTCTTTCACGCAATAACAATTTTCTTATACGCTTAGGGAGGCATTCCTGACATCGAAACAAGAAAAATCTCATGTGTTCCATTCACATGACTTTCTCTCCAACAAATTATTGTTAAAAAGCTTATGCTTCTATTTACTTCATGCTAATCGAGCAGGAATAGTCTTATTACTTGCTTCCTTGTAAGTAGAAGCGAAATAAGGGAGTACCATAGGTTAAAATGAAGTCAAAACCTGGTTACTATGTGACTGAAGTTCCTTTGTTTGTATAGAAACGAGTTGACAAATTCCTGTATGAGAAAAGTATAAGTTTTTCAAAACTGAAACCACAAACAAGGAATATCTAAAAAACGATCAACTCCACGAAAAAATGTTTATAACATAAATTTTGTGTTATAATGTGCTCTACATTTTCTGTGTGGTAAGTTCTTGCCAATCTCTTACGGTTTAGCATTTATGCAAAATTTCGTAAAAGTCATCTAAAATATAGTAGTCTTCAGAGGCTATTCCCAGAAAATTCAATTTATACATTTTATTTGTCAGCTAAATATCTTTAATATGCGATATTTTAATCAAAATCGGTAGAGCCAATTTAAAGACAGTCAAAGTTTTCGAAAAACGGGTAAAAGGTAGTTGGTTGTGGGGAGATTTTCTTGAAAACCTTCGTGTTGCATCCTTGGAAGATACCAAACTTAAATACGAAGGTTGGTTTTTTTCGTTTTTGAGCAATGCTGTCCATACAGACACACACGCATACACGGACCTTTTTCTGAAAATGCTATTTTCGGATTCAAGGGGACCCAAAACATGTATTTCCGGTGAAATCTCGGTATTGAATTTTTGGGTGCAATATAATACGTCCTGTATATGTACACAGTACGTGTAGAGAAAGCAATAAAGAAGAAGAAAGAGGAGGTGAGATAAACACAGACCCTGGGAAACGCGAGAGGGTCATGTTGTGCGCTTCTGTAAGGCGACCAAACAAAACACTATCACCGAATACTCATTTTTCGTGACTGTTTGGGCAAGAAAACACAAATTTCCTTCACACTACATTATTCCTTTAAATATGTTTATAGCATCGATATGACACTTGTGGTTGAAGTGCTTAAAAATAAAGATTTACGAGGACTTTTACTGCAAATCTCAGATTTAACACAACACATTGAATGAATCGTAACATAATTCTAGGCTTCATTATGCGATAGTCCATATACAATTAAAGAAAAAACATTAATTCAAATGTATATAGTTTATAGAGAAGGTATTGTATTGCACTAAAAAATTCGATACCGAGATTTCACAGCAAATTTGGGTCCCCTTGAATCTAAAAAAAAACATTTTTGGAAAACGTGCGCGCGCGCGCGCGTGTGTGTGTGAACTCAAAAACGAAAAGATCGTTAAATACCAAACTTGGTTTTTAAGTTAGGTATCAACCAAGGATGCGACACGAAGACTCTCAAGAAAATCCCCCACCCCAAACTACCCTTTACATAGAAAAAAATGAAATTTTTGGTTTTCTCAAAAATGGCACTTACGATTTTGATTAAAATCTCTCACACCTAAGAAATTCACATGCCAAATAAAATTTATATCTTGAATTTCTGGGAATATCCTCTAAAGACCACTTTATTCTGAATGATTTTTATTGAATTTTGCATAAATGGTAAACCGTAAGAGGTAAACAAAAATTTCCACATCCAACACATAATTTATGTCATATACATTTTTTTCGTGGAGTTGGCCGTTTTCGAAATATCCCTTGTTATTGATTTCAGTTTTAAAATACTTAAAACTTTTCTCTTTCGGGAACTTATCAACGCTTGGCCATGCAAAGAAACGGGTTTAAATCCCATAGCAACCACATTTTAAAAGATTTGACTGTCGGTTTATCCTAGTGTATTCCCTTATTCCCCTTCTACTTATAAGAAACTAAGCAATAAGAGGTAGATAAAAGAATAAGTTTATTAACAATAATTTGTTACAGAGATTTAGAGAAAGTCATGTGAATGGAGCACATCAGATTTTTTACACATAATCTCGAATATGCATCTATTATTTGGAATCACATAACCTTCTCTACTGCTCTACAAAACTTCTTACAAAAGATTATTCTTCTTCCAACACAATGCTACTCGAGATAAACATTAGCAGAATGTTCTTATTACTTAGTTCCTTACAAGTAGAAGGTAACTAAAGGAATGTGCTATGCTAAAGTGACAGTCAAATGTTTTAAAAGCTGTCGCTTCTTTCTTGGCCAGGAGTAAAATAAAAGAAAAACTGAGACTTCCGTCTGAGAAATGTATAAGTACTTCACAATGGAAAACAAAAACAAGGAATATTTTGGAAACGGTTACCTCCACAACAAGAACGTAAAGGTTTTAAGAAGCAGGGTCCTGGTGTGGTGTTGTAAATGTGTTTACTGGTTTGAATTTGCCGCTGTTTAAAAGTAGTTGGTATTTCTTACTGTTGGCTAATTGGCTAGTCGCGCCAGACTTAATTGTTAGAGCCGTTAAGTTTATTTATCGGCAGCGGATTTCTTATTGTGTACTGCTTTGCCACGCTTTCTGTATTTTTCAGCTAGTACGAAAGTCTTAACCTCCATGCTTGGATGGTAGGATATGATAATGAATGCATTGAGTTTCAAAGGTATGTGAACTTTTATTTGGAAACAATGTGATGCGTTAAGACCAGAATCCTCTGTTTAGACAACTGTGACATAATCAATGTCTTCTTGTTAAATAACACAATGCTATAATGTTTACTGACTCGTCACATAAGAGGTCTCCATTGGCGAGGTTTTCTCTTTGCGTCCATGTCCGGAAGCTTATTAAAATGTTCACAATAGTTGAAGGTCAAAGTTGTATACATTGTGATCTGTCCGTCCCCATGGGAACAGCAGATTTCCTTATTTACATTTCGTGAAATACTAATTTATAATACATTTATATACATCCATAATGATTTAAAATTAATGGATTTATATAATTTGCATGAAAATGTTCTTAAACGTAGCTAATGTTTCAGAAACAAATATTTGCTTTATTCTATTCTTATGCTTTGTTACCGGCATAAACAATTTATGGCATCCGGTATCTGTTCACTTTTATTGTTCTTCTCCTTCTCTCACATTACTGCTTTTAATTATAATTATGTTTTTCTAAGCACCACTTTATAGCTATATATGTTGTATACATTACATAACCTAGCTATGTTATTTTCCTAAAAGCACGCCATTTCAGGCTAATTTCGTGTGTATCGTGAGGCGATGACGTCACGCAGCCATTTTATACATACAATTCTTTGACTTATTTTGCGAAACATTATATTTTATAATATTCTTTTAGGGCGGCATTGTTGCATTTTCTCTTCACTTGAATTGCTTAGCGTCAGATATACATTGTACATTTTGACGAGATCTAAGTTTTTTGTGCAGTAACTTTGCTGAAAATTCGTCAAAACTCATCCAGAATAAAGAGGTCTTCAGAGGCTATTGCCAGAGAATTTAAGATGTACATTTTATTTGGAATGTAAATACCTTTAATATGCGGAACTTTAATCAAAGTCGTTAGAACCTTTTTGGGAAAGTCACAATTTTTGAAAAATTGTTCATGTAAAGGGTAGTTAGTGGTTTTCTTGAAAATCTTCGTGTCGCATTCTTGAACGATATTAAACCTAAGTACCAACTTTGGTATTTAACGGTTTGTAGGTTTTTGAGCTATGCGCGGGCCTTTTACTAAAACTGTTTTTTTTTTTCAATGAAATCTGGACATAGAATTTTTGGGTAGAATACAATACTTGTGTATCCACTATGTACATGCGGGGCTAGAGAAAGTAAAAATGCCATAGTCAATAATTGTGTAGTCATCTATCATGCCACCTTATTATTTCTATTCCTCCCATTGCTTTTATTTCTCTTTCTCTGTAACTTATTTCCATTTTCAAGTTTGCTGCTATTTATGCATTAGTGGATTTAAAAACCTATTGAGATAATATTTTGTAATGAACATGCCTGTTATGTTCAGATCAATAATTAAATAAAAAATATGATGTGTTCCAGTCACATGACTTTCTCTACATCTCTGCAACAAATTATTGTTAAACAGCTTATGCTTCTATTTACTTCATGCTAATCGAGAACAAATTAGCAGAAATAGTCTTATTACTTGCTTCCTTGTAAGTAGAAGCGAAATAAGGGAGTACACTAGGTTAAAGTGATAATCAAAAGCTGGTTGCTATGTGACTGAAGTTCCTTTGTTTGTATGGACACGAGTTGTCAAATTCCAGTGTGATTTTTAAAGCTGAAACTAAAAACAAGAAATATCTTAAAACCGATCAACTGCACGAAAAAAATGTATATAATATAAATTGTGTGTTTTAACGTGCTCTACATGTTTTGTGTGATAGGTTTTTGTCCATCTCTTACGGTTTAGCAGCTATGCAAATTTCCGTAAAATTCATTCAGAATAGGTTTCAGAGACCATTCACAGAAAATTCAAGATATACATATTATTTCTGAGGTAAATATCTTTAATAAACGACATTTTAATCCAAATCGTTAGAGCCATTTTTAAGAAAATCAAAATTGTCAAAATTGTTTCCATGTATAGGGTAGTTTGGGGTGGAGGGATTTATCTCAAAATCTTCGTGTCGTTTCCCTGGAAGACACTAAACTTAAATACCAAGTTTGGTATTTTATCGACTTTTCGTTTTTGAGTTATCGTGTTCACAGTCACATGGTCACACGGATACACACACACACGGACCTTTTTCTGAAAATGCTTTGTTTGGATTCAGCGGATCCTAAAACATATATTTCCTGTGAGATCTCAGTATCTAATTTTTGGGTGGAATGTAAGACCTTCTCTATACACTATGTACTTAGAACGTACAGAGAAAGTAAAAATAAAAAACAAATTATTCTTAAAAAAAAAAGGCTTATATTTCTATTTACCTTATACTAATGGAAATAAAATTAGCAGAAATTGTCTTATTGCTTGATTTCTTGTAAGTATAAGGGAAATAAGGGCATACACTAGGCTAAAGCGATAGTCAAATGTTTTAAAAGCTGGTTGCTCTGCAATAGAAATCTGGTTCTTTGCGTGGCCAGGTGTTGACAAGCTTCTGTATGAGAAACGTTAAAGGATTTTAAAGTGTAAGCAAATAACAAAGCATATCTCGAAAACAGTATCTCCACGAAAAAAAAATAATATGACATAAATTTTATGTTTTAATGAGATTTAATTTTTTCTGAAGCTTTTTTTATCCCTTACAGTTTTTTAGTTATACAAAATTCAGCAAAATTCATCAAGCATAAACAGGCTATTCCCAGAAAAGTCAACATATACATTTTATTTTGGATGTAAATATCTTTAATATACAGAATTTTTATCAAAGTCGTTAGAGCAATTTTTGAGAAAATCTTCCAGATAAAGGGTAGTTTGGAGTAATCGGATTTTCCTCGTATAGCATCCATGAAAGATACTAAACTTACTTACCAAGTTTGGTATTTTACCGATTTTTCGTTTTTTGAGCTATCGTGTTCACACATATACGGCCAAAACGACTGTTATCCGGTGAAAAATTGGTATTGAATTTTTGGGTGGAATGCAATACCTTCTCAACCTGCGAAATTGTGTAAGATATATAGTGTTTTGATTGCGGTCACAAGAAGCTGTTGATGCTCGTCTGGGAAAGATATGTTTATGATGAGTGCACCTTCCCACAATTTCACCTGACAATGGACGGAGAAGCATACTTCCCACACATCTGCTGTCTTAGAAAGCTTCTTGTCAAACAGCGGCGACCTTTCGCTCGCATTCAGGCTTCTGGGACGGCCAAGGGTTTTTCGTCGTTTTTCATGGTCGGGTGGTTTATCTGCTACTGTTAGTTATACAACATACAATTCCCTTTATACAGAAAAAATTCTGATTTGTTCTATTCACATGACTTTATCAACATCTCTGCAACAATTTTTTGTTAAAAAGCTTATTCCTCTTTTTACTTCATACTAATCAAGATCAGCATTTGTAGAAATATCTTATTACTTGCTTCCTTGTAAGTAGAAGTTAAATAAGGGAGTACGATATGTTAAAGTGATAGTCAAAAGCTGGTTGCTATGTGACTGAAGTTCCTTTGTTTGTATGGACACGAGTTCACAAATTCCTGTATCAGAAAAGTATAAGTTTTTTAAAAATGAAACCAATAGCAAAGTATATTTCAAAAACGGTCAACTCAACAAAAAATGCATTTAATATATAGCGTGTGTTTTAACGAGCTGCACCTGTTTTGTGGGGTAAGTTTTTGTCTATCTCTTACGGTTTACCAGTTATGCAAAAGTCAGCAAAATTCATCCCATATAAAGAAGTCTTAGAGGCTATTTCCAGATAATTCAACATATATATTTTAGTCATGCATATATCTTTAATATACGATATTTTAATCAAAATCGTTAGAGCCATTTTTGAGAAAATAAGAATGTTCGAAACTTTTCCCATGTAAAGGGTGGTTGGGGGAGGGGAGTTTGTTGAAAATATTTGTGTCGCAACCTTGGAAGATGTTAAACCTAAATAGCAGTTTGGTATTTAACGGAATATTCGTTTTTGGGTTATCCTGCCCACAGAGAGACAGACAGACAGACACACACACTGACAAACTGACATATACACGGTCATTTTTCTAAAAATGCTTTTATGGGGACTTCAGAGGGCCTGAAAACATGAATTTCCATTGAAATCTCAATACTGAATTGTTGGGTGTAATACAATACCTTCTCTATACACACCATGCACATAGTACGTGTAGAGAAAGTAAAGACTAAAACCTTTTAATTTTCTGAAAAAATGGTTCTGACGCTTTTGAATAAAATAGGTGCCGTATATTAAAAATATTTGCATAAGAACTAAAATGTATATGTTGATTTTTCTGGGAATAAATTTTGCATTACTAGTAAACCATAAGCAAATTCAAAACCTTACTGCACAAAAATGCAGCTTTCATTAAAACACACAATTTATGGTATATACATTCTTTTCGCTTTCTCTATACGTACCATGTACATAGTGTATAGAGAAGGTATTGTATTGCCCCCAAAAATTCCTTACCAAGATTTCACCGGAAATACATGTTTTGCGACCCCTGAATCAAAAAAAAAAAAAAACATGTTTGGAAAAAGATCCGTGTGTGTGTCTGTGGACAGCATAGCTCAAAAACAAAAAGACCATTATATACCAAAATTGGTATTCAAGTTTGGTATCTTCCAAGGATGCGACACGAAGATTTTCATGAAAACCCCCCACCCCCAAATACCCTTTACATGGAACTTTTTTCGAAAATTTTAATTTTCTCAAAAATTAACGATTTTGATTAAAATATCGTATGTTAAAAATATTTACCTGACAAATAAAAGCATATCTTGAATTTTATGGTAATAGCCACTGAAGACTACTTTATCCTGAATCAAGTTTACGGAATTTTGCATAACTGCTAAACCGAAGAGATGGACAAAAACTTACCACACAAAAATCTAGATCACGTTAAAACACACGGTTTATACTATATACATTTTTTCGTGGAATTTATCGTTTTTGAGATATTCCCATACAGGAATATTTTGTCAACTCGTATCCCTACAACAAAGGAACATAGCAACCAGCTTTTGACTGGCACTTTAACCTGTGTATTGCCCTTCTACTTACAAGGAAGCAAGTAATAAGACTATTTCTGCTCTTTTTTCTCGAGTAGCATTGAATTTTAGGGTGGAATACAATAAGTTCTGTACATAGTACGTGTAGAGAAAGTAAAAAGAACTTGATACACAAAGAAATCTACATCAACTACTATAAAAGTAGACAAATTGCTGAGTGATGTAAATAAAGCTTTACGTTCGTGAATAAAACAAAGTGTAAGTTTGTAAGGTTATTGCCAAGGTCTTGCAGATGCCCTTCACGCCAAGTCAAGTCGCATTAGCCCACGCTCCCACGCGCCACAGCCTGTTTCATATCACTTCCTCTACCCACTCTTCTCACTAATCCATATAAACCTTCCTTACATATACCAGGCTCCCTTTTTACTTTCTCTACACATATGTATAGAGAAGCTATCGTATTGCACGCGACAATTTGATACCGAGATTTCACCGGAAATACACGTTTTGGGTCCCCCTGAATCCAGTAAAGCATTGTAAAATGTGTGTGTGTGTGTGTGTGTGTGCGGTCAGCATAGCTTAAAAACCCAAATACTGTTAAATACCAAACTTGGCATTTAAGTTTGGCATTTTCCATATTATCCTATGCAAACAACATTTTTCGAGAATTTTGATTCTCTAAAAAAGAGGTCTAACGATTTTGATTAAAATACCTTATGTTTAAGATACTTTTATGTCAAACGAAACGTATATCTTGAATTTTAACTTTCTCTACCCGTACTGTGTACATATGGTATAGAGAAGGTATTACGCTCCACCCAAAAATTCGATACCGAGATTTCACCGGAAATGTATATTTTAGGGATCCCTGTATCCAAAATAGGCATTTTCACAAAAAGGTGTGTTTGTGTCCGTGTTTCTGTGTGTCCGCACAAAGTAAATAGAAGCATAAGCTTTTTAACAATAATTTGTTGCAGAGATGTAGAGAATGTCATGTGAATGGAACGCGTCACTTTTTTAAATGTAATGTGTATAAGATATTTTAATGAAATTTGCACAAGATTTTATACACCACAGTAGTGATATATCCGCTATGTTTCAAAATCCTAGTTTGATATTAAAATGAGAATAGGTTATTGTCCTAAGTCATTGTCTTCTATTCACATTACTTTCTCTGCAACTAATTATTGTTAAAAAGCTAGTTCTTCTATCTACTTGATGCTAATCGAGATAAACATTAACAGAAATTGTCTTATTACTTGCTTACTTGTAAGTAGGAGGGCAACAATGTAATATGTTCCATTCACATGATGTTCTCTCGCTGTTCTGTAAACAAACCTTTTATTATAACATTAATCTGTTATCTACATCATTATAATAAAGATAAACATAAGAACAATTAGTCTTAATACTAGCTCCTTGTAAGTAGAAGGGAATAAGAAAATATACAGGCTAAAGCGATAGTCTCGTCCTTTAAAAGCCAGTCGCTATGTGAAACGATTGAAATTCCAATAGCTTTGCTTGTCAGGAGTAAAGAAAGGAGAACAAAGATGTCTTCCCGTTTGAGGAAAGTAATAATGCGGAATATCTGAAAATAGTCAACTCTAGTCAGTTTTACAAAGGTCATCCAGAATGAAGAGGTCTTCAGACACTATTCGCACAACATTCTAGATATAGATATATTTCGTAAAAATATCTTATACCTAAGTTATTTTAATGAAAATGGATAGTCTTTTTTTGAAAAATGTTGCATGTATAGAATGGTTGGGGGGGGGATTTTCTTGAAAATCTTCGTGTCGCATCCTTGGAAGATATTGAACGTAAATA